>OZ010791.1:572236506-572894110 GCA_963932465.1 Maratus speciosus | reverse complement strand
ACAGAATGTCAGTCAGTCCATTTTGCACACGACGAATTAAATTGTCAAAATATTATTTACAAATTAACCCTAGAACTACCGAAAATTTTACTCAAGTTTTATAAAAATATTACACATCAGAATTCTTATTTAAAACTATTGAACTTATTTACTTAACTCATTATTGTCTGGTTTACATATTTAGTTTATTTTAAAGAAATTTCTGGTTAGAATAAATATTTCGAATGTACCCATCGGGTCCATCGGACCCGTCTGGTAGACGGAGGGTTAAATTCCCAAAATGTACAACTTAATTATTATCATTAAAAAGATAGAATTATTTAACTATAACAAAATATGGTTACTACATTAAAAAGAAAGAAATTCATGTTATTTCGAACCTTTCAGCTTCTTTTGGAAAACTTTATTCGTAAGAGGATGCTCTTTACTTTGTTTAACGAATACAATAGAAATAGAGAATTCCTGATCTTTCAAGAATATTTATTCAAATGAAAAAATTGCTGATTTCTGTTCTTCTCAATTATTCTAAAATATGTCAAAGGATGGTTCCATTTACTTATCTCTGTGTCACATTCTAACTCATCGACTGAATGATAATCGTGCTAAGGTTTTATGAAAGAAGAAAATATTTAACTTTGATTTCTTCATTTACAATGAAACGTGAAATTATTTTAAAGGATTGTTAATGGCTGTATGTGTTTTGATGATTTTCGGGAGACTTCAAATTCTTACATTATAATTTTTAAAAATGCATCGTAATATTATATTTTTTAATTAGTTTAAACTTATTAATTGTACTAAAGTATGTCAAAGGATGGTTCTATTTACTTGTCGCTTGGTCATTTTCTAACTAATGGACTGAATGTTAACCAACCTAACATTTTATGAAAAAAGAAATTGAACTTTTGCTTTCTTCACTTACAATGAAACGAGAAACTATTTTAAAGGCGCATTAACCCCTTAATTCTCGCTCCCGTCATATTATAGGGCTGCGTCTTTTACTCAAATTGTTTGATTCCCACCAGTTTTATAAAATAGTGAAATTGCCTATATTTTAGTATCTTTTTTCCTGTCATTAAATAAGGTGAATATTTCTTTTTCATAAAAGTGGTGCCAATAAGCAATTTGAATTTTTCAACCGTAATTTAATTCTAGCGTTAAGGGGTTAACCCCTTCGGGACGAGCGACACGTATACGTGCCGGAAATAGGCCTAAGGATCCTCGTTTATCCTCACCAGTAAAATTTTACTGTAAAATTTGCCTTATTTAATCCGAGCATTTTCCTGATTTGAATAGGCAGAAACTTCTGTTTTTTAAAACGGGTAGCAAAGTAATAAACATTTCGTAAAAGGCTCCCGTCGCGAAGGGGTTAATGGCTGTATGTGCTTTGCAGGGGTCGGAGCATATAGACAAAATTTATTGTTCTTACCAGTATCTTTCATCAAAAAATCTTCAAGAGATATTTTCATAAGATATGCAATATAAATATATCATAAGGATTATTGATAAAAGTTACTGATAAGAACAATAGAATTTGTCTTATATGCTCCGACTCCTGGATGTTTTTAACCCTTAAATGCGAGATTTTTTATTTTATTTCGGAAAAATTATGTATGATTCTCTGAAAGGTTTATTACACAGAAAAAATGATAAATAAAAAATCAGAGATACATTTTTCATAAAATACTTTAATTTTTTCTTCTGTTGCACAGCTGCAATACAAGTAAAAACTACTTTCGTGTGGCTGTTTTAGCTTAAATATCATAAATTAATAAATATTTTTAAAAGTATGTCTCCAAATACCTTATTTTATATAATTATTTATTTTATAAAACTTAACCTTTAATCCCCTTAATTCCTGTGATAAAATACGTTCTGGAAATTACGTATTTCAGAGAATCTGATTTTACACCAGAAAGTTTTAATGGTTAATTTCGCTTTATTTAAATACGGAATGACTGTTAATAATAAAGCAAATATTGCTATTTCAATTTTCTGTTGTGAATTAGGTATATACGAATAGAAAAAATCTATTAAATTCAAAACACTGTTGTTTGCATATATGCAAAGCTGCGCACAAAAGAATTAAGATGAGTTCAAACTCTTAAATTATAATTTTTTTAAATGCACTTTAACATTAAATTTCTTAATTAAATTTCTTAGTTTAATATAAATTTCTAAATTACATTTCCTTTCAGTTTGCAAGAATTTCAAATTAAATTTTATTTTGTAATGCCAAAGGTTGTTACAATGACCTTTGAGAAATGTAATAGAAATTTTACTTATACTGTTGGAGTTTACTAATGCAGACCTCGAAGCGATCGCTTTTTTAGCCATTTGTAACTTCTTAAAATTATTTTTATGGCACATTACTACAAGAATTTTAATAAAAAGCTCACAACAAAGCTTATTCCTGTGACCCTTTTCAAAATAAATCTAAAACGAAAATTTTCGTAAGGAAATAGTGGTGGTAAAAGTTTTGATATAGCCGCTTTAAAAGATACCATGCCCGAAACCTGCTAATAGTGTAATATAGAATATAAGAGGTTTTATACTGCCAAATCGGCTTTGAATATTTATGTTTTTATATTCTGGTTACAATCTATTTATAATTTTACCTATTTATTCAGAAGAATGAGGAAGAATATTTCAATTTATCTAATTATAATTCAACGATGGAATGATAATCATACACAGTAATACGAAAAAGTAAAATATTTTACTTTCTCTTGATTGTTTTAAATTGAATGTGAAATAGTGCACAGCTTTCATTCCTTTGCAATGAATAATACACGCTTGTTAATGTAAAAATCACATTTCAATCAATCGTTTTTTCTAAGTTATTTCAAATATATTAATAATCAAAGCATATTTTTAAAATACGCAATTTAATTATTTATTTTAAATATTTGATATATTTAAGGAAATTTAAAATATGTTTACAGCTAAAGAATAATTAATTCCAAGTTATTTTAATATTTCCATCTTCATTTGAAAAATTTTATTCGTACAGGTATGTCCTTTACTGTCTTTAAAGATTGCAATAGAGAATTCTTGTTCTTTTAAGAAATTTTATTCAAATCGAAAATATGCTGATTTTTATTTTCCTAGTTAATAAGTTTAGGATGATTCTATTTACTCGTCTCCATGTCTTATTCTTACTCATACTCTGAATGATCAGCATGTGAAAGGAGAAAATAATTATGTTTCCTTTATTTCAAATTTTATGTGAATATGTATAGAAATTATTTGCATTTACAATAAAACAACAAATTATTTTAAAGGGGCATTAATAGCTATATGTGCTTTAGATTATTTTAACCCTAGAAGCAGAAGAGATTTCCTTCAAGTTTTATTTTAAAAAGCGTGCACCAGAATTTTTATTTTAAGATTTTTAACTTATTAATGTGTGATAAATATGTTTAATTCTTTTTTTTTTTTTTTAATCTGGTTCAAATCGAATTGTACATATTTGGTAGCAGTCAAATTGTTCAATGTTCAATTTATTCACACCACAATTTACGAAAAAAAAAAATTGAAAATAATCAAAAGCTTTTCTTTAGGTATATTATGAAATCGAAATTGTACTAAAAAATTACAGGTGTCACTTGGCGGTTTCGGTATTAAAATTAATAGTTTGCAGACTGCAAATGGCGCCCTGAAAGGGTTAAATTATAATTTTCAAAAATGCATTTTTATATAAAATTTCCTAATAAGTTTTGGCTTCTAAATTATCTTTCCTTTCACTTTAAAATTCTATTTGTGAAAATTTCAAGTTAAATTTTATTACTTTCTTCTGTCTTTACAAGAAGAAAGTATTGGATTCGTGAAAAATTTCGACTTCCGGTTTTCGACGGATTTATACGTTTTAGAATGCCCAGATTTGGTGGTTTTTAGAAAATGTCTGTCTGTGAGAATAAGAAAACTTCGAAAATGTCTCTCTCAAATGAAAAGTGAAAATTTAGAAAATGTCTGTCCTGCATATGGCAGGAGAATATTAATGGCGAACGTTGGGTTATTCCCTATTTTGAAATGAAAAGTTTTATAATGGTTCAATGGTTTTAATTATAACTTTGTATTTTCATAAAAAGTAGAAAACAGACAAAAAAATTAAGATAACGGCCAAAAAAAAAGATATCAAAAAAGTAAATTTTGTTTCGATCAAAAATGATAACGATATATAACGATATCAAATGATAACCCTCTTCCCCTACAGATATCCTACGATGTCAAGTGCCAGACCCCCCACCCCCCCCTTAAACTGATACATTATATATGTACACTGTTCAGCCCCATAGCTTTCTTCTATGTGAAAATCATTGTAGGCAAATGTTACCATTTTGTTTGACAATTCTTGATATTATTATGCGAGAAGGATGCGCAGTACGCCAAAATAGCGGAATGTTTACAAACACGAAACTGGTATGTATGGAAACATTCTCTTATTTTGGCGCACTTGCCCGAGTGGAAATGTCACGAATCGACCAATGTATTGATAGTAGCGTATTTCTGCAAATGCAAACAGGGAAAGTTACGAATATTTTAGCAAGTTGCTATCATTATTTTTTTATAACTCTAAAAGCGCATCTTCGATTTTAACGATTTTTTTTTCTTAAAATACTTTGAAGCTTATTCTGTAATTTTTTGGTTGGTGTAAATATAAAATTATTACATTAATAATTTTTTTAATATTTTTGTTTATTTTTCTATGTTAATTTTTTTGTAAAAATGTGAAAAAAATATGTAATATGTACTAATATATTTTTCAATAATTAGCGTTGGTTTCATTCTTTTAACTTTTCTACTTTGTGAGAAAAACGTATTTGAAAAATAGTAGCGTCAGCGCATACTTCCCCGATTATCTCAAGGGCAGTTCAAGGTCAGAGGCTAAAGATACTCCATATTGTATTCTCATGGTGAGCCTTATTACCAGACATGTTATTTCAAACATCGGCATCGGGGGCCATTTCGCCATGCTTATCCGGCTAGACCCTTTATATAGAAAATCTCTCCTTATTTAAATGCCTTATAAATGCAAAGTTTAAGTTATAAATAATGGAAGAAACAGATTTTAATTTTTACTGGTTGAAGTTTACGTTTGCGGAAGTCACGCCCTGTGCTTTCGCCATATTGTGACCATGGAACTATTAATAAAAAGGAACTGACGTATCCTTAAAATAGTGAAGCTTCAACTGTAATAATTTTTGCAGAGATTGATTACAGCCGGAGGAAACTTCCACCGGTAGATTTAAATAGAAATTTTCTCCTTATTTAATTTAAACGTCTTATAAATGCAAAATTCCAGTTATAAAAAATGACAGAAACAGCTATTCACTTTTACTGATGGAAGTTTACTTTGGCGGTAGTCAGGCCCTTCGTTTCCGCCATATTGTGACAACGTGGGAAACCTGCTGTCAGTGCAGGGTAAAAGACTATAATACCTGGTCAAAATGACACCAGTAAAAACAAGTAGAAATTTTTACCACATTTCTGAGAAAATATTTTCAATGTGAGCAATGGAACAATATGAGCAGCATTCTTGGATTCCCTAGTTGTGTTGCAACTGCACATCCAAGCTATAAATATTGCGTGTTCCAATGCATTGGGAGCCTTAAAAAAGATAGTTTAAACGAGGCTGGTAGCCACAAGTAAAAATAAAAGTAGAGAAGAAAAACAATTAAAAATTGTTAGTATAGCAATAAGAGAAAAAAAAAGTTCTATATGATCCAAATAAAATGTCCATGACAGGCGAAAAAGCTACAAAAAGGAAACCCCAGCGTAAAAAAGGACTCTTTTCAGAGACCATACATTAGTTTAACACAATTAAATGCGAAGCATAATTCAAATATATATAATATATATATATAATATATATGTATATATATATATATATATATATATATACTCATGAATAAGGCGCTTAAATAAGACGAAATTTTCTACTAAAATTTACTGGTGGGAAGTTTGACCAGGTGATAATTAGAAACTTTTGATCAGATTTAAAAACACAGCCGCCATTTTGTGACAACCTTCTCAGTTACTTCACTCGAACTGATAGACAGTGCACTACATGTCTCCTCCTTTTTACTCATAACTCCATTATTGTGACAACCAGTGAAACTAAGTCACTGTTTTACCATACAAACTGACACCAGCAAAAGCAAATGAAAAATTTTAGGATACTTGTAAGAAAATATTCCCATGAACAAAACGCTTAAATAAGACATTTTTTTTCTATTCAATTTTACTGGTGGGAAGTTTGCCCCGGTGTTAATCAGAAACTGCATACCCGATTTAAACAGAGTATCGGCCATCTTGTGACAACCTCACCGCCCTCTGAATACTAGGCCTGAGCGCTGACAGAAAAATGGCGGCTGCCGAAGGCGGATTTTATTTAATGTAGGTAAGGTCCCTTAAATGTAGACACCAGTATTTTATAAAAGATTTCTCTGACTTGTTTAATCTCAGAAAAGTAAAGCGAAAAAATCTTAAAAACTTTATTGGTACGAATATTTAAGGGGCCGTACACAGACTGAAAAAAAATCAGACTTCGGCAGCCGCCATTTTTCTGTCAGCGCTCAGGCCTAGTATTCAGGGGGCGGTGACAACCTCCTCAGTTACATCACTCGCAACTGACAGGCGGTACAGGCAGTATGTCTCCTCCTCATTAATTCATAACTCCATTGTGCTAAATATGTAACTAAAACCTGTTTCCTTTGTGTAAAGCAATTTTTCGCTGTGCTGGAGAAATAGATCAGTCTGTAAGAAAGTGTTGATTTGGCAGATTGGGAGAATGTTAAGATGATTTTATCAGTTCCTCATTTAACACTAGAATGAAGGTTCAGTTCGAGCCGGAAATTCCTTTAAAAAATAAGTTGAAAAGAAACAAAAGGAAAAAGGACTAAATAAATAAGTTAAACTATTTTAAATTAAAATTCTGGTATTAAATATTCTTATAAAACTTGAGTAAAAATTCCCATCTTTCTAGTGTTAAATTTATGAAGTTAATTTATTTACTAAAAATGCATTAATGGTAGTTTGATTTTAACTGAAAGGATAATTTTAGAATGTTCATTTTTTTTTTTTAATAGAATTTTTTTGAAATTTGAATGCAAATTTCAGAAGCTATTTGTGTACATGTTCAATGTTCCTCACTGATCCGTCATGTGAGGGAATGATGCTTATGTAAGGAATAATGGTTCTGTTTTTTAACCCCTTAACCTACAATGACGGACATAGCCCGCGTACGATGATCGAGCCAAATGTAAATTATTTTACCACTAAAATTTTACAATAAATATAGTTTAATTTTATCGTCGAAATTCCATGATTAAACAAGCCGAAAATCTCTATTAAATTTTAGTGGTAGCTATGGATTTGCCAAACCGTGGAGCTGTTAAAAGTAAATCGTAGGTTAAGGGGTTAAGGACTATTAGAAAAGATATTTTTGTTGCATTTTGTTATTTTTTAAAGAATTTAGTGATTGACTTATACTAAAATATTTTAATCTATGTTCTGAAACGAATTAAAGTAAATTTGGGTCAAATATTACAAGAAAAAAAAAAAAAAACAGGTTACATTAACACGTTCACACTCGACTGTCTCAGAGTTGTCAAGTCTTCGGCTTTTTCAACACCACTGTTATTTTGGAGAAAATTTTGTTCTTTTTAAATCACCCAATTGTTCTAATTAAATAAAACAACATTTTCTGTATTAAAATACTGGTATCCAAAAAGCCGGAGACTTGGCAGCTCTGAGACAGTCGAGTGTGACCCACGACGGCGGCGTGAACGTATTAATGGATATTCAACATTCTGCAAGATTAAACAAATTTGGATCATTACTCAAAATGCACAAGACAGAAAATACATCGTACATGTAAATATACAGTTTGTTGTTAATAAACTGAAATTTGGGAAGTTATTTGCTTTAGAGTGACAGATCTAATTGATAAAATGTCTTCTGAGATCTAGAAATCAGACTGTTCGCTAATAAAATGTCATAGTTGCAAAAGCAGCATACAAAAATTTAATGATTTAGATGAAGATAAAAGCGTAGAGGAGGTAGGGGAGGTTTGATACATAGGAAGGGTTGATACATTGACAAATTTTCTCACCAAATGGCATTAAGAGCCGTTCTAACACATGTGAAGTCTTCTTTTATTTGCTGAAGATTAAAAGACATCATTAGCTGGATTAATCAGTGAAGAACTGATAACTTTTCTTTTCTTTTAATTTTGAAGTTTTTTGGAATGGCAATGTAAATTCTTTCATTGACTGATTTTCTTTCATAACTCTTATTATTGTGAAGATACTATCTTGTAATTTTCTTTATTTATAAAGCACATTGTTAGGATTAGTTTTACTAGAAAGTAGATTACCATTTTGCAACTGCATTTGTACAAAGTGATTGAAAATCCAATAAGGCATAATAGGGAGAAATGATACACTTGTATATTTGAAATTTAAGAGTTTTTTTAAGTTTGCAAAGTAATATAGGACTGTAATATTCATTATTGTTTTACAGAAAGAGCTATTGAAATTGGTAAGGAAGAACAAAGTGACTATTCATAGATATTATCTAGGTTACATAGAAAAGCAGTGCGATGATAGATGGTTAGTTCGCTTTGCTTGTTATGTAGAAGGGGAAAAGTTTAAATGGCCTGAAAGGGAAAATGTTTCTATATTTTACGAAGGGCAAATTGAAGAAACGTTAAATCTACCCGATTTTATTTATCAAAATGATAAAGTTATTAGTTTTTCAATTAACCATTTCAGGGGTGATGGTATGTTTATGAAACCACTTAATTTTTTATTCCCAAACGCCACATTGGCACCAGTATTTTGGTAAAATATTTTCCATTTAGTATGAAAGTGAAATATATCCCTTTCCTTATTTCTAATTAAATTTGTTGCTAAATCCCGGTGCATTTATTTATTCAACACTTTAGCATTGAAAATGCTTTGCTCCTGAAAGGGTTAAAGAAATCTTAAATGTGCTAAATTTATGTTAAATTGTTTGCAAATCAGCAATGTTCACTTCATTTTTCCTTGCAGCTAGATCTCTAGGGTTTCTTTTTCATTATTTATTTTCTAAAAAGTGTGTTAATAGGAATGTTTAAATAATAGCAATAGTTTAAATATTTTTGTAAAAAACATTTCTGAAACAAAAGTATGTCAATGTCATTTCATTTCAAATTTTACTTAAATATTTCAAGATTTGTTATAAAAAATTGCATGACGCATAAATTGAATTGTGTGCATTTTTATTTTCAATTTACATAACAATGTATCAAACCTCCGTTGCTAGTGTATCAATCCTCCCCAGTAATGGGGAGATTTGATACAGTAGTAACCATTCAAAATAATTGGAATACAGTTTTTGAATGACTATTTTTTAAATTCACAATATTTTTAATAAATGAATAAAAAGTCACTTTATAAGAAAGCACGAAAAATTTGTTTAAAAATAGCTTTCTAAGGGTTGTAAAAAATTAGTAAAAATAAGTGTATCATACCTCCCCTATTTTTAAGCCTATGGGAACCTAAAAATGTTATTTTTTGTGTTACAGGTAAACAAATGTCAGCAACCTTGTACCAGAAAAAGTTAATTGTGAAATTTCATTAAAAGAACTTGTGAAAAGACTTAATATTCAGTTAAAAACATTCCTGTTGTGCCGTAGAATGTAGCTTACTAATACGCAGTGAGTAAGGAAATAAAATCATCTTTAACACAAACTATATCATATTACATATATAATATTTCAGCGAATCCTTTAACCTCTTAACGGGTGCATTAAATTACGGTTTAAAAATTCAAATTGCTTATTGCCACAACTTTTAAAAAAAAGAAGTATTCACCTTACTTAATGGCAGGTAAAATGACATTATAATAATGCCAATTACAGAATTTTATAAAACTGGTAGGAATCAAACAATCTTAACCCTCTGTCTACCAGAAGGGTCCAATGGACCCGACATGTACATTCAAAATATTTATTCAAACCAGAAATTTCTTCAAAACAAACTAAATGTATAAATCAGACAATAATAAGTTAAATAAACAAATTAAATAGTTTTAAGTAAAAATTCTGGTGTAGAATGTTTTTATAAAACTTGAGTAAAATTTCCGGTAGTTCTAGGGTTAATAAAATACACAGCCCGTGAATATCAAGGGAGCGAGAATTAACCGGTTAATTGTAAATTCTCTGAAATAATTCACTACATTTTCATGTTCTTTAACACTAGAACGGCGGGAAATTTTGCTCAAGTTTTAGAAAAATATTTCATATCAGAATTTTTATTTAGAACTATTTAACTTATTTATTTAAGTTATTTTTGTGCAGTTTATATCAATCTTATATTATAAAAAAAATTCTGGTTCGAATCGAAATGTTTTCATTCGGCAGGGGTCAAAATGACCCCTTGCCGCCATTCTAGTGTTAACAAATAAAAATATAGTAATCCCTTGAGGAACGGTCACCTAATTTAAACAAAATTTGCACCAGAAACATTTAACAAAATTTTGTATATTTTATTTTGGAGGGAAAATTTGAAGTAGTGCTTTTAGATATTTTAAAATAAAATTTTTCGATTATTCGGTGAGAATTCAATATTACAGAGAGATTATTGCTTGCCCCTCAAAGGGTTACATTAACCCTTAAAGCTCCGGAGTCTCTTGCACAAATTTTATTCGATCGGCACCACTTTTTAAAAAGCAGTTTCCTTCAAGTATACAATTTCAAAAATGCTCTGATTAAATAAAGAGAATTTTATTTTCCTTTATTACTGGTACGAAAAACAAATTTTGCAAAGACTTAGGACGTCTTCGCAGCAGAGACAACGGAATGGGAAGGGTTAGAAATTCCAGAAATTTAATTGCAGGCTAAATGTAAAAATAATTTAGAACTCAAAACTAATTAAGAGATTTCTTAATAAAGTACATTTTTTTTTTATTATTATTGAAGAGTTGGAGCTCATCTGAATATCATCTAAAGTAAACATAGCCATTAATGGCTCATTAAAATAATTTGTCGTTCCATTGTAAATTCATATAACTTCTGTACAAATTCGCATTCAATTTGAAACAAAGAATGCATAATTAAATATTTTCTCCTTTCTCATAGCTGCAGCATGCTGATCATTCAGTCGATGAGTAATAATGAGACAGGGAGACTAGTAAATAGAATCATCCTTCGACTTATTAACTAGGAAAAGGGAAATCAGCATATTTTCGATTTGAATAAAATTTCTTAAAAGAACAGGAATTCTCTATTGTAATTTTTAAGGGGGTATGGGACACATTTTAAAATAATTTTTATTTATTGAGTTAAAATTCTGAATTTTTTTATGATGGTTAACCTTATCATTTGTAAACAAAATCACATGATAAAACTTCTCATAATTTTTTTAACAAAAAATTTAAAATTAAAATCGTTATAACTCGAAATATTATCTGTAGAATTTCTTTTTTTTTCATTTAAATAAACAGATATGTATAAGTTTTAATTTTGATTCAGCATTTTTAAAAATATTAATTTATAAAAAAAAAAAATTTAAAATATTTAACGAAAAAATAAAAAAAAAGTGATGCAACTTTTTTTTTTTTTAATCATATTTACAAAAGTAAATATTTTTCTCAAATATGCTGAATCAAAATTAAAGTTAAAGAATTGAAAAATATATGTTCCAAATTTGAACCCTGTATCTTTAACGGTTCTAGAGTTACAAGAATTTAAATACGGGAAATGGTGAAAAACCTATAATGAAGAAAAACGAATTTTACAAGAAGCCGTTTCCATGACAGCCATTGCTTGAAAGCTAGATTTTGGAAACAAACAAAAACGAAAAATTTAATATTTTTTGTTCTAATTCAGATAGAAACGTGATTTAAATGTCATTTTAAGCAGGAAAAAAACAGAGAAATTTTTAATGAAATAAAATGTTTTTGCAAAATTTGAAGATTTTTGTGTCCCGGACCCCCTTAAAGAAAGTGAAGAACATACCAGTGCAAATAAAATTTTTCAAATGAAGATGAAAATATTAAAATAACTTGAAATTATTTCTTCTTAAGCTCATAGCTGCCAACTTGCACGGATTTTTCTTACCATTAAAATTTAACAGAAAATTTTGACTTCTTTAAATGTTAAATTTTCTTGAATTAAGGTGATTCAAATAGCTAAAGCTCACTATAAAATTTTAGTGGTATGAAAAATCCGTACAAGTTGGTAGCTATATAAGCTGTAAACGCACTTTATTTTGGTTAAATATATTAAATATTTAAAATAAATAAGTAAATTGCATATTTTAACAATAATTTTTGATAATTAACTTATTTGAAATAACGCAGAAAAACTGTTTTTTAAATATATTACTTTTACGTTAACAAGCACGTATATTATTCATTGTAAAGGAATGCATGCTGTGCACTGTTTCACCTTCATTTTTAAATTATCAAGTCAAATTAAATATATAATAAAATATAAAATCTTTTAATAATATACTAACTTTAATTGCTAAAAGGCGTAAATTAAATCTTAAAAACAGTTAAAATAATTTTAATCAACTGCTTAAATGTTTCGACTGTACCCGGGTCATTTTCAAAACAAATAAATAAAAATATTCTAAAATTGCACGTTCTGTGAAACTCCGTCATTCAAATTTTTACGTACGATTTCATATTATGCCTGTTATTTATTTATTTATTTATTTATTTATTTTATATAGATAGTCATAGTTTTGATAAGTTAAATGATGCTGCATCGTTACGTATTTAACCCCTTAACCCCTTGAGGAGCGGTGGGGGATAAATATATCCCACCTAATTTTAACAAGATTCTCACCTGAAAATTTTAACTAAATTTTATATATTTTACTTTGGAGGGAAGTCGCTGAAAAATTGCTTTTCCTTATTTAAAAATAAACTTTTTCTATTATTCCGGTGAGAATTCAATATTTAGAGACATTTTTGCTTGCCCCTCAAGGGATTAATTCTTACTCCCGTGATAGTCACGGGCTGTGTCTTTTATTGAGATTGTTTGATTCCCACCAGTTTTATAAAATAGTGTAATTGGCTTTATAATAGTATCATTTTACCTGCCATTAAATAACGGGAATTTTTTTTTCAAAAAAGTGGTGCCAATAAGCAATTTGAATTTTTAAACCGTAATTTAATACGACTATTAGGGGGTTAACGATACATATTGAATAAAGCTATTTTTACTGTTTTTAAAATTTTAATTTACGCCTTTTAGCAATTAAAATTAGTAAATCAAAGAAAAGTTAAATATTTTATTTTTTAATATTACTGTGTATGATTATCATTTACACTTCGTATTAGAATATGCCAGGTTGACAAGTAAATTGAACCATCCTTCGTCACACTTGTGAATAAAAGAGTAAAATAAAAAACAGATTGTAACCTGAAATAAAAAGATAAATATTCAAAGCCCAATTGGCAGTATAAAAACTTTATGTTCCATATCACGCTATTTCCTAACTCCAACACTATAAGTAAAATTTCGGATACATTTCACAAACACCATTTCAGCAACTCTGGCTTTAAAAAATTAGTATGTTGTGGCCATCACAAAACTTTCTTCCATATAAATCACGTCAATTAAATCCTTTAAATAGTACAACAAATAACAACGATTTAGCACAAATTCATATCAAAGTATATCGGAATTTGAATTTGGATGAAAATTCGTGCATTAGTTCTTGAGATAGAGCTATAGCGGAAATTCTGAAAAAATGTAGCATAACAGCGCCACCTGTTGAGCGATTTACACCAAAAGTAAACAGCACTAAACGATATCAAGGTATACATGAATCCGAAGTTTGTTGAAAATCCAAGCATTAGTTCTTGAGATAAAGCTATTGCGAAATCGCAAAATATACAGCATAGCAGCGCCACCTGTTGAACGATTTACACCAAAAATTAAACAGCACTAATTTATACGTCAATTCATGTCAAGGACTAACTAAATCTGAAGTTTGATGAAAATCCGTGCAATAGTTCTTGAGATACAGCTCTTGTGGAAATCGTGAAAAATGCACAATAGCCGAGCCACCTGTTGGGCGATTTTCACCAAAAATTAAACAGCTATAATTTATATCAGGCACTAACTGAATCTGAAGTTTGATGAAAATTCGAACATTTTTTCTTGAGATAGAGTTATTGCGACAATCATGAACATGCAGCATACCAGCGCCATCTGTTGGGCGATTTTCACAAAAAAGTAATCAGCACCAAACTATATCTTGGACTAACTGAATCTGAAGTTTTATGAAAATGCGTGCAGTAGTTCTTGAGATATAGCTATTGCAGAAATCGTGAAAAATGCCGCATAGCAGTGCCACCTGTTGGGCGATTTTCACCAAAAACCAATCAGGTCCAGTTTATATCAAGGTCTATCTAAATATGAAGTTTTGTGAAATTTCGTGCATTAGTTCTTGAGATAGAGCGCCAACAAAATTTTTGTCACGTAAAGACTCACAGACAGAGTGATAGAGTGACAAATTGAGTCACTTACTAACAAACTAAAGGTTCGTTGTTAGAGAAACCAGATTCGAAATTATACTTGTTATTTTTGCTAGTAAAAGATAGGGAAGAATGTTGTCCACCTGTTTTATTTAGAAGAAGTTCTGTTTAGTCTTGTGCAAGGGCGAAGTACAAGAAGACAGTATTACTCTTCAATGCATTATGTAATAAAGAGTTATTATTAAAAACTTTTAAATAATATTTCTTTAAAATATTATTTGGTATAAAGTTATTTCTTATATAACAGTGATATATTATGAACTTCTCTTTATTTAAATAAGTAAATTACGCAAATAAAAAATGCACAACCATAACTGTATGTTATTGCAAACGTATAAAAAGTAAAAAAAGGAAACAATTGTAAAAATAAAACGAATTTTTAAACACTGATAACAATATTATTAGGGGGAGGGGGATTCGAGGATTGATGATAACGTATGATATCGGAAGTTAGGGAGGGGGTCCGGAATTACCAAAAAGTTGATAACCTTATATATTTACAACCCCTATAGCTTCACCTGTACAATGCACAACATCGACTTGATATTATTATGAGAGAAGTATGCGCAGTACGCCAAAATAACGGAATGTTTACAAACACGAAACAAACCTATAGGGAAGTGGTATGTATGGAAACATTCTCTCATTTTGGCGCATTGCGCATCCTGCCTGAATGGAAATGCCACGAATCGTCCAATGCATTGATAGTAGCGTATTTCTGCAAATGCAAACAGGGAAAGTTACGAATATTTTAGCAAGTTTCTAGCATTATTTTTTTTTATAACTCAAAAAGCGCATCTTCGATTTTAATGAAATTTTTTTTTACTTAAAAGTACATACTTTGAGCCTTATTCTATAATATTTTGGTTGGTGTAAATATAAAATTACTACATTAATAATTTTTTTTAACAATTTTGTTTATTTTTCTATGTTAAAATTTTTGTAAAAATGTGAAAAAAATATATAATGTGAACTGATATATTCTTCAATAATTAGCTTTGGTTTCATATTTTTTAACTTTTGTACTTTTTGAGAAAAACGTATTTGAAAAATAGTAACGCCGACGCATACTTCCCCGATTATCTCAAGGACAGTTCAAGGTCCGAGGCTAAAAACACTCTATATTGTATTCTCATGGTGCGCCTTTTTATCACACATGCTATTTCAAACATCGGCCGTAAGCGCCATTTCGCTATGCTTATCCGGCTAGACCCTTTACTAACGGAAGTTTCCATTGGCGGTAATCAACTCATGCGAAAGCAGTTACAGTTGAAGCTTCACTATTTTAAGGGCATGCCAGTTCCTCTTTATTAACCCATTTGTGCCTGCCGTCCCATTTTTGGGACGTTTCAAATTTTAATGAATAAGTATATTTTTCTTCTCCTTTATAAGATGAAATTCGTATGAAGTAATTGTATATAAATGTCTTTATTTATAACCGAGAGATGACAGCATAAGATGGGTATTTATTTGCTTAAATGAAGGCTTTTTTCGGTGTTTATAAATTTTTTATTTTTCAAGATGGCGAAATGCAAAAAGTAAGTTTTTTTGCATTTTTTCTATCAAGAATCCAAAAACGCAAGTCATAATCTTAGCTTGTAGACTTTTTTGAAATACGTATTTTTTTAAATTGCGAAATTAAATGTTCAAGTCTAATTTTTATGCCTTTTTGTAACATCCAAAATATAGGGTTCTAGGCACAAATGGGCACATATTTTTGTTGGACATTTAGGAGACAGTTATTTATGTAATCTCCTTTTGAAGATATTTATGAAATAAATTGGATTTAAGTCAACAATATAATTATTTTTATTTTATTATTAATAATAGTTATAATATTATTAGGCTCTGTAAAGAAATAAATATATATATTTTTTAGTTCATAAAAATATTAATTACCGTACATAATATACAATTTAAAAACTTTTTAAATATAAATATAGACAAAACGTATAATTATACATATTATTCTACTAGAAATACTCATATGTAGTTTTTTTACATTTTATTAAATAAATACAAAAAAATTCAAGCGTAATTTTGAAAAGTATTTTTCCAGTTCATTTTGCAATATTTTAAAGTGATTTTACCAAAACATTTGAGAAAACCAAAATTCAGGCACAAATGGGTTAATAGTTCCATGCTTAGCACATGTGCTCAGTACGTGTGTAATATTTCATTTACAGTAGTGACATCTATCTGAAACATCCTGAGTTATTAATGAGTGAAGGAATGATTTGAAATATGAGTTGCAAACATTTTTGCTAAATCAAAATTGTATGTAAAGACCAAAACCATAATTTAATAAATAGAAATAATACTTTATGAGTTCATATTAAAAGACAAAAGTGAAGAAAAAAAGTATGTGTATATGAGTAAGAAATGATATTTTTTGTATTTTTGTTTGGCAATGGTTGCATGTGATGGAGTGATATTTGATAGGTTTATTTTTTTTTTAATATGAATTATTTAATTAATGCTTCAATTTTACGTTTTAATATAACACCTTGTCTGAACTATATATTAAAAAATCTATAAAAATTTCTGTTCAAAAAATTAAAATATCCTTAAGTTTCATCATTTTGGCCTATTTGCGTAGCATAACCCACATATTTAAGGAATGGGGCATAAACTTCACAATTTCATTAAATTTTATTACTTTCAAAAATTAAAGTCACTATTAGTAAATAAATATTTAATAAATTACTCAGCGTTAACTTTTCTTTAATGATAACTGATTTAAATCGCGGGTATATTTAATATAAAAAATGATCTAAGTAGTGTATGTTTAAGACCCTTTTCTTTTTCACAAAATCTTGCACTATTAAAAATAATATTTTGCCTATTGTCTTAAAATATAAATCACTTCAAGTAATTTTAAATATTTTTACCAATTTTAAAAATAATTGGAATATTTTAATTTGACATCTAAATTTTATTTCTTTTTTTTTAAGTATTTATGTACATTTTAATCATTATATTCAAATAGAAATTGTTCATTGTTCTTTGTAATTGTTTGCACATATCTCGAAAGATGAACATATGTGTCTGTTTCATTGTCCTATTCTAATACGTTGAATCAAAATCACGCTAAAGTTCTATCGAAAATAAAATATTTCATTAAAATTTTCTTTGTTATTAAATGACTGAAATACTGCAAAAGTTATGTTCATTTTTAGCGAACAGAGAAACTGTTTTAAAATATCTTCAATTGTTATATTTGTTTTAGATTATATGCATGTCGAAGTCTTTGAAATTATAACTAACAAATAAAAAATATATATCTTAAACTTTTGTAGACAAGTCTGTTAATTAGTTTCGAATCCTTCAGAAATTTCTATTTCAGTTTTAAATTTAATTCATTAAAAATATAAAACTGCATCGCTGTTTATTTAAGCTTCTGAAGAAAGCTATTTTAATGCAATTTGAAACATCTAAAATGTATTTTTGTATCGTTAATATTAAATAAGACGAAGTGCTAAAAAATAAATGTAGTACACATCTGTATGCACAAGTATATTTGGATACAGATTCAAAGATTATTTACTTTATCACGACCTAGTATGCATTTAGTAGATCAGACTTTTTAATGAGTTATGTATTAAACATTTAATGTAACGCTTTTGGAATATTTTGATTATACAGACTATTCTTAGGTGCGCTCGTAATTATATAAGGTATAAGGGACAATATCACAAAATAAGAAAATGGCAACCCGCGCAATAAAATTTCTATTAAATGTTAGATAATGCAATTTCCTTTTTTACATTCTAATAAAAAATACTCTTAGAAATATTTTCAAGACATATTATATTCATAATAGCACAAAAATAAAGCAATTAAGCGACTTAAACTTTCAGATTGTCATTTTTCTGTCATGTCACATTGTGATGTGTGCAAAGTAAAAGGCTTTCTGCTATGCTGTACAAATACCTTTTCTAGTTTTTTAATTTCTAATTAGTAATTATACTTTATATAACACATATAGGGAGGTAACATGTTCTGTATTTTACAAATAATTTTCCATACGTAAAATATGATTGTCACTGAAAATGAATGTCATTTTCCTGTCCTGCTCGTTTAATTCTTTATGAGGTATTAAGATGGCGTTGAAGAGTAATTCTTCTTGTACTTGACATAGTTCAAACCAGAAGTAGTAAAATCATTGCTACCAGCAAGATCTTTTACATATTTCTTTGACGATAATTTGTTTAAAGGCTTTGTAAAAATTGAGTAGGCTTTTATTATGTCATTTTCCTGGCTTAAATAAATTGCAAATAAAACTGAACATTACACTGAAATTTACGTATTATAGAGGGAACGTGTTCCTTTAAACGAAATTAAAATGTTAGACCTAAAAATAAAAAAACAAGAATGTGAAAAATGTTTTAGAATGAAATTGTAATTATCCTGGAGGTCATTATCTTGGCGAACATCTGCCAAGAAAATGATATATAATTATAATTACACAAAAATGAACTTAAGCTCTTCAAACTTTAACAATTTTATGTGGAAATGCCTTTATTCAGCAGCTCAGCTAACATTTTTAAAAGAATCAGATGTTTGAAACGATTTAAAATTAAAAAAAAATTGTTTTCAAAAACTAACATTTTGTGATATTCACCCATAAATACGTAGCATCGATAGTCAACGTCTAGTCCGTCCGTCTGTCCGCATATAACAGTGCAAAAACTACCTAACCGAATGGTGCGAAATTTAATATAAGGGTGTTTCAGCAGAGCGGTTACAAAGTTTCAGGAAAGATAGAGTACATCTAGACAAAGTAATTCACATAGCAATGCATAGTAGGAAACGCTTTCCTGGCGTGGTAGTGATGGCACAAAACACAAGAAAGGAAGGACACGAACAAGGTGATAAAACATTATTATTTTACATTGCATTTATTATTTTAGTACTGCAAAAATGCCTGGCCAATGCTGGAGAGTGCTGAGGAACTTGTTGCACACAGAACGACAGCTGCTAGGAAATTTCGGGACACGTCCGGTATTTTTGAGAACATTAGAATTTCCATGCTCCAGAGATGTGAGGCTGCATCACGGCCCGATGTCTTAATTTCGAACACAATCTTTGATGACGATTTTTGTCTATCCTTTTGTTCTTATTTCTTAGTTTTTTGCTGTACTAAGAAACATACATGTTTCTCACCCTGTTCGTGTTCTTCCTTTCATGTGCTTTGTATCGTCACTACCGCGCCAGGAAAGCGTTTCCGAGCGTGCATTGCAATGTGATTTCCCATCGTTTAGGGGTATTCTATCTGTCCTGAAACTTTGTAACCGCTCTGCTGAAACACCCTGTATATAACCGTTGCGAAATTTTGACAAGTCATTTCAAATTTTATGAAAATCGAATCAAAACTTCAAAAGAAATTAATAAAACGTGTCTTCATTCTATTAAATACTATCATGCGTAATTAATTCAATGACATCCAATGATAGGTAATATATTCTATGCTGCCCAGGTAATTATGGCTTATTTAAGGTAGTCATATTATTTCCACATTACTGAATTTAATATATGTGATCGTAATTATAAATTTTGTATTCATGCATTTTTCATAAGAGTGTAAAAGCTATTGCACCAAGATCTGAATATTTGTAATATTAATTATAGTACGAATGCACCTCATTTGCCACGTTTGACATACAATTTCCGACTTATTCATGTTTTTCTACTGTGTGACTTACTATGGTTGTACTACTACTAAAACGAAATATAAGAGTTCGTTTAGCGTCATATAATGAATAGAGCTGAAAAGGCTAATAAATTTGCCTACTCACTGAGATAAAAAAAAAGCATTTAAAAATGTTTTTAGAGAACTGTTTTTTGTAGAAAGAATCATTAATAAGTAATATGTTAATCAACTTTTTAGTTTTGCGTTATTCTCCCTCGTTATAACTTACGTAATTTTGCTATACGAAATCATACAATGAAACGAAATATAATTCGTATTCTATACTAATAATTCTAATTTTATTTTCTCCATAGTACAAATATTCATCATTTCATGGATATATAATAAGCTTAATAAAAATAGAAAGCAATCAAAGAAATATCTATAATCCTTCGTTACAGTCTTTTTTTATGAAAGAAAATTTAAGTACCTTCTTTTATCTATATCTGTTCTGTAGCATAGTTACTTATGGGATATATTTCTTATGGTAATAAAACATTATTTATTTTGTCTAATTCCATAAATTAGTCTTACGAGAGACTCAAATCATTAATAAAAGAAAAACACTAAACGAATATTGGCTTAGACATTTCTTTCTATATTTTTATCAAAGGTACGGTAACTTCTATATTATAATATGTACAGTCGTGGAAAGAAAAGTAAACACCCCCCTACTAACTCCTAAATAAATTATAGTAGAAGAAAGGATTGGTACCGAACGATTGGAAATAGTCTAATTATAAATAATGTAGGGGAGACTAGTGAGGGTAGACCCACTTTTTACAAAATGATTTTTTATGTTTTAAATATTGAACGTAGAATAAAGTTTTATGTATTATTTTATTTGTTATATAATCCGTTATCAAAATAAAATTGCTACATAAGTGTAATATATAGGAAATTTGAAAAATTACTGATTTTAATAATGAGAAAATAATGGGTCAAGGCTCCCCACATATGGGAGGGTTGACCCACTATATGGGAGGCTTGACCCACTTTGTTTTATATATTGAAATACTTGTGACGAGAAATAAAATCAGTTTAAAAATAGCTAAATAACTGCATGCTACATGCTTTAATCATTATAAAAAAATATTTTTGAAAATATGATGCTTAAACAAACCTTTTTAGACGCAATTGCAAGTCAGAGGAGAAAATTTTTGTTTTAAGTAGGATTTTGTCTGAGCAGGTACAATTGTACTGCAGGGAAAATGAAACTTTAAAATTTAAGACAGTATTCCGCTAGAGACAAGTTCCGTTTTCATAGGGTTTCATGTATTATTATGTCCGGATTTAGCAGCCACTGTCCCACTTTTTTTTGTCTCCTTGTTCTACTTTTTGTGACATTCGATCTGACAACTCTAGTTGTCACATAGTTTGGCTCCATCTCACAATATTCATTATGCTGAAATTTGTCTACATACCTTCCTAAAGTTTTTCGATCAATGCTATGCTCTTTTACAGCCGCATGAGTACTTAACTTATCATTAACATCTTTTAACACTTTCAGGGGCAAAGTACTTTCAGTACTAAAATGTTGAAATAAATGACTACTGGCACCGGAATATACGAACAGATTTATTTGGAAATATTAAAAAAAGGCTATATTTCACATACATATTAAATGGGAAAGACTTTAGAAAATTCTGGTGCCTCTGTGGCGTTTGGAAATTAAAATTAAGTGGTTTCGTAAACATACCACTGCCTCTGAAGTGGTTAAGCCTGCTGCTTTCATACTTTCTCGTCTTTTCCATTGTTTCTCTTTACCTATTGTAAGTCATATTTGAATGGAAGAAAGTTCCTATCAACTTTCCCATTTATATTCCATTAATTCTTTTCGTGCAGTGGATACTATAGCAATTTTTCACATCTTTCTTTAATCAGTTTTTTAATTTTTCTTTTCCATCACCCCATTTTACTGTAGCTTTATAGAATAAATTTAGATTCGTTTCTATATATAGCAATTAATCTTTCATTATGCACAGTGTATAATAAAAATATTTTCAAAACCCCTTAATTAACACATTGCCGTCGGGCAATTTTTATCAAATTGTATTTTAAAACCATAGAAGCTCCTCCCTGTTCTGAAAGTCTTTTGTAAATTGATTTTCTAGATAGGTTTCGAAGTTTATGCATCGGTAAATATCTTTCAATGTACGAATTTAATATAAAATGTCTTACAATCTAAAAAAAAAATATGAACAATATGATATAAATGCATTTTCTGTAAGGTAGAAGCCACGCTTAGTCAATGTTGTTTTTTGAATGAAAACCGGAATTCTCGTTTCCCGTCGGAATGTGTTACGGAGCCTTCAACATCTGGTCAATCCCCCCTCACATTCACTAGGTCAAGCTTCCGTACATAGTCCTTTTCTAAAGAGTAGAAAATTGTTATGTTAAGCCTAAATTACTGTATAATCTTTGTGCCTGGAATGAAAGCTCGATATTTCTGCATTACTTAAAACCTACTTACTTAAATTTCTATGATATATTTTATCTGAAAAAAGCTTACAGAATATTTCTAAAAAACGCAACTTTTAGGTTGAAAACTCTTCACAACTGATTTTTTACACAACTATTTCGATTATCAGTATGAAGCAGAGACTGATGTTTGAGCATTCCAGTAGCTTTGGTTGACACCTATTGATAAAACTCTGAAATTTTTTTAAATATGAAAACTGATGGGTGGGTTAAGCCTCCCGTATGGTCAATCCTCCCTACATAAAATTTGTTTAGGGGGCGATCTACATATTATACCGAGCCCGACTTCATTTTTTTCAATGGTAATGCCCAATTTTAACAAGATATTTCAAAACTTCGGTTCAAACTACGCTTAGACACCAAATTTCAAATCATTTGAATGATAAGTTTTTGAATTATAAACATTTAAAATTGAGTGCTTCAAATGTTAAATTACATTTTCATATTTTTATTAATATCTCCTGAAATCATACACCTGATGCGCTAATTTTTTGTGTAGCAATAATATTAAAATACCCAATCATAAATACGTTGAATTTGCAATATTTTTAATTTAATGACATGAATTATGGATTATGAAATTAATATTCGAAAACATTATGAATTGCAACCTACAATTTTTTTGATAGATTTCGATTTATTAAGTCCTACTTTATGGAAATCTAAAATTTCACATTTTTCTTCTAAGTAGATTTCAAATTATGCTTAAAAAAGGGCAAAATGAGGGTTTAATGGGCCGTCTATGATAGAAGTGATGAATAGATATTTTGAAATTTCTTATGCTATCCTGTAATCTAGCAGTCTTCAATGACTGCTTGAGTGGTGCTTAAGACGCCTTGATCAAGAAGGGGGGTTCTCTGTGTCAACAATCGAGTACCGAACATAAATTTGGATGCAGCCCCAAAATACGCTCGTTTTAAAATAAATTATTTCTCTGAAACCTATCATACGAATTGTAAAAAAAAAAAAAAAAAAAAAAAAATGTTTTTAGGCTATTTGAAGGGTGTAGAGTTCATTTATGCTGTTAGAATTGTGAACTGCTATTGAAAAAAAAAAGCAAAGTTAGGTTTCGTTTTAATAGGTGGATGCCCCCTAAGCAAATTTTATAGACATAATTTAAAAGTAGACTTTATTACCAATAGTGTGGTACCAGTAACTTTTTTTTACGATAATTTTTTGCAGAGTTAGTAAGGGGTGTTTACTTTTTTTTCCACGACTGTACATCAAGTCACTTTCGTATACTGCGATACATTTAACTTTAACCCCTTAATTCTTGCTCCCGTCATATTCTCGGGCTGTGTCTTTTATTCAAATTGTTTGATTCCCACCAGTTTTATAAAATAGTGAAGTTGGGAATATTTTGGTATCGTTTTTACTGTCATTAAATAAGGTGAATATTTCTTTTTTATAAAAGTGGTGCCAATAAGCAATTCGAATTATTCAACCGTAATTTAATTCCAGCGTTAAAGGGTTAACTGAATATCTATTAAGAAGATTATTTGAGTAACTTTTAATGAAAATAAAATATAAAATATTTTCAAATATAGAACAATTAACAGGGACATTGTGTATGCACATATAATTATTAAAAATACAAGAAATTTTCAAAATATGCAAAAATGCAAAATTCACCTTTTAATCATCTCTTTGAGATGCAGTTTATGTAAATTTTCGTACACATATTATTGAAAATTTAGAGAATTTCAGTATTAAGGAAAAAAAAAATGCCAAAAGAGATAAATACTTTAAAAGTTTACGATTGAGGCGTTGTGGCTATTAGGACCGAACTCGACAAAGGTCGCTTTTGAGTGGGGTTATAAATATTGCACAAAATCCCCATAAATTCAAATTTAATTAATCCTTCTAAATCCTTCAATCATTCTGAAATCCTTCTAAAATTTATTAAATGATTATGTAAATCTTCTAATGTAGTTTAAACAATTCACGAAAAATGCTTTAGAAGATAAAATTTTCATGAATTCATAATTTAGTACATAAAGTATCAATAATCCTGTAAAATTGGGATATTCATTTACCTACACAATGTACTTTTCCTCACATTGAACATAACTGTATCGAGATATATATCTTCTAAACGAGAAGGACTTTTATCGGCCTGTTTGACGATATTTAATAAAAATATTAAAATGCATTTATTAAACTGAAGATATTTACTGAAAATATTACTCCTAATATTGAGAACAAAATTGTCAATACTATTAGCCACATTGAATACTTGAAACATATTTTTCGAAAGACTCATAATATAAAAAGTTTTATTGCATAGACTGTATTTCTTGATATTTCTTATTTAATTATCCTCGGGCAATCATTTTTTTGAGTAAAGTATCAAAGGGCGATAGAGTTTATCAAATGCAGGGTGTTCCGTTAAAGGGGTCCAATATTAATAGGGGTAATAGAGGAGATCACATGGAGCATAAATCAGTATATAAAGCCTGGTCGGATCTCAATAGTTTTCAAGTTACAGCAAATAGAATGAAAATTCGGAAAATTGTAAAAGAACCCTCATTGCTAAACTATCGATAATGCTACATAAAAACGAAGCACATATTTAGAAAGAGCAGAAAAAAACCTACAAAATGACATCAATTGTATTAAAATAGCAATATTTATTGACGAGTTACAAGCCCTGAAACAGTGAAAAAAGTACGAAATCCAATATACATCAAAATAGTTAATCGTTAATTCCAAAAAGACAACTCTAGCTACAACAAGGAAAATGTAGTAAAATTTGGTCCATTCCGAAAACTTTCGAAAAAGCTTACAATGAACCATATCGGTTTAATTGTGTGAGAGAAATTAATCAGTTTCTTAGTTATAACTCCGCTTTCTTTGACACTAGCAAAGGTTAAACTCCGCCCATCACGATTGGAAACACCGCCTTTTTAATTACTCTCAACTATACATTTTCGATCATGCTTCTTCTGAGATGCAACATTTTTAATTATTCAAGAGTTGAATGAACCAAAATAACTTTACAATAATAGTCTACATTTTAAAGTGGTCTTTTATTGATATAAAGCTTAAGTTAAATTCTTTAAAATTAAACTGGTGGTGAAAATTCGGAAATAATTAACAATATTGCGATTTGTAACTATGCAAGAAGTTTCAGTACATGTTTTACATGGACAATTATTGTATGTATATGTGCATCATAATTTATGATAGGAAATAATAATAACAAATAGCATAATAATTTTATTAATTATAAATTTAAAAAAGACACTAAATTTTAAATTAATTCATACAAACTTTGTAATTTACAATTTGAGTACACCACAGTCTGTGACTTACAAAATACTGTGCCAAAAAGTGTTGAAAATAAAAGAAAAATGACAAATAAAGAATTACATTCCACGTACTTTATGACATATGTGAAGCATAGTCTTCTGGCCTGCGCTGCACAGTTCAATGTCGGAAGGCAGACGAACGGACATTATTATAATAGGTGTTCGAAGTTGCGCCCATTAACAGAATCGCACAGCCGACAGCGACGTCGTAAAGATTGGCGAACACGCCGAAAAACTCCGACGGAGTTGGGAATGTCTCCTGCAGCGACAACGATTCGCGCTAGTAAATCCCCCGGTGTATCCACAGGCGTTTCATACACCAGCGATTTAAGGTGTCCCCAAACAAAAAAGTCTAACGGATTGAAGTCTGGAGAGCGTGCAGACCAAGCAACAGGTCCACTGCTTCCAATCCATTTCCCAGGATATGTTGAATTGAGGTGATTGCGAACACCTATGAAAAAATGTGCCGGTGCGCCATCGTGCATAAACCACATATTGTGGCGCAATGTTGCTGGCACATTTTGCAGTAACTGCGGTAAGATATCCCGTAGGAAAACCAAGTACGTACTGCCATTGAGTACATCTGGGAGTAAATATGGTCCTATGAGATAATCGCCGAGGACACCTGCCCATATGTTCACACTGAACTTATGTTGTGCGTTCGACGGGAAAACAGTGTGCGGATTTGTATATGACCATGTGTGCATATTGTGCGTGTTTACCACGCCCTCTCTCGTAAATGTTGCTTCATCAGTAAATAAAATATTTTACAGAAATTGTGGATTATTTTCTGTTACATTAAGCAACCAGCGTACGAATTCTGTCCGCTGAGCACAATCTGTTACTGATAACAGTTGTACCCGCTGCACATGAAAGGGGTGCATGTTTTCTGCACGCAGAACACGCCACACACTTTGGTGAGAAACACCGACTTCAGACGCGGCAGCTCGTGTACTCGTGGAGGGGTTATCTTTAAAAATATTCAGTACATCTTCTTCCATTGCAGGTGTTCGTACATGTCGAGGTTTCCCTGCATCAATGTTTGCTGTATTAAACGATCCAGTCTCCGTAATCGTCTATCGATTTTTATGAAGAGTTTCGAACTTGGGCAACGTCTCCTTGGAAATTGCTCACGGTACATGCGCTGTGCTAGACATGCATTTCCATGAGCTTGCCCGTACATCAGATGCATGTCCGCATATTCTTCGTTAGAGTATTCCGGCATAATTATTATACATCAACTTACTACAATCCCACTTACAACAGCCTCCCTTTAACATAACGCCCACTGATGACTGCTGTTTTATTACACTTTTCTTCCTATACACATAGAAAATTTGCATAAAAAGTACTTCTTCTTCATCATCCTGAAAGTTCATGGAGGAAACGCAGCAGTCACGGAGTTTGCTTTAAGACAAGGCGAGAGCTGCACAATATGTCATTCACTTGACCAGACTGAATAATGAAAGGGTATTGATAGAGGTTGATCAGAAATGTATAATTGAAAGATATTAAAACGGGGTGATTACAATCGTCATGGGCGGAGTTTCGCCCTTTCCGAGAGTGCAACAGTACAGAGTTGTAACTAGGGAAATGCTTGATTTCTCCCATACAATTAAACTGATATGGTTTATTGTCAGCTTCTTCGAAAGCTTTCGGAATGGACCAAATTTTATAACATTTTACTTGATGTAGGTAGAGTTGCATTTTTGGAATTAACGATTAACTATTTTGCTAAATATTTGATTTTGTATTTTTTCACTGTTTCAGAGCTTGTAACTCGCCATTAATTCTCAATATTCTAAAACAACTTATGTCATTTCGTAGGATTTTTTCTGCTCTTTCTAAATATGTGCTTCGTTTTTATGTAGCATTATCGATAGTTTAGCAATGAGGGTTTTTTTACAATTTTCCGAAGTTTCATTCTATTTGCTGTAACTTGAAAACTATTGAGATCCGACCAGGCTTTATATACTGATTTATGCTCCATGTGATCTCCTCTATTACCCCTATTAATATTGGACCCCTTTAACGGAACACCCTGTATATTAAAATAAACCGCTTTTAACGTTACTAATAATGTATTTTGTGTACAGCGCATTGAAATCGGATAATTGCAAACTACAAATTATATCTTTTACTATCAGTTATAAAACGCTTTCCAGACATCGTATCCAAGAAATTTTCCAATAATGTCACTTAATTCAATATGTTTTAGATTTTAAGCAAACGGTTCACCAATATTTAAAAGATATTAAAAAGATACCAATAGTGGTACATGTGCAGGTGGTGTTTTTGCGTGCTATTGGGATATTTACTGCGTTTGTTTTTAAAAGATTGAGCAAATATACTGTCAATGCCCACAAAATACACAATATGATCTTAAAAAAGCTCACTATTTTACTTAAGAGACGACAAAAATAAAAATAATATAGATGTTGCAAGTTAAAAATATATATTTTGTTTAAATTTCTAGTATTTTCGGCTTGCAATCGCGCGACCATCGTCAGAGAATATTTTTATAGTTAGTTGCTGTTCCATTCATTCAATTATGTCATTTCGTTCTGTTTTAAAAATTGCAATATTTAAAACAAGTATTTTGATAATTATCGCAAAAGTTCTAAGAAATTTAAATAAAATGTATATTTTAACTTGTAACATCTATATTATTATTATTTTGGTCGCATTTTAGTAAAACAGTGAGCTTTTTAAAGTTCATATTGTGTATTTTGTGATTGAATCAAGATAGAATATTGCATATCGTCTTATGATTTTATTTACATGACAGTACTGTTTTAAAAATTGAAATATTTAAAGCATGTATTTTGAAAAATATCGCAAAAGTCCTAAAAAATGTAAATAAGAAGTATATTTTTAACTTGTAACAAATATGTTATTATTATTATTATCGCCTTTTAAGTAAAACAGTGAGCTTTTAACAGCTCTTATTGTATATTTTGTGATCGAATCAAAACAGAATGTTGCATTTTGTCTTATGATTTTATTTACCTACCTTATTTAAAAATCGGGTTATTTAAAACGAGTATTTTGAAAAATATCGCAAAAGTTCGAAGAAATTTAAATAAAATGTATATTTTAACGTGTAACATCTATATTATTATTATTTTGGTCGCATTTTAGTAAAACAGTGAGCTTTCTAAAGTTCGTATTGTGTATTTTGTGATTGAATCAAGATAGAATATTGCATATCGTCTTATGATTTTATTTACTTGACAGTACTGTTTTAAAAATTGAGATATTTAAAGCAAGTATTTTGAAAAATATCGCAAAAGTCCCAAAAAATGTAAATAAGAAGTATATTTTTAACTTGTAACAAATATGTTATTATTATTATCGCCTTTTAAGTAAAACAGTGAGATTTTAACAGCTCGCAGGGCTCGCAGCGTTCCTAATATTTTCGCCCTTTGCTACCACTATTTTAAAACTATAATCTGTATTGTATAATTCTATTATAGATGTTCAAGAAATCTACCACGAAGAATTTTCATTTAAAATACTGGCAGCAGTGTACGAAAATTTTAGGAACGCTTTGAACCCTGAGCTCGTATTGTATATTCTGTGATTGAATCAAAATAGGACGTTGTATTTTGTCTTATGATTTTATTTACCTGACAATACTGTTTTAAAAATCGGGTTATTAAAACGAGTATTTTGAAAAATATCGCAAAAGGGCAGAGAAATGTAAGTAAAATGTATATTTTTAACTTGTAACATTATTATTATCGCATTTTAGTAAAACAGTGAGCTTTATAAAGTTCACATTGTGTATTTTGTGATTGAATCAAGGTGAAATATTGCATTTCGTCTTATGATTTTACTTGACAAAACTGTTTTAAAAATTGAGATATTTAAAATGAGTATTTTGAAAAATATCGCAAAAGGGCTGAGAAATGTAAGTAAATGTATATTTTTAACTTGTAACATCTATATTATTATTATTATCGCATTTTAGTAAAACAGTGAGCTTTTTAAAGTTCGCATTGTGTATTTTGTGATTGAATCAAGGTGAAATATTGCATTTCGTCTTATGATTTTACTTGACAAAACTGTTTTAAAAATTGAGATATTTAAAATGAGTATTTTGAAAAATATCGCAAAAGGGCTGAGAAATGTAAGTAAAATGTATATTTTTAACTTGTAACATCTATATTATTATTATTATCGCATTTTAGTAAAACAGTGAGCTTTTTAAAGTTCGCATTGTGTATTTTGTGATTGAATCAAGGTGAAATATTGCATTTCGTCTTATGATTTTACTTGACAAAACTGTTTTAAAAATTGAGATATTTAAAATGAGTATTTTGAAAAATATCGCAAAAGTGCTAAGAAATTTAAGTAAAATGTATATTTTAAACTTCTAACATCTATATTATTATTATTATCGCATTTTAGTAAAACAGTGAGCTTTTTAAAGTTCACATTGTGTATTTTTTGTGATTGAATCAAGATAGAATATTGCATTTCGTCTTACGATTTTATTTACTTGACAGTACTGTTTTTTGAGATATTTAAAACAAGTACAGGGTGGTCATAAAAAGACTTTGCCGATATATGGAACTCTAGCGGCCGTTCCGTTTAACCGATCGAGATGAGATTTCAGATATAGTTATTCAGAGGTATGAGCTCGGGATTCTGTGAACGGCAACAAATTAGCGCTCACGGTTACGACGGAAAAAAATGGGTGTTGCCATTCGAAATTTTCGAGTTTCTGTACCTAAAACCGTAACCGTGAGCGCCAATTTGTTGCCGTTCACAGAATCCCGAGCTCATACCTCTGAATAACTATATCTGAAATCTCATCTCAATCGATTTAACGGAACGGCCGCTAGCGTTCCATATATCGGCAAAGTTTTTTATGACCACCCTGTATTTTGAAAAATATCGCAAAAGTGCTAAACATTTAAATAAGATGTATATTTGTAACTTGTAACATTTATATTATTATTATGTTTGTCGTCTTTTAAGTAAAACGGTGATCTTTTTAAAGTTCATATTGAGTATTTTGTGACTGAACCAAAGTGAAATATTGCATTTCGTCTTATGATTTTATTTACTGTCAGTAGTGGTTTAAAAATTGAGATATTTAAAACAGATATTTTGAAAAATATCGCAAGATAAAATGCTTTGTTGCTTAAGCTGTACTGCATGATATTTTTATCATTTAAATTTCCTCAGACATGTATTCCACTGAACAAAGTATTAAACAGTATTGTAATTTATCAAATATATTCTATGCATCACCTTTAGTGATAATAACAAACAGATTGTTTCTCGTGTATCGTTTAGAAATCGTATAACTGCAGGCTACAAATTAATTCTTTTATCGAATGATAAACGCTTTTCCAGGCATTGCAGGAAAATGCACTTTTAGAGAGAATTAATTTGAAACTCTAGTAAGCAGATACAGTATAATTAAAATAGAGAGAGAGTTTTATTTAGTTCACTTAAAATACCTTTGTGTGAATGTACGGACACATAAAAATTATAACGTGTTAAAAGCAAGTTTGTGCAGAATTTCATCTTGTCAGGGAACAACTCATGCATTAATTTAAGAGATAAATTGTCGTTTTGTATGTTCATTACAGAAACGTTGCTACAGATTTAAATCTCATAGCTCTCTTTCCCCCTTCCTCAAAAAGACTGTATGCCGTGTTGCTGGCATTTTTAATTAGTAAAAGAGCGCTGAAATTAAGGTTTTGAAACTCAACAGAAGTAAGAGAAGTTAATTTTAGTGATGATTTCATTGCATCTGCGTAAAAGTAAGAGAGATCTCTTTTCAAAGGAATATTTGTGGAAGATTTTCTTTAACTAACGACGAGTTACATTTAACTTTATAGTTATTTAAATCGAATAGTTCTCCATTTGTTAGTACGTAAAGTAATAGATAATAGAATTCAGCTCTTTTTTGCTAATTCGTAAAGTTTTCTGAAAAAAAAGGAATATTTCAATGCTTATTTAAAAAAAAAATATCGCAATTCAAAATAAAAAGAAAGAAATAGGATTAGAATGAATAAGTTTAAAAATTTGTACACACATACAGTATTCAATTACTTAAAGGTGTTTTTTATTTACAATACGATATATTTAAAAAACCTGGTACTTTCGAGCATATCGTGCTCATCATCAGGATTAAAAGCAATAAAAGTCAGAGGCTGAGTCCTTTATAGAGAAGGCTTAATCCAAACTTCAAGTTGAAAAAGAGGTGTTTAGCTGACATTTATCGTTTTTAACCCTGATGATGAGCATGATACGCTTGAAAGTAGTAGGTTTTTAAATGTATCGTATTGTAAATAAAAAAAAATAAAACATCTTTAAGTAATTGAATACTGTTTATGTTCACGAATTTTTAAACTTGTCATTGTAAGATGAACTTTAGGATTTCAAGAACTTGATATGTTATATAATTTTTATCTTAATATTGGAATACATATTTTTATGATTGCATTTAATTTTAACCGTAGACTAAAAGCTTTTGAAAAAATATTTTATTGATTAATGACACACAATTTTTTTCTTAAACATTGAAACATAATTTTAAAATTCGGAAAACATTAAAGCAGAGGTGCCAAGCTCGCATTAATCTTCCGTAATGCGTGGATTAATTTAACCTAGTTTAACAAAGTTTCGAACCAGAAAAATTATTTGATGAATCTTTATTTATTTCATTCCAGTTTTCTACGTGGAACTTATCTAATTCCATCTCTGAAAAAAAATTCCGGTACGAATTGTATTAAACCAGGGTTAAATTAACCCACATATTACGGAGGATTAGTGGCAACTTGGCACCTATGTTAAAGTAATGAATTTTTAAGTTCGGAGCTTTTGAAAAAATATTTTCCTAATCGATGATACACAATGTTTTTCCTAATCATTGAAAAATAATTTTAAAATTCTGAAAACTAGGGAAAACATTAAAGTAATTAATTTTTAAATCAGGATCTTTTGAAAATGTATTTTATTAATCAATGATAGACATTTGTTTTCTCAATCATTGAAATATAATTTTAAAATTCTCAAAACAAGGGAAAACGTTAAAGTAATGAATTTTTAAATCAGGAGCTTCTGAAAAAATATTTTCTTAATCAATGATACACAACGTTTATCCTAATCATTGAAAAATAATTTTAAAATTCTGGAAACAAGGGAAAACACTAAAGTAATGAATTTTTAAATCAGGAGCTTTTAAAAAAAGTATTTCCTTAATCAATACAATGATACACATTTTTTTTCTTAATTATTGAAACATAATTTAAAAATTCTCAAAATGAGAGAAAACATTAAAGTAATGAATTTTTAAATCAGGAGCTTTTGAAAAAAATATTTTCTTAATGATACACATTTTTTTTTCTCAATCAATAAATGATACGCAGTTTTTCTCTCAATCAATGATACACAATTTTTCCTTAATCAATGATTCGCAATTCTTTTTTCTTAATCATTGAAACATAATTTAAAAATTCTCAAAACAAGGGAAAAGATTAAAATAATGAATTTTTAAATCAGGATGGAGCTATATGAAAAAATAATCTTTGACATGTACAATTAATTGTAATTTAAGAATTTTTTATATATTTTCACAAAACTGAGTAGATTATTATTTTCTCTTTGTTATTTCTAGTGCATTTGGATGAAATTACAACAGAAGACACCATCGATAACAGAAGACACCATCGAAAAAGTTTAAAAGCGCGATTCAATAAAATTCAGAGATTAACAATCCGGTTTCGAAAAAAAAAATGTATGGCCCTGAAAAGTCCCTTGTGTGGTTAATGTGGTTTTTGCTACCTCTTTTCAGCTTTTCCTGCACATGCTTTGCGAGTGTAACTCTGAACAGTGCTAAACTCTTTCTCCCTTTTAAATCCTTTTATAATAGTTTTATAACTACAATTAGACCATTTTATATATTCCTTAAAATATTTATCATTTAGATTCATCTTAAGTCTTAACTTAATATTAAACTTTATTTCTTTTAAATACTTAACCATTTAATTTCCTCTTTAAATTTCTTAATTTTATCTCTTAAGTAGTTCTAAACTACAGTTCAATTTTTTCCAATGGCTCACAAAACATAAGATATTTCAACTCCTAGATTGGGTGTTAGGGTGGAAACCCCTCGGTGCTGCTCACCTGTTCAGCACCGGTTTGGGATGAATGAGGCCTTGAATGCACCGAAGGACAGCGGCAATTTCGAGTGATACACCTATGGTATAAAAAAAAAAGATACATTTAAGCCACTGACATACCATACTCGCACCGTATTATATTATCTCTGATGTCATTTTTAATTAATAAGCTTAATAACAATAAGAATTTATTCACCGCCTTCATATTTTACTCCCAAAATTAAAATATGAAAAATCACTACTTAGATATATAATTGAATTTTTAGCTTATCAGTGTATCAATATCTCATTAAATCTCGGTAAATTCTAATTTTACTAGCATTTTGTATAGAAATAAATGCTGTACAAATGCTTCTTTTTAAAATCTGAGAAATTACTATTTGGATTGTGTTGATTTTTGCGGCCGATTATGTACTCGATGGATACAGGTCCCAGGGGGAGTGCCCTCCGAGGGGATCATTCTAAGGGAACCTAACCCGTATTTACGCAAGGTTTCTCTAGGTTCGAAGAAAACCACGAAAACTGTGAACGGTTAGACCGACGGGAGCGATTGGGTTCGAACCCAGCACCTCTCGTCTACCAGCTTCGAGAGCAGAACCTCTCAGCCACTGGTGGGCGAGAAAATACGAAGATATTTAGCCTTGTAACACCTCAATGAAATTTGCGTCTGTATGATTTTTAGTTTATTGTTTTTTTACACTGAATTATTTGTGATATTTTGAAATTTATTTTCCTTTCGATGCTGTGCGTAATGCAAATAATTGATAAGTAGCTTTATTTGACATGTTATGCAACGCACTGTAAAAAGAAAAAAAAAATACTGGCCCCCGGATCTCAACACATTTGCTGTAAAATTTACAATCTAATGTCGTTAAGAGTACTATAAAATTTATCACGATTGGGGAAAGTCGTGTTGCTATTGCCTGCGTGGTGTACATGACAAAAATAATTCGATTTTTACTTCACTTGTTTCTACAATTTGATTTCACAGCATCGGTACTTAAATTTGATGTCATAGCATCGGTGTTTAAAAAATTACATCATAAAGTGCATGAAAAATTACTGCATCTTACAACAAAAAGTGATAGCACCCCGTTGCTGCCAACAAAGTTGATGTAAAATTTATAAGCTGCTGTTTTGAGGAAAGTTGTTTTGCTTTTGGCTACGTGGTGCACATGGCAGAAAGAATTCGATAGTTACTTCACTTGTTGTTTGATTTCGTTTTCACAGCATCGGTGCTTGAATTCGATTTCACATGATTGGTACTTGAAAAATTGCAACATAATTGTCAGGAAATATCACCAGTTTTTTTTACAGTGTAAAACTCTAAACCATATTTTAAAATATTTTTCAGTAGTTTAATATAAATAAGCAAATAAAATAGCTATCTAAGCTTTGATGTAAATTGAGAAAAGAAACGAAAAAATAAGGCTCTAATAGTGCTTTAAATCTATTTTTAGAAGCAAGTATTTTATGTTGTAACACAATTATAGGGAGGATTTGTAAAAGGAAACTAAGCTACTTTAAATAATACGGGTAACAAAATATTTACGAAAATACTTACAAAACTAATTTAAATATTAAAAATATTTTTAATGTTTTTTTGGACAAATATTTTATTTAATTCGAAAAATTACATTTTTCCCATTTGTTTACAAAAAAGAATGCTCAAACTTCCCAGTATCTATTTCTAGTGAAAATATATTTTATCCAGGAAACGAGAAATTTCCATATATTTCTCCGAAATTGTAAATCGTATTCAATTAAATATTTCAAATGTTGCCATCTAGATAGAACAGAAAAATTGAAATAAAACGTTAGCAATTATGAATTAATAAATGTATTGTTAAATATATCAGAAACAAAACATATTTGGACGCAAAATATCTTCGGATGTCATCGCTTTGGGAATTTCAAAAATGCTAAACTTCGAAAGGCGGACGACGTTTATTTCAGGAATTTATGCATAAAACGTACATAAATCTTCCCGATCTTAGAAGCGGGTGCGTGTGTCAAGAATAGTTACAATTCTAATCTGATTATACGAAGGCAGTCAATTTTACCTAGCTCGAAATAGCTTTATGAATTTAAAATATGAAACTGTATGTTATAATTTCAGAAACATACTTTTCTAATGGCAAGTTGATTTTTTTTTCGTATAATGCAGTAAATTCCAGCATCATTTACAATGAATACTCGTTAGTGCGTCTCCGCTTAAAACGTACCTTCGGTACACAAGGACAAAGTGGTTTTGTCGATTTTTTATTTGCATTGAATTTAAAGTCATTGATTTATGCGTATTGCTCATCGGAAAATGCAGACTATTTTTCAGAAATTGACCGAATAAAATCGAAACTCGTTTTGTTCATTAGTTTTTCAAAAGCAACTTCAGTGTAACTTTGGAAAAGTGGGAGATTACTTTTACATTACGATTAAGTAAATGTATTGTTAACCCCTTAATTCTCGCTCCCGTCATATTCACGGGCTGTGTCTTTTACTCAAATTGTTTGATTCCCACCAGTTTTATAAAATAGTGAAATTGGTTATATTTTAGTATCGTTTTTCCTGTTATTAAATAAGGTGAATATTTCTTTTTCATAAAAGTGGTGCCATAAGCAATTTGAATTTTTCAACCGTAATTTAATTCGAGCATTAAGGGGTTAAATGAAGTCTACAAAAAGTGACTGAAGAGAAAGTATCGTGCGATGTTATTGTTGCGAGAATTCTAAATATAACAGTATAGAAAAAGTGACTGGATTAATTTTAGGAATTTCTAACCAAAAAAAATACATAAATATTTTTTGTAGCTTATACATATGTAAATAATAGTCACACTCTTAAATTGGTACTGAGAAACTGTGTTTTACCAGCACAAAAATGAATTTTGTGTTTAAAATATAAAACGAAATGGGTTTCAAAAAATGTAGAAACATATTCTTACACAGAAAAGTTGAATTTCATTTGCTACTAAAAGACGTATCACCTGCAAAATTATATTTTATGTAGAATGTATACTTTGGAGAATTGTTAGAAGCATATCGTAATTAAAATTATCTATAGGTATTTTTTTTATTTTAGTATCGTGTTATACTGAGTAATCTAATGTAGCTAAATAATTGCAGTTATTGAATGATCACAAGTGTAATTTATATTGGCTGTTTTGTCTAGTCTTAAAGTTGCACCACAATGGGAGGACAAACAAAATTTTAAAAACAGCATGAATCTTTTATTTGTTATAAGAAAAGGGAAAACACACAATGACGTTTTGCTATTAGTGCGGGGAGCACCGTCACAATTTTTGCGACCAATTTTAGCATCGATTGTTCATATAGGAAAGATTAGATGGTAAAGATAATGAAACTACCAGCCACTTGATGTACCATCGGAGCTTTGCCATAGCAACATCATTCAGCCCTCTTAAATAAGAGATGAATGACAATCCGATTACTGATGATATCCTCTTCCTCGTAGCGAAATAACAGGTTAATATCAATGAACAAATTTCCATTAATTTCACATTGTAGCGAGGTGTGTACAATGCAATAGGAAATCTCTCCTCCCGCTCTCATCTATCAGCTGATTGGAAGTTTTGTTATCTCTACCGTCTTATCTATCATATATAAAAACAATCGACGTTAAAATTGGTTTTACAAATATGACGCTGTATTCTGGACAATATGTGCTTCATACAAAAAATCATATAGCTTCGTAAAAGCCTTAACAGATTGTAAGGCAGGCAAATCATTAACACTAGAACGGCGGAAAATTTTGCTCAAGTTTTATAAAAATATTTCACATCAGAATTTTTATTTAGAACTATTTAACTTATTTATTTAAGTAATTTTTGTGCAGCATATATTAATCTTATATTATAAAAAAAATTCTGGTTCGATTCGAAATGTATTCATTCGGCAAGGGTCAAAATGACCCCTCGCCGCCGTTCTAGTGTTAAGCGCCATGGTAGCCCACATTGATTTGCCACTATCACCTATTTCGTCATTGCTCTACTATTTGGTGCAATGAAACTTTTTCTATGTATGATGGAAAAGGGTTCAATTATATATCCAATTACAAAACCCGCACCCATTTTTGAGCAATAGTTGCTAGCAGAGTTTTCTTGTTGGAGTTAAAGGGCAGCATGTGCCATAGCGCTTTTGTGTTCCCTAGCTGAAATACATTTATTTATTTTTTTAAAGAAATGTTTTGAATATTTTAGTTGCATGAATGTTTGCATTCGCAACAAAGCGTAAAGCCAAAAGTGTGAAAACATCTCCAAGCATTTTTAACTCTGTTGGCTCTGCACTTTGTTAGCAATGCAAAAATATATTCAAAATTCCATGCGTAATTCATAACTACAAGCATTGTCTATGGAGATTACAAAAGTTTGTGCCCGATTTCGAAGTGTACGCAAGTTGTTTTAAATGGTGAAATGCAGTCTAATTGTCAACATTTATTCTCTCAGCAATCTCTACAGTAGTAATCTGTGGATTATTATTCATTAAATCACGGTATAAGTCATTATCGATTAGCAGAGTTTTCTTGTTGAAGTTAATAAGTGCACTATATAGCCATTAATGACCGGCAACATTCAATTTTAGACATTTTGACGAATATTTAGAAATATACTTGACAGATTCTTCTGAAACTTGAGGATTAAAAAGAACAGGCATGAGCTCATATTCAGCAATGTCGATTTGTTAAGGGGGGCCTATTAGGGGGCCAATAAAAAATCAAAGAAAAAAGATAATATTTGGGATCACCCTGTAAAATAAAATGCACGAAATGATCTAATGCTACCGAATGTAAATAAACAGACATTGTGCAATATGTGTATTATTTTGTGTAAGAATAGCACGTATATTAATACAGATATAGCGATTTATTTAAAAAAAATTAAAAATTCTTGCAGGTTTTTTGCTTACAACACGCAGGGTTTCCAACCAAATCCAACGCCGGCTTCAGAAAAATTGACAAAATATAGAAAAAACAATATAGTGCAATTGGAATATAAATATACTAAATAATTTAGGAAACGTGAGCAGTTGTATGAAATAATTTTTACCTGCGCATGCGCGAACGATAACAAGGATCATTTTGCATAATTTAATAGTCAACTCTATAGAGCAACATATAAAAAAATTTAGTCAAATATCCTAAAAATTCAGAAAGATATCGGCATTAGAATGATCAAATTTTTCTAAAAGCTGCTGAATGATAAGGGATTTTACACAAATTGTCACTTTTTATTAACTGGCTTTCAGAAAAAAATTAGTATTTAGTGACTCTCAACGAGTAGATTTGGAAAATATATGCTTCGATTGATGCTTCGATTTTGATATTTCTTTTGATCATGGTATAGGCTCGTTCTGGTTGTTATCCAAGAAGAACTAAAGCATCAATAAAAAATCAAAATAAAAAAAATTAAATTAAAAATGACAATTTGTGGAAAATCCCTTATCATTCCGCTGCTTTTAGAGAACAACTAAAAATTTGCTCACTCTAACGCCGATATCTTTCTGAATTTTTAGGATATTTGGCTAAATTTTTTTGAATAAGTTGCTCCATAGAGTTGGCTGTCAAATTATGTAAAATGATCCTTGTTATCGTTCGCGCATGCGCAGATAAAAATTATTTCATAAAACTGCTCATATTTCCTGAAATATTTAATATATTTATATTCCAATTGCACTATATTGTTTCTGCTATATTTTGTCAAGTTTTCTGATAATGGCGTTAAATTTGGTTGAAAACCCTGCATGTTATAAGCAAAAACATGCAAGAATTTTTTTTTTTTTAAATAAATCGCTATATTTCTATTAATATACGTGCTATTCTTACACAAAAGAATACATTTATTGCACAATGTCTGTTTATTTATATTCGGTAGCGATAGATCATTTCGTGCATTTTATTTTACAAGTATTATTCATTTTCTTTGATTTTTTGTTGCCCCCCTAATTCCCCCCCCCTTATCTAATCGACATTGCTAAATATGAGGTCATACCTGTTCTTTTTAATCCTGAAATTCCAGATGAATCTGTCAAGTATATTGCAAATATTCGACAAAATGTCTAAAATTGAAAGTTGCCGGTCATTAATGGCCATATAATGTATAGCATGTGTTATAGCGCTTTTATGTTCCCTAGCTGAAATACATTTAATTTTTTTTTTTTTTAACAAATGTTTTGAATATTTCAGATGCATGAGTTTTTGCATTGTAACTAAGCGTAAAGCTAACAGAGTGAAAATGTGTCTATGCATTTTTAACTCTGCTGGCTTTACGCTTTGTTAGCAATTCAAAAATACATGCAACTAAAATATTCAATATTCCGAGCGTAATTCATAACTACAAGCATTATATTGGATGATTGCAAAAGTTCGTACCCGATTTCCGATGCATTGAGTTTCGAAGTGTACCTAAGTTGTTTTAAATGGCGAAATGCAATCGAATTTTTCATCATGCAGTCTCTCAGTAATATCTTCAGTAGTAATCCGTTGATTATTATTCCTTAAATCACAGATTAAGCCATCATCAATTCCAGAAGATAGCCCAAAGTAAATTCTACCGTTGAGATTGAAATCACCTTTTCGAAATCGATAGCACCACTTTTTAACTATCCTAAGAGCGGGAGCACGATCCAAATAAACACCTTGAACATTTTTTGTAGCACGTCCAACACTCACTTCTTTTTAAAACTCATATAGCATAACATGACGAAAATGTAAGTTTTATTTTCCATTTTGAACATTAACCTAGCACAAAAATTAATTTGAAAAGCATTTTTTTCGCGTTATGTTCACTCACGATACATGTAGATAACTGTCAGTTAATAATACGGTTATAAAAGAAACATCAGCATAGTCAAAACTGCAAGTTTCTTACTTCTATGAAATAGGGCACGAACTTTTGCAATCACCCAATATGTGTATAAGAAACCTTTTATTATAAAATCATAAGACGAAATGCAATTTTTTCACCTTGATTCAACATAAAATATAGAATGTGAACTTTAAAAGGTCCTCAGTATTACTTAACCCCAAAGATATAAGTAAGTGTACAAACTTATTACTGGTATCGGGCGTAAATTAACACTGTTGGCCATCTTGTGGACAGTGTGATAATCCACATATACGCGGGCTTTTAGTGTGACGTCATATATGACAGGATCGATGCTAACGAGAAAGACAGGCTACCGCGGTGGGTCCGATTCTTCTTTTTTTACAGACCGCTGGAGTCACGTGATGCCCTTTTCGCACATCTTCATAGGTGGATTCGAGCATCACGTGACTCCAGCGGTCTGTAAAAAAAGAAGAATCGGACCTACCGCGGTAGCCTGTCTTTCTCGTTAGCCTCGTGACAGGATATCTACCATTTGCGTATATTTTCTAAATCTTTAGTCACTCATGGAACCGAATTTTGTTTAGCACATTTATTGCAGAATAATGGTGTAGCGAGAGGGGCGTCCAAATACACTTGACACCACGAATTGTTCTTTGCCTTGTCAGTGACATTTCAGCTATTAATCAAGGTGAAAAAAAATTTACAATTTTACTGGTGTGAAGTAAGAAAGCAGTTAGGCATCTTCCTGTAGTTTAATCCCGTCCGCTACGTGGTGTGCTACCTTGATTGATGTGACCTCGCCTTTAATCTTGCGGTTACCTCTCCCATTTAAGATAGGACGCTTACTTAAATCGCTTTGACTTAACCCCTTCACGGTCGCTTAATATTTGGAAAAATCATAAAAAACGTACCTATTTCTCTTATTACAGAAATTGAATAATTATAAGGTTTCTAAATAAAATACGCAATTACTTTTTTTAAGGAGAAAAAAAGATGTTATAGAACAAATTCACATTTGTAGAAAAGCCATCATGCGAGAATTCTGTGTCTTAATGTTTATTTTATACCATACAAATTAATGCGAATAAGACCTTTATTTTTCACATCTTAGATCTTTATTTATCATCATCACACAAATTTTTACAAATAATATTTGAAATAACATATATGCATTATATTTTGATTATTAATAATTTTTTTGAGTGTTATAGGTTTCGAAACATACAATAAAAATCCCAGCATTACAATCAGCGCCAAAAGCCAAACGCAAAAGTCGATTTTCAAAGACTTCACTGGGAAATGCCAGTTAAATTTTTCTGGTTTCAGAAGTTTTTTGCAACAATTAAATCTCCAGCCAGGAAATATGACGAGCACGAAAAATAACGAACGACACCCCAGCCCGTGATATTGACGGGAGCGAGAATTAAGGAGTTAAAATGCGACTAAAGTAATGATAAGATGTTACAAGTTTAAAATATGCATTTCATTTAAAACTTCTTAGTACTTTCAAGCTTTTCAAGCTCATCATCAGAGAATATTTTAATAACCAAATATTGTTTATTTATACAAATATATAACTTTATTTTGAAAATGAGAGAGCCAATAATTACTAGAGTTGAAAATAGAACTGCTACTGCTACTTTTCTACTTTCAACTCTAGTAATTATTGGCTCTCTCATTTTCAAAATAAAGTGACGTATTTGTATAAATAAAAAACATTTAGTTATTAAAATACTCTATGATGATGAGCTTGGAAAGCTTGAAAGTACTAAGACGTTTTAAATAAAATGTATATTTTAAACTTCTAACATCTTTTTAAATATTTTAGTCACCTTTTAAGTAAGACTGTGGACTATTTAACCCCTTGAGGGACAAGCAAAAATGCCTCTAAATATTGAATTTTCACCCGAATAATCGAAAAATTTTATTTTTAAATAAGGAAAAGCAATTTTTCAACGATTTTCCCCAAAGTTAAAAATATAAAATTCGGTTAAAATTTTCTGGTGAGAATCTTTTTTAAATTATGTGGGATATATTTCATCCCACCGCCCCTCGAGGGGGTAAAGTTCAGATTATATATTTAACCTTTTCATTACATTTTCTGAATTAAAGTATCCAACTTCAATGGCCTAGTTTCCTGTAGAAAAAAATAATACAAATTAAAAAAGAATGTTTAATTAGCAAAAGTGGTACCAGAATCATTTTGAAGAAAAATATCAGCTAAGAGAATGCACGGTATCTTTAATAAACGTGCTTGGAAAGATCAGTTTAACAAGTTTATAATATCCCACTACTTCCCATCCTTTACAAATCTGTTCAAAGAATCTTACCCAAGCATCGATTTTCTAGCGAAAAAAAAAAAAAAAATCTCATTGAAACTGCGGGAGAAAGTCACGCATCTTCCAACTCATTTGTAATTAAACATTTTCCATTCCTGAATGTCTTGCTATTCAGATAAAGCAATTTTCAATTAAAATGTAACAATTACTATTAAACAAATGTATTGTTAAACACATCTCAAACAAAATATATTTTAATGTAAAAGTGTTTGGGATGCACCACTGCAGGAATTTTAAAAAGTGTTAAAATCCGAAAAGCGACAGACGTTTATTTTAGAATTATATCTTAAAATACATGCTCTAACATTCTTCGTTATGGTACGGTATGCATCTGTCAAGAATAGTTACAAAGCTAATCTTATACATCTAATACAGGCTCTATTTTCCCAGCTAAAAGGCGATGTTTAAAATTCGAAATTTTGTTTTACATATAACAAAACAGCTCTGACAACATATATATCACTTTATGTTGGAAGTAATGCATTTTATACATTCACATTTTATATTTTACTGGTAAAAATTATTTAATAGTTATAATAAAGAAAACAAACTTTTATAATAATATATTTAAGTATAACTTCGTTACATCGCACATGCAGGGAAATAATAACATCAACAAACAAACAATATAATGGAGGGCATTAAAAAATGTAGAAACTTGATAACTTTTACTTTTTGTGCTCTATGACGTACGTCATGGTCATTTCCGACAGCGTCGTACGTCATGATAATCTGGCTGATTTTTTAATTAGACATTCCGAATTCTCACCAGAAGTTTTAACTCTTATTTTTGTCCTACCAAGTTAATGCTTTTCATAAATCAAGTAAACCAAGATTACCAATTAAATTTTTGTGATGTGTATTCAAAATTTCTATTAAAAAAAAAAAAAAAAAAACTGCCAGATGCGGCAACACTGGTGGGTAGTAACACATCCGCTAACAGCGCTGCAGCACAATGGGTTAAAGTAGGAGTGTTTTATTTATCGCTAAAACATTTGTTTTCCTGATCAAAATAAACTATAAAGAAATATATTTATAGTAATCGACATATATAAATAAATATTTAAAAAAGTGGACCTTGAAATAGAATTTTATTTATTTTTGGTAAACGCAAAAAAGAGCTATACATCTATATTACTTATATAATAAAGAAAAAGCATTTTAACACAGGTAACATAGTTTGAAAGTCATTTTTAAGCCGGTCTTCAAACAATATTCTTTCTCATTCAAGTCCATAACATTTTTTGACACTCTCAGAGACTCATTTTTTAACACAAAAGCATAAAATTAGTAAGCATTGCTACTGATTTTCAATAGGATAGCGTTATTCGATTTTCGTTAAAAGTATTTATATCTTAACCCTTATATGCCGGGTGTTGCTTTTCGGCAACATACCTAATTTAAGCTCTAAAATACTATTAGAATAATATTGAAGTTATAATGCCTAATGTTGCCAATAAAATACATTCTGAAAACATTATTAATTGATTTTCAACATGTATATGGCAACACTTGTGCTGTTTAAGAATAAAGGTAGATTTATTTTTTCAGTTGTTGCTGCTTGTTCTTTTTGTTTTGTTTAGAAGCTTGCGAAATACCCTATTTTGTTCTTCAGTGAGCAAGTAAAATTTATTTATTATTATAGTTCCTAAAATTATTGTGTGTTTAATATTATAAAATTTTACCAAGGAAAATTATTTTTTCAATTAAAGGCCAGTATTGTCGATTAGTAACAAACTGTTTTTTAGCCGTAAACCATACTTAAAACAAAATATGATTTTTTAAAGAATTTTCCCATGATTTATTTAAAAAATGAAAGCAGAAAAACATTATTACAATGATTTTTGGAAAATCAGGCATTTAAGGGTTAAGATATGGATTACTGGGGCATCACAGACTTTGTCGTGTTGTCACATACGGAAATTCGTTTCAAAACGCCAGATTTACAATATTTTAAATAACCCATTACCTTTATTGTAGAATGTAAAGCACTATTAAATTTTATAGCTTCTGAATACGAAAATCTGTCATTTGAAAGCGTTTATGAATATAAATTAATTCAGTAGCGCTATAGAAAAAAAAAACAGTTTAAATTTGAGAAATGCCTGATTAATTAAAGAGCTTAGTAGAAGAACATGTTATGATATATATTTTTATAATTATTATTTTTTTATCTTATGAATGAAGACATTATGAGGTATTATATCAAATAGTAAAATTAAAATAATAAAATTCTATTTAATATTGAAGATATGGGGCAGAATCTTTTAATGTTTAATAATTTTATATTTAATAAATTAAATGATGAAAATAGTTTCTAATATTTCATAATTAAATGTTACTCTTCTTTTCTAGGAGTGTTTAGTATCACCGATCAACATTCAAAAACATGCTACTAAGAAGGAATTCAATAAATAACTAATTTACAACAAAAAACTTTCACTTCAGTTTTCTCTAAATCCAATTTGTATGCTGCATAACATCCTCTTCCACACGGGTCTTCAATTTTCAATCGTTTTTATTATTAAGCTAAATAATTCTATAAAAAGTGATAAAATATCTTTATTTAGATTGACGAACGTTTCATCGCACAAACGGCGACATTTTCAAAATCATTCATGATAGAAAATTATGGTATAGTAAACTGTCAATTTGAAATGGAGAGTTTTTGTACCAAGCCGTGAAGATAGTAAGTGTCTGATATCGTCTCACATTTTTGCGTTAAGCCCGCTCAGGCTCCAATCCTGAAAATGAGAGATTGCTGAAAATCAATTACTCAATAATTACAGTTCAACTCCATGGAAAGACTTTATTTTGATGAGTAAGATGAGGTGGCCCCCCGCCAGCATTGCTAATTACAACCTCTCAGACGCAAGAATAGAGGATTAATGAGACTTACAAGGCAAAAAACATTTTCCAAATCGAGTCATGGTGCGCCAACTAAAATTTTCGTTATGCATTCAAAAATTTAATACAAAAACTGCGACGGGTCAACCACGATTGGCGCCGTCATCTTTAACCAACATATTGGGCAGTGAGAGGCAGCCCTAAATTAAAGCAGTTGAAAACATCGCAGATATGTCATAATAACTTTATTTATTGCTTTTGTTGTTATGATAACCGCAGTACGTTACGCAGGCATTATAAGTGAAACTGAAAATAATATAAAAAGTAATTTCCTTTTATGATTGCAAAACCCATAAATTTATCAAATTGATTTTCTAAAATGAGTTAAATTAACACATCTGCCTGAAAGAATGACCCTTTTTAACTGGGATGAAATAGAGTAAAAATTATTGAATTTTGGTAAAGCAAAAGAGTGTTTCCCTTAAAATAAAAAGACTGAAGGAATCAACATTAAAAAGAGAGGAACTAATTACCTTTTAATACATTTAAATTAACCAATTAGGCCAAATATATGATTACATCATAAAAATATTTTCATATAATTTAAAAACAATAACATGGTAAACAATTCACGAGACAGCATGCATAATGAAAAAATTATCTAGTCGCAAAACCTTCCAGGAAATTAAAAAGTCCTTCCGGCCAGTGCCGGGAGGAAGAGGTAGGTTTCATATTCCTTATTTTAAAAAAGCCAACTTATATTAGTCAAACACACGAAACTCAATTTAGTGGAAACCGAATATAGGAGTTTCAATACTAATTTCTATCAATACTAAATCATTATGAATGAGAATTTCACGAAATTAGTCAACTTTATCCAAGCTGCTTTTATTTAAAGTAACTTATATTTGGCTGCCAAATTCGGCGATTTCTTAAAGTGCCTGCCATTTTAAGACAACGTGGTGGATGAGGCTAACCAGTGAACTTGGTCGAGACCTTAGTAATTGCTGTGCACATGCTCACTCACATCGGAATCGATTGATATATACGAGTGCTGTCGCAGGCAAAAAATCAGATTTTTCAAAATGTCACCCACATTAGATATTGAAATTGCTATATCTGAGCCATTTTTTAAGATAAAGACAAACAAAAAATGCTCCTGAATCCTCATATCAAGGTCAAATACTTAAGAAAGAAACCTTTTTCAATTTCTAATTTTTTTGCACCTCACTATAAATATAATTTTTTTTTAATTTAATGGTCGCCATTTTGAAACAAGATGGCTGATGAAGCTGGCCAGCGAACTTGGTCGAGATATTGGTGTATACTATCCACATGCCTTCTTACATTGAAATAGGCGAATATGTGTGTTATCGCGTGACAAATACAAGATCGTTTCAAAATGTTAGCCATGCTAGAAATTCAAAGTGCTATAATTCAACCATTTTTTAAGATAAACAAAAGAACAAATTTTCAGAAACAAAAACTGCTCCGGAATCTTTGTATCAAGACCAAACACATAAAAAAAATCTTTTTCATTTTCCAATTTTTTAATACCTCATTTTAAATTTAATTTTTTTTTATTTTTATTTAATGGCAAACGTTTTGAAACAAGATGACGAATGAAGCTGGCCAACGAACTCGGTCGAGACATTGGTATGTACTATGTACAGACCAAGTTACATCCAAATCGGTTTATAAATACGCCTGTTATCGCGTGACAAAAATCAGATCGTTTTAAAATGTCAGCCACAATAGAAATTCAAAATGCTATAACTCAGCCATTTTTTTAGATATAGGCGAAACAAAAACTGTTCCGGAATCTTTGTATTAAGGTCAAACACATACGAAAAAATCTTTTTCATTTTCCAATTTTTTGGTACCTCATTTTAAATTTAAATTTTTTAATTTTTTTTAAATTGACCGCCATTTTGAAACAAGATGGCGGATGAAGCTGGACAACGAACTCGGTCGAGATATTTGTATGTACTGTGTACACACCAAGGTACATTAAAATCGGTTCGTAAATACGTCCGTTACCATGTGACAAAAATCAGGACGTTTCAAAATGTCAGCCACGCTAGAAATTCAATATGCTATAACTCAGCCATTTTTTAAGATATAGACAAAACAAAAACTGTTCCGGAATCTTTGTATAAAGGTCAAATACATAAGAAAAAAATATTTTTCAATTTTCAATTTTTTGGTACCACATTTCAAATTTTAAATTAAAAAAAAAAATTTAAATGGCCGCCATTTTGAAACAAAATGGCAGATGAAGCTGACCAAAGAACTCGGTCGAGACATTGGTATGTACTATGTACACACCGAATTACATCGAAATCGGTTCATAATTACGAGAGTTACAGTGTGACATAGGTCAGATATATATATATATATATATATGTCAATTTTGAACGGAGGGTGGTTTCGGGTTCTGGGGGTCATGATCGATGAAAATATACCAAAATTTTTTGAAATCGCTTTCCTCCGAACGGCTGCAATAGGTAACTTTTTGTAATGAAAGCTACCTAAAAATGTAGCAAGTAAAAAAGCATGCAAGAAAATAGATCCAATTTAGTCAGAACAGTTATCAGGAGTATACGAAATACCCTTCACCAAAGAAGATGGAACAATGCAGTTTTATATGGCAAGCAGAGAACTTAAAGCTAGAATCAAAGAACATATAGCAGACATCATAAACAACAGAAGAACAACAGCTTTGGCCAGATTATGCAGCGAAGAACTTTTACAGATCGATTTTAAAATAGCAGGTTAATTTATCCATCAAGATTTTATTTACCATCCATAATCCGGGAATCAATAGCGATATTTTTACGCAACGAGAATATTTGCAATGATTCAGTGTCTCTTGAGTTAACTAAAATTTGGAAAGAGATGCTATGTTATTTTAGTAACAATAGTAAAAATTACTCCACGCTCGCAAATAGCCAATTTAATTTTAATTTTATTTTATGTTTGCAATGTTTTTCATTATGCATGATGTCTCGTGACATTGTTTACAATATTATTATTTTTAAATTATGTGAAAATTTTTTCTATCATGAATGATTTTGAAACTGTCGCCGATGAAACGATCGTCAAACTAAATAAACATATTTTATCACTTTTTATACCATTATTTAACTTAATCTTTTTATAAGTGATTATTATACGTGTTTACTATATTGCCATAAAGCTGTACGAACACATTTATCCTAGTATCCAATTTTTGATAAAGCAATATAATCCTGTTAGGTGATACGGGAAAATACCATGTTTCTTTTCACGCTAACTTTTAGCTGATTAAATATTTTGTCTTCGAGATGCCTTGACATTGAATCAAGTTTGAAAAATGCAAATAAAATATAATTATATTTAAGAAAGTGTATAGTTAAATATAGCCTAAATAAAATATCTCTGAACGTGAAATGTCTAGACATGTCATCACTTTGGGTATTTTATAAAACTAAATTCCGAAAAGTAGCTGATGCTTATTTCAGGAATTTATGCTGAAAACTTGCATAAATCTTTTTGAACGTCGTAGCGAGCGCATATGTTAAGAGTAGATTCCTAATTTGATACTACTAAGACAGTGAATTTTACCAAACGCTAAGATGCAATTTTAATTTAAAATATGAGACTCTCTTTTCTGTATTTCAGAAGTATATTTTTACGTTTAAACGAAATATTTTAATTCCATATTCTACGTAGTATCTTTCAATAGTTTTCACCAATTTACTTTACTTGCGCAAATTCACTGAAGACAAGTGTGATTAAAGTGTCTCGTACCTTTTAAATTTTCCGTCGCCAGTGCAAAAGGGATGTAATTTAACCCCTTGAGGTACACCGATATATATTATATACCACCTACGATTAATGAAGTTTTACACCAGAAAAAAATTATTAAATTTTACTTTTCTAACTTTGGTGGATAAAAAGCCGTAAAATTGCTTTTACTTGTTTTGAAATGGAATTTTTCAAAGATTCCGGTGGGAATTCAGCATTTCGCAAACATAATTGCTTGCCCCTCAAGGGGTTAAAGTTATCATAACTTTAAATACTTGTTGAAATTACATAATGTAAAAATAAACTCTTATAATATAATATAATAAAAAATATAGCTCACAAAGGAACCACTTTTGGTGCTGATTACAAATAATACAGTGTAACTTCAAAAATCCGTCATCTAAACTATCTTTTCCCTTCCTTTTTCTATTACACTTTCAAGTTATGGTAGAAGAAAAATAGCAAGTGTTTATGAATTAAACACTTCAAAATCGGAAGAAAAATGAAAAAAAAAAATAATATGTGACATTTTGTTTTCATTTGTTAGACTAAAAATTTCCTGAACAAATTTTCTGGGAGCTGCACTGTTGCTCAACAATGGCGTGGAGATTATTACGCAAGTTCTTTGGAGTCTCTTTTCTGACACTGTACTAAATAGAACTATCAATAACGTTAGTAACAGCTCCGAAAACGAGGATGAACAACAGGTATCATTAGAAAAATACATAAATTTAACTTGAGAATTACTATCTGCTTTAGAGAAAAACTGTATTCCCGAAATAAATCCGTAATAGAAATTCTTCATTTGTATAAAATACAAGAAAAACTTGTTAAAGAACGGCCAAAAAAAAAAAAAAAAAAAAAAAAAAAAAACTGAAGCAAACAAAATTGACATCTATGTGTCCGAAATTACACGAGAAGAATTAATTTCACTCTTTATTAGATTTTTTTTTCTGTAACATAGAAAATATCAATTAATGTAAGTTTATTTTTATATTTAATTTTCTCCTTTTCTTACATAATTATCATTTAATAATGAAATAAATTATGGCTAAAGACACCATTAAGAATATAGTACTATTTTTGATATTCCTAATTACTACTTTTGACATTCCTTCAAAAATCCGGCATAGTCTCGGTCCCAATGATGCCGGATTTTTGAAGTTATACTGTATTTGTAACACATTATAAATATTGTAAAACCGTTTGTATTTTTTAAACGCTTCTAATAGCGATGCTTACTTAAATAATATCTGTAACGCATTATAAACATTGTAAAACCATTTGTATTTTTTTTATTGCTTCTAACAGAGATGCGTATCTAAATAATATCTGTAAAACATTATACATATTGTAAAACAATTCGTGTTTTTTTTTAGTAAAATTAAAAAAAAAAAAAGATGTATTTCCTATTATAATAATTGAAAGATAATTTGAAATCGGAAAATAAAGTTGGGAATATTTGTAAAACAGATAGAGCAGTTTGCACAAATTTATTTATATGTAATTTGTGATCGCATCTATGGAAAAAATCTCTGATTTACTACTTCAGAGTGCTTGCGTATAACTTGAAGTAATAATGGTTATATGGTTATCTGCCAATCATTGGACATATTTATATATTCAGTATTTTTATATGTTTTAGAATTAATTTGGTTTTAAACATTTATTATAATAACCCCTCATCCTCCATTTAGAAGAAAAAAAGCATCTCTAATGAAAATATTTTACGAATAATAGGCAATACGTTTAATTTCAAAACCTTCGCGATGCATCCGAAAATATTATACTATTTATAAAGGGTAAACTCTGAAGTGAATATTTACATAACAATGTAATGTCTCAATATGTAAGTAGCATGTCTAATTTACTATATTAGGAGGAATGCAGCGTATATTTCGGCAAAAGATTTTTATTTGATTGTTTCTATCATTATTAATATATTTTATTAACTCTATATTATGAATATATTGTGATGTGTAATGAGTTTTGCAGCTGATTAATAAAGTTTTGAATTCATTTATCGTTGCGCTGTGAAGCCTGTAGTTGTGTTGTCTCTAGTTGTGTTACGAAGTTTATAGAGGGACTTCACAAAGTTTATAATTATACTCCACGAAATTTTAACTCAGCGATAGTAGAATTATTAAACACTTAGAAGTTTAGTTTTTTGACCCAATAAACTAAAAAAAAGGGTTTTACACCACTTTTTCCATACTAAAATATCTGCCTTGTACAATCGAACTATATCTGCCAATTAATAAAGCAAAAATTATAGCGAAAATTAGTGGTGTTCGAAAGCTTTTAGTAATGATGTAATCAAACTCTTTTTGTGCTAACGGTACTCGGCAAAAACTGTTAAAGGGTAGTCTTGCTGGATTTCGATAGTAATTGTATAAAGTTTTTAAGAGAATGATCACTACCTACTAAATGCAGTAAAAAGTGCAATTTGTAAAAGTTGTGAATGTATTTCGTTAAATTTTAATTTCTTTAACACATTTTTAATTAAATATTTTTTTATAGTCATCTTCTATTTTTCCACGCTTGACTGTAGTCTGAGATGGTAGGCATTTTTCTGAAGTTTATAATATATGAAATAAACTATTATTTTTGTTTTACAATTGATATAAAAATCTTTATTGCATAATTTCTCTTTGTTCGACAAATCTCTTCAACCCAACTATAAATAAACTTTATATATCTCGACCATCGACGTTTATGAACAGCATGTTCTAACTCAAAGTTCTATTTCCCTAAACCTCATTTTATTTCACACGTAATTATAAGAAAACTAAACTAAAAATAATAAATCTTACTGTGAATAAATACCCTAAATAGAAAACCATATCTTCAGAATTAATAATGATATTTTTTATATAAATAATTGGGCATATTTATATATTTAGTGCCATTGTATGTTTCTGTTAATTAATCTTCACAGATTTTGCACTTTGATACGTATTGAATGGAGCTAATGCTTCTTAGTCTAATACTCTTTATGGAATATTTTTCGTATTTTTTCTTTTACCTAATGTTTGTCACAACTCCTTGGATTAGAAAAATTATCGTCTCTGATGCTTGCTTCTTCAAGCAAAGCGCTGCTATTCCCGCCATGAATCTTCTCTTTTCTAGCAGTCTTTATTTTGAGCTAGCAAATTTATCAAGTTAAAGCATAACTATAATAAATGCAAATATGAAAAGATAGCATTTTATTTGTTAATTTCAATGCAACTTTTCATTAACGGTTAACCTCTATACGTTAAAAACGCTTTATCAGTTTAATAATATAATCGCACTGATATTAATTGCCATAATATGTTATCATCACTAAATAATTGGACATATTTATATTTTGTGTCATTGTAAGTTTTATCTAAATAACTTTTATAGATTTCTTTTTAATTGTATCTCCTATTATCTTACAAATAATTAACAAAAACTAAAAAAAAGTTTCTTCAAACTGTACATAAAAGGCTTATATTTATAAAGATTAAAAATAAATTACTATATCTAAATAATTGGCCACCTTTATATATATACTATATAATGCCCATGTAAGTATATTTTAACCCTTTATCTACTGACGGCAGTTATAAGTGCCATTAAAACAATTTGTTCTAAAATTCATTTAATACATCGAATAGTTGTAATACAGTTTAGAATGAGTTATAGATACATTACTTTATTTTGTTCCAAAAGCATTATTGGTTACACAAAACAAAAATATTTTTAAAAGGATGAAAGGATTTATAATTTTACAAAATATAAAGAAATATATTTAAAATAAAAGATTGGAGCGGGTTTATAAATATTGCTCAAAATCCGCATGAATTTAAATTTAATTAATCCTTCTAAAATCATTCTGAAATGTATTAAATTATTATGTAAATCATCTAACGTGATTTAAACAATCCACGAAAAATGCTTTAGAAGAAAAAAATTTCATGAATTCATAATTCAGTACATAAAGAGTTAGTAAAAAATCTTATAGACCATTCACTTTGATATGCAAAGTCTAGAACAAATACTTTCTCTTTAATGCAATTAATTAACTAAAATGAATTACTTCGTAGGACTCTCATTGAAAATTCTATGTCTAGAATTAATAAATTATCATCCACAAATAGTTGAATATATTTTAATATTCTGTATCATTGTATATTTTCTGTAAAAAAGAATTACAGATCTTCAGCTTTGATATTTATTAGATAAAGCTAACATTTCTGTATCTAATACTTTATATAATAAATTATTTTTTTTTCCTTTTTCTTTAGCCAATGTTTGTCAAAACTTCCCGGATTAAAAAAAAATGTCGTTTATGAGCCCTGTCCCCTCAAGCAAAAGCACTGCCATTACCGCCATAAATCTTCCTTATTCAAACCGTCTTTATATTTCGGGTTAGAATTTATTTAGCTAAAGCAAATAAGATCGATTCAAATATGGAAATAAGGCATTTTACTACGTTTTACTTAAAAATAATTTTACGTTAACATTTACTTAAATAAGTACCGTATTAATAAATTATAATATCGCATTGGTATACCTCGGCCGTCGATGTTTAAGAACGACATATCTATTACTCAAAATTCTTCTTACTCTAACCTCTGTTCTACTATGGAAATTTAACTGTCTTTCAGAAGTAACTAAAGAAAAAAAAACTACTTTGAATACCCTAACTGGAAAATCCTATCTTTAGAATTATTAATGATAAAAAACATAAACAACTGGACAAATTTATATATTTAGTGCCATTGTATGTTTTCTGTAAATAAATTTTCATAGATTTTTCACTTAGATACGTGTTGAATAGAGTAAATGCTTTTTAATCTAATACTCTTTATAGTACATTTTTCGGCTGTATTTCCTTTAGCCAATGTTTGTCACATCTCCTTGCATTAGAAAAATTATCTTTTCAGAGGCTTTCTTTCTCAAGCAAAAGCTTTGCCAGTCCTGACATAAATCACGCCTTTTCTAACAGTCTTTATTTTGCGGGGGCGAATTTATCAAGTTAACTATAGTAAATGGAAATGCGAAAAGAAGGCATTTTATTTGCTAATAATTTTACTGAAACATTTAAATATAAATAAGGATTAACATGTATGCTTTAAAAAAGTTTTATAATATTAATATTAATTGGAATAATATATTATCATCGCTAAATAATTAGACATATTTATATATTTAGCGCCACTGTAAGTTTTATGCCAATAATCTTTATAGATTTTTTTAAACGTTTCTCATGTTCTCTGATATACAATTTAAAAAATCTAAAATATGTTTCATCCTTCTGCACACAATTAAAAGACTTACCTTTGGAATTATTATTAATAAATTATTATCGCTAAATAATTGGTCACATTTACATACATATAATGCAAATGTATATATTAAAAAAAATGCTTATTGATCTTTCACTTTGATTTGTATTGTCTAGAGCAGGGGTTCCCAAACTATGGTAAGCGAAACTCTGGCTACTGGTACGCTAAAGTCCGATACTGGTACGTAAAAAGAAATACCGCATATTAGAATAAAACAAAAACGTCGTTAATTTACCACTCTGGGAATTTTCTAATGCAAATAAGAGGCTGTAAACGCTTTTTTATTATCATTATTATTATTATTATAAATTTTCTAATGCAACTAAGAGTTTGTAAGGAGCTGTTTTTTATGTATTACTAGAATTTTTTGCTGTTGGCACATTCTCTGAAATCCGCACTCGGTGCTTATGATACCATGCGTATCATTAGCAACCTGCAGAATTAAACACCACGTAATTATTACATTAATATAGGAAAAATTATAATTTGTAAATAAAGATCTTATTTTAAAATTAATCGACGAGACAAATTTAAAACTAGAACTACCGTGAGTTGGCATTTTGACGGCTATTATATCAAAACTAGGGGATCGAACCCGAGCTCCTCGTTTTACAGAGTATAGGTAAAAACAATTCTTTTTTTAAACTCTAATTATTATTTTTTTTACATGTAATATAGATTTTAGATTGCCCACTAACATAAAAAAGAATTTTTATATGAAAAATATCAATTATGCAATCAAATAAAGTTTTAAAATTTATTAAAAGCGTTACTTTCACATGCCAGGAGTTCTTAGCCCAAGATTTTGCGACTTAAGGCAGTCTTTCCGATCATTTCAGTGCTTTAAGTGCGTGGTTCAATCCCATGTTTGTTAAATTTGTTTCTTATTTACATTATTTTATTTATTTTTCTATAGAGGAAGTTTTATTTTTGTTATGGGACATCAGACGGAAACAAATGCTGACATTTTTACATTGTTTTAAAGGCAAGCGGATTAATATTTCATAATTGAGCTACATGTGATAGAGATACATTTAAAAATAATTCATGCTTGAAAATCTCTCTCTCTCTCTCTCTCTCTCTCTCTATATATATATATATATATTACGCTATCGCATGTGGCACAGAAATCTCAATTATTTGTTAATTGTTTAATGGCAACCCCCGAATGAAACGCATCTCATTGGTTATTGTGTAATAGTTTTCAAAAGGGAATAACAATAAATAAAAAAAAGTTTAATTAATAACTATAGAAAAAAACAATTTATATAATAATAAAAAATAAAAGTAAATAAACAATTTATTAATAAATAAACAACAACATCCGGGTTACCATATCAAGCAAAATAACGACACCTTGGCGCCAGTTAAGTACCCCGGTGCGTATATGACATTGGCGTCAGAAAAAAAGTCGCGCCAACGTGGTGCGTATATGACATCTGTGCCGTCTTTTACTTATTTATTTATTTATTTATCGAACAACAAACATACGACTTCATCTCATTTAAAATACAATAAATAAATAAATAAATAAAGGTACTTTTCCAGTATAGGTACTTGGCGAAATAGAGAAAAGGTCCATGGCGAGCAAAGAAATTTGGCAACGTACTTTCTGGCAACCTATTTAATCAAAATATTTTTTTCGAATAAAACTACATAAAAGTTGCCATGATCAGAAAGAGTTTGTACTTTAATGTTAGCTGGGCGCAATTCTCGCCAATGGCATTTTTTTAACTCGCCAGCACATTTTTTTATTTTTCGAGGGGTAAATTAAAACAATGCTTTGATGTTTAAATTAAATAGTTTATGGTTTTATTTATTCTTTTTCTTTTTTAAAGATTTTCTTTTTAAGTGAAAGTCGTGAATTTTAGACGTTTAAGTTTTAAATTAAAGCTATCCATTTTAAATAAAATGAGTGAAAGGATTATATTTTAATCATGAAATATGAAAAACGGGTACAATGTTTGGCGATTTATCACCTGTGCCCGACTAACATAAAAATACCGAGTTCTTGATTTCTCTATCAGAATCTTCCTCTTTGGCGAAGGATCGAGCAAGTAAATTAAATTATGAATAAAAGTAACATGATACAATGGGATTACATGACATGATACCTAGGATACATTTAAGGGAGACCAAACTGGTCGCCACAGGCGGATACTTATTTTCAAAACCATAATAACCCAGTCAATTAAGATACAATTTTCAAACAAATTGCATTTGAAAGTAGGTTTTTTTCTCTATTTGACGGCGTAAAAATTGAAAATGCGCGATATTTAGAAATTTAAAAAATCGCTGACATAGCAAGCATTTTAATTTAATTTTTTTTTCAGGTTTTATGAAGAATGACAACAAAATATACAGTATCTCCTATTTTCGACTATTTTCCGTTTACTTTCAATGACTTTCAATAGAAATGGGGTTCTTTTGTTGCCACGATTAGAAAAATGATATTAAAAACTACAAAAAAATTAATATCTCAAAAATAAATTGAGATACAGCTTTCAAACAAATTGCATTTAAAAGAGCATTTTTTCCTCATACAACGGTGTAAAAATTTAAACTGTGCGACGGTTAGAAGTTTAAAAATTTGCAGTAAAGAAAATTGCAAAACCAAAATTTTATTTTAAATTTCAAAGTGTTGCCATTCGCAAAATGATGTATGCGTTACGCACAGATATGTTTGTCCTTTATTTTAAATTTCAAAGTGTTGCCATTCGCAAAATGACGTATGCGTTACGCACAGATATGTTTGTCCTTTATAATATAGATAGTAGGAGAGCTGTTGAACATTTTTGAGTAGGTATTTGAGGCAGCCTGAAAATTTGTGCAACACTTCTTTTGTAATGCCTGAATACAAAATCGAATGTCTGGCTGAAGGATCGTGGCCCAAAAACTGTGCAAGACACGTGTCAAGTGCCATTTGGCACTTGACACGTGTCTGGCACAGTTTTTGTGCCGACTAAAGTGTCTGTCATTTTCAAAATATTTTTTTCTAAGCATAAATATTATTCTGCCTCAATCTCAGCATGCCTCAAATAACTTTTTGGGTAGTCAAAAAATGGCACTTGACACGTGTCTGGCACAGTTTTTGGGACGACTAAAGTGTCTGTCGTTTTCAAAATATTTTTTTCTAAGTATAAATATTATTCTGTCTCAATCTCAGCGTGCCTCAAATACCTTTTTTTGGGGTAGTCAAAAAATGGCACTTGACACGTGTCTTGCACAGTTTTTGGGCCACGATCCTTCAGCCAGACATTCGATTTTGCATTCAGCCATTACAAAAGAAGTGTTGCACAAATTTTCAGGGTGCCTCAAATACCTTCCCTAAAATGTTTAACAGCTCTTGGACTAAAAGGTTTCGGTTCAAACAAGAAATTTGATTATGAAATAAATTTAAAAGATATCAAACAGACAAAACGTTAAATAATAAAGTTAAACTGTTTTGAATCAAAATTCTTGTGTGAAATATTGTTATAAAACTTAACTCAAATTTTTGGTAGTTCTAGTGTTAATTAGCAGAAAAACTGATTTTAAACAGGCTTTTTAAATTATATGATCCGAACGTAATGTCTGAATGCGTGGGAATAGGAGAAGCCTGTTCAAATAGGAGTAGTTATAACTATTTTTTCCTAAGTGTACTTTATAGCGCCCTTTCTTTCTTTGTCTTTTTCTTTCGTCTTGGAAGAGTTGGTAGGAAGTGTTGAAATTTCATCTCAGTGTTGAAGTTTTATTTCAAAAATAATTCCTTATTTATTTAAGCTTGTGGACTGAAATCTTTCGGTTCTGTATCAAACGTAGTAGTTTATTGCTATTTCATGGAAATCAGTTTTTAATGCAGTCAAATTATTAAGAATCGTGATTTGAAATAAAGAAAATATGGGTCCATTTTCAGAGTTATTCATATATTAGCATAGCGCTTGTTACCTGGTGCTACACGGAAGAATAAACTTCGATTTAGTGGTACGTCGATCTAAAAATTTGGGAACCCCTGGTGTAGAGCAAATATTCATATATTAGCATAGCGCTTGTTACCTGGTGGTACACGGAAGAATAAACTTCGATTTAGTGGTACATCGTTCTAAAATTTTGGGAACCCCTGGTGTAGAGCAAATATTCATATATTAGCATAACGCTTGTTACCTGGTGGTACGTGGGCGAATAAACTTCGATTTAGTGGTACGTCGTTCTAAAAATTTGGGAACCCCTGATGTAGAGCAAATATTCATATATTAGCATAGCGCTTGTTACCTGGTGGTATCGGAAGAATAAACTTCGATTTAGTGGTACGTCGTTCTAAAATTTTGTGAACCCCTGGTGTAGAGCAAATATTCATATATTAGCATAGCGCTTGTTACCTGGTGGTACACGGAAGAATAAACTTCGATTTAGTGGTACATCGTTCTAAAATTTTGGGAACCCCTGGTGTAGAGCAAATATTCATATATTAGCATAACGCTTGTTACCTGGTGGTACGTGGGCGAATAAACTTCGATTTAGTGGTACGTCGTTCTAAAAATTTGGGAACCCCTGATGTAGAGCAAATATTCATATATTAGCATAGCGCTTGTTACCTGGTGGTATCGGAAGAATAAACTTCGATTTAGTGGTACGTCGATCTAAAAATTTGGGAACCCCTGGTGTAGAGTAAATATTTCCGCTTTAACGCAACTAATTAAAAAAAATAAAACAAATTAATACTGTATGACTTTAATTGGAAAGTCTATGTTAGAATTAACAAATTATCATTCATAAATAGTTGAATATATTTTTATACTCAGTATCATTGTATGTTTTCTGTGAAAAAGGATTACATATTTTTAACTTTGATGTTTATGGAATAAAGCTAATGTTTCTGTAACTAATACGATAAATAGTAGATTATTAGCCCCCGGTACGGTAGGCTATATCTTTCTCCCAGCTTATTTTGCCTCCAAAAAATAACTTTACCTTACAGAAGCCAGCAATAAACAAAGCAGATGTATCATTGTATGATTAACACTTAAATGACTGATTTTTCAAAAATCATTATAATAATGTTTTTCGGCTTTCATTTTTTAATAAAATCGTGGGAAAAATATTTTAAAAAATCACATTTTGTTTTAAGTATGGTTTACGGCTAAAATACAGTTTGTTACTAATCGGCAATACTGGTGTTTAGTTGAAAAAAATTATTTTCCTTGATAAAATTCAATAATATTAAACACACAAGGATTTTAGAAACTATAATAAGAAATAAATTTTACTTGCTCACTGCCGAACAAAATAGGTTATTTCGCAAGCTTCCAAACAATACAAAAAGAACAAGTAGCAACAATTTAACAAATAAATCTATCTTTATTCTTAAACAGCACAAATATTGCAATCTACATGTTGAAAATCGATTTAATAATATTTTCAGAATGTATTTTATTGTCAACATTAGGCATTATAGCTTCAATATTATTCTAATTGTTTTTCACAGCTTAATTTGGGTATGTTGCCGAAAAGCAACACCCAGCATTTAAGGGTTAAATGCTCTATAGCATTTTTTTTCTATTTCTAAGCATCGCACATTTTCAATTTTTATACCGTCGTATTGAAAAAAAAAAGTACTTTTAAATGCAATTTGTTTGAAAACTTATGTCCATTTATTTTTGAAATATTAATTTTTTTGTACTTTTTAGCACCATTCGTTTAATTTTGGCAACTGAAGTACTCCATTTATTTAGAAAGTAACGGGAAAGTAGTTGAAAAATAGTTATTATATCTTTTTGTCGCCATTTTCTCATAACAACCGAAAGAAAAAATAAATAAAATACGTGCTATTTTGAAAAAAATATAAACAAATAATTTCTGTTAAAACATGCAGCTATTATAAACTATATTTAATTTTAAGTATCTATAGACGCTTTCGGTGTGACGTCAGTCACGTTTTGGTTGGAAACTGTCTCCAAACAAATGGTTACTATGCGTCATTTCTTTTTAAATATAAATCGTGGAAAATGTCTCCAGTACATATCAAGTATTAAAATACTTAGATGTAAGATATACATATAAGATATAGCTGCATACGCAAACAAAATAGAAAATACGCGATAGCACCGTTTCTTTAGAATCAGTTTCCAACCAAAACGTCATGACTGACGTCACGACTGAAATCGTCTATATTAATGTTACAAACAAATGAAGGCCTATGAATCATTAGATAGCCTTTTTTGTCGAGTTTCTTTATTACGGCATCTTTGTGCTGCATTTGTGTATTATTTTGCGATAGTGACATCCTATGCCTGCATTACTGTAGATGTTTAAGAGTGGATCGTAAATGTGGAATTCTTAAGCGGTTGCGAATGACGTCATTTTACATAAAATAAAAGTGTGTGCTTTAAGTCTTAAATTTGAAATATGTTTTGTACTATTTATGCATACATATATATTTTTTTTTCCATCGGGGGCAAAATTTAATTCTGAAAAAGCAGAATTCCTGTTTTCTAGTTCTTTTTCTTTTCCTTTAACCAATGTTTGTCACAACTTCCCGTATTAGAAAAATTGTCATTTCTAAGGCCTCAAGCAAAAGCACTGTCATAACCGCCATAAATCTTCCTTATTTAAATCGTCTTTATTTTTCGGATGCGAATTTATCAAGTTAAAGCAACTAAGATGGATACAGACATCGAAACAAGACATTTTATTTATTAATAATTTTACGGATAATTTTATTTAAAGATCTAACTGAAAATGAAACAGCGCCAAAATAAATATTGGACTAGTACATTAGAGAATCGCTTTATTATCAACTCTTTACATTTCGGTTAAGAATTTATCTAGCTAAAGAAAATGAGATCGATTCAAATATGGAAACAAGGCATTTTACTGCCTTTTACTTAATAATAATTTTATGTTAACTTTTATTTAAATAATCTAGGGGGCTCTGCCCCCTACGAGCTACGCTCGCCAACCAACCGTTCAGACACCTCAGATTCTAAAAGCATGCTAATTTCATCGGCCTTAAAAAGATTGAATTATAATTTAAAAAAAACAGTGACGGTCTCCCTGTAAACGGGTTTTCATGCATTTTCCTTTGATTGGAGATTTTTAAGACGAAATCAGCCGCTGCTAAGAGATACATGGCTGTTTTCATCTTTGATTAAAAACAAGAAAGAAAAATCATGCATACGGCATAGATTATGAAACACTTTCCAAGACTCCCTGAAAGCTTTAACAAAACTTCGTTATTTATTGAAAATAGGTAAATAAGATAACTAACTAAACATTTAAAAAACTGATTTCAGCAGTTACCATCCATAGCCAAATATTTATTCAAATTCTTCCGAAGAGCCCTGTGTTTGATCTATAGGCTGACATATATACTATATAATAGAAAATTTAGTTTAGCAAGAAAACGCATAACAGGTTAAAATTTCTCTTTCAGCAATTTATACTAATAGATGGAAACTTACTTGAATACTTTTTTTCAGCCCTGTTGTTTACCTAGTACCTTTATTACACGCCACTATTTAGCTAAACTGTAATTCAAACAAAATCACTCTTAAACCTACTGAAATCCCATTTCCAGAATTTATCATCTATAGGCGGCCATATATCCAATTCTTTGCGTGGCTCCGTATATCATTTTATCTATATTCTACAAACATTTCATAGAAAGCTACATGCAGTTCAGCATAGCCCATTTTAAACCCACCTTTCAGTATTTTTCGGTCATACTCAGTAACCTTTACGAATTCTTTTGCGTAGCCTTGTATATTAACTATATATAACATTTACACACACCATATAGTATGCATGAATATAGTGAAACTTAAAAGCGCATATCCAGAGCCTGATTATCCGTGGGACAAATTCCTACCACTAAAAATTAACAGAAAATTTTGCCTCATTCATAGCAGCTATTTTACATGAATACGGCGTTTAGATAAGACGAACTTTTCTTTTAAAATTTATTGGTGTAAGTGTGCCCAGTTGGTAATCAGGCCCTGCGCATATCATAATTAAAAATGCATTCCCTGCAATCGCCGGTAATATACAGTACTTCGGATAGAAAAAACTTGATTGAAATGTTTTGTATGTTCCTGTAAATGCTATGCACTTCGTTGTTATACATGAAATAACTTAAGTAAGTCTCACCGACATATATCAATTTTATTATATATGAATCTGTATAATTAAAATACGCCGCAAACAATTTCCCCCAATACCGTTTGTAATGGAATTCTTTTGTGTAGCCCTGTAAATGAATAGTAAATATTCGTTGCACCGCATATGCTGTAATATTCTGCATATTTTAGTGCACTCCGTAAATGCATATATTTTTTATTATGTTTGAAAGGGTGTAACATCTTTAAAATTCATTTGAAATGATTTTTTCCCATTGGCCGTAATGAAACGGAATACTTTTGACTGTCCCTGTAAATGTGCTACAAACTTCATTTGAAATAGGGTTCGTGCTAGGCTAAACGTCAATAACCAAAAATTTCAGTGCGATCCGAGTATATTTACGAGAGTTAGAGCGCGAACAGACAAACCGAAATCAATAACACTTTTCAACTTTGTTGGAGAGTGTTAAAAATTAATTAAAAATTTGAAAGTAAGCTAATGTAAAATGAATTAAGTTCACAGAGTCTTTATCTCTCGGTACTTTTTAACAACGCTATGAGAAAGTTCTTTTAAATGTATCGTTTTAAATCTGACGTAAGTTTCACCAGACTTTCCTTTCTCTTTTTAATATTCACATGAAAATACTTTTGTTGTTAGAAAGGAAATATTATTTGCGCTGTCTTAGAATTCATGATAATAGTTGAAAAGATTATCTCAAAATATGAAATAAATGTCTCGTGCAAATATATTTTTTAATTTAAAGTGTTTTGCCAACTTTTATTTATTTGGCCTTTTTAAATTTGACGTAATTTCCTTCATTTGTGACTTTTAACGCATAATAATGAATTTAGTATTTAAAACTTTTCTTTCCCTTTTAAAATTCACGTGTAACTGTAGTTTTTATGATGTAATTCTCAATATTTTCCTTATTTTTAACACGTAATCACTTATTTTTAATTTGAAAGTTTTTTTCCGTTTATAATAGCCACGCGTAAAGAATTTTTTTATTTAAATTAAATATTATTCTTTGCGCTGTTTTTAAAATTGGCAACAGTTTAAAATAATCGCTCTTTTCTAAAATGTGTAAAAAATATCTCTCGAAATGCTGAAAATTTGAATTTAAAATGGAAATAAATCCTCAAAAAATGAGTCAAATTAAAAAGATAATTGCAGTCTGCACATCGGGAATTTCCAATGTATAAATTGGTCTAAAAATGTTTAAATTCCTATGTATAGTTTTTCTCCTATAAAACGTTTTTAATGGAACGATTTTGACCATCTTTAACATTAAATATCTCTTAAAATAATTATTCGATTTAAAAACTGTCTGCATCAGCGTGTTTATCAAACATGTCTCTATAATACCAGTGATTTTCATATTTTTGTATGAAACAGTTTTCTTAATATTAACGAAGAAAGACCCCCCGGTCATAAAAAATATAGATGTCGATCTAGTAGGAATATACCCGGATGATCTACGCAGATTTTCATTGGTCCATTTCCAAATCAAAACTTTTTTTTTATATATAGAAGGATATCGTACTCATAAATTACAATATCTCGACCGTCAATGTTTAAGAACAAAATATGTATTACTCAAAATTTTTCTTACGCTAAATTCTGTTCTACTATGTAAATATCATTTTCTTTCAGAAATAACTAAAAAAAAAAAATAAATAAATAAATAAATAAAAAAAAAATACCCTGAATTCCCTAACTGGAAAACCTTATCTTTAGAATTAATAATGATAAAAATAGATAAATAACTGGACAAGTTTATGTATTGCCATTGTATATTTTCTGTAAATAAATCTTCATAGATTTTTTCCTTCGATGCGTGTTGAATAAAGTAAATGTTATTCATATTCAAGGTTGGAGTAGCATAAGTGTTAAAGCACTTTCATCATGTAAATGCAATAGTTATAGCTCGGATGAATAAAACTAACGCTGCAGTTCGAAGCCAAGTCCAACAAATAAGAGTGAATTATGACAGACAGTTATTGTCCGGATAGCCTAACAGGTAAGGCATTGGCACAGCACGCCAAGTATCCAGGTTCGATTCCTGGTCTGGACATTTTTCGCTCTGTTGGAATAAACTTCAACGGTGCTACTCCAACCTTGAATATGATTTAATCCAGTTGGAAAAAAAATATTCGTTACCTTCATTATGAAAGTAAATGTTTTTAAATCTAAATCTTTTAACTCTTTATAGAACATATTTAGGCTTTTTTTCCTTTAGCCAATGTTGTCACATCTTCTTGGATTATAAAAATTATATTTTCTGAGGCCTCCTTTTTCAAGCAAAAGCTTTGTTACACCTGACGTAAATCACCCCTTTTCTAACAGTCTTTATTTTCGGTTGTAAACTTATCAAGTTAAAGAATAATTTTAATAAATGGAAATGCGAAAAGTAGGCATTTTATTTGTTAATAATTTTATTGAAACTTTTAACCCCTTGAGGGGCACCAGTATATATTATATACCACCTACGATTAATGAAGTTTTACTCCAGAAAAATTTTATTAAACTTTACTTTTCTAACTTTGGTGGGAAAAGCTGTAAAATTGCTTTTACTCATTTTGAAATAGAATTTTTTAAAGATTCCGGTGGAAATTCAGCATTTCACAAACGTGATTGCTTGCCCCTTAAGGGGTTAAGTAAGGATTAACATGTATGATTTAAAAAATGCTTTATTATATTAATAATATACTCCTATTAATATTAATTGGAAAAATTAATATATTATCATCACTAAATAGACATATTTATGTATTTAGTACCACAGTAAGTTTTATGTCAGTAACATTTATAGATTTTTTTAAACGTTTCTCGTGTTCTTTGACATACAATTAACAAAATCTAAAATATGTTTCTTCCATCTGCACATAACTAAAAGACTTAACTTTGGAATCAGTATTAATAAATTATTATCGCTACAGTATTAATAAATTATTATTGGACACATTTACATATATATAATGCCCATGTATATATTAAAAAAATACTTATTGACTTTTCACTTTGATATATATTGTCTTGAGCAGGGGCTCACAAATTTTTAGACCGACGTACCACTAAATCGAAGCTCATACTTTGGCATACAACCAGGTAACAAACGTAATGCTAATATAGGAATAGTTGTAAAAATGCAACTTCCCATATTTTCTTTGATTTCAAATCACGATTTTAAATAACTTTACTGTATTAAAAACGCATTTCCGTTAAGAAGAAAGAAATTCAAACATTTGATACAGAGGACAAAAATTTCAGTTCACAAACTTATATAAATAATGAATTATATTTGAATGTACAACTTCAACACTGAAATAAAATTTCATCACCTCTTACCAGATCTCCTAGTACAAACAAAAAGGAGGGGGGGGGGAGAGAAAAAGCGCGTTATAAAATACATTTCGTATTAAAAAATAGTTTTAATTGCTCCTATTCGAACGGCTCGTCCTATTTCCACGCATTCAAACTTTACCTACCTTCAAATAATTCATTTTAAAAAAGCATGTTTAAAAACGGTATTTCTGCTAATTTAATTTGTTTTATTGATTAAAATAAAAATTAGGTTCTTATTTGCAAGTTTTAATTTTTCCTATATTAATGTAATAATTACATGTGTTTAATTCTGGAAATCTTACTGTATCATAAGCAATATGAGCGGATTTCAGTAAGTGTACTAATGACAAAAACTTCTCGTAATACATGGGGAAAAAATGCAATCTTTTATTTGCATTCGAAAATTTCTAAAAAATGAAAAGCGTTTACAGTTTCATATTTGCATTCGAAAATTTCCTGGATGATAAATTGACGCTTTTTTTTTCTTTTATAGTAATATGCTGCATTTTACTTACCACAATTGTATTTTAGCGTACCATTAGCAAGACCTTCAAGTACCAGTACTGGTACACGTACCATAGTTTGGGAACCCCTAGTCTTGAGCAAATACTTCCACTTTAACGCAACTAATAAAAAAAAAACTAAAACAAATTAATTCTTTATGACATTAATTGAAAAGTCTATGTTTAGAATTAATAATTTATCATTCATAAATAGTTGAATATATTTTAATACTCTGTATCATTGTATGTTTTCTGTGAAAAAGGATTATAGGTCTTTAACTTTGATATTTACTGAATAAAGGTAATGTTTCTGTATCTAATACATTATATAGTATATTATTATTTTTCTTTAACCAATGTTTGTCACAACTTGCAGGATTAGAAAAATTGTCGTTTCTAAGCCCTGTCCCCTCAAGCAAAAGCACTGCCATTACCGCCATAAATCTTCCTTATTTAAACCGTCTTTATTTTTCGGAGGCGAATTTATCAAGTTAAAGCAATAAGATAGATACAGGTATCGAAACAAGGGATATTATTTATTAATAATTTTACGGCAAGTTTTACTTAAAGATCGAATTGAAAATAAAATACCGCCAAAATAAATATTGTACTAGTAAAATATAGAATCACTTTATTATTAACTTTTTACATTTCGGGTAAGAATTTATCTAGCGAAAGCAAATAAGATCGATTCAAATATGGAAACAAGGCATTTTACTGTGTTTTACTTAATAATTATTTTATGTTAACTTTTATTTAAAAATACCGTACTCATAAATTACAACATCGCATTGACATATTTACATATTTCGACCGTCAACGTTTAAGAACAACATATGTATTACTCAAAATTCTTCTTACGCTAAACTCTGTTCTACTATGGAAATTTAATTTTCTTTCAGAAGTAACTAAAAAAAAATAAATAAATAAATAAATAAATAAACAACTTCTGAATACCTTAAATGGAAAACCTTATCTTTAGAATTAATAATGATAAAAAAATATATAAATAACTGGACAAGTTTATATATTTAGTGCCATTGTAAGTTTTCTATAAATAAATCTTCATAGATTTTTCGCTTCGATACGTGTTGAATAAAGTAAATGCTTTTTAATCTAATACTCTTTATAGAACATTTTTCTGCTTTTTTTTTTCCTTTTAGCCAATGTTTGTCAATTTTCTTCGATTATAAAAATTATCGTTTCTGAGGCCTGCATTCTCATCAAAATCTTTGTTACTCCTGACATAAATCTCCCCTTTTCTAACAGTCTTTATTTTGCAGGTGCGAATTTATCAAGTTAAAGGATAATTTTAATAAATAGAAATGCGAAAAGAAGGCATTTTATTTGTTAATAATTTTACTGAAACATTTAATTCAGGATTAATATGTGTGCTTTAAAATACGCTTTATTATATTAATAATATGCTCGTATTAATATTAATTGGAATAACATATTATAGCTAAAACAAATTAATTCAGTGTGACTTTGAAAAGTCTATGTTTAGAATTAATAAATTATCACCCATAAATGCTTGAATATATTTTTATACTCTGTATCATTGTATGTTTTCTGTGAAAAAGAATTACAGATCTTTAACTTTGATATTTATTGAATAAAGTTTTATGTTTCTGTATCTAATGCATTATATAGTACATTATTCTTTTTCTTTTTCGTTAATCAATGTTTGTCACAACTTCCCGGATTAGAAAAATTGTCGTTTCTGAGGCCTGTCCCCTGAAGCAAAAATACTGCCATTACCACAATAAATCTTCCTTATTTAAACCGTCTTTATTTTTCAAATACGAATTTATCAAGTTAAAGCAACTAAGATAGATACAGATATCGAAACAAGGCATTTTATTTATTAATAATTTTACGGCAACTTTAACTTAAATATGGAATTGACCCCACCAAAATAAATATTGTGCTAGTAAATTATAGAATCGTTTTATAATTAAGTGTTATAAAAATAAATCATCATTAAATAGTTCGACTTATCTATATAATTAGGGTAGTTATGCATTTCCTTTAAATAGTCTTTAAAGATTTTGTTTTCAAAACTGCATCTCATTTTCATTTACATAACAAAACAAATCTTGTTCAAAAATCTCAAAAGCAATTATTTTTGGAAAATAACAATAAGTTATCATTAACAAATAATTCGTCCAACTTGTATACCTAGTGCCAATGTATACTCTATAAGGTAAAAAAAATATATAAATTTTCCTCTTCGACACGTATTGAATAGAGCTAATTTTTCACAAACGAACACAATTTTTCATGGAATATTCTGTCTTTCTACATTTTCAAGGAAATTTCCTTTCATATTCAGGGAAATTAAATTATAGTTTGTCCAGAATATTATTAAATAAAAAGAGTTACCTTTCTAAACATTAATAATTCTAGAAATCATGCCTAAATAATGGATAAATTTTTTTATTCATGCAATTGTATATACTGAATAAAATACATCTATATCAATATCTATCTATCTATCTATCTATATATATATATATATATATATATATATATATATATATAAACATTATATAATTACAAATCATCATCGATTTCATATTATTAAAATTATATAATAAATTCGGCTACAATTCTTCTGAATTCGGAAATATTTCTATATTTCTGTAGTAAGAACATTATATTTGTACATTTCCTAATTCTACAAAATACTAAGAAACATATTTAAAATAAAAGATTTGAGTGAGGTTATAAATATTGCGCAAAATCCCTATAAATTCAAATTTAATTAATCCTTCTAAATCCTCCAATTCTTCTAAAATCCTTCGAAAATTCGTTAAATGATTATGTAAAACTTCTAATGTAGTTTAAACAACTCACGAAAATTGCTTTAGAAAAATAAAATGATAAAGATACAATTTCCATGCATTCATAATTCATAATACAGCGCATAAAAGGTTAAAAAATATTTACTTTTACAATTAAAAGTAAATTATTATCCATACATTATTAGACAAACTTACATATATTTAGCTCATTGTATTTATTTTTAGACAAACTTACATATATAGTGTAATTGTATATTTTTTATAAATAATCTTCATAGATTTTTCGCTTTGATATCTATTGATAAAAATTAATTTTTAAGTTCAGAGCATTTAAATTAAATATCTAAAATAAATTACTTCTCTCTCATTCTAAATTAAAAACATTAATTTTTGAATTAATAAATTATAATCCGTAAGTGTATTAGATCATATAGATTTAGCGCCATTGTATTTTTCTTAGAAATAATTTAATTTTAATTGATTTTTCTCTTTGATATGTTTTGAATATACCTAATGCTTTACAATATAATACATTATAAAGATTATTCTGTCGTTTTTTATACATTTAGCCAATCTTTCTCACATTTCCCTGGATTAGAAAAATTGTCGTTTCTGAGTTCTGTGCCCTCAAGCAAAAGTGCTGCTATCCTCGCCATAAATCTTCACGTTTCTTAACATCTTTATTTTGCGGGTGCGAATTTATTTAGTTAAAGCATCTAAGATAAATGTAAGTATCAAAACAAGGCATTTTACTTTTTCATATATTTATTGCAACTTTTATTGGAAAATCCCTAAAACCTATATTTAAAAAACATACGACAGAATAAATTATTGCATTGAACTAATATTATAATCGTGTTGATATTAAGTATTGAACTAATAACTTATCATTCTTAAATTATACCACCTACTTCCATGTTTATTGCTATTGTAAATTTTATATAAATAAGCTTTATAGATTTTTTTCACGATTTTATCTCATTTTTTCTTACACGTAATTAGCAAAATTTTAAATGAAGTTTGTCAGAATGTGCATAATGTGAAAGAATTATCTTTATAATTGATAATAAAAAGTTATTATCGATAAATAATTGCACATATTTATATACTTAGTACTGTTGTATGTATTCTATAATGAATCTTTAGAGTTGGTTTTCTTTTTTATTTTGATGTGGATTATATATAGATAATGTTTCAAAATCAAGTACTGTTTATTAATTTATTTTTTTTTCTCTATTAGAATTGATTTTTTTTAATTCAAGAAACTAAACTTAATTTTAGAATATCACCAAATAAAAACATTTATCCTTTGAAGCATTAATAATAAATCGCCATTGCAAAATAATTGCCATACAGTGGGTGATCGGTTAACGAACTTGATCCGTTCCAAAACAGAGTTCGCAAAACCGAAATTGTTCGTTATCCAATCATGGATTTAGTACAGATTTGTATGGGAATTCAATTAGTAGAATATCTTTTATCCGGAACTCTTTTAAACGAAACTCTCGGTTAACCGAAATCCATTTTTAAAGCTTTCTTTTTTACTATCACATTCTTTGGGTGCAAAATCCATTTTGAAAGTTTTTTTCTACCTATCATATTCCTTTCTTGTGTGCAAGCGCTCCTTTCCGAACTGCGAGTACATATAAATATTTTCGATCCCCTTTCTTATTAGAGTGCCTTTGAATTTAACTTGAACTCCCGTAAGCTGCGGAGTGGAAAGAAGGAAATGAACAAATTAACAATTCTGAAGCTTTTGAAAGTTTTGCAAAAAGTCTGGCATAGCTGGGGCAGCAGAAAGACTGTGATATTGGTTAATTAATAAAATTAAAAAACTCCTTGGTAGAGCTTCAAGAAAAAGGCAATCGAAACTGTGACAAACAAACAAACAAACCAAAAAAAAATTCAAACCTTTGCGATATATGTAAAAGGTAATTAATTTCAAAATTAAGATTCAGGTAACTTATTCTGGTTTCTATTTTGCTATTGCTTTATTTTTATTAAGCACTTGTTACTATAATAAGAAATATTGCATATATTTCTCCTTAATCTTAAAATTGAAGCATTCTTGATTATCCGAAAATTTCGATTTACCGGGAGAAGGTCGATCCCAATTACTTCGGATAATCGAGGTTCTACTGTAATTCGTTTCTAAAAGTTAATATATTTTTCCTTCTCTTCATTCAGAACTCAATTGAAATTAGAATTCACATGTACATTTTTTTTGTAAAAAGCGTATTCTAAATAATAATAATAATAATAATAATAATAATAATAATAATAATCACTTGTAAAAACATACAGTTATGTGAAAAATGTCCATTTAGTTTTAATAAATCATGTACAACGATCCCCCTTTTTTCTCAAGTTAACATTCCTTTTTTACTGTTCCAAATCGGCCTGCAATGCCACTTTCGCTTCTGGAGCCGAAAATGTAATTCATCAATTTCTTTATAAATTGATACCCCATTATATATAGAATAGCATAAAGTGTATAACGCTTCCGGGAGTGAAGTCATCCGTTTCCTGATAATCTTTCGTTAAAATCAGCCAAACGCGGCCATGTTAGGCTTAAGCATTCTGATGCCGTATTTGCCGACTGCCTTATTTAATCTGTCTATCTATTCGTTCTGTAACATATATTCTTCTTCAATTTTTCTAAAAGCTTCAAAAAGTGTACAATTATAACGCTTTAAGATCTAATTTAAAAATAACCAGCTACCAATCCGATGTATACAAGCGATTACCGTTGCCATTCATAAGCACAAATTACAAATCTAAAAACAAATGAATGACTCTTTCAGCTATTCATTAAATGCTCTTAAAATATTTTGCAAGAGCATATTAATATTTTGAAATACGTTTTTCATTATTATTTACATTTATTCATTACATTACCGTTTGAATTCAGCATACACTGTTAAAAATATCGCGAAAAATTACCTCTATTTTTCAAAGCTATATATTTTCTGACCAATGGGAAAGCTTCATAGTGTTCAGTGAATATAGCTGTATTCTGTGTTTGTTGGTGCCATCTACCGGCAGTTAAAATAAAAAATAAAATTTCTTTTGACAAGTTCTTTGAATTCAGAAGTCATTGGGAAAAAATGAATTATAGGAATATATAATGCCGTATACTACATATGTATATATATGTGTATATATCAATGCAAATAAAATTTTGTATTTTGTAGGAAAAACAAATTTATAATTTTATAAAAGAATTTGAGAAAAAAATCTGTTAATGCAATTAATAGTTGCAATTTACTTATGTGATAAAATATTTATTACAGGTTTCTTTATGCATGTTTTAAAAAAATGAGGATTTAATCTAAGATAAACTTTTTAAAATTTAAGTTATATAAATATTATTTTGGCGCCAGCTATCAACAATTAATAAAAACAAATAAACTTTCTGTTGAAATTGTGTATTATTCTGCATGTTATTCTTTGGAGTGGTATCACGAGTGAATGTTTACTGTTTAGATTTGATTCCTCTATTTTATAACGTGTGTTCTTTTTTACTGACAGCTAACAAATTTATTTGGAATTGCACTCATACTTTTTTTTTTCTTTTTTAAGAAATTGACGCTTAGTGATTTTTTTAAAAATGCAATGAACGAAGACGAAGGTTAATTGACACTAGCTTTTAAAATAGCATTATTAGTACTAATGTGCATGTTTTTGTGAAATCGTTCTTCAAATTTTGTAAGGGAAGTTCATTTGCATATTCTATATCATTATTTTACCAATTCAGTTAATAATTTTCTTGCTAATTAAGTTTCAATGAAAACTGGGCTGTTTTTATAACTATTTCACCCCACCTGACTCTATTACTCAGATAAGATAAAATTTATTCTGTCATAATTCTTTTTTACAATGCAATGCTATATCATTCTTTTGAGAATGCCAACACGTCATTCTGATGGGCTATCTTCTAGTTGTCTAAATAGCATGCATACAAAATTGTGTTGCATTATAATTTAGTAGGGGAGGTTTGATACATAGGGAGGGTTGATACATTGACAATTTTTCTAAACAAATGGCATTAAGAGCCATTCTAACACATGTGAAGGCTTCTTTTATTTGCTGAAGCCATCATTAGCTGGACTAATCAGTGAAGCACTGACAACTTTTCTTTTCTTATAATTTTGAAAGTTTTTGGAATGTCAATGTAAATTTTTTCATTGATTGGTTTTCTTTCATAACTCTTATTATTGTGAAGATAATATTTTGTAATTTTTTTTTTTATTTATAAAGCACATTGTTAGGATTAGTTTTACTAGAAAGTAGATTACCATTTTCAACTGCATTTGTACAAAGTGATTGAAAATACAATAAGGCATAATAGGGAGAAATGATATATCAGTACTGGGGAGAAATGATACACTTGAATATTTGAAATTTAATAGATTAAGTTTGCAAACTAATATAGGACTGTAATATTCATTGTTGTTTTACAGCAAGAGCTACTGAAATTGGTAAGGAAGAACAAAGAGACATTGTGTAGGTTACAAAGAAAAGCAATGCGATGATAGATGGTTAGTTCGCTTTGCTCGTCATGTAGAAGGGGAAAAAGTTTAAACAGCCTGAAAGGGAAAATGTTTCTATAATTTACGAAGGGCAAATTGAAAAAACGTTAAATCTACCCGATTTTACTTATCAAAATGATAGAGTTATAAGTTTTTCTTTTAACCATTTCAGGGGTGGTGGTATGTTTATGAAACCACTTAATTTTAATTCCCAAACGCCACATTGGAACCGGCATTTTTGTAAAATATTTTAATTTTAGTGTGAAAGTGAAATATATCCCTTTTCTTATTTCTAATTAAATTTGTTGGTAAATTCTGGTGCCATTAATTTATTCAACACTTTAGCAGTGAAAATGCTTTGCCCCTGAAAGGGTTAAAAGAATCTTAAATGTGCTAAATTTATGTTAAATTGTTTGCAAATCAGAAATGTTCACTTCATTTTTCCTTGCAGCTAGATCTCTAGGGGTTTTTGTTCATTATTTATTTTCTAAAAGGTGTGTTAATAGGATTGTTTAAATAATAGCAATAGTTTAAATATTTTTGTAAAAAACATTTCTGAAACAAAAATACGTCAATGTCATTTTGTTTCAAATTTTACTTAAATATTTCAAAATTTATCATAAAAAATTGTATGACGCATAAATTGAATTGTCTGCATTTTTTTTCAATTTACATAACACTGTATCAAACCTCCCTTGCTAGTGTATCAATCCTCCCCAGTAATGGGGAGATTTGATACAGTAGTAGCCATTCTAAATAATTGGGATATATTTTTTGAATGACTATTTTTTAAATTCACAATATTATTAATAAATGAATTAAAATGGTCAATTTATAAGAAAATGGTCACTTTATAAGAAAAAAACGAAAAATTTGTTTTAAAATAGCTTTCTAAGGGTTGTAAAAAACTAGTAAAAAAAAGTGTATCATACCTCCCCTACACGAATTAAAATGGTCAATTTATAAGAAAATGGTCACTTTATAAGAAAACAGGAAAAATTTGTTTTAAAATAGCTTTCTAAGGGTTGTAAAAAATTAGTAAAAAGAAGGTGTATCATACCTCCCCTACTAAACATCTATACTTTAATAATGGCCAACCTGTATATTAAGTAAGTTTTTTACAGTCTAAAATATACACAAATAGTCAAATGTCCTTGAAGAAATAATTCAAGAATGTTAAATGATTTATTTATAAACGCTTTTGATAATTATTTACAATGCATCATCCAAATGCCTAAAACCTTATAGTATGTAACGCCTGAGCTGCGTTATTGGACTTCATTAATAATCTCACTTCTACCTCACTGAAATTACATATATTTCACTTGTGTTTAACATAACCCATTAGATGAATTCTTCACTGGCGTCAGAAGTATTTTAGTAACAACTTACGGTACATTAACACCACTCATGCCATTTATAAATTGTTTCAGTATACTTTGACATTTAGAATTGACTGTAGAATTTCTGTTACTTATTTTCTAAGAATTGTTATTGAAGAGAAAGTGTGTTAAATTACGTGTACAAATATGATCAGCTCAAGAGACATGCAAACCTTGAAGTAATTGCATAATAAAGCCGCTAAAATTGCACGTCCATTTCCTATCATATTTATTTATTTTTGCTAGGATTCTGTTTACTTTATAACAAGATTTTATATTAAAAATTGTACAAATCTCACAAAACAAAGAGTTAGAATTTGGTGTTTATTTGAAAAATCTACTAAAATTAACCCTCTAATACTCATGGAAGCATAATGGAGTTATGAATAAAGGGAAGGAGACATGTAGTGTATTGTCAAACAGTTGAGAGTGAAGTGACTGAGGAGATTGTCATAAGATGGCGGCTGAATTTACATTAGACCAACAGTTTCTGATTGCCAGCGAAGCAAACTTCCACCAGCAAATTTTGAATAGAAAAAATTGCCTTATTTTAGCTGCTCTATCACAAAAAATTTCTCTCATAAACATGCTTAAACTTCCTGTTTTTTTTACTGATATTATTTTAGCTAGGTATTATATATATATATTTTTTTATTGAAACAGATAGGAGGTTGTTTAAGTTGTCACAATATGGCGGAAACGCACGGCTTGACAACCGCCGAAGTAAACTTACACCAGTAAAAATGAATATATGTATTTGCCATTATTTATGATTGAAATTTTGCATTAATGATGCGTTTATATAAGGAGAAAATTTCTATTTAATTTCACTGGTGGAAGTTTGCACCAGCGGCAATCAACACCAGCGAAAGCGGTTGCAGTGAAAGCTTCACTATTTTAAAGTTATGTCATTTCCTCTTTATTAATATTTCCATGGGTAGCATACATGGCTGCTACCACCAGTGTTTCTAATTTAGTGGACATTTTAATTCAAACCAGGAATTTTAAGTAGAAATATTTTCATTATTCAATAATAGACACTCCGTCGTTAAATTGACCGAAATTTGATATTGGAAGTTTCTGGTATGAATGCATATTCTCTTAATTATGGAATTTCTAGAACATATTCTACGATAGGAATTAGAGGGTTAAGCATTTTTTATTAATACAATTTATGGTCTCATTGAAAACAAATTTTTATTTCATAAAATAAAAATACGATAAAAGAGATAAAACTCTTTTTACAGGGTTCGTACGGGTCCTTGAATTTCCCGACTAAAAAATTCTTCGGTACCAGTATTTTCTTATAGAAAATCTTTCCTTAAATAAGGCGAAATTTCACGCGTTTGAAATAGATTTATTTTTCTATTAAAAAATACTGATATTGGGCCTTGAAAATAACGGTACCCGTACGAACCCTGTTTTTAGGTGGGTTCGCAATTATATTAATAGGTAGCATCTATAGACGTAGCCTGGTCCATCTGTCTATCCGCATATAACACCGCAAAGAACTACTCAACCGAATGATTTGAAATTTAATATATATATAATCCTTACAGAATTTTGTCATTTCAAGTTATGGGAAAATCGAATCAAAACTTAAAAAGATACTAATAAAAGTTTTATTCATTCTATTAAACTTTATCATACGTAATTAAATCAATGATATTCCATGATGGGTAATGATTCTAGGTTGCCATTATGATTACGTCCTATTTAAGATGGAGTCCTGTTATTTCCATATTACTGAATTTAATATGTATAATCGTAATAAATTTTATACACATGCATTTTTGCATACAGCTATTGCACCAAAATCTGAATATTTATAAAACTAATAGTACGCACGCACCTCATTTGCCTCGTTTGACGAACAATTTCCTACTTGTTTACCTTCTGGTTGATATTTATATTGTTTTACCTATTTTCTGATAAATTGCGTGATATTTGACGAGATTTTATTCAGGATGTTCCAACATCAGTGGAAAAATTTGAGAGTTGAAAGAGCACCAGTGTTCTCAAATCTAGTGTTTTTTTGTATTCAGAAATTCCGAATTTCCCACCAAAAGTTTAAATAGTTATTTTAGGTCTATAAATTTATAGAACAGTTAAAAAGTTACAGAATAATTGTAAGCATTTCTTATTCTACACACCACAAAACACACCACCTAATTACCACAATGGCACCGGAATTTTAAATTAAAATTTCACCTTTATTAAATACGCGAAAATAGGCTTTTACTTGTTTACAAATAAATACTCTTATAAATACTGGTGTCATTAAAATATTTCAACATTTTATGAATATAAGTACCTTGCCCCTGAAAGGGTTAAATACTTTTTTTTTCTTAGAAAAACAAAGGGAATAATTGAATAACAATAAAAAAAAGAATTTCTCTTCAATTTTTTCTGGTTTTAATTCGGAATTTCTGAATAACAAATCCACCAGATATAGTAACGCTGCAAAGCACACCGCAACAACCCTTTTATTTTATGAACACATACTGCTAGTAAAGTATTGTAATTATAATGTGTATCTGTGTGAAAGAAAGTGGTCACGATAACTCATAAACGATACCTTCAATTGCGCTTCCATTTAGTGAATATACATGGTGTGTTCACAAAGTTTCAAGACTGGTCTGATAATTCAAAATTTATTAAATATTTTTGTACCGCGAACTGAAATTCTTCGAAATATAACCCTTGGGTATCAACACGCCGCTATTTTTTTCATTGTTCATAGGCCCCATAGAAGTCTTCGCACGGAAGGTTGTTAAGGGACATCGTCGAAGCTGCATGGATCACTGGAATCGTGTCGAATTGCTTTCCTTTCAGATTATTCTTGACCCGGGGAAACAAAAAAAGTTGCTGGGGACAGAGGTCGGTCCTGTAAGGGGCTTGCAGCAGTATTGCCACGTTAAATATAGCCAAAACTAATGGAGCACTCAAGAGAAAAACTGATCTGACCCGTCGCGTCCGCCCAGACATCAGAAACGATTGGATTGTTCCCCACGGCAATGGACTCTCTCACACGTCGCTCGCCACCGCCGTAGTTTTGGTTATCTTTAACGTGGCAATACTGCTGCAAGCTCCTTACAGCCCCGACCTCGGTCCCAGCAACTTTTTTTTGTTCCCCCGGGTCAAGAAAGACCTGAAAGGGAAGCGATTCGACACGATTTCAGCGATCCAGGCAGCTTCGACGAGGTCCCTTAACAACCTTTCGTGCGAAGACTTCTATGGGGCCTATGAACAATGGAAAAAAACGCTGGCAGCGGTGTGTTGATGCCCAAGGGTCATATTTCGAAGAATTTTAGTTCGCGGTACAAAAATGTTTAATAAATTTTGAATTATCAGACCAGTCTTGAAACTTTGTGAACACACTGATAAACCGGTGTCACAAGAACTGTGCAAAATTTCGAACCAATCTACAGGCGGACTAGGTATTTAATCCATTTTGAAACCATTTTGCAACGGATTCTACAGAGAAAATCGCCACATAAACAGGCATGTGATTTCCGCGTTTTTGCACACCAGTATATTCTTAGAGAAAATGTTGTTCTCTTAAATCACAAAAATGTTTCGATTAAATGAAATATCATTTTCTCTAAGAATATACTGGTGTGCAAAAACGCAGAAATCACATGCCTGATAAATGTTACAGAGGATAAGTGATAAATATTGTTACGATGTAACCAATCAATAGTAGAGCAGAGATAACGTCTCTAGTTACATAAAGTGAGTCCCATGCAGATTAGATTGTTTCAGAAATTTTCTGTTTGTTTTTTATTATTATTTACTGAACACGTACATCAGTGTTCACAAAGTCGAGTTAAGTCACTGCAGATAGTTTTTTTTTTTTTCCTTGTAATAAAGCACGGTTAAAACCCACATATTCAGTCATAAATACAGAGTTTGTTGTTCAAGTCCTCAAGTCGAACTCTGATTTTTGTTCAAAAATTTTAACAGTAAAAGAGATATTTTACCAATATTCTCATCAACCTACTTCACTTTGTCAGGGCTGCCACAAGCGACTATTTTTTAATTCTATTTCGCACAACTTTTTTTTAAAAATGAAGAATGTTTTCCGTACTCTTTGACAACATTTGCAACAGAAATATACTGCAAAATGTTTTTTTTTTTTTTTTTTTTTTTTTTTTTAAATAGTGTCCGAACAGAATTAAAAAATAGTCGCCGTGCTTTGTGAAAAACGGGAGGATATCATTTGAAGTGTACTAAATTATGTCAATGGCCCATATGTACTCTGAACTGCATTCGGAATTACAGAGCATCTGGATCTGCTGTAATCGGCATTTCTCCGGAAGTCGTCATATTTCAAGAAGTTCAGCAAAATAGTTCCATTGCTCCGAAAAAATGTACAGTAGAACCTCGATTATCCGAAGTAGTTGGGACCGACCCTCTTTCGGAAAATCGAAATTTTTGGATAATTGAGAATGCTTCAAATTTAAGATTAAGGAGAAATATATGCAATATTTCTTAATATGGTAACAAGTGCTTAATAAAAATAAAGCAATAGCAAAATAGAAACAAGAATAAAGTACCTGAATTTTAATTTTGAAATTAAGTACCTTTTACATGTATCACAAGGATTTGAAAAAATGTTTTGTTTGTCGCAGTTTCGATTGCCTTTGCTTTGAAACTTTATCACGGAGTTTTTTAATATTATTAGTACGCCAGTATCACAGTCTTTCTGCTGCTTAAGCCATACCAAAACTTTTGCAAAACATTCAAAAGCTTCAGAATTGCTAATTTGCTCGTTTTGTTTGTTCCACTCCGCAGCTTACGGGAGCTTAAGTAAAATTCAAAGGAACTCTAGGATCGAAAATATTTATATGTACTCGTAGTTCGGAAAGGACCGTTTGCGCACAAAGAATATGATGGTTAAAAAAAAAAAAAAAAAAAAAAAAAAAAAAAGGGTGGTTTCAAAATGGATTTTGCACACAAGGAATGTGATAGTAAAAAAAGAAAAGCTTTAAAAGTGGGTTTCGGTTAAAAGAGTTTCGGAAAAAAGAGGTTCTACTGTATTTGGAACAAGAGAAAATGAAATTTATAGTAGCCATGTTTCAATTGACAATATGGTCACACCACAAATGAAACATTCCGATCCCAATATAATACAGCAAATTAATACTTGTTGGTGTAATACAGTTAGTTCACTATCATGCCATGATATTTGAGTTGTGAAATTGTTTTCAAAGGTTTATGCATAGCAGTCAACTCGCAAGCTTCATTGTACCACAAAAATTTTATACAAAATTTTAAAATATTAAATCACCGTAATCTGCCGTTTAAATAAGGCAAAAATTTCTATTAAATTTTTGTGGTAAAAAAAAAAAAAAAAAAAAAAAAAAAAAAAAAAAAACGGAAGAGTTGGCCGGTATGGTTTATGGTTTAAACCTTTATACCTCATTGTGCTTTAAAGTACCATGAAAATAACCCTTGGTAAAATTTATTTAATACATCGATCAGCAGTAATGCAGTTTAGAATAAGTTATAGATACTTTACTTTATCTTGTTCCAAAAGCATTATTTGTTGCACAAACAAATTTTTTTTAAAGTATGATTTGCTTTGCCTTTGCATTTTTTCAGCTTTTTTGATGTTCAAAGATTATGGGGGAAAAGTTTCAGTTCGGAAATATTTCTATATCTCTATTATAAGAGCAGTATATTTGTACATTTCCTAATTCTATAAAATGCTAAAAAAATATTTTAAATACAAAATTTGAGTGGAGTTATAAATATTGCACAAAATCCCTGTAAATTCAAATTTAATTAATTAATTTTAAATGACAAAATTCTTCTAAAATTTATTAAATGATTGTGTAAATCTTCTAAAGTAGTTTAAAAAAATCCCCAAAAATGCTTTAGAAGATGAAATTTTCATGAATTCATAATTTGGGACATAAAGAGTTAAGAAGATAAAGGAAAATGCGAATAGTATTTACTAAGTGAAATTCACAAAGATTTATGATAATGATCTCTCTTTCTGAATGAAAACATTCTTATAATACACCAAAAATACATTTTTTTAATAAACAATTTTTTATCGAAAATATACTATCTTAAAAAATATATATTTACACATTTCTTTTCTTTTCAGAGTAATTCATATTAGTTCTTTCGAAACATTTTTCTGTCTAGAATTTAATTCTCTTAGGGGTCTCAAGACTCTTAAATTTGGAAAAAAATGAAGAAAAAAATATCATTTTCAACACTTATTATCTTAAAATGCCTATGATTTTAAAGCACATTTTTTATTGGGATGTAAGATATAAGTAGGTTTTATCATTTCATGCACTTAACCCTTAACAGCGCGGAGTAATTCTGTTTATAAACTGATGAAATAATGGACTGACACCGCAATTTATAAACGAATTTATTAGAAAATATGAACTTGCTTATTTTATGTACATTATAATAGGAAAATTTTAGTTAAATATTCTTGGTGCCGTTTGTCAGTTTTGAAATTAAATTAGGTGTCGTTTTTTAAGGGCACCGCGCCGGAAAGGGTTAACCAGAAATTTTTTTATAAAATAAATTTAAGAGATACAGAGAAGAATAAAGTTATATAAATAAGTTAAACAGTTTTAAATTTCAGTTCTGGTGTAAAATATTTTATAAAATTTGAGTAAACTTTCTAGTTTTTCTAGTGTTAACAATAAGTGCCTCACCGAAAGGGCAGACGGCTAAAAAAGTTTATGTAAAATAAGTTAACAGCTTTTCCGGTGGCAGAAATTATTTACATGATTTTTAAAAGTAAATATTCTCTCTGTCCCAAATTAGTTGCAACATTTGATTACTTTTGTACTGATTATCGATACTGATGATTTTATGATTTTATTTGAACATTTTCAGAGAGTTTAGGGTACTATGCTATCAATCAACAACATTTTCTTACCAAGCATTCCCTCCGTCTCTCCTTAAATAAGTACCAAATTAGTTTAAAAAATCCAGGGTTCGCACACACTTAAAACACGCCCCATTTTGTAAGGATTCTTACACTAGTAATCACACAAAATTACCTTCTGACTAATGAATCGTTAATTCTCTAGGAAGAAAATGATTTTTATGGTATAACTTGCTTATTTTCACGTTAATTATAATAGGAAAATTTTTGTTAAATATTCTTGGTCCCGTTTGTCAGTTTTGGAATTAAAGTTAGGTGTTCTTTTTCAACCCCTTGAGGGGCAAGCAAAAATGACTCTAAGTATTGAATTCTCACCGGAATAATCGAAAATTTTTATTTTTAAATAAGGAAAAGCAATTTTTCAACGATTTTCCTCCAAAGTTAAAAATATAAAATCAAGAAAAAGTTTTCTGGTGAGAATCTTGTTAATTTAAGTGGGATATATTTTATCCCATCGCTCCTCAAGGGGTTAAGGACATTGCGCCGGTAAGTGTTAACGGGTCTCAGGACTCTTAAAATTGGAAAAAAGTGAAAGAAAGACAATTTTCAATGTTTAATATCTTAAAATCCATTTGATTTTAACGCACAATTTTCATTCGAATTGAAAGATATAAGTATGTCATTTCTTTTCATGTATTTAAAACATTTCAAGATGCATAATCAACATTTATGGGGGGCTCCAAACTATCAGACATTTGTCGAGCAGAAAATAATACATTACGCGCAGTATTACAAAATAAATTTTGCAACTAGAATGGACATTTTGGTGCCTACGTATACTTCAGATTGTAATGAATACAGTGAATCTAAATAAATAAGTATTTAAAGCATTTTTATATTTTTAATACAAAGTTGTATTTAGCTAATTCGAAATTTATAAAATTTCAACAGTATAATCACCTTAAAAAAATATTTTTTTGAGCAATAAAAAGGAAATTTTAGGTTCAGTTTATACAGACTAATATAAAACACGTGTTTCGAAAACTGCATGAAAAAATATTCAGAATTTTTTGAGATATCGTGCCAGTTATGGCCAAAAATGTCATTTGGAGGAAAATGACTACAAAGTTTCGGCAACGCCGCTTCAGCTATTGAGTCGGTATAATCCTAAAAGCCATAATTTCTGTTCTAATGAAAATTGCAAGGAAACAATTATATCAAAATATTCAGAAAGGATAAGCGTTTAACATCTATAAAAATAAAAATTTCGAAACTTTTAAAGCTTTAAAAGTCCTGAGACCCCTTAAAAAATTGCAAGATGTAAATTTTCATTTTATAGGAGGCTCCAAACTGTCAGAATATTGTGATTATTTCTTTCTTAAAAAAGTGGCGCCAATAAACAATTTGAATTTTTAAACCGAAATTTAATGCGAAAGTTAAGGAGCTAAGTGCTCTGTAACCCCTTAAGAATAAATATAATAGTTATGTTACTGTATAATACACGCGTATAAATTGTTCCCATGGTTCCTCCTAATTTTTTTTAAATAAATAACTTACCCTAAACAAATTCTTCTTGAAACTAAAAAAAATGTATTTGAAATGAATGAAACAAAAGTTACACCTTTATTATGTCTCCTTTATTTAACAATAGAAACTACAGCAAATAAAGCAGCATGCAAACGCCAATATGCTGTGACAAATTTATCCCTGTTGAGTAATACAGTTCTTTCTCCATCAAGAAACGAGTTTTTGGACTTGAATTGTGAAATGTTTCCATAGTTATACGGTTTGAGAATATCAAGGCAAAATCGAATGAAATTTAGTAAATGAACTCGGTAAGATTTATGAAAACGATGTTTTGCACACTTTGTAAGTAGAAACATACTTTTAATAAATGGAAAACGCATTCCTTTCAGCAAATGAAATAATTTTTGCTGAAAATCTCACATATTTTAATTTTTTAAACGTTCAGTAAATAAATTAAGTTCCCGCGTATCACTATATTTAAATAAAAATACAGTAGATTTCCGTTACAACGAACTCCATTACAACAAAAAATCCTGTTACAATGAAAAAAATCTCCTTTTCAAATTGCATTAACCTTAATGCATTAAAAATCCCAATTTAACGCAGTTCATATTTTTAGGAATTCCGTTACAACGAAAAATTTTTCATGGAGGTCTTTTTTTCTTTTTTGAAATGATCTCAGGTTCGTTGCAAGAAATTAGCCAGAAAACTATTTCTAACTGTTGGAAACAAGCCTGTTTAACTGAGATCGAAGAAATTGAATAAGAAATTTTAGATTTGGATGAATGGTCTAAGTTAAAGACAATTTGGAAGGCTGCAAAAATATTAACATCAGTCCCTGATCAGGTGGATTCGGAGGATTTCTCATCTGTGGATGATAATATTCAAATATGCTCTGAAGTGTCTGGTGAAGATATAATTTTGGCCATTAAAAAACCGACAAAATTACGAAAGCAGTGATGACAATATTGATGTTACCGACTATTCGAAAGTTACCGCTTCGGGAGCTCTTTCATGCTTGGAGAAAATGCGTGTTTTTGTTTCACATCAAAAGAATGTTCCAGAGGAGGTATTTTCTTAGATTCATTTGTTACACACGTTTTTGTTATCATCAAACCATTAAAATCTTCTATAACGAAAGGTAATTTTACCTTGCATAATTAGTTTACGTGTATATGTAATTCATTAGGTAAATAGGAGTAATTCCGTTATAACGAAAAAATCGTTGCAACGAAATATTTTAGCGGTCCCGTGGATGGAGTTCGTTGTAACGGAAATCTACTGTATTCCCTTGTGATAACGAAAGGTAAATTTATTTTGCATAATTAGTTTACGTGTATATGTAATTCATTACATAAATAAAAGTAATTCTGTTATAACGAAAAAATCGTTACAACGAAATATTTTAGCGGTCCTTCGGATGGAGTTCGTTGTAACGGAAATCTACCGTATTCTCTTGTGTTACGACAGAAGTCCCCTATTAAATAAAGTGAATATTTATCCTATAAAATCTGTGGTATCTAACCGTAAATATGATTAGAAAAAAACATACTGCCAAAAGAAAAGTTCATGCAGTGTAGGGTTAATATTTCAATAAACGGTCAAGTGCGAGTATTACTCGAGTACAGCGGATTCCGTAGAATAAATATATGAATGTGTAATTGTATTATTAAAAAAAACTGGTTGCTAAAATAATACAAAGACTTTGTAAAAAACTATACAACGAAGAGTTGGGTATAACTGTATATACTGGAAGTGTAAATGGATATACCATGAAAGTTTAAAGAGGTATGGAAACTAAATAATATCATATATAGTCATTCTGTATAACTCACTTTTTAATATTATCCTCATCTGTTTATGATGAGCTTAATTCGGTACTGATATTAAAAGCAGCGCATATTTAACCCCTTAAGGGGCAAGTAATTGTGTTTCTGTAATGTAGAATTCACATCGGAATCAGCAAAAAGATTTATTGCGAAATAAGGAAATGCAATTTTACGAGTTTTTTCTACCAAAGCTAGAAAAGCAAAATTTAGTAAAGGTTTTCTGGTGCAAATCTTCATTAATCGTAGGTGGGATAAAATATATCCCACCGCCCCTCAAGGGGTTAAACTTTATTTGGCATTTAATAAAACTAAATTCCTGGTAGTAATAACATTTTTTTCTACAGTTTAGCTAAAACAAAACCTTTGTTCAAAATTTAAATTTGGCATTGTGCTAAGCGCGCTTCTAAAGGAGGTTCAAACTTGCAATGCCTCCTTGGTCCGTAGCGCGTTTTTCCAGATGGGTTTTTAATTAATTTTTAAACTCACTCGTATTCAGAGTCAAATCGTATTCAGAGATCCACTCAATGCAAACTAGTCGCGAATACCATAGTACTAATGTGATTCATTCTAATTAACGGGTCTCAGGACTCTTAAGGCTTCAAAAAAATGTAATTTAATCTCGTATCTTTTCTGAACATTTTGACATAATTGTTTCCTTGAAATTCCCATTAGAACAGAAGTTATCGCTTTTAGAATTATAGCCGCTCAATAGCTGAAGCGGCATTTGCGAAACTCTGAAGTCATTTTTTTTCCAATTGGGCGTAACGCGCAGGATACAGCAAAAACTTTTAAATATTTTTTCATGAAGTTTTCAAAACATATATTTCATGTTAGTCCTTATAAACTGAACATAAAATTTCCTTTTTATTCTTCAAAAAAATATTTTTTTAGGTGATTATACTATTGAAATTTTCAAAATTTTGTATTAGCTAAATACAACTGTGCATTAAAATATAAAAATGCTTTGAATACAAATTTATTTAGGTTCGGTTCATGGTAATTATTACAATCTGAACTATAAGTAGGCACCAAACTTTTCATTCTAGTTGCAATATGCATTTTGTAAACCCGAGAGTAAGCTGTTATACCAATTTTCTGGTCGACCAAATGTCTGATAGTTTCAAGCCCCCTATATTTACTAATTCTGCATCTTGAAATTTTTTTAAATACATGAAATGAAAGAACATGCTCATATATTTCATCCCAATTAAAATTGTGTTTTATAATCATATATATTTTAAGACATTAAATGTTGAAAATGATCTTTTTAAAAAAATTTCTTTTAATTTTAAGAGTCCTGAGACCCTTTAAACCAGTTTGTTTTAGCAATTAACGTTTTGTGCTTTTATGGGTCAATAGTCTTTATTACTTTCCCCAATTTGAACTTTCCATGTTCCATAGTTTGGCTGTGACAGACAGACACAGGAGTGATTTTATAATGGTTCCGTTTTTACTTTTTAAGTACGAAACCCTAAAAAGTAATTACAATTGTTAATTCTTCAATATTATTAATGCAATACTACACCAACTTTGCATCTTAAATTTCTGCTTCAGTCTATTAACCCTCTCGCTGCACAACCCGAGAAATACTTGGGCTTTTATTTTCCTGTCTAGTTAATTTTGGTTATTCCCACCAGGTTATTTACCCGATTAAGATAGTCAAAAATTTCTGCTTTAAAAAACCGGTGATAAAAGATTAAAAATTCTGTAAAAGACGCTCATCGCGAAGAATTACTTACGCAACGAGAGGGTTAAATGGAGTAAAAAGAAGTTAATCTCGTTCATGATAGCCCCACCAGTGGCTGAGAGGTTCTGCTCTCGAATCTGGTAGACGGGAGGTGCTGGGTTCGATCCCAATCGCGCCCGTCGGCCTAATCGTTCGGAGTTTTCGTGGTTTTCTTCGAACCTTGGATTTCCAAGCGTTAATACGGGTTAGGTTCCCTTAGAAAGACCCCCACGAAGGGCACTCTCCCTGGGCCTATATCCCTCGTGCAAATAATTGGCCGTCATAAATACAACCAACCAACCAACCGTTCATGATATTTAATAAAATCAATATTTTTCGTTATTCTGTTGTGCACCAGCTGTTTGCGAATAGCCGGTTCAGCCGGCGCTTAACCCCTTGGGGACGAGCGACACGTATACGTGCCGCATGAAGCGCTCAGAATCCTTGTTTTTTCTCACCAGTAAAATTTTACTGTAAAATTTGCCTTATTTAATCAGCGCATTTTCTCGATTCAAGAAGACACAAATTTCTGTTTTTAAAAAACGGTGACAAAAGATTAAAAATTTCGTAAAAGGCTCCCGTCCCGAAGGGGTTAACGAGCAAACAATGTACAACAAAATACAATAAATCCAGAAAATTACACAAACATTTCTATTACAGAACCCCCCTCCCCCCACTTTCTGTTCCGGCGAAATATTTCAAAATTCAAGGGGAATCTGCTTGCAATAGCCAGAAACATATATATGAAATTTGGTTAAATGCTATGTGTAATTTCATACATTTTTCGATGGTACAACAATGAAAATAGCACAAAATTCGCTTTTACAGCGTCCCATTCGGGTGGAATATTTCCAAATTGAAGAAAAACACAAAAAATTTGGTTCAATTCCATGCATAACTTCATACATTTTCCGCTAGTAGAATGGCGACACACTGACACACGAATTGCAAGACAGACATTTTGTATAAGCATTTCGGGATCTCTGTACCCTAAAACGCATAAATCCGTTGAAAACCGGAAGTCGAAAAAAAAATTTCGATTACAATACTTTCTTCTATTATAGATAGAAGTAAATAAAAATCCTTCACTATATTTTCTACTATGCCATTTTTAAACAAACGTAAGAAATTTAACAACAAAAAAAAATCTTACATTGCACACAGAAATATATTTTACACGAGTGAATACGGAAGTTACAGATATCTCATCATTTAAAAATACTAGGGGATCGTACCCGGGCTTCCCGGGTTAAAGAATATAGGTGAAATCATTTTTTTAAATTGAAAACTAATAATTTTTTTATATTCCATAATATTTTTAGATTGACAACTTACATTAAAAAAGCATTTTTCATATGGAAAATACGAATAATACAATCAAATAAATTTTTGAAATTTATCAAAAGCAATATTTTCTTATTAGCCGCATGCTAAGAGTTATTTGCCAAGATTTTGCTACTTATGGCATCCTTTTACATTCTGATAATTTCAGAGCTTATACATGTCTGGCAAATCTGTGTTTTATTTATATTATTTTATTTATTTATTCATAGGGAATTTTTTTAATAGATATTAGCCGTAAGAAAATGATGAAGTCTGTATTTTGTTTTAAGGGCAAACGGATTAATCTTTCGTAATCGAGCTCCGCGCGATATAGATAAATTAAAAAATATTTCATGCTTAAAAATTATTTTTAAAACTATAGACAATCAGTAAACTGAGATGGACTTTGCAAAGTTATTCCATTAAAAAAAAATCCTATTTGGTGATCTAAAATTTTAAATTGTACGATTATAAATATGTTCGATTTGTTGTTTTTTCTATATTGTTCTTTTATTTGTTTATAAAAGAAGTATTAATTTCGTTAATTTGTCTTTCACAAATATGTTAGTTAGGTGTTTTTTTTAATATTATTCTTTTATTTGTTTATAAAGGAAGTATTAATTTCGTTATGCAAAAATAGTCAGAAACAATGGCTGAAAAATGTTTGTCGCTTTATGTGAAAAATGTTTATTATTATTATGTACTTAAACCGGCACGTGATAAGATAAACTTAAAAAAAATCATGCTTAAAAATTATTTTAGAAAATATAATACATCAGTCAATTAAGATAAAGTTTTTAAACAAATTGCATTTGAAAGTAAATTTTTTCTCTATGCGACGAAAATTGAAAATGTAACGATGGTCAGAAGATTGAAAAATATACTTTATAAAGATACTCTAAATTTTTGTAAAACATTGCGTTTTATCAGTGTGTGATTTCGATTACATTATTTTTAAATGTGAAGCATTTTCACCTGTGAAGAATTTCAAAGCAGCTGGGCTGTGAAAATGACGCACTTCTACAAAACATAATTCAGGTTTAAGAAATAAAATACACGCTTTTTTATAAAATGACGTCATTTGCATCCGCTAAAGCAATCCACTTTTACAATCCAGTTTTAAACTTCGTCTATAGAAAAGTGTGCATATGACGTCATTAGCACAGAATAACAGACAATATTCTTGACATAGCCTATATTTCAATTTCAACTTTTTTTTATGTTTTATGCGAAAATGGCAACAGAAAGATACAGTATCTCCTATTTTCGACTATTTTCCGTTTACTTTCAATGACTTTCAATGAAATGATGTACTTTTGTTGCCACGATAAGAAAAATGGTATTAAAAACTACAAAAAAATTAATATCTCAAAAATAAATTGAGATACAGTTTTCAAACAAATTGCATTTAAAAGAGCATTTTTTTCCTTATACGACAGTGTAAAAATTTAAAATGTGCGATGTTTAGAAGTTTAAAAATTTGCAGTAGAGAAAATTGCAAAGCCAAAATTTTATTTCAAATTTCAAAGTGTTGCCATTCGCAAAATGACGTATGCGTTACGCACAGATATGTTTGTCCTTTATAATATAGATAGACTATAACCGCAGCTGCAAATTTTTACGTTTTTTTTCTTTGTTACCGCTATGTGAGAAAAAAGTGTAAAAGTTGTCGACTAAGCTATACTTCACTAAATAAAATAGTATGCAAAATACTATGATTATCCTGTTTGGTAATATAGTTCACCATCGCTATAAAGATTTGCATTAAAAATGTTAATTTTTAGGATTCCGTACATAAAAAGTAAAAACGGAACCATTATAAGATCACTACTGTGTTTGTCTCTCTGTCTGTCTGCGGCAGCCCTTTTATTCGTAAACTATGCAACGTGGAAAGTTCAAATCAGGGGAAGTAATAAAGACTAGTGACCCACATATTTACAGATTAATAAATATTCATAAATATATTTAGGAAAAATGTAGAGGGTCTAAATAAGTTACTTGAAGAAAAAATCTTTTCTTTGTATATCGTGTGAAAGCTGTCGTAACGCTGAAATCAAAAATATATTTCATTTAATTTTAGTTATTATATTTTCAATGTTATGGTGGAAAATGTAGTGCAAAAATACGTTCCCCCCCATCTAATTCCGAAACTATTGAAACTAAAATTATGAAAAAATTAGAGGTAGTAGACATTAATTTAAACTTTGCAGGAAAATTATAGCGATTACCCTAGGTCACATAGTTTTTGAGAAAATCGCATTTTTCTATTACACTCAAATTTCAAATTACGGGCTTCAACAAAAGTGTTGAGCAGAGCTGGAGGTACCTATCGTAGAAGAAGAATAAAAGCATTGTTGATCATGAATTTTGGAAAAAATCGTTGGTAATTAACAGAGATATCAACCCTTAAAGACACGGACGGTTTGGGCATACATAATGACAGGGACGGCGTACTCTATGCTCCATTGGTTTTTAAAGCCTAGATAACAAATTTTAATGATATTTATGTAATGCAATGCCCATTGGCAGTATAAAAGCAACAAACGTCATATTGTTAAAAAACAGAATAATTTAATGAGAATGAATCACATAAATACTATGGGATTCGCGACTAGTTTCCACAGAGTGGCTCTCTCAATACACCTACTATGTCTTTAAAGGTTAACTAAAAACCTATATGCAATAACAAATATACATAATATCTATATTTGCTATTATTTAGGTTCCCTATATCTTTGAACTTTCATGATATATCCATTTATACTTTTCTAGTATACAGGGTGCAAAGGAAAATCCCTTTAACCTGAAAATACTTGTGAACGGAGAGAGCTACATCTATTTAAGTGAAGTAGCGGTATAGTAAAGCGACTACGCCCGATTTAAGGAAAACGACAGCAGTGCCTCCTAGTGGTGAAATTTGGAAGATAGCCACTGCAAATCGAAAACGAAAAGAGATAGAGCAAAATTCCCAGTTAGAAAGTTTTAGAGCATCAGTTAATTAATAGAATATGACATTTGGTTTACATGGATAAGATAAATCTTCGACTGTTTACACAAAAATGTCCGAAATCGATGCACTCCATTTTGTGTAAACATTTGAATGGAATAGTCAGAAGTACGAAGAAATACGCACAATTTATGCTATAAATACGTACTTATCTCAATACATTTTGATAACATCACACACACACGCAAAAAAGACAAATTGTACCACATTGATAAAAAGTTAATATTCAGTATGTTCGAAAAGTTCGTTATTGCTCACGATACACGTTTGCATTCGTGAGAGTAATTCTGCATGCACATTTCTCAGCATGGAACGTCTGTTGCAAACCTCTTCAATACGAGGGCATAGATTTAACCCTTTCAAAGGCGGTGGCTAGATTGTCTAGCCACCTAATTTTAACTCCAAAACTGACAAATGGCATCAAGAATATTTTAATAAAATTTTCCTTTTGCAATGAAAGTGCAAATTAGCAGGTTTTCGTTTTCTGAGAAATTCGTCTGAATATTCTGGTGTCAGACAATTATTTCATCTGTTTACGAACAGAATTCTTCTGGCCATTAAAGGGTTATTCTAAAATTTTAAATGCATTGGAAATTAAATCTTTACAGACATTACAGCACAGTACAACGTCACAATCTGCAATTGTGCACTGCTACATTTCCAGAATGTGAATAGGCAAATTAGAATCGTCGCTCATCGATTTCGGACATTTTTCGGTATGCAGGAGACGATTTATCTTATCCGTGTGAACAAAATGTCGTTTCGTGCTAATTAAGTGATGTTCTAAATCTTTCTAATTGGGAAATTTGATCTACCTCGATTTGTAATGGCTGTCCTCCAAATTTCGCCACTAGGGGTGCTGCTGTCGTTTGCATTAGGTCGGGCGTAGTCACTTTACTGTACATTTACCTCACTTGTATAGCTGTAGCTCTCTCCATTCGCAAGTATTTCCAGGTTAAAGGGACTTTCCTTTACATTCCGTATACTATACAGATATACCCAACTCTACTATGTATAGTTTTTACAAAGTCTTAGTATTCTTTTAGCAACGGTATTTTTTTTTATAATACACTTACTAATTAATATATTATTGTACGGAACCCTTTGTGCGCGAGTAATACTCGCACTTGACCGGTTATTTTCATACGATTTCAGTTTGTTAAGATAAATGCAAATGGTATGCAATCAATCAATAGCCAAAGAATTTACAACAGTGAGTTCTACTCGTAAAAGGAAATATCTTTATAACTAGAAAGGTAGCCCGTCAAAAATGACGGAAATTTAGATATAAAGATATGTACAACTCATGTGCAAGAATATGAGTTTTCTCGCTTGTTCCGCAGTGATAGATGAAAATAACACATTTCAAGAACGAAACACATTTATGAAAAATGTTTACAGTAGAAGATCACTAATCTGCACAGTTTGGTTCCAAGTGTTATGCAGATTTGAGGCTTTTTGTGGTCATGTCTATTCAATCTTTGTTTACATTTTTTTTAATTCATATATTGGACAATTTAGATTGTTAAGCCTTAAAAATAAATAAATTTTACACTTGAAATAAGGTAAAAACTATTAAATTACCGTATACGATTTCATGAAATGGTATTATATGGTATTATATGTGTGTGCTTCACGATCTTGGTTACGACGTTGGCGAAATTGGCTACAACTTGTCATAATCCTAATAGTGTGGGCCGCTATAACAAAAAAGTAACCAGTTTTTAGCAAAATTTCTGATATAAAGCAGTTTCCAAAAACTTGTGTAAAATTTCAGGCCGTTCTCATGTTATGTCAGTCCTAAGAATAATATTTCTAACACTGAAGAGTTTCCATGTATATATGAAATTTAGAAAAGCTTCTCCAAAAGAAAGGTCCTGAAATGACATTGTAATTCCTGTAACTTCAAAGTTTAATCGGGCCCTGATGTTGTTTACTGAAATCTAATAAATACAGTTATTTTGAATATTACAACAGAATTAAACAGTTAAACTTATCTAACTTAAACCCGCTGTTACTTCCCGATGTTGTTTTTTACTATTAAGAAAGAAAATTATTTAAATTTTTCAAATCATGCATTTATATTTTTTTTCCGACTTTAATAACTAAATAATGAAAAAATATGCTTTTGTTCTGAGCTCATAAATATGACAATAAAATAATGTAACTAAGAGACATTGCAAAATTAAATCTTTGTGATTTCAAACCATAAACAAACGATACCGCCACCATTTTACCTACTATGATGTCATTAGAATATTGTCCATTGATTGTTGGAGAACTTACTTTGTGAATGATTACCTCAATGATTTAATTTTTTTTTTTAAGTTTCACGATGGATGAATCACTTGTGTTTGTTTAGGTTTATGGAATGAGATATTAAGCTAAGAACCTAATTTCAACTAAAGTTATCCAAGGATATATGCATTTTTAATTGAAATTAAAAACAATGCTTTGATCTAGAAATAAAAAGTTTTAGTTTGTATAATTGGTTATGGAACAGATGTCATATTCGCCCCATATTGGCGCGATTTTTTTCTGTCGCCAATATCATATAGGCAACAGGTACTTAACTTGCGCCAAAGTGTCGTTATTTTGCTTGATGTGGTAATCCGGATCATGTTGTTTATGCTGTTGATGTTTTCGCCAAATTGGCAACCGAAAAATATCGCGCCAATATGGGGCGAATATGACATCTGTACCTTGGTTATTTCTGTTAATTATTTATTTAGGTACTTTACCATTATAGCGCATTTTTAAAAAAAGCTTGGCGCAATTCGGGCATCAGAAAGTGAGATATGTTGCCAAAATATATACACAGCTATGAAAACAAATCTAATGAACTTTTATTTTTGTTTATATATGCACTTATATACATAAAAAATCGTTTCTAAATATATATAATATTTTTTTATACACAAATTACGGCACAGATTTCAGATATGAACCGGGATACCTAACTGGCGCCAAAATGGTGTTATTTTGCCTGCTATGGTAACCCGGCTATTGTTTTTTATTTATTAATAAATTGTTTATTTACTTTTATTTTCTGTTTTTAATTATATAAACTGTTTTGTTCTATAGCTATTATTTAAACTTTTATTTATTTATAGTTATTTCATTTTCAAAATGATAGCAAATAATTAAAAAATATATAAGTAACTGGTATTCGAAAGCGAGATTTCTGCCAAATTGGCGTCAGAGAAAAATCACGCCAACCCCGATGCGTATATGACATCTGTGCAAAAATTACGGCACAGATGTCATATTCGCCCCATATTGGCACGATTTTTTTTCTGACGCCAATGTCATATACACACAGGGTACTTAACTCTCGCCAAAGTGTCGTTATTTTGCTTGATGTGGTAACCCGGATGTTGTTTTTTATGCTGTTGATGTTTTCGCCAAATTGGCGTCGGAAAAAAATCGCGCGAATATGGGGCGAATATGACATTTGTGCCAAAATTACTTCTGTTAAAAAATGGATAAAAAAATAATTAAAAATGGGTAAATAGCTTTTTTTACATTAAATAAAGGTACTTGTTAGTTATCCCGTCGACCAAATTACTGTCGCCAAATTGTAAGATTAAATGCCAATAATGGTTGACATTAAACATGATCATGTGTTTCTTACGTCATCAAGTGATTTTTAATTCGACGTTATATTTGTATTTTTATTAATGTTTTGCTAATTTAATTGATATTTCGTTGTTTAAAATAAAAATTATGTCAATTTGTATAATTTGGCGAGTGGTTTGGCGATTTATATAATGTGGCGAAACTGGTCGATGGGATAGCTAACAACTACCTAAATAAATTGCATACATATGGAAAAAATTGCTTGTGAGTATGAAGCAGTAAATAGGTTGTCAGAAAATACGTTGGCAAACCTCTTTCTCGCCAAGCAACTTTTATCCGAAGTATTGTACATAAGCAATGATTGCTAGAAATGCATTTTTAATTATGATATGCGCTTTTATGTTTCACTAAATTTATGCATACTATACTGTGTGTATAAATGCTACAGTTCATATGCAGGGCTACACAAAAGAATTCGTAAGGGTTACTGAGTATGAGAGTAAATTGCTTAAAGGTGGTTTTTAACGGAGTTATGCGTTTTTACGCTGAACTGCATTTAGTTTACTAAGAAATGTTTGTAGAATATAGATAAAATGATATACAGGGTCACGCGAAGAATTGGATACATAACCGTCTATGGATGCTAATATCTGGAAATGTGATTTCAGTAGTTTTAAGAGTAGTTTAAATTAAATTTTGGCTAAATAGTGGCATGTAATAACGACACTATTGGCTATGGACGGTAACTGCTGAAATCAATTTTTATAATTTTTATGCGTCTTCTAAAATGTTTACTTAGTTATCTTATTTCCCCAAATAACGAAGTTTTGTTAAAGCATTCAGGATGTGTTGGAAAGGGTTTCATATTCTATGCTTAACGCATGACTTTTCTTTCTTCTTTACTCTTATTTTGCATTTATTTTATTCTTAATTTTTTAGTCTTATACTGCTTTATGGAAACTTTGGCACAGTTGTCATATACGCCAATTTGGCGAAAACATCAACAGCATAAACAACAACATCCGGGTTACCATATCAAGCAAAATAACGACACTTTGCCGCCAGTTAAGTACCCGTTGTGTATATGGCATTGGCGTCAGAAAAAAATCGCGCCAATATGAGGCGTATATTACATCTGTGCCGAAACTTTAATATTTAATTTTTAAGCTCTTCGCTCCACATCCCTTACATATAGTACAAACTATAACACAGATAGCGCAAAATAATAGACAGTTTGGTACTTTTCCACTGTAGGAGTTTTGGCGTTTTTTAAAAAAAACTTGGTGTAATTTGGGCATCAGAAAGTAAGATTTGGATTCGTTTCCGTTATACGGATACCTTTGTCGCCAAGCGTAATAAATGTCGCAAAATGAAAATCACGTGAATTGGAGCATTTGAAAAATAAAAGACAAAACATTGTCGATACTAAAGTGAGCATTTAAAAAATATAACATTTGAAAATTCCAGACTTTTACGAACTATTTCATTAAATCACAATTATATACTTAAAATAAGTGAACAAATAACTGTTATAAAATAAAGCAATAAAATAAAACTCATATTAAACTGCTGGCATAAAATTAAAAAAATCTTTTAGCATTTTGAAATAATTGGCGCATTAGCATACATTTTGGCATGGTGTCCGTATAACGGAAAAATATCGAGATTTGTTGTCAAATCATATAAACAGCTATGAAAACAAACTTGATGAGCGTTTTTGTTTGTTTTATATGTTTATTTTATATGTATATTATTGATGTTTTTATGTACAAATCACATCTGTTTCTTTATAAAATTAGAGAAACGTCTTTTTTATATTAAATAGCGTGTGTATATAAAATTAAACAGTGGATAGGTTCCCGGAAAATATCTTGCCAAATTTTTCTTTTTCGCCAAGGCACCTATGCTGGAAAAGTACCTAAAGCATATTAAAATCGCGCAGTTAGGAGCTCACACAGTACAGCGTCGTCTATTGGCGGATATTTTATTAGTAGCATCGGGAGGAAGATGTAAAGATGCACTTTAAATTCTCACTCATAGATTTTGAAAAAAATATCTTAAAAGAGCGGAGTTTAAATTAAATTTCGGTGACCTCCTTTATGAAAGATTAATGGTTTTAAACGGGAATTTCGCCAAATTAGCCAGCTATCACCAAGTTGGCTAACATTTGGCGCTACTGTGGTAACCCTGCATTAGTTTTTTTCAACAATTACTCATTTCAATGAGGCGGTCCTACCGGAATCGTGAGGGACACACAGAGACTTGGAATTTATATAAATAGATAATAAATAGTCAATTTATTGTTTTCAGTAAACAAAATAAAATTTATCTTTTACATATATTCACATAATTTATTTTTAAATGCGTTTTTATTAATTCTTCCAAAGTATTTTTTCACCCTAAAATTAAATGCACAAGAAAGAAAATCCAAATTTATGTTTTTCTGTAGTATACGCTTTGTTTCCTACTGTACAATTTTCAAACAAAAGCAATTTACCAAAATGTTTTCTATTACATTGAATAATGCATTTGAAAGGAATGAAAACGAAAGTTATAGATGCTTCCTTTATTTATCAATATGGGTTATACCACAGCAAATTAAATAGAAAGCAAATGCAAATATACTATGCAAATTCTTCCTCGTTGAGTAATACATCTCATCACTATGAAATGAATTTAGGACATGAGTTGTGAAATTGTTTCTTAGTATTACCATTTAAAATGATGAAGGCATTTCAAATGGCATTTATTATATGAACTTTGGAAAGATTTCTTATTATTATTTCCTTTCTTGAAAGGCTATAAGTAATCATTTTAATAAACACACCATTAAAATGAACTGGAAATACATTATTTTCTGTAAACAAAATAATGTTTTTGAGAAAATGTACCTTTTACATTAACTCAAGTATTTTACTTTTAGATAATTCTTTTAATAACTGTTCATATTATTTGAAACAGCACCAAAAAATTGGCGATAAATCACAATTAGAAAAATATAACTTTGTTAAATTAATCATAAAATACAAAATAACACACAGGAGGCGTTTCGGGCAGAAATTTTAACAGTTCCTCATCAGCTAAAGTAAACACGTGTCCGATAGCAGACAAGGTCACAAATGAACAGAAATGGAGAAGAGGAAGTCTTACAAAGAATGCGACAGATGGCGCTAGTTGAAAGGAAAACACCAATCACAGAGGAATACATACAGAAAACGATGTTTATCTTGTGTTTTCTCTTTTTACTTTTATTTTTATTTATTCGTTTTATTATTTATTTATTTATTTTTTATTTATTTTTTTCTGTTTCTTTTTTTTCATTTTGGCAACTCTTTCCTTTTGTGCAAGTTTCCTTTTGTTCCTTTTGTTGTTCTATGTGACTGGTGTTTTCCTTACAGCTATAGCAGTGGTGGAAAATTGGAGCAGAGGAGGAGCCTATTGACACAACTAATATTTTATAGTATTATTCCCTTTAGTAAAAACTCAGAAATTCTGTCATTAGATAAGTCGAAAAATACTACTAAAATTTAGTGATGTCAATAGGTTCCTCCTCTGCACCAATTTTCCACCACTGCTATAGCCAACAGTCTCATTCTTTGTAAGTTCTCCTCTCTGCTCTTTCCGTCTATTTGTGACCTTGAATGCTTTCGGACACGTGTTTACTTTAGCTGATGACCGGCTGTTAAAATTATCGCCTCGAAACGCGTCTTGTATGTTGGTTTGTATTTTATGGCGATTTTAACAAAATTTTTATTTTCTAATTGTGCATTTTACTTCTTTTAACACATTGCTATCACCCGAAAATTAATTTCTTAAGACTGGATTTTTAAATTAATGTTCCTTGGTAGTGCACACGTAGTTTTCTTTCGCTATCTTAAAAATTTCAAAAAAATTAATTTAACAACACAAAATTATTCTAATGCACTGAAATATGTTTTTTTTTTCTTTTAAATTGTGCAAACTGAAAGCTAGGGGAGCCTATTCCATTCGGCAATATGGACATATTGTCAGTGCAAACGGAACAACATTAAAATGCCAATAGGGGAGACTAGGGAGGTTTGACCATAGGGGAGACTAGTGAGGTTTGACCATACGGGAGGCTTAACCATCCCATCAGTTTTCATATTTAAAAGAATTTCAGAGTTTTATCAATAGGAGTCAACCAAAGCTACTGGAATGCTCAAACAACATTGTTTGTTTTATACAGATGATCAAAATAGGTGTGGAAAAAATCAATTGTGAATCGTTTTCAACCTAAAAACTGTGTTTTTTAGAAATAATTTCTAAGCTTTTTTCAGATTAAATATAACATAGAAATTTAAGTAAGTAGGTTTTATGTCATGCCGAAATATCGAGCTTTCATTCCAGGCATAAATATTGTACAATAAGTTATGCTTAATATAACAGCGCGCTAATCTTTAGAAAAGGGCTATGTGGAGAAGCTTGACCCAGTCTATGTGAGGGAGGGTTGACCAGATGCTTAAGGCTCCCTTAATTAAGTGGTTTTGGAAATATTTTTATTATACACTGTGCATAATGAAAGGTTAATGGTTATATATATAAAAAAATGTAAATTTATTCTCTAAAGCTACAGTAAAATGGGGTAATGGAAATGAAAATGTTTAAAACTGATTAAAGAAAAATGTGAAAAATTACTGTAGTATCCCCTGTAAGAAAATATTTAGTGAAATGGGAAAGTTGGTAGGAACTTTTTTCCATTTACATATTACTTACAATAAGTAAATAAAAACAGTGGTTTGTTGGTCGGTTGTGTTTATGACGGCCAATTATCACCACGAGGGGTATAGGCTCTAAGGGGGGAGAGTGCCCTCCGTGAGGGTCTTTACAAAAACTGTGGAAAAGACTAGAAAGGACTATAGAGTATGAAAGCAGCAGTTTTAACCATTTAAGGTGCCGTGGTATATTTATGAAACTACTTAATTTTATTTCCCAAATGTCACAATGGCACAAAAATTTTGCTAAAATATTTTACTATGTATCCATTTACTATGCATGTGAAATATAGCCTTTTTCTTATTCCCAAATAAATTTGTCCGTAAATTCCGGTGCCAGTCATTTATTTCAACATTTCAGTACTGAAAGTACTTTGCCCCTGAAAGGTTTAAAAGTTGTTATGATAAGTCAGGGGCTCAAAAGTAAATAGGGCTCAAAAGCTGCAAAAGAACATAGCCTTGATCGAAAAACTTTAGGAAGTTACGTATACAAATCTCACCAGGATGAATACAGGGAGATGAAGCCAAACTATGTGACAAATAGATAGACAGCACTATCCCACAACTAGACAACTAGACGTGGGATAAAATATATCCCACCTAATTTAAACAAGATTCTCACCAGAAAATTTTTACTAAATTTTATATTTTTTACTTTGGAGGAAAATCGTTGAAAAATTGCTTTTCCTTATTTATAAATAAAATTTTTCGATTATTCTGGTGAGAATTCAATATTTAGAGTCATTTTTGCTTGCCTCTCAAAGGGGATAAATGTTAACATTTTCCCTGTTGTACAATTCTACCTGCTCAGACAGAATCATGTTTAAAACAAAACTTTTCTCCTGTGACTTGCGATTGCGTCTAAACAGGTTTGTTTAAGCATCATATTAAAAAAAAATAATAATAATAATTAAAGCATGTAGCACAAAGTTATTTTCTTTTCTTTAAAAAGTGATTTTATTTCTCTTTACAAATATTTCAATATAAAACAAAGTGGGTCAGGCCTCCCATATAGTGGGTCAACCCTACCATATGCGAGGAGCTTTGACACATTATTTTCTGATTATTAAAATCAATCATTTTTCAAATTTCTTGTATTTTACACTTATGTAGCAATTTTATTTTGATAACTTTTTGAATAACGAATACAATGATGTATAAACCTTTTTTTTTACATTCAATATTTAAAAAATAAAAAATCATTTTGCAAAAATTGGGTCAGCCCTCCCTAGTCTCCCCTATATTTTAAAAAAAAATCTCGTTGTTGAGTAACAGAGTTCACCATTACACTTCGAATTTAGGTCAGGGTTTTTGGAATTGGTTTGAGAAGATCACGGCATTTCAAATGTCATTTATTATATGAACTTTAGAAAGATTTATTCTAGTGATTTTCCTTCCTGTAAAAATAAATAAATAAAAATACAAAAAAATCCATAATTGTAAATGTATTTTCTCAGCAAACAAACAATTTTGCTAAATTGTATATTTTACACAGGCTCACACATCTTTGTTTTGAGAACTTGTTTTCATAATTACTCGTATTAGTTCTTTCAAAATACTAATGTAGAAATCCTTTAGCATATTTCCTAATATACAGTTTTCAAACAAATTTAAACATTTTAACAGCACAATATAATTCTAATGCACTGAAATATATATTTGGAATTATGGTAAATGGAGGAGCTTACACTCTGAATAAAATCCGCAAATTGTACGAACATTTCCGTTCTAGAGTTCATAACTGTTCACATTAGTTATTTCCAAATACTAATGTAGAAATCCTTTACCATGTTTCCTAATATATAATTTTCAAACTAATTTAAACAATTTACCAGGCTAATGCACTGAAATATATATTTGGAAGCAGCAGCAAGACTCAACGAGTCTTGCTTCTGCTTTCATAGCAGAAGCACGTCTTCTTTGCGCCTGACGAAGAAATACTCAGATCTTTCAAAAGGTCTAGCACATTTAAAAGTTTTTGATGGTGTTTTAAGAAGATTTTTTCTTCTTATAACAGTTTGAATATCTAATGTGGGTGACATTTTGAAAAATCTGATTTTTTGCCTACATCAGCACTGGTATATATCAACCGATTCCGATGTGAGTGAGCATGTGCACAGGAATTACTAAGGTCTTGACCAAGTTCACGGGTTAGCCGCACCCAACATATTGTCTTAAAATGGCGGGCATTTCAATATATCACCAAATTTGGTGACCAAATGTAAGTGTTTTTTTTTTTTTTAATAAAACCAGCTTGGATAAAATATTTCAAATGAAAATGAATTTCAAAGTAATTGCTTAAAAGGCGCAAAGGCCAACATAGTGAAAAAAGATTCCAAGCCGGGACTCGAACCCGGGCCATCAGTATAGTGCACTGACGTTCTACCGACTAAACCACTTGGAACGATACACAGCTCGGAAAATTTCTCACTATCATAAGTTGGCGCCTTTTAAGCAATTACTTTGAAATTAATTTTCATTTGAAATATTCTATCCAAGGCGAATATTTCTCTCTGGAATAATTTCCATGTATTAATACAGCTTGGATAAAGTTGACTAATTTCGCGAAATTCTCCTTCATATTTAGTATTGGTAAAAATTAGTATTGAAACTTCTATAATAGGTTTCCACTAAATTGAGCTTCGTGTGTTTGAATAATATTGACTTTTTAAAAATAAGGAATATGAAACTACCCTTTCCTCCCGGAATTGACCAGAAGGACTTTTTTGAATTAGACATATTCACCTTATTTAATGGAAGATAAAACGATACGAGAATAAAGGCAGTTACTCTTCTTTATACACTGGTGGGAATCAAACAATCAGATATATTTTTTAATGTAGCCTAGTCTACTCCGTCCGCGATAATAACGGGCGCGAGAATTAAGGAGTTAAAACCATAGATGCCAACATCTATTAATTATTCCGGAGTCTGATCCAAGGCAAACATCTTTTTAACCGGAAAATACGAACGAAATATGCCCTCTTTCACTTAGGTAGATTTTAGATCTAGTTTTGAAATTCTTGTTTAAATAAAAATTTCTGGTTGAAAACATGTTCGTCACGGTTCAGACTCCGGAATAATTAAGAGATGTTGGCATCTATGGTTAAAACACATACCAAAAAAAAAAAAAAAAAAAAACTTCGAAGTTTTTTTTTTGTTTTGAACTCTCCTGAGCAAAATTAAAGAGTGAAAATTGTATTCATTATTTAATATTGTAAAAAAAAAATATACAAATAATACATAATTTATGTTACAACATTTAATGTGTTGACGCTAACATAACACATTTTATTGTGATCTGAAACCTTAAAATTGATTCAGGTATCATATTAAAATTTATGTTGCTCTGTAGTAGGCGTGTAGAAATCCTTCCGTATGTTTCCCCTTACAGAAATTTTCTAACATACTTCAACAATTTAACAACAATAAAATTATTCGATTGCGCAGGAAATTATATTTTAAGCGAAATGTAAAGAAAATTGATAGATATATTCTACATTTAGCAGTATCCACAGTACCACATCTGAATAAACATTATCCAAATGGCAATACACTGTGACAAATACATCCCCACTGCGTAAATACAGTTCACCATCACGCTACGAATTTAGGATTAGAGTTGTGAAATATTTTCAGGGGATTAAGGTTTGCGAAGATGAAGGAAAACGCAAATGGTAAGTCAAAAATGAAATGTCGAAAGATTTACGATAATGACTTTCCTTCGGGGGAAAAATGTCTATAATAAATGTAAAAATCCATTCTTTTGCAGAAAACAAAGTAAATTTCTAAGAAAATTTATATTTCACACCATTACATTTTGTTTTGTTTACAAAACTGTTTATATTAGTTCTTTCAAAATATGTTTCTTCTCCTTAAATTTAAATCCTTAACAAGGAATCGCAAAATTTATTTCCTTCTGCAACATATTTTCAGAAGTCCTTGATTATATTTTTTTCCTACACTATTTTCAAGCGGATGTAAACAATTTACCGTAAATATTTCCATCGTTTCACAGACAAAATGTATTTGAAATGTATGAAAAAGAATGTTACACATGCCTTCTTTTATTCACACATTATTGAATCTCAAACTTAATATAATTTTTCAATATTCAAAATTACTATACTGATAGTTTAATATTAGTATTCGTTCGTAAAGATCATAATATGAATTGTAATGAAAGAGGTTTGTAATTACGTTTACCTATGTTCTAATTGTTGTCTCGAGATGAAATTATTGACAACATTGCCAGGAAAATTTAGTTATTACTATTCAGTCAATAAACACTCACACACGAAGGAAAGTCTGGAATCTAGGCTTACCTTTATTCTAGTACTCTATACTGTAAAAAAATCCGGACTAAAATACGGAAATACTTCTGGCAATCGAGACGCCAGTACTGTTTCCGTATTTTAACGGGGGTTTTCTCCCGTAAATGCCAAACAAAAAAAAATGTTCTGTGATTTACCGGGAAGAAGTTGCGTTAAAATACGGGAACAGTACTGGCGATTTGCTTATTGGCGATACTCGATTGCCAGAAGTATTTCCGTATTTTAGTTCGTTGTTGTTTTTTTTCTTTTTTACAATGCAGTTATTATTGGAAGATAAAATTATTGAAAACATGTCAGGAAAACATACTTATTATGATTCCTTCAATAAACACACAAATATGTGATATTTACGTTTTCATGCATCATCAAAATCAATTTTAAATATGAATACAGTCACTCAAGTTTAAAACTTTTTAAAAAAATCACTGTTGCTCGCGAGGAAAGCAAAACTTTTGTTTGTGCGTGAAGCGCAAAACCAAACGATTATAACTTAATGAGAGTTCGAGAGATCAGAGATAAACGCGACACACATTATCGACTATGTCACGCCAGATGAAAAGGCTAACAGATGCCGATGTATAATGATAAACTTCTTCTTTTTGTGTAATATAGTTATTTATTATGCTACTAATTTATTACACGAATTCTCATTTTTTTTTATAAAATTATGCTTAAAGGAAATGAAGTCAATGGGAAATGGTGCGCAATAGATAAAAGGAAAAAAATATGAACAATATTTATTTATCGACCATGGGGAGCCTAAAACGTTCATTTGTTTAGCCCTTTCAGGGAGAAGGCATTGCTGCTCCAAAATGTTCAAATAATTAATTCACACCGCAATTTACGAACAAATTTATTTTAAAATAATCAAAAGCTTTTCTCCACGTATATTATGAAATCGAGTTGTACTGAAAAATTACTGGTGCAATTTGGTAGTTTGGGCCAAAGCGACATAAGTAAGCGTCCTATCTTAACCCTTTGAGGGGCAAGCAGTTACGTTTTTGTAATGTTGAATTCACACCGGAAAAATCGAAAAATTTTCCTTCAAAATAAGGACAGGCGATTTTTCAATTTTTTTCCTCCAAAGTTAGAAAAGCAAAATTTAATAATTTTTTTCCGGTGCAAATCTTCATTAATTGTAGGTGGGATAAAATATATCACACCGCCCCTCAAGGGGTTAAATGGGAGAAAGAACCGCAAGATTAAAAGCGAGGTCAAATCAATCAAGGTCATGCGCCACGTAGCGGATGGAGTGTGAACTACAGGTAGATACCTAACTGTTTTCTTACTGAAACCACTAAAATTGTAAAGATATTTTCACCTTGATTAATAACTGAAGTGTCTCCGATAACGTGAAGAAAACTTCGTGGTGTCAAGTGCGTCTGAATGCCCCTCTCGTCACGCCATTATTTTGCAATAAATGCGGCAAACAAAACTCATTTCCATGAGTGACTGAAGATTTAGAAAATACGCGCCACACAAAAAAACCCGCGTATGTGAATTATCACTCCATCCACAAGGTGGCGTAACTGTGTTAATATACGCCTGATTCCAGCATTAAGTTTGTTCGCTTACTTATAACGCTTTGGTTTGGGCATTAAAATAAAGCGTTTGCAGACTGCAAACGGCACCCCTGAAACGGTTAAATCAGAAATTCCTTAGTTAAAATCATATTGTTAACCCTCTCGCTGCGCAACCAGAGATAGTCTCGGGCATGCATTTTTCCGTCTAATTAATACTATTTGGTTATTCCCACCAGTTATTTTTTACCGACAACTTTGTCTGATTTAATCAGGACATTTTCCCCGATTAGCATAGTCAAAAATTTCAGCTGTAACCCTAGAACTACCGGAAATTTTACTCAAGTTTTATAAAAACATTCTACACCAGAATTTTTACTGAAAACTATTTAATTTGTTTATTTAACTTATTATTGTCTGATTTATACATTTAGTTTGTTTTGAAGAAATTTCTGGTTTGAATAAATATTTTGAATGTACATGTCGGGTCCAATGGACCCGACATGAATAAGAGATAAATAAAAAATAAGAAAATAAGAAATTTAAAAACAATAAAAGTACAGTAAAACCCCGATTACCCGCGGTGCGGTTTATTTAAATTGCAGTTTATTTAACCCTCTGTCTACCAGAAGGGTCCAATGGACCCGACATGAATATTCAAAATATCTATTCAAACCAGAAATTTCTTCAAAACAAACTAAATGTATAAATCAGACAATAATAAGTTAAATAAACAAATTAAATAGTTTTCAGTAAAAATTCTGGTGTAGAATGTTTTTATAAAACTTGAGTAAAATTTCCGGTAGTTCTAGGGTTAAAGAACTGGTGATAAAAGATTAAAAATTCTGTAAAAGACGCTCATCGCGAAAAATTACTTACACAGTCAGAGGGTGAAAAAGACATACAAGATTTTGCTTTTAACCACTTGAGGGGCAAGCAAAAATGATTCTAAATACTGAATTCTCACCGGAATAATCGAAAAATTTTATTTTTCAATAAGGAAAAGCAATTTTTCAACGATTTTCCTCCAAAGTTAAAAATATAAAATTTAGTAAAAAGTTTCTGGTGAGAATCTTGTTTAAATTAGGTGGTATATATTTTATCCCACCGCCCCTCAAGGGGTTATATGGTGTGAAACTGATTTCAATGGTTTAGAAAGAAATTGCAAATTTCTGTGACAATTCAAAGTCTAAAATAGTGCTCTAATTAGAGAAAGATTGTAAAAGGTATTATAAAAAATATAAAATTATTTAAAATTTTATTTTCGGGCTTCTAAAAGTTCATAATTAATATACAGGGTATCCATAAAGAATGTCCAAGTTATAAATTTTAATAGTACCAACTATGAACGGTGTGTTTTGATTCAAGGTCACAAATAAAGAGTAACACAAACTGTTTTTGATAACCGCGCTATTTTGTTATTCACTCACCTGAAGTAGGGGATATGGGGGATGAATGGGACATTTTCACAAAAATATTTTATTTTATTTTATTATTTAAGTTATTATCACTATCATATATCACATTTCATACATTAGGTATTTGACAACATGGACGAACCATATTTATTCCAGATTATAATTTATTCAGAAAAATGTTATGAAAACAAAAAAAGTTCCTCCCTGTCCCAATCATCCCCACAGCAGGGATGAATGGGACACTAATAGGGATGGATGGGACTCAAAGATTTTCCTCCCTGTATTCAATTTTACCAAATTAAAATTTATAATTATAACCTTATATGTACTTATATCTCTAATATATGATTTTACAGCACGAATAGATATGTTCTTTTTGAATAACTTCTTTTATTACAGTTTTAACTTTTAATGCAGACTTCAGCTATCAATCTGTTCTTTTCTCCCACTTATGAGGCATTTTAGATTTGAAATGAAAGTGCAAAATGTCTTTTAAATATGGCATAGCTAATAATTTTCAATCATAACTCTAAATGTATCTTAGAAACATGCAGAACGGAAATTATTGTGTCGATCGGAAAGTCGTGTCGTGTTGGGAAAATCAATTCATACCGGAAAATTCTACCCGGTAATTACTAGAGATTAGATATCGGAACCAATGACTAATAATTAAATGATAGAATTTTCCGGTACGAATTGATTTTCCCAACACGACACGACTTTCCGATCGACCCAATATGTTAGGGGTGGGGATTTATTTGTGCAACATTTCAAAATTCAATGTAATTTCTCCCATTTGATCAATAATCATATACTATTTTTAACAATTTTATCTATTTTGATTATGTTTTAGTACCAATTTTTTGATAATCCATTCATAATTATTACAATACTATAAACAACACTCATAAATTTTAAACAATAACAACTCATATAATACTATTTAATACTATTAATTAACTTAAATTATTAATTTATCAACCTGTATAATACTATTTAGTTAATAAATAAAATTTTCAACATCTCTAGGGATGAATGAGAATGTCCCGATCACCCCCCATTTGAAATGTCCCAATCATCCCCATGATGCGTATATTCCCTTCTCAGCCATTTTGCCTCAAAAATTATTTTGTCACAATGGTTACTATTCATTCAATTTAATTATCGATATTGAACCTTAAAATAAATAACTACAACATATCTTAGTTTTTCATATTGTATAAGATATTTCACATCTTCAACTGTAAGAAAAACTTACTTTTAACCTTTTACCCGCCAATGTTCCACAAGTGGAACATAAACTATGTGGTGCTGTATCTTTTTAAGTATTTGTTTAATCTGTTTGAAATTTTTAATATATCTTTTTAAAAGATGTGTTTTAATGGATTAAAAATTATTCATTTTATAATTTTTTGTGGTTTCTATTTTGGAGCTTGTTAAAATGTAACAAAAAACGTAAATATTGTAGACTGTGCTTTTTACTCTATCTATAACTTTAGAATTCTAATGTGAGTGCTGTGATGATTATTATTGTATTGCTTAGTGTTGTTTATTACGTTTTATGCATAAATGACTGTTTTATCTTATTTCGTTTTTGTTTTATGATCATTTGAATGCTAATGTTCCACATGTGGAACGTTGGCGGTTCAGAGTACAAAATTTTCTTATTATTACTCTTTTTAAGATCTTGATCGTTTTTACTGAGCTACCTCGAGCGATTATTTTTTTATAATTTTCGTACTAGTATTATTAAAGAATAAATTTTATGATATATATCTCTTGCACTTTTTGCCAAAGTGTCTGTAAAATATTTTTGAACCAATAAATGTCAATAAAATCTACAAAAGAATTGTAAAAACAAGGAGGAGGAGATTTTGATTATTTTAGTGATGGCAAATTGTTTGTGTACGATGGAGTGACAACAGTATCGTTACTGTTATATCAAATTGGGAAGCTAACACATCGCTAACTCAAAGTGGAACATGATATTCTCGAAAATTAAAGTGAGAAGTTTCAATCAAATAACCTCGATTAATTAGATTGTATAATTAGAATATGGGTAGTGTAGAATTTTTAGATTATTTGCTTGAAACTTATCGTCCAGTACTTCGAGGATGAAAATGGTGATGAAATCTGTTTGCAAATGAACTAACGAAATATGGCTGTTGTTGCTTGTCATGCAGTAGGTTCAAAAGACACCCTAAGCCATTTGGAGTTTTATAGTGAAATTACGACTGTTGCCATAAAATTTGGATTTGATGTTTGAGAAAGGGAATAGAAAGTCCTACTGATCCTGTAAGTATGGACATTATCACCTCATTCACTAGCTATTGTTTTTCCTGTACTATACAAGCAGATTCTCAAATCGACAGAAAAACATGAATAAATGGTGTGAATATTATGGAAAGCGTATGCATGAAAAATGTTTTCAGGCCTTTCATAAACATTTTGCTGTTAGTGACTAGTTAACATGTTCCTAAAATAGAAACATTTTTTACTTTACCTTGTTTTCTTTGTTTTGTTATGTGTGCAGTGCTGATATGCTTTAGAAAGAAAAATTTGCCAAAATGGACAAATGTTATTCGTACCGCCAACGTTCCACAAGTGGAACATACCTGTAACTCCACTTCTAAATTACATAACATCCCAAAATTCGGCATGCAACCTTAGAATTAGTAATCTAAATCGTCTCAAAAAAAATTTGAAATTAATTTTACAAACAGTTCATGGTGCGGCGGGTAAAAGGTTAAGCAGAGATTTCAGAAAATGCAACTTTGAAGGAAAATGAAAACTGCAATGTGGTCCTACTTTTTGTTCTGAAGCACTCTGTGGTAAAGCCTTATATGGGGATAGGAAGCAGTTTAAAATAAATGTTTATTGCCTTAAATATTGGGAATGTCCCATCCATCCCTTGTCCCATTCATCCCCTAGCTCCCCTACCACATATGCAAAAACGGTGACTCCAGAGCATGAAGCGCTATTTCTGGTCTGAATACTTAAAAGCCGTCAAAGATATGCAATTTTTGCTTTTGGGGCTTTATAAAAGATCGTATCTACGTTCCGCCGCTACCCACTGATTTGACATAGTTCAGGCACAGAATTGCAGGGGCTATTGCTTCCATTACTCCGAACTTATTAACCGAAATGTGGGAAGAACTGTATTTTGGGTTGGATATGTGCCGTGTAACTAAAGGTACACATATTGAACATTTGTAAGAAAAACTCAGTTAGTTTACCTTCAATTTGTTGTATGATTTTTTGTAAATAGTCTAAATTAAACTGTTATAATAGAACATTGAAACTGAGATATTATTTTATGGAGACCCTGTTTTGTTAGAAAACATTCAATTTTCAATTACCTGATATGTGTTGCGATAAATGTATTAAAAAGTAAATATTTTATTCAAAATAATATAAAAGTAATTTACAGTTTAATTAGTTTTAAAAAGAATCAACAAAAGTAATTATAAAACATTAACATTATTCTGACATATTTAACCCTCTCCCTGCGCATCCCGAGAGTTTGTCGGGCAACGTAAAGTAGCAAAATTTGCACAACCCGAGATTTAATCGGGGATGCATTTTTTCCCGTCTAATTAACTCGCCTTGATCATTGCCACCAGTTACTTTTTATTGTAAATTTTGCCTTATCTAATCAAAGAATTTTCCCGATTAAATCAGACGAAAATTTTTGTTTTGAAAAACCGGTGGCAAAAGAATAAAAATTCTTATGAACGCTCGTCGCGAAGGAATTAAATGCGCAATTTTTGAAGCAACTTTGATAAAACAATTACGCAGCGAGAGGGTTAATAAATCTAGAGTTTAAATCATCTTGCATAACGAGTTTTCTGCAAGCGTTTCGTAAAACCGAAAATTTCAAATATGATAAAATTTATTATTTTTCTCTGAGTTATGACTCAAGGAACTTATTATGTAATACATTCTTCCTTACATCGGTTGAATATAAACTTCTTTAGAAAATATCCTATTTTTCTATTGAAAAATTTATGGGAAATGAATGAGAACGAATGTTGGAGGCGTCTCCTTGTTTTCATTAATAGGTTCCATATCGTAGAAAATTAAGTAGAACGCAGATGCTAAAACAGTATGGCAAATTCATGCCTGTCTAAAAATGAGACAAAAAGCTGCATAATTAAAAATATGCTGAAAAGAGTTAGCTGTGTGTTAGAAAAACCTATTAAAAAGAAAAGAAAATTTCTTTGTTTGGAAATTTCGATCTAATTGGAGAAGGATTATAAAAGATAATCTAAAAAATAAGAAATCATTTAAAATTTTATTTTCGAGTTTCTAAACGTAAACCATTAATATACATTGTAAGAAAACATTGACTTTTAATTATCTGATAAGTGTTGAGATAAATGTAATTAGAAGTAAATCTTATATTCTATAAAATAATACTTAACAATTTAATTAGTTATAAAAAGGATCAACAAAAATAATTTTAAAACATTAAAAGTATAAAGACATATTTAATAAATCTAAATGTTTAAATCCTCTTGCATAAGGAGTTTTCTGCTAGAGTTTCGTAAAACAGAAATCTTCAAATATGATAAAATTTATTATTTTTCTGTGAATTATGACTCGGGGAACTTATTATATAATACATTCTTCCTTACATCGGTTAAAAATAAACTTCTTTAGAAAATATCTTATTTTCTACTGAAAAATTTATGGGAAATGAATGACAACGAATGTTGGAGGCGCCTCCTTGTTTTCATTAATAGGTACCATATCGTAGAAAATGAAACAGTATGTAGATGGCAAAATACACTGACGGAAAAAAAAAATCCCAACGCCAAGAAAGACTTGTGTTACATAAATGAAATTTGGTAGGCATGTTTATACATCTAGAAATAAATTCATAAATTCATAAATCATAAATAGAGCTGTTAAACATTTTAGGGAAGGTATTTGAGGCACCCTGAAAATTTGTGCAACATTTCTTTTGTAATGGCTGAATACAAAATCGAATGTCTGGCTGAAGGATCGTGGCCCAAAAACTGTGCCAGACACGTGTCAAGTGCCATTTTTTGACTACCCAAAAAAGAAGGTATTTGAGGCACGCTGAGATTGAGACAGAATAATATTTATACTTAGAAAAAAATATTTTGAAAACGACAGACACTTTAGTCGGCCCAAAAACTGTGCCAGACACGTATCAAGTGCCATTTTTTAACTACCCCAAAAAGGTATTTGAGGCACGCTGAGATTGAGGCAGAATAATATTTATGCTTAGAAAAAAATATTTTGAAAATGACAGACACTTTAGTCGGCACAAAACTTATGCCAGACACGTGTCAAGTGCCAAATGGCACTTGACACGTGTCTGGCACAGTTTTTGGGCCACGATCCTTCAGCCAGACATTCGATTTTGTATTCAGGCATTACAAAAGAAGTGTTGCACAAATTTTCAGGGTGCCTCAAATACCTACTCAAAAATGTTCATCAGCTCTCCTACTAATCTGAAATATGACATCGATTGAAATTTCGCGCTTCGCGCATAAGTGTGGTGCTAGTGGCGCCACTCAGAATTTGCGGATCAGGTTTACTTTAAATGCGTGCTGTAAAGTTTGTGGGCGTTATTTAGCTTCGAAATGTGACGTGTTGAGTTGATGTTAGCCAAGAATGCCGTTAACAAGACGAAGAAGCCACTGTCAACAGCTCACCGAGTTGGAACGAGGTCGCATAATCGGGCTACGAGAAGGTGGATTTTCTTTCCGCGATATTGCAGAAAGTCTTCGCTGGAATGTATCCACTTTGCATGATTGTTGGAAGCAGTGGTCAAGGGATGGTACTGCCTCAAGAAGACCGGGTTACAGGCGGCCACGTGGCACTCCTGAGAGGGAAGATTGCCGTATTCGGCGTACGACTGTGGCCCATCGTACTGCGTCTGCGGCAGAAATTCGAGCTGCAGTTGGTACCACAGTGATACAACGAACAGTTAAAAATCGGTTACTTCAAGGACAGCTCCTAGCCAGGCGCCCTGTGGTGTGCATTCTACTGAATCCAAGCCATTGCCGTTTGCGACGGCATTGGTGTCAAGCCAAAGCTCATTGGAGGACGGAGTGGAGATCTGTTGTGTTTTCTGATGAAAAAGAAATCAATTGATGTCATCTTTCAGATGTATAAACACGTCTACCAAATTTCGTTTATCTAACACAAGTCTTTCTTGGTGTTGAGATTTTTTTTTTCCGTCAGTGTATTATAACAAATTCATGTCTGTCTTGTATAACAGTTTACTCTGATTTTACGAATTTTAGATTGCAGTTGCGAAATTTTTTGATATTAGAACTGGAAAAAAATTAGACAAAAGCTGCGTAATTAAAAATATGCATAAAACTGTTAGCTGTGTGTTAGGAAAACATATTAAAAAGAAATGAAAATTTCTTTCTATGGCAATTTCGTTCTAATTAGAGAATGATTGTATTCAGGGGTGCCAGCGCTGCGCCAGAAATGGCCGATTGCTACCACTAAATTTTATTAGCATTCTTGTCCTTATTTAAATGTCATAAATTCTATCATTAAATAAGTCAAAAAATACTATTAAAATTTAGTGATAGCAATCCGCCATTTCTGGCGCAGCACTGGCATCCCTGTGTATTATAAAAGATAATGTAAAAAAAATACGAAATCATTTAAAATTTTATTTTCGTGTTTCTAAACATAAACCATTCATATATTATATAAAAAAAACATTGAATTTTTAATTATCTGATAAATGTTGAGATAAATGTAATGGAAACTAAATCTTTTATTCAGAACAATAATTTACAATTTAATTAGTTTTAAAAAGGATCAACAAAAATAATTATAAAACGTTAACAGTATAAAGATATATTTAATAAATCTAAATGTTCAAATCATGTTGTATAATGAGTTTTCAGTGAGAATTTCTTAAGACCAAAAATTTCAAATATGATAAAATTTATTATTTTTCTGTGAATAATGACTCAAGAAACTCATTATAAAATACATTCTGCCTTATATTGTATACGTATAAACTTCTTTAGAAACTATCTTTCTTTTCTACTGAAAAATGTATGGGAGATGAATGACAACGAATGTTGGAGACGCCTGCTTGTTTTCATTAATAAGTACCATATCGTAGAAAATGAAACAGTATGTAGATGGCAAAATATTATAACAAATCCATGCCTGTGTTTTACAACAGTTTACCGTGATTTGACGAATTTTAGATTGCATTTGCAAAATTTTGAGATTAGAATTGTGAAAAATGAGAGAAAATCTGCATAATAAATAATATGCTGAAAACATTAGTTGTGTGTTGGAAAAATATATTAAAAAGAAACGGAAATTATTTTTCTATAGAATAAGCTGTTCGTTAAAAGAATGCGAAATTCTGCAAAATAACCCATCTCCACTTTAATAATATTGTGTTTTTAAATGCGTTCGTAATTATATAAATATGTAGCACTTATAGTCGCCTTCTATCTATCTATCAGTTTGTCCGCATATAACAGCGAAAACCCCAACCGAAGGTTTGAAATTTAAGATATATAATAGTTGCAGAATTTTGTGGAGTCATTTCAAATTTTATGAAAACTGAAACAAAACTTAAAAAGAAATTAATAAAAGTTTTCTTCATTCTATTAAATCCTATCATACGTAAATAATTCAGTGATATCCCATGATAGGTAATGATTCTATGTTGCCATGGTGATGACGTCCTGTTTAAGATGGAGTCATATTACTTCAGTATTACTGAATTTAGTATATGTAATCATAATAAATTTTGTATTACTGCATTTTTGCATAAGAGTGCAACAACTATTGCACCTAGATCTGAATATTTATAAAACTAGTTATAGTACGAACGCACCTCATTTGCCACGTTTGACGTAAAATTTCCGACTTGTTTTACTTGAATTCCAAGGACTACTATGAATGATTAGTAAAATCTCGGAATAATAAGTTAATTGTAATACATTGTTTTTTTTAAATATACATGAATTTTCATATTTTAAAATAAGAAAAGAGACAAATGTATGTAAAAAGTAACATTAAATGTACCAAAGTATATTTAAAATTTCAATTATTAAATATCCTGGAATAATCAATTTTAAACACAAATATTAAAATATCAAATAAATTAAATTTTAACCCCTTAACTGTGACATTTGTTTTCTTACAAAAAATAAAAATAAAAATGGGGCTGGACACCAGTTTTTCCATACTAAAATATTTACCTTACTTAATCGAAAAATATCTGACAATCAATAAAGATAAATTTACAGTTACAAATTAGTGGTATCAACATGCTTTTAATAACGAAGCACGCAAAGTGTTCTTGCCCGGATCCAGTTCGGGCCACACTGTTAAGGGGTTAAATATGCATGAAGAAAAAATCTACTTTATGACTAATAAGCTAAAATGAATATATTGCCTACTCCTTTTCACACAAATTGACAACATAAAACAACGCATCATAAAAGGAGATAAAAGGCATCATTAAATTAGAAAACAGAAATTCTGCTTTTTCAGAATTTAGTGTCGCCCCCGATGAAAAGTAAATATATGTATAAAAATATAGATAATATGAAACATATTTCAGTTTTAAGACTTAAAACACACGCTTTTATTTTATATAAAATGACGTCATTCGCATCATCTGAAGAATTGCTCATTTACAATACAGTCTTAAACATTATCTACAGTAAAGTATTCATATGACGTCACTATTGCTGAATAACACAAATCCAAAAAAAAAAAAAAAAAACCATATGTCGTCACTCAAGAAATTAGACAAAAATCGTCTATCTAATGATTCATATGCCTTCATTTGTGTGTAATATTAATATAGATACTTAAAATTAAATTTGGTTTATAATAGCTCCATGTTTTTATCAGAAATCATTCATTTATATTTTTTCAAAATAGTACGTATTTCAATTACATTTTTTTTTTCAGTAGTTATGGGAAAATAACAACAAAAAGATATAATTACTATTTTCTAACTATTTTTTCTTTACTTTCTACTTGAGTACTTGAGTAACCAAAATTAAACAAATAGCGCTAAAAACTACAAAAAAATAATATATCAAAAATAAATTGATATGAAGTTTTCAAACAAATATCATTAAAAAGTACTTTTTTTTTCCCAATACGACGGTATAAAAATTGAAAATGTGTGATGCTTAGAAGTTTAAAAAGTGGCAGTAGAGTATTTTACAATACGATGATACATCTGCTTTATTTTGCGTCTGGCTTATAGAACGGAACGTTATTTTTTGAATACGGCACTTTAATAGCTGAGATAAAGAAATAGCATATTGGGGACTAATAAATTAAAGACTATTTCATAATTTGCTGCTGCTAAATCCTCATGTACAATCATTTTTAACTACAAATAATTATCATAAAAAGTACTTTTCAAATCTGGCAATAATATTTTTCATACTTTATAAATAAGAAGCTATTCAACAAACGCTGCGTATACTGTTTTACAAGCAAACGGTCAACGTTAACCCCTTCAGGGGCAAAGCACTTCTGTTGCTAAAATGTTAACATGATTGATTGACATCGGTATTTATAAGCAACTTTATATGGAACTAAGCAAAAGCTTTTCTTCGCATGAATTATATGAAACAAAATTTAATTCCTACATTCTGGTGTGAAAGTGGCAGTTGGGAATTAAAAGTAAGTGGTATATAACATATACCGGTGCCCTTCAAGGGGTTTAAAAAGTAACAAATGGTATCATTAAAAAAAGTATATTTAATAATTTTCATCTATAAAATCTTTTTCAGTTCCTACTATTAGTTCATACTCTCCCTATATTTATTTATTTATTTATTTATATATCTTGTTCAAATTTTCAATCGTTAATAAAATACTTATTATTCATCCTATCAAGTTGAAATAATTTTTTTAAAACTTGTACGGGATGACAATTGATGTTAATACGGTTTTTTTAAATATTAATTCATTAATTAAATTTTAATTAATTAATTTTAGTTTTACATGGGATACAAAATGGCGGCCATTGGTTATAAGCATTTAATGCATCTTCATATATATAAGGGGGGTTACCAGAGGGAGGGCAATGTTCTGTCGCCAAATATCGCCAAGTTTGTCGCCAACTTGACGATATATCGCCAAAATTGGCGACCAAAATGAGTCGCCAAAATTGACGCCAAATTGGCGATATTTCTAATATTTCGCCAAATTGCCATAGACTTCCATTGTAAACCTACTTGCTTATAGAAAATCAACAAATTAAGATGTTTTAATGAAACAAAAATTAATATTAGCTTAACCCCTTGAGGGGCAAGCAATTACGTTTGTGAAATGCTGAATTCCCACTGGAATCTTTGAAAAATTCTATTTCAAAATAAGTAAAAGCAATTTTACAGCTTTTTTCCACCAAAGTTAGAAAAGTAAAATTTAATAAAATTTTTCTGGTGTAAAACTTCATTAATCGTAGGTGGTATATAATATATACCGATGCCCCTCAAGGGGTTAAGGGATTATATTAAAATTTTCTTTGAACACCTAAATAAGAATTGATTTTAAAAACAAAATTTTTATATTACTTGTTGTATAATTAGTTCTGACAGAAAATATTTGTCAAAAAATATACTCCCTCCGTCCAGTGTTGCCAGAATGGGGATTTTTTTGTCCCCAGATTGTTGATTGTCACCGCTTTTTTGAAATAGGTATATTCGGCCTATTTATAAATGGATTAAAACTTCTTAAAAATAAGGCGAACTATACTATTTAAAAAAAGTGGTGGCAGTCAAATAATCTGAATTAAAAAAGTTCCCAATCTGGCCACACTGCCTCCGTCCCAAGTTAGTTGCGACATTTGCGTCGAAAATTTTGTCCGAAATTAGTTGCTGCATTTCAAGTGGGTGGAGTCATAAATAACTCCCGATGCAGTTTAGTAGATTGACACTATTTTGTAAAGACTGTACCACCAGTATACCATAAAGATAATTTTCTTCCTAAAGAATGAACGATTCATTAGGTAGAAGGTACTTTTATGTGATTATTGGTGGAAGAATCCTTGCAAAATGGGTCGTGGCTTAAGAGCGTGCGAACCCTGGATTTTTAAACTAATTTGGTATTTATTTAAGGAGAGACGGAGGGAATGTTTGGTAAGCAAATGTTGTTTATTCACAGCATAGTACCCTGAAATGTCAAAAAAAGGTTCAAACAAAATCATAAAATCATCAGTATCAATAATCAGTACAAAAATAATGAAATGCAGCAACTAATTTGTGACAGAGGGAGTAATTTTTACATCTGTCGAAAACAAAATTCTACTGAAGATGTTATTCAGTAAATGCTGCCTACAGTGGTATCAACTAAACGAACTACATTAAAAAGAGACAAAAGTTATCATTATAAATTAAATCGAATTTAATAATTTTAATCTATAAAATATTTTTGTATAATCAGTTTTGACTAAAGATATTTGTCAAAAAACGTAATTTTTGAGTCTGTCTAAAACAAAAGTCTACTTTATGTGTAAGATATTATTCAGAAAATGCTGTCTACACGGTTTTTAAGCAAACGAACGCAATAAAAAAATACGGAAGTTATCATTTAATTAATCAAAGCGGATTTAATATTTCATCTATAAAGTCTTTTTGTATAATGAGTTTTGACTAAAAACATTTGTCAAAAAACGTAATTTTTAAATCCGTCTAAAAACAAAATTCTACTTTATGTGTAAGATGTTATTCAGAAAATGCTGCCTACACAGTTTTTAAGCAAACGAACAACATTAACACTAGAAAGACCAGGAATTTTACTCAAATTTTATAAAAATGTTTCACACCAGAATTTTTATTTCTAAATAGTAAGTTATTTTTTTAAATAGTTTTTTTTTTTTTTTTAATCTTTTAAACTAGTTTTATTAAGAAATTTCAGGTTCGAACCAAAATATATTCATTTGTAGCAGTCAAACTGGCCGATCGCCATCTTTCTATTGTTAAAAAGACACATAAGTTATCATTAAATATATGAAAACGAATTAAATAATTTGAATCGATAAACTATTTTTGAATAATCAGTTTTGACAAAAAATAATTGTCCAAAAACGTATTATTTTAAATCTGTCTGAAACAAAATTCTATTTTATGTGCAAGATGTTATTCAGAAAATGCTGCCTACACAGTTTCTAAGCAAATAAACAACATTAAAAAGAGACAAAAGTTGACATTAAATAAATCAAAGCGTATTTAATAATTTGAAGCTATAAAATATTTTTGCATAACCAGTTTTGACTAAAAATATTTATTCATTAGTATATTTATTCATTATTTGTCGAAAAATGTAAATTTTAAATCTATCTGAAACAAAATTCTACTTTAAGTGTAAGATGTTAGTCAGAAAATGCTACCTACACTGTTTTTAAGCAAGCGAAAAACATTAAAAAGAGACATAAGTTATCATTAAATATATCAAAGCGTATTTAATAATTTGAATCTACAAAATATTTTTGGGTAAACAGTTTTGACTAAAAATATTTGTCAAAAAAAGTATTTTTTTAAATCTGTCTAAAACAAAATTCTACTTTATGTAAAAGATGTTATTCAGAAAATATTGCCTATACAGTTTTTAAGCAGACGGATTACATTAAAAAGAGATAAAAGTTATCATTAAATAAATCAAGGCTTATTTAATTGTTTGAATCTATAAAATCTTTTTGTATAATCAGTTTTGGCAAAAATATTTGTCAAAAAACGTAATTTTTTAATTTTTAAATCTGTCTAAAACAAAATTCTACTTTATGTGTAAGACGTCATTCAGAAAATGCTGCCTACACAATTTTTAAGCCAACGAACAACATTAAAAAGAGACATAAGTTATCATTAAATATACCAAAGCTAATTTAATACTTTGGATGCATAAAATATTTTTTGGATAATCAGTTTTGACTAAAAATATCTGTCGAAAAACGTAATTTTTAAATCTGTCTAAAATAAAATTCTACTTTATGTGAAAGATGTTATCCAGAAAATGCTGGCTACACAATTTTTAAGCAAACGAACAACATTAAAAAGAGACAAAAGTTATCATTAAATAAATCAAAGCTTATTTAATAATTTGAATCTACAAAATATTTTTGTATAATTAGTTTTGACTAAAAACATTTGTCAAAAAACGTAATTTTTAAATCTGTCTAAAACAAAATTTTACTTTATGTGAAAGACATTATTCAGAAAATACTGCCTACACAGTTTTTAAGCAAACGAACAACATTAAAAATAGACATAAGTTATCATTAAGTATATCAAAGCTAATTTAATAATTTGAATCTATAAAATATTTTTTGGATAATGAGTTTTGACTAAAAATATTTGTCATAAAACATAATTTTTAAATCTGTCTAAAATAAAATTCTACTTTATGTGAAAGATGTTATTCAGAAAATGCTGCCTACACAATTTTTAAGCAAACGAACAACATTAAAAAGAGGCAAAAGTTATCATTAAATAAATCAAAGCTTACAGGGTTCGCACATTTTTACCACTAAATTTTAACAGTATTTTCAAAGTATTTTATTGCAGAAAAATATTGATAAATCTGCGAATAAAGGTGGTGGTTGCGAATTCTGTGTTCTAAAAATTAAATGTAAATTTTCTTATCATTAATAGTGGTGTCAGAGTCCTTGGAAATTCCAAGGAGTGTGCGAACCTTGAGCTTATTTAATAATTTTCATCTATAAAGTGTTGTTGTATAATCAGTTGTGACTAAAAATATTTGTCAAAGACGTAATTTTTAAATCTGTCTAAAACACAGTTGTACTTTATGTCTAAGACGTTATTCAGAAAATGCTGCCTACGCTGTTTTGTAGTAAATGAACAATATTAAAAAAATACAAAAGTTACATTAAATAAATCAAAGCGTATTTAATAATTTCCATCAATTCAATCGTCATCATTTTTAAGTACAGATATTTCAGTGATATAAAACGTAATTTTGAACTTTGGAAAAGTACTTTTTCCTACTTTATGACTAAGAAGCTATTTAGCAAATGCTGCCTTCACTATTTTCAAACAAACGGCTTCAAAATGTTATCTTCCTTCATGTTGAAAAATTTATTGCAATTGAATGGCAACGAATATTTAAGGCGCCTCCTAGATTTCAGCAAGAAGGACCATACCGTAGTAAATGAAGCAGCAAACAGATGCCAATATAATATGAGAAATTCATCCCTACTCTGTAATAGAGTTCACCCTGATTCCACAAATTTAAAACTGGAGTTGTTAAATTTCTTCGTGAGATTAAGGGTTAGAGAAAATGTTGGAAATGCTAGCTAATAAATGATCCACGAAAAGATTTATGTTAGCGATTTTACACTGTGTTAGAAAACATATTTCTAATAAATGGAAAGTGCTTTCTTTAGTGAGAACGCGTAATGAAAATTTCGGTTAAAAACACGTTCCAAATTATTTATGTAAATCTGCATAATAAAATACACGAGGGAAAATAAGTAGATTTTTAAGTGGAAAATTAATCATAAAAATGCCTCCATTTTATAATTTAACATACTTGGTATTTCAAAAGTTCGGTGAGAAATTAAAACGCGAAAAAAAAAAAAATCTACGGGTCGGAGAGACATGCAGTTTGCAGATACACATACAACGTAGCACGGTATTTCGTATGACAGCAACAAAAAAATTAGTTCAAAATCTCGACAATACATGCCGCTTCTGCAGATAATTCATGGAATTATTCCATATTGCTCATACAACGCAAGATTTGGATACAAAAAAAGTGTATATGCAATATTATCTAATGTTTTTGTATCCAAATCTTGCGATGTGTGAGCAATTTCGGATTATTCCATGGAATTATGCGCAGTGGTGCCCTTTATTGTCAAGATTTTGAACTAATTTTTTTGTTGGTGTCATGCAAAATCCCGTACCATGCTGAATATTTTTCTGCAAACTGCATGTCTCTCCGACCCATAGATATTTTTTTTCGCGTTAGTTTACTTTCGCACCGAACTTTTGAAACACCCAGTATGTACATATATATATATATACACATATATATATACATATATATATATATATATATGTATATATATAGACGAACTAGTTTATTACGAGAATGGCTAATACTAGGACACGGTTAAAGCGAGCAAATTGTACGTTAAAATTCGTCAATATAAATTTATGAACAATTTATATTAATGAACCAATAATGATGCTCATCCCCCACCCAAGGAAATGCAAAGAGATTTCCCGAGGCCTTGAAAGAATGAAAGAAATTGGGTGAAATAAGTTAAAATTTACAACTGAGCTTTGTAAAGGAAGGAGAGTAGAAAAAAACCCCTTTATTTATATATTCCTTTAACGGGGTCCGGTATACAAAAATCTTCAGATTTACTAAAAGTTTTTATTGCATTAAAAATGTCTCTGTTTTTTTCTACTTACAATGACGTTTAACCATGTTTCTATCTTAATTAGAACCGGAAATATTAAATTTTTCGTTTTGGTTTGTTTTCAAAATCTAGTTTTTAAGAAATGGTTGTCTTGGAAACGACTTCTTGTGAAAAGGCGTTTTTCTTCATGATGGTAGTTTTCACGATTTCGCTTATTTAAATTCTTATAATTCAAGAAGTGTTAACCTATTGGGGATGAGCGACACGTATACGTGCCGCATGAGGCGCTCCGAATCCTTGTTTTTCCACAGCAGTAAAATTTTACTGTAAAATTTGCCTTATTTAATCAGCGCATCAGCATTTTCTCGATTCAAGAAGAAACAAATTTCTGTTTTTCAAAAACGGTGACAAAAGATTAAAAATTTCGTAAAAGGCTCCCGTCCCGAAGGGGTTAAAGATAAATGGTTCAAACTTGGAACTTGTCTTTTTCAGGTGTTTTACGTTAATTTTGATTCAGCAAATTAAAAGATATATTTACTTTTGAAAATATGATTTTTTTATATGAAGTTACATCACTTTTTTCTCAATATTTGCTTTAAATACTTTTATTTTTTTCATTTAATATTTTTAAAAATGCTGAATCTAAATTAAAACTTATATATTTCTGTTTATTTAAATGAAAAAATAAATGAATTCTACAAATAACATTTCGAGTTATAAATATTTTAAATAACCCCACTTTTTAAATAAATTTTAAATTATTATTATTTATTTTATTTTATTTTATTTATTAATTTATTTATTATTTTTCTTAAATTACGAGAACTTTTATCATGGGATTTCGTTTACAAGTAATATGACTGACAATCAAGGAAAAATCCAAAATTTTAACTCAATAAATAAAAATTATTTTTAAATGTGTCCCGGAACCCCCTTTCCCCCCAGGTTCAATAATTTAACTATATTAACACTTTGCGATTCAACAGCTCTGATTTGAAAAATATTTACGCAGATATGACAATACATCGCTTTAAGTATGTAAAAAAAAATCAGAACATAAAATTAAAAAAATATTGACTAAAAGGTACTATTTATCACATCTGTAATAAATGAAAAATTACATACCTCTCATAAATATTGCCAATTTTCATTTACAAAATTGTAAAGTAAACGAACTTACCCTTGAAAAAAATATATTTTTCGAAGTGTCCAGCCTTTTTAATTTTACAAAATTTACCACCTTTTTTTTTATCAACAATGATTCAAAACTTTTCAAATGATAAATAAAGTTTGGTCCAGGGCTTATTCTTCGAACTGTTAAGCTTGGTTCTATTTTATGAACATATATAAAGGTGAAGTTAAAAGGGTAAGAATACATTTGGCCCTATTAGTGTGAAACAGGTCCCTGCTAAAATAACAATATATGAAATCTCTTGGTACAATTTTCAAGTGAGTTATAAGACTTGCCAGAAAATAAAAGATTAAGATATCCTAATTGATTCTAACAGTATAATCTACAGTGCTAACATTGTAGACAGCTCTCCGGTCGTTGATTTAATAATAAGATATATTTGATTTCAATGGAAAATTCTGTGCTTGTTAATTTCTCCAAATGTTTCAAAATGCGCAAAAGAAGAAATTTCATTGTTTAATATTTCTTTTAACACGTTCACGCCGGCATGCATCACCGGTGGGTCACGCTTGACTGTCACATCGGGCGGCGTGCATCACCGGTGGGTCACACTCCATTGTTAAATAGAAGGCGTGCACTACAGGTTGGTCACACGCGACTATGCCATAGACGGCGTGCAGAACAGGTGGATCACACTTGAATATTCAAAAATTCAGTAATAAAACAATTCAATATTATAAACAATACATTCACTATGGAAACGAGAATTCTCATTTTCATTCAAAAAAATATCATTGACTAAGGGCGTGGCTTCTACCTTACAGAAAATGCATTTATATCATGTTGTCCATATTTCTTTAGATTGTAATACATTTCATATAAAACTCGTACATATGTAGTCAATAAAATCATGTCTCTAAATAATTTGCTTACTCCTTACGAACTTAAAAACATTCACAATCAACTCTGTTTGTCATATTCGATTTCAATAATATGAGAGGGGCATGTCATTACATACAGTGTCTGAATAAGCGGAAATACCGCGCTGCCAGATGAAGCAAAACGTGAATTCGAGCGCCGCCTCACAGCTAAAAACATGAATATTGGCGCCGGCGTGAACATGTTAAACGTCGATTTAGCATGTGTTATCAAATGTTAACATCCCTTTAAAACATTTTTGCTTTAGACAACATAAAGCATTTATTTACAAAACGAAATTATCAATATACAATATACTCTGGAGGGATATAAAAACGAACAGTCATTTATATTACATTTATTTTTTACAATTCTTAAAATTTTATTTTAATTTCTTATTTAATTAATTAATTTATTTATTTATTTATTTATTAAGCAAATATACTCAGTCATATGAAAACTGACAGTCCCAATTATTTAGTTTAATATATATATATTTTTTTTTTCAACGACGATTTCTAATAATAGAAATCGGAATATTTAAACACTCGTGGTATTAAAAAAATCAATACAAAAGTTTCGAATTGTTTAAAATAATAATTAGCAAAAATATTTCTAGAATTCTGTTGCTGAGCCGGAAACAATGCATTATAATTTTAAAAATGTGTAGCAAAAGATAAATTTCACAAGCAGCTTCGATCTTCTAAAAATCAATATTTAATGGTTTCATTTATGTGTAAGAAAGAAACATAGGTTTATAATAAGATACATTTTTGATTTTGATTCTTTGGTATTAGAACAAATATATATTTTTTCGAAAGATATTAAATATTACAATTTTTTCTCACAATATAGGCAATATATTTTGGTTTAAATGTTTTAAATGGTTTATGGTTTTGTAATGAATAACAGTTTTATTTAAAGTATCTGAAAGGAAATAGTTGTAAGGCAACATAAATAAAATAAAACATTAGAACATCTACTCCTGCATAAAATTGCTTAATATAATAGGAACCATATTTCACAAAATATGCTATATTTTAACCCAGCTTTCTAAATAATGGCAAAAACTGCTAATAATACAGGCATTTTCACCTTTTTATGATAATCCTGTCATCATACATTAAATGATTTATATACAAGTTCCTTGAAAATATGGTAACCAGATTTTGTTGCGTTATATGAAACTTTTCGAAAGGTTAAAATAAATTATGTAAGCAAATATAGGGAAATTTTATGTATGAAAATATACAGAATATAGGAATTATTAGTACTATTATTATTTCTAAGGGTATAATTTTACAAAATTCTACTTCACCTTGATTATATTGAAATGCGCGATGTACATTTTCATAATAAAAATGTACAAAATTATGTGCTTTACCTATATTTATATATTTTTAGCACTTTTTTAGTAATAAAAAATCACAATTTTGATTTTGTATTGTTAAATGTTCTTATATAATCTCAAGGCGAAAATGAGGTTTCAAAGTTGTACTTAAACTATCTATTTTAAAATATACAATTGTTTAAAAATACATGACACTAAATAAGAAAATGATCTCTATTTTTATCATATGAAAATCATGATCTTTTAAAAATTAGCGAAATATCTATTTTGTAATCATAGCCTTCCTGTTTCTCATTTTTGATTTCTAAGTACATGACATGTTTCAATTTGATCTAAATGGAATTTTATAAAAATTGAGGATTTAGATTTAAAAGAAATATGAATAAGACCTTGCAGATAGTTTATTGTTATATTTACATTATTCATAAAAAAAATTATCTTTTCAGAATCTTTTGAAATTAGAATTTTTGATGTAGAGTAAAGAAGTAATGGAATCTGCATGTTTTTAAATTTTAATTACCATTTCATATTCATGTGTAAAAACCAGTTTGGAAGTTTTAAATTTAGTAGTATTTCACTTAACTCCTTGTGTTAAAATAACAAGTGTACGTCCTGACCAAGTGACGTCTGTGACGCCATGACAAGTGTACGTTTTTATGCCAAGCGGCAAAACGGAAACTCACTCTCACCATGCAAGTAAAGTTACTTAAAATATTTGGTACCACAAACATTGTCTAGTTTTTAAATTAAAAAAATTGCATTAAATTTTTTTTTCTTTGAAAATAATTTAAAAGCACAGATTGTAAAAGTGAGAAGTGACGAAATGACAATTTTCAGAAAATGAGCTGTAAAGTTCAAACTCTCTGTTTGCTAAAAATCTATCTATTTGCGTTTATTGCCAAGTGTCTCCTCTATCAATTAAAATCTCTGTAAACATTAGGACATTTTCAAATGAAAATTTAATCCATTATAAGGGACCATTGATTACCTTCAATCATATGATTCACTCAATTGTTTTTGTCACATACCACATTTATCCTCTAAGCTCTTTAATTGTATCTTTTAAATTGATTGAATATGTTACTTTATATAATAAACAAGTCTGAGTACATCAATGGTGGCAAATGAGATTCGTACGGTAACTAGTTTTATAAACATACAGATCTCGGAGCAATAGCTATTGCACTCTTATGCAAAAATGCATGATTCCAAAAATGGTATTACGATTACTTATATTAAATTCAGTAACACGGACATAATAGGACTCCATCTTAAATAAGATGTAATCAACATGGTAACCTAGAATCATTACCTATCATGGGATATCGCTGAATTCATTTGATAGGACTTGATAGGATGGAGAAAACTTTTATTAATATTTTTTTAAGTTTTGATTCGATATTCCTAAAATTTGAAATGACTCTACAAAATTCTGCAACGTTTCTACATATTAAGTTTCAAACCATTCGGTTCGGTTGTTTTTTGCGCTGTTACATGCGAACAGACGGACAGACAGACAGACCGATGAATCAGACGCCCACTATAGGTAGTTATGTATTTATATATTTACCAACGCACCTATAATTTCTTCTTTCATGCGCAATTTTTCAGGCTTAAATGCTACCAAAAAAATTAAAATTAAATCATAAGATATATTCATGAAAACTGACAATAATTAATCTTAAAATAACAATTCAGGATTATAAGAGCGCAATTTCCTTTTTAAATAAACTCGCTTATATATCAACTAGTTGTTGGAAATTTGTCTTAATTAAAGGCAGGTAAGTGAGTGTGAATAATCTCGAATGCAAAATCGTTGATAAAGCCTGTATATCAATACAGTGTTTCGATGGAAATCCAATATTTCCATAAATGCTTCTTACAATCATCGGATAAAAGCATGGGTTTAATTACGGAGATAGTTAGTTATCGACATATAAATAAAACTAGAAATTAATCATATTAATGAATTCCCGATATTTAGCATTCAGTTTCTTCATTTCTACCTGTTTTAAATTTGTTAACCAATTTAATATAGATATAATGAATTCCCGATATTTAGCATTCAGTTTCTTCATTTCTACCTGTTTTAAATTTGTTAACCAATTTAATATAGATAACGCGTTCGCTCTTTAAATTCGAATAAGGGAAAATTATTCAAAATTTAGAACAGACATTTAAAAAAAAAATTACGAGGCATTCTCACAATCTTTTGACTTTTGGGGAAAAAAATCTGGTGAAATTAAACTTGTTAAAATAACATTTTAATCTGATAGACGAATGCCTTAATGATTCAAAATAAAGAAAAAATGGTCAGCAGCGAAAAATTTTTTATTTAACAGAGGTTTAAGTTAAACTTATGTTATGGAAAATTAAACTTTGCGAGTTTAATTTTCCTTACCATCGTATCACTAAAACTTTTTATTTTCTTCGAAATTTTTACTTATAATGAATTTGCATAGTACCCACAGACATTCAAATAAGAAATAATAACAATGTAGTATCTTTAGTACAAAATTTCGATATAACATTGTCTTAAAGGGGTATTAAAGAAGGGACGGTAAGGTGAAAAAAGGGACGGTATAAGAAAAAAGCGACGAAATGAGAAAAAAAGGGACGGTAAGGATGGAACGGTAAGGAAAATTACCACCTATTTTAGGCAAATCATGTTAAGACTAAGTGATAGCCACAATGTTCATTGATTTTTAGAAACAGTTGTTAACATTGGATTAAATAATTTATTTTTTAATTTACCTCGAAAAGTGCAGGAATAAACCTTGGGGACGGTAAGACTACCAATAAAGCCACGATCTTGAAATTGATATTTAAATGCTGATTTAAATTCTGCAGTAAATTTCCTGTCAAAGAATTTTAGACATTCTTTCTCTAGCGTACTTCTGCATGAGAAAAAACTTGAAAAAAGTTCTGTGGCTGCATCTGAAGTGATTTTCTGTATAAGTTTAGCAAGAGGGACCGTAAGGATGAAAACCCCAGGGTCAGAGTTCAAAAAATAATATCAACCGTAAAAATGTGTGCAGGTTAATTTTTTGCTACGTATTTATATAAAACAATTGCTCCAGTTTCGAAAAAAAAATACATCGAATTACTTTTATTGAAACAATTTTATACATACAGCTTCAAACTTAAAAATCAGCAACAGGGACACGGGACGGTATAGGAGTTTTCCTGGTATTTGGACCCTCAATATCATCCAAAACTTATTTATCTCGTTAATATTGTTATGCAATCATGCAATGGGATGTTCCCCAGTACATGAAATACAAAAACACAAAAAAGTGTATTAAAATAAAAATTATTATTCAGGGACATGAAAGTCAAAAGATTGTGAGAATGCCCTTTATACCAAGTGCACATTTTGCTAATATAAAAAAGTTTAAATTTTATCAAAAGAGATGCATTAATGTTCCACATTAAAATGTATTGGCGATAAGATAAATATAAAATTGCATTATATAGAAATGTTTCTCTCAATTCTCACAATAGCTTTACTTATACAATTTCATTAAACTATACGGTTTAGAATTCTGTTTTACAATTATTAGATTAAATAAACTACAATAATCTAATAAAACGTAATATTCGTTTCTGCAATAAATAAGTTACACACCAAACAAGGAGGTTTTGTTAATTATCGTAATTAAGTAGTATATATACAAAAAAAAATTCTTTGGAACTAATTAACAAAAAGACTAAACTAAGCATGACTAAAGTATTTATCACCATCAACAATACAAAGTTGCGAGCTTTTAGTTAATAAATGAAATATGAAATACTTCGATATTAAATATACCCTTTGAGAATTATTTTTACAGAAAATTCTTGAGAGCACGAAGTGAACTGCAGTCGAGAATTTTTTTGAAAAAATTAACCCTTTATCTACTGACGGTACTTATAAGTACCACTCACTTTAAACTTTCATCCTATAGTGGATATTACTAATATTCTAATGGTACTTTGCAAAAACGTTCTTTTAACTCCACTTTATCCGGATACATGGCAGCAGTAGTTCTAGGTTTGTTATTTTAGCAAAGAAGGAGAGTATCTTTGACACAGTCGACGTGCGTTGTGGCGACATTTTGTACAAATTGTCACGCGCGTCTTTTTATTGCTGCAAACACAGTAAAAGATATAAGATAAGTGTTGGATTTTTTTATGTGTTCATTATGATCTTAGAATACAGTTTGACTAGCTCTTTTAGGTGAACGGTGTATGTATTTGATTTAACATTGAATTACTCGGTGGTACTTATAAGTACCGTCAGTACCCTGGGTGTTGGAGCAAAACTTATTGTTTACTTTTCGTCTGTGTAGTTATCAGAGCCTGATTATCCACGGGGCAAATTCCTACCACTAAAAATAAACAGAAAATTTTGCCTCATTCATGGCAGATATTTTACATGAATACGGCGTTTAGATAAGACCAACTTTTCTTTTAAAATTTATTGGTGTAAGTGTGCCCCGTTGGTAATCAGGCCCTGGTAGTTATCCATCGTTTTCATCTGCTTTAAAATGTAATTACTAAAATGTAGTGTAATAATGATTTCCCTTTAACCCTCTGTCTACCAGAAGGGTCCAATGGACCCGACATGTACATTCAAAATATTTATTCAAACCAGAAATTTCTTCAAAACAAACTAAATGTATAAATCAGACAATAATAAGTTAAATAAACAAATTAAATAGTTTTAAGTAAAAATTCTGGTGTAGAATGTTTTTATAAAACTTGAGTAAAATTTCCGGTAGTTCTAGGGTTAAGTTTCCCTGGTATTTCTTTTCTGTTCCATTGTTATTTTTTATACGAAATCGAAAAAGTTGTGGTACCGACTCGTTTTTGCTATGCTAGAAATGGCATATGTAAATTCATATATTGCATATGTGGAGATGCGAGAGAACATGTTCTTCCTCGAATATTGACGTCGCATATCTAAAGGACTGCTAACAAGACCGAAACTTAAAAAAAAATAGTTTTTTTTTAACCCTTTCAGGGGCAAAGCATTTTCAATTCTAAAGTGTTGAAATAAATGATTGGCAGCGGAATTTGTCAAAACATTTATTTGTAAATAACAAAAAACCTATATTTCACATACTTATTAAATAGAAAATATTTTCTTGTATCATTTTAAATACCTTGTGAGTTTTCTGTTACGACATTTTAGTGATAATGAACTGACGGTACTTTAAAGTACCACTTTAATTAATTATCTCTAAGGAATTAAATTTCTCACAGGTGAGTATTTTTTTTTTTATGTTTAGCCTTTAATTTTCATTGTATTAACTGAAAAAAAATTACACGGAAAAAAATAGCAGGAAATCATAATGCAGAAAATAAAGGATTAACATTAACTCTTTGCACTCGGGAGTGTTTTCAGGTGTCGCGCTTGAAATCAGGGCTCCGAATGCTCTGGATACCACGAATTTCTTACTGATTATTTAGCTATCTTTAATCGCCGATAATTCTGCAATTAAATAAGGCGAAGAAAATTACCGTAATTTTCGGTGTATAGCCCGCAGACCAAACAATTCAGTTTGGACCCAAAAATTTTATTCAGTATTTGAGGACCAATACTTACCGAGATCTAAAAAGTTACATTTTGTTTAAAAAAAACGTCTGGGTCGAAACACGATTGTTTGAACAGCGGGCTATACACCGGGAATTACGGTACTTTAAAAAACTGGTGTCCAGAGCATTTTGAGCCTCTATTTACACGGGAGCCTAGTGGTGAGTGAGAGTCACCTCTGGAGGGCAAAGGGTTAATATTTTTTAAAAGAATTAGTCCGTCATAGAGAAGAAGGTGTCCACTTTACGTGAGTATTTTCCCTTAATCCTGTAAAATTCTGTACTATGTAATTCCTAGTTTTGATAAAAGGAAGGGGGAAAGTGGCGAAATTGAACTATTTTTGAAAAAAAGATTTTTTTCGTAAGATTTACTAGTAACGTTTTCTGAACGAATCGTGGCATTTGAACACTAAAATCTACACTGTATTATAATCATACACTAGAAAGACGGGAATCTTTACCCAAGTTTTTAAAAAAATATTGAATACCATAATTTTTATTTAAAACTGTTTAATTTATTTAATGAGCCCTTCTTATCCTTTGTGTCTATTAAACTTATTCTATAAAGAAATTTCTGGTTCTAACCGAAATACATCCATATTGTTGGGGCCAAAATTGCCCCTCTCCGTCATTCTAGTATTAAACTTAAATGTACGAAATCTAATAATATGTTTTCCACAGGCGACTATTTTCTTATTCTACTTCGCACCACTTTTTCAAAACAAAATTCTTTTAGATACACCTTGACAACATTTGCAATAAAATATACTACAAAATGTTTAAAATAAATAGTGGTGAAAGGAAAAAAAAAAAAAAAAGTCGCCTGTGACAGCCTTGGTATTTCGTGCGTATGTGATCTAAGAAAAAAGGCCAAAATGAAAAGTCGCTTTCGAATTGTTGTTTTTCACTACTTTTACTCTCTGTAAACGGGGTTTCTGACGTACACTGCTACGTTTTTTTCGGAACAGCTTTTTGATTGTGGATTGTAATTAATATCTCGGAAAATTATTATACGGAAAAAAAAATCTGTGCTTCAGGAGCAGTAAGACCTCTCTTGGATTATCCTCATCAAAATTTTCAGACATTTACGTATGGTAGATTTTCCTAGCCATCTCAAACGTAATTCTTTTATTAGTATAGATTAACCACATTTTTTTCAACACATTCTGTAAATTAATTCTTATTAATAATATTTTTCTTATTAATAAGTTCGACACTTAGACCAATATTCACATAATATCGTTCACTCGCAAGATACGTGACACATCTCGCAAAAATTCATTTTGAGTTTTATTCCACTAATAGGTCTGTCATAGGTGTGTCTTACTACACAAACAGTTTCATAAGTATAGTTATACAGAAAAGCCCTTTTTTTCGCTATATGTCCATTTGTGACCGCAGTAGAGGCGTGGATTGTGTAAGGAGGTAAAATACCCAACATTTCAAACCTCATCCTACGTCTCCCTTTTTAAGTGTTTTATGCTTTTATGCACATTTTTATTACAGCCTGCAGAGCTAAGGGATGCAATTTTATTTTATTACAAAATCATGCACATTCTCTCCCCCCTCCCTCCTTTTCCTCTCCTGTGAAATTTACTTTCGTTCAGATGTGTCACTTTTCCTGCGGGTGAGAGATATTATCTTAGTATTTCAATTTTTATTTATTCGCTAAATATGAAATAGTAGAAAATTTCAATCTATCTAGGGTTTTATTCGTTCACTGAAAATGTACTTGTATTTTTCGAGTGAAAGAAGATTTAATTTCAAGCAGTCGTGACATACAAAATATAGAATAGTTCTTTTTATAATTTTAGTAGAAAAAAAAACATCTTCGAGGTATCCTTAAGTAAACATTCTATTATTATTTCAAACAAATCTCGAATAATTTATAAGCTGCTTATATAATGTGGCATCTTCTTTTCGAGCTATTTTGTAAATGTTTCCAAGAAATTGTCTCCAAGTTTCTAAGAAATCAGAGGCATTCTGCTTTATATCAGGAATTCTTGTTTAGTTATTAGTTGCGACAAGCGAAATTTGAAGCAGCTTAATAATTGTTACAGAATTTCTACAGTTAATCTACAGTTCTCTACAGAAAATACAGTTTCTACTCTGTTAACATATAAGAATAATTTAACTATATAAAAAAATGTATTTTAGTTATAAGACTGGAAATATACATTTATAAAATGGCAGTTCTCTTTTCAGATTATACTAAAGTCCTAAAGGCATTCAGTATGATATCCTTGACTCTTTTAAAATTATTTCCTATAATTTTGCAAATATGTAAAGCGTATATATTACTATCCCATAATACTCTTCTTATTATATGATTTTTTTAAGAAGTAAATGACATTTAATAAACAAAAACTTGTGTGGAAAACAAAATCAGTAAAAAAAAATCAAGGTTTCAACTCACAATACATACTCGCACAAATCAAGCACTGTGAAAATGAGCAGACGTATACGTTTCATGAGTACCGGGCCTCTCATCATCAGTGTATAAAATCAAATCAACCTCCTCCTCCACCCAGATACATAAAAGACGAAAACCCAAAGGTTAGTTGTGGGATCTCAGGACACTTAAAGCTTCGAAATGTTCATTTTTTTAGATGTTAAACTCCTATTTTTTCTGAACATTTTAATATAATTGTTTATTTGAAATTCTCATTACAACAGGAGTGATAGCTTTTAGAAATACACTCGCTCAATAGCTGAAGCGGCATTTCCGAAATTTTGAATTCATTTTTCTCCAAATGCCGTTTTTCGCATAACGCGCAGGAAATACCAAAAACGTCTGAATATTTTTTCAGAAAATTTTCAAAACATAGGTTTCATGTTAATCTGTATAAACTGAACCTAAAATTTCCTATTTATTGTTCAAAAAAAATTTTTTTTAGGTGATTATGTTGTTGAAATTTTGAAAATTTTGTATTAGCTAAATACAATTTTGTATTAAAAATATAAAAATGCTTTAAATACAATTTTTTTTAGGTTCTGTTACTTCAGTTAGGTTCATGGTACTTATTATAATCTGAAGTATAATTAGGAAACAAAATTTTCATTCTAATTGCATTATTTATTTTCTAATCGTGCGCGTAAGCTGTTATGCCAATTTTCTGCTCGTCAAATATCTGACAGTTTGGAGCCCCCTGTAAATGCTAAATCTGCATCTTGCAATTTTTTAATACATAAAATGAAAGGACGTACTTATATCTTTCGTCTCAATGAAAATTGCGATTTAAAATTAAATACATTTTAAGATATTAAATATTGAAAATGGTCTCTTTTTTTCATTTTTTTCCCAATTTTAAGAGCCCTGAGATCCCTCAAGAATGCACCGAAACACCATCATATTTCAGCAGCTAATAACATCAAAGCGGAACTGAAGTATCGTGACATAACATATCCACCAAGAAAGGTGAGATGTAATATAAGGTACATTGGAAAAATCGTTGACCAGGGAGTTTAAATTTTCAAAATTTCCGTTTTTAAAATCTCACATTTTGTGATATTCACTCCTAAATACTATTACAGAGTTACATAACCTGAATTGTTATATAATATTGTTATGTAACAGAGTTATACAGGGTGTCCGGTCTCAACGGTGTCCAATGGCTAATTCCTAAACCGTTAGTCATAGACATATAGTTCCAATTAGAAAAATGCTTTAAATCAGATAAAGAAATATTTTAAAAGCGATTTGGGTCAATAAAAACATTTCTTAAAAAATTACGAAATTTAAATTTTTATACGGTCCCCCGGTCCTATAAGTTATATTTAGTAAAATTTTCCTGTTACACTGACAAGTAAGACAAAAAAAGTCCCATTCATATGACACTAAAATTGTGCGAGTTATGAAACTTAAAAAATGCATGACTTATGCCGCTTTTCTGCTCTGAAAACAAATGAGTTCGGCTTGGCTTTGAGGGGTCATATTCCAAGTGCTTAAAGTATTCGAAGATCTCATTTCATGTGTATTTGCGCTTTGAAAAAAATCGTACCAGTATTACGATTAAGTTAACATTTATTAAGTTTCAGATTGGCTGAAATAACATATGTTTTATTTTGTCAGGATTTGAGACTGTTTCTTTTATGATTTCTTTTAATAAAATTATGTTATTTTATAAGTTTTTATGTTACTTCAACGATCTTATGTATGTTTTTCTAGTTCAAAATTTGTATTCGAACTTTAACCCACTTTTAAATATCCGAACGAGATTACATTTTACATACTGGCGCAAATCCGATAACAATCTAATATTATTATGATTTTCAGTGGTTACCATTTATACTTATTTTATAGGATAACACAAAAAATTTCGAATAGATTACCGCCAAGAAGTTTATGAAAAAGTTTTAGATTGGATAATATACAAGACGGAGATTGTTGGGTTTTTTAACTTTTATGTATTTTTTAGCACTGAATCCGAAAATTGCCTTAATTTTTAACCATCATGTCAGGCTATTTCGCAAACTATAAATTGTCGAATTTAAAGAATAACAAAAATCGGATACTATAAAGTAGAGGAGATGGTTGTATTTTTTAACTTTTGATAATTGATTTTTACGTACTTTTTAGCATTAAATCTGAAAATGACTTTCTTTTTTAACTGTCACGTTAGATTTTTTTTTTGCAAATGTGTAAGTTAAAATATAGCGAATATTTCATACTATAAAACATATGTAAAACTTTTTTATTTTATTTTATTCAATAATTTATTCGATATTTTTGCTTATCCTAGGATTCTTACAGCTAAACAGCTGAGTGGTCCGATGACATGGGGGGAGAAGATTCAATATTATCTTCGAACTTTTTAAGTTTGAAATTTGCAATTTGCGAAAAATTCTGATGTGATGGTTAAAAATGAAGGTAAAATTCTGATGTGATTGTTAAAAATGAAGGTCAATTTCTGATTCAGCGGTAAAATATACATAAGAATCAATTATCAAAAGCTAAAAAACATGACATAACCCAACTTTTGCAGGCTAGTGCAATCTAACAATATTTTAAAATACGTATCATATTGAACAGAATTGAGGCTGTTAATTTAGCATAATTTTATTTAACAAAAATTCTGTTTTTTCTTTCTTCTTAAATGTTTATTACAAATTGTATATTTTGCATTAATATGTCAGAATGATTAAAGATTACAAATTTATATTGCAATGTTAATTTTACTTTCACCCATTTTTAATATATCTGACGAAATTATATTTCGACTAAATTTGTGAATGGCCCCCAATTTGCAGCAAAAAATATGCTCCAACTTTAAACAGGTATTAATCGGTCAATTTTAATAGTAGAACAACGGGACTTTTTTTGTGTTACTTGCCAGTGTGAAAGGAAAATTTTACTAAATATAACTTATAGGATCGGGGGACCGTATAAAAATTTAAATTTCGTAATTTTTTAAGAAATGTTTTTATTGACCCAAATCGCTTTTAAAATATTTCTTTACCTGATTTAAAACATTTTTGTAACTGGAACTATATGTCTATGACTAACGGTTTAGGAATTGGCCATTGGACACCGTTGAGACCGGACACCCTGTATAACCTGCTTATTCAATTCACTTCATTTGTCAACTCTAAAATTTACTCTCTATTTAAGTTAAATAAACCCTAAAATTGATTTCAAATTCAAGCAGTGCCATGAAATGCATACAAAAGTTTCTTTTACATTTTTCATGACAAACAAAAAGTATAAATATTCTTTTGTGACATCTTAAAAGAGACTTTTTTTATTTCAAAACAAATCTAGAATAATTTATAAGCTACTTACATAATGTGGCATCTTTCATTCTGGGATATTTTGTATATCTTTTCTAGAATTTTTCTTCTATGTAAAAGTCTTCGCTTTTTTGCTTTACATAAGCACTTCTTGTTCAGTTATTATTTAGGGCAAATGATATACATTATTTTACAGATAGTAAATATACCAAAATTAAGTTTAAATAAAACTATTTCTTTCTTATGTGTCTTTCCTGAAATGAGGAAAATGCTTCTAAACACTATTACACAGTTAGATAACCTGAATTGTTTTATTATGCTTGACATTAGCTTATTCAATTCACTTCATTTGTCAACTCTAAAATTTACTTCTATATTTAAGTTAAATAAATCCTAAAGTTGATTTCAAATCCAAGCAGTGTCATGAAATACATACAAAAGTTTCTTTTACATTTTTAATGACAAACAAAAATATAAATATTCTTTTGTGACATCTTAAAAGAGACTTTTTCGTTTCAAAACAAATCTAGAATAATTCATAAGCTACTTATGTAATGTGGCATCTTTCATTCTGATATTTTGTAAATATTTTATAGAATTTTTCTTCTACGTAAAAGTCTTCTCTTTTCGGCTTTACATCAGCACTTCTTGTTCAGTTATTATTTAGGACAAATGAAATCTTAAGCTGCTTAAGAATTATTGCAGAAATTCATTTCTATTAATTCTGCTTCTATTTTCCCAACCAAGATGTATTTTAAAGGAAAGAAAAAAGCATTTTAAAGGAAATACATATATTAACGTTTCGGAGGCAAAGTAATTCTATTATGAAAATGTCGAAATGATGACTAGAATTTGTGAACAAATTAATTTGGAATTTAAAAAAAAATAAATTTTTTTCTTCTGATACGTTAAAAAAAAGTGCTACAATTTTGGCAATTAAAATGTATTGATATTACCAGTCCTTTAATCCTTTAGTGCGCAGCTTTGCATATATGCAAACAGCAATGCTTTGAATTTAATAGATTTTTTCTTCGTAAATACCTAATTCACACCAGAAAATTTAAATAGTAATATTTGGTTTAGTTAATAAATAACAGACAGTTAGTAAAAATTTTTGACCTCCCTAATGAAATTGTAGCGGAGCTACCGGATTATGACGCTTTTGAACCCCACCATCGGAAACGGCCCAGGTTCTCCATAATTATGGACACTCAGTAACATCTGAGTTCTCCTCGCTAATTTTGCCTTCTCTTTTTTTCTTTTATTTACTTTTCTTAAAAAAAAAAAAAAAAAAAAAAAATTCTTTATATACATAGAGACCATAAAAACAGAAAAACTTAAAAATAAAATGTATGGCCCTGAATTGTCCCTTTTTTTGGTTGGATGTTGTGGTCTTGCCACCCTAGCTTTTCTTGCCCTTGCTTGGTGAGTGTTTCACTGAACAGTACTAACTTTAACTTTCAAATATCCATATAGTAGTTCTACAACTACAGTTAGACTTTAATAACTTTAAGACTCATGTAAATTCTCTTAAGATTTATTGTTAACTTACTTTCTTCTTAAGTTTTTACTTAAATTTATCTTTATTCCTTTTTTCCTTAATTTTCTTATTTTTCTCTTGTAAACTTCTATTTTCTTTTAGTAGCATTGCTACAGTTTAACTTTATCCCAATGGCTCATTAAAACATAAGACATTCTAATTTCCTAGTCTGGGTGTTAAGCTGATAACAGCTAGGAAACCCCTCAACGCTGATTACCTGTTCAGTACCTGTTCAGTTAATAACCGTTTTAAAATAAAGCGAAGTTAATAATTAAAACTTTCTTGTGTAAAGTCAGATTCTCTGAACTACGTAATTTTCAGAATGTGTTCTATCATGAAAATTAAAGGATTAAAGGTTAAGTTTTATAAAATAAATAATTATAAAAAAACGGTATTTGGAGACATACTTATTAAAATATTTATACATTTGCATTATTGTAGCATAAAAGAGCCACACGGCAGGAGTTTTTACTTGTATTGTAGATGTGCAACAGAAGAAAAGATTGACGTATTATATAAAAAATGTATCTCTGATTTTTTTTAATTATTTTTCCTGTGTAATAAACCTTTCAGAGAATCATATATAATTTTTTCGAAACAAAATAAAAAATCGCGCATTTAAGGGTTAAGTTAAAATAAAAAATATTCTTTCCTATGTGTCTTTTCTAAAGTGAGTAAAATGTCTCTAAACACTATTACACAGTTACATAACCTCAATTGTTTTATTATGCTTGACATTATCTAGGAGATTATTCAATTCACTTCATGTGTCAACTCTAAAATTTACTTCTATATTTAAGTTAAATAAATAATAAAGTTGATTTCAAATTCAAGAAGTGTCATGAAATACATACAAAAGTTTCTTTTACATTTTTCATGACAAACAAAAAATATAAACATTCTTTTGTGACATCTTAAAAGAGACATTTTTTTTTTCAAAACAAATCGAGAATAATTTATAAGCTACTTATATAATGTGGCATCTTTCATTCTGGGATAGTTTGTAAATCTTTTCTAAATTTTTTCTTCTATGTAAAAACCTTCGCTTTTCGGCTTTACATCAGCTCTTCTTGTTCAGTTATTATTTAGAGCAAATGAAATCTTAGGCTGCTTAAAAATTATTGCAGAAACTCATTTCTATTAATTCTGCTTCTATTTCCCTAACCAAGATGTATTTTAAATGAAAGAAAAAAGCATTTTAAAGGAAATATATACATTAGCCGTTTCGGAGGCAAAGTAATTCTATTATAAAAATGCTTCTGACAGATTGAAATGATAGACTGTCACTAGAATTTGTGAACAAATTAATTTAAAAAAAAATCCAGTTTTTCTTCTTATACGTTATAAAAGTAAAAAAAAAACAACAACAACAACAAAAAAAAAAAAAAAAAAAAACGTGCTGCAATTTTGGCAGTTGGGAATTAAAATTTAGTGATCACCAGTCTTGTAAAGTATTAATCAGGAAATTGAAAATATTTTTTTCCTTTTTTAAAGGCACTCTCATCCTATAAAAAAAATTTGAAGAATTTTTTTACTGATGTTCTTATCATATACACATATTATTATAGGTAACTAGCTAAAATACCCGGCGTTGCCCGGAATTTTAAGAATGTTTGTTTTGAAAAATCAATTTCAAAATTAAACGTACTGTATAAAACGAACAATAAAAAAAAGGAGTAAGCCATCTTTATTTCAGTCCTTCACTAAGAATAAGCTCTAATGATCTAAACCTTTGTGAAAATTCTAATATAGTGGCATGCACACACACACATATATATAAATATGGAATAGATTTAAAAATGGCGAAAACAAATTCAGAAAACCTCAAAATTTTAAAATATGCCAATATTTCCATAATCGGGTTTTTACCGTGTTTCAATATGTTTTTTCAAACTCATATGACGTTATTATATTCACCTGCTGACGTTGATTATATTTCTAATATGACGTAATATTCATTTTTTTTTTAATTCGTCAAACTATTTATTTCATTTTAATTTTTCATGTGGATATCTTGCAATAGAAAAGTAATTGTTGTGGTAATAATTTCATTGTGGATATTTAATTGTTGGCAACTGCTGTAACGAAAAATGTTTAAATTTATAGTAAATTGCTGTTAAATTGGTGGTTTTTTATTTATTAAAAATTAACTATAAATTATTTCGATTCCGGATTACTTTAGTTGCCTCGGCAGGGTTTTAATACGCATGTACATAACATTTCACAATTCAGGCTTCCAAGCTGTGGATTTGTATATAATTAAAGACAAACAGACAAATTTTCATTTTTATATATTATATACTTAGATAAATTGATTTTGACAGAAAAAAGCATTTTGTGGGTAAAAATTGAGAATTTTAATTATAAAAATTTATGAATTTTAAGATTTGCTGTTTTTTTTACACATTACTGTGTTTAATATATAAAACTAAAGCTTTTACAAATATTTGGCAAATCATTCCAATATTTCTTTGCATCGTAAATATTTTGTAGCTAATAAAATTAAGAATCGATTTTACCATTAATGAATTAATTGATGAGAAAACAGTAAAATATACAAACATAGGCAAAAACGCAGCAAAAAACATGATTTTTTTCAACGTTTCGATTTTAATTTTATATATATATATATATTTTTATTATATTGTAAAATGTATCCTCAATTTTATTAATTACCCTATATTGAGGATAAAAAAATAATGGAGTGAATACACAAATATTTGTAGACGTTTTAGTGTGTTAAAACACACTAATGCAGGGATGGCGAACCTATGCCACGCGTGCCGAACTTGACACGTAAGAAAACTTCTCTGGCACGCGAAAAATTTCATAGATTATATTCAGTTTATAAAGAACAGTCCAATTTTTGCTTTTCTACAGAAAGTATAGTTTTGTCTAACATGTAAGTAATTTATTTTTAAATAATACATAAATTTTGAACGAATTAAGATATTATAAATTTCAATGAACGCGCTTTGTAGCGTCATTTTTTTCGCTAAACCTTTCAACATATACTCCAATTCCTTTTGCTTCTTTGTGAAACTTCAAAGGTTTTTGAAAATTGAATTTTTAGATATAATTTGCATAATAATATACCAAATTGACACGCTTCTACTCCAGATTAGGTTTTATGTTATTTAGGTTTAGGGTTTTAAGTAATTTTAGTTTTTATTATATTTAGGTTTTAATTTTGAAAATTGAATTTTAACTGTTAGTGTATATATTGAACCCGATTCTACCTGAAGAACTAAAAATGATCCGATTTGGAAGTGTGCAATAAAAGAAAAACTCATTTATAGACTATTAATACGGAATTCGATGCAACATGGCTATATTATTGAGTAAATATAGCATATAAAATATATTAAGAATCGAATTTAGTATAAATGTAAAAATATTTAAGTAAAAATTCTATAAAAAGTAATAATTGGATGATCTTATGTAAGTCAAAATGTTTCTGGCACGTTAGAATGTTGGCACATAATAATTTTGAAATTTTGGCACGTATACCCAAAAAGGTTCGCCATCCCTGCACTAATGTATCAAAAAACAGCAAATTTTAAAATTCTTTAAATTAAAAAAATAAGTAAAGAAAAATTCTCAATTTTTACCCACAAAAGCATTTTTTTCTTGTCAAAATTAGTTTTTAAAGTATTACCTATCCTAGTATTTCTAATGATACCATACTCAAAGTATGGTATCATTAGAAATACTAGGATAGGTAATACTTTAAAAACTAATTTTGACATATCTTAAAGAATTGTAATATAAAGTTATAAACCTAACTGCTAGTAAGCGTATCTGTAAAGTGCATTTATTATCTTTAGAAGCCGCTTTTCTCAATACAAAGATTTTTTTTCTTATTTTAAAATTGTCTTAAAACTGTGTCACTTGTAAAAATGTATGTTTTATGGAATTTCCTTTTCGAATATAGAGTATGGATATTTCGGATAATGATTATCTACATTGTGTAATAAATGAACAGAAAAGTTTAAACTGTTTTTATATTATGTTTCGCTGCATGAGCTTTCCTATTATATGATTATATTTCATTATAAAGTCTTACGTTTATTGTAATGTTTCAAGTTTAAAACATTAAAAATAACTATTCATATGAATTTCGAAATGAGTGTAATAAGAATTTTAAAAAGTACTAATTACCGAAATATACACACATTATTATTTTATTTCACCTAGAAAAACCTACGGCTTTGCTCGCGTAATACACTGGTTATCAAAAATTAAGGAAAAGTCACAAAATGCTAATTTTTAAATACGCGAATTCTCAAAAGGAAGTAATATAATTTGAATAATTACTATCTCTGCAGAACAGGTAGTCCATATAACATCTCATGCAGGTCACACATGGTCACAAGAGTGACAGTCACTACGGCGAAACAAAAAATAGGAAATTCCATACGTCTCATTTATGAGTCTCAAATGACTACTATATGTGACTCCACTGACAGGTCACTGTGACTGCTGCTTTTTGACGAGTCACCAAGTGACTTTGCGATGTCGTTTCATTGAGACTCTCGTGTGACTCTCATCTGGAGATTCAATTTCAAAGTCATTGTGCACGTTGCATTATGATAAATCACCAAATAATGTCACATTAAAGTCACATGGTGACTTTCTGTCACATGACTTTGTCAAATGGTAACAGAGACCCTACTGTAAAGTCACCACTGTGAAAAGTGGTGAAAAGTCACCATGTGACTTTAATTTGACATTATTTGGTGATTTATCATAATGCAACGTGCAGAATGACTTTGAAATTGAGTCTCCAGATGAGAGTCACACGACAGTCTCAATGAAATGACATTATAAAGTCACTTGGTGACTCGTCACAAAGCAGCAGTCACAGTGACCTGTCAGTGGAGTCACATATAGTAGTCATTTGAGACTCATAAAAGAGTCGTATGGAATTTCCTATTTTTTGTTTCGCCGAAGTGACTGCGACTCTTGTGACCAAGTGTGACCTGAATGAGATGTTATATGGACTAGCTGTTCTGGAGGAATAGTAATTATTCGAATTATATTACTCCCTTTTGAGTATTCCCGTATTTAAAATTTGGCATTTTGTGACTTTTCCTTAATTTTTGATAATCAATTTAGTTGAAATATGCTAAGTGGTATTTGTGTTCCTATTTTTATCAAAAGAAATTATACTGCTACGAATAATTAAAAAATTATTAATTAAGCCACAGTTTGATTAAACTTCATTATTACACTGCATTAGGCGAAATAAGACATTATAAATGAGAAAAATTAGAACTAATTCTAAATAAATTACAATTTAGAATTTATTTTGAAGCTTTTACGCCCATATCAGTTTTCATTTGAAGTTTTTAGATTTTTAGAAAACGTACTTAGCCCACATTTATATCTGCAAAAATAACAAGCATGCCAAATTCCAAGCTTCTAGTCTAACAGTCTACCCCCCCCCCCCTTTGTAGTAGCGACATCATCATAAAATATAGTCTTTATTGGAACAGGGACTGTCATCATCAATTCCACAACATTAATTTTGAAATCGGTGTGGTATTTCCTGAGATTCCTAGAAATCGTAATTTAGAAAGCTTTTTAAATGCTTTTCATTGATTTTACTCCTTTAAATTTCGATTTTTTCCCAGCTATTCTTAGACAGCATTTACATTTGATAAATAACTATCATACCCAATTTTAAGTTTCTATCCTTAAGAATTCCATACAATTCAAAATTTAGAAATTTTTCAGAACGCTTTTTGCTGATTTTACTTTTTTAAATTTGGAATTTTTTATAAACTGTTCTTAGAGAGTATCTATATCTTATAATTAACTACCGTGCCAATTTCATGTTCCTACCCCTTTCAATATCACAAAATTTGCAATTTTAGAAAGTTTTTCGCTCCTGCATCCTCCTTTTGGTATTGGCATCGACATAAAATGTAGCCTATGTTGGACCAGGGACTGTCACCATTAATTTACCAAAATTACCTTTGAAATCGGTTTGGTAAAGCCTGAGACTCCATAGATAATTTAGAAAGATTTTAGAACGCTTTTCGCTCATTTCATAGAAATCATAATTTAGAAAACTTTTCAAACATTTTCACCCTTTTTAAATTTCGAATTACTTTTCTTGACTGTTCTTGGAGAAAATTTACCTTAAGTAAATACTAGGCCAAATATCCAGTTTCTAGACCCTTCCGTATCACAAAAAACGCAATTTAGAATATTTTTTGCTCCTCTAAGATCTGCTGCATATTTTTAACAGTGTATAATGAGCGGAAATAAAATAATCGAATATTGCTTTTAAAATCCTCATTTTTTTTTCATCGCAGTTTATTTTAAATATGTATACAGAATGATAAAACAGAATGATATGTATACAGAATGATTTCACACAAAACAAGGTACATATCGTTGCCTTTTAATTACAAAGTTTTTATTTTTATTCGAAATTATTACCGTCATCCCGGCTCAGCTGGAATGAAACACTCTGTATTTGCGACTAAATAAGTGATAGTTTGCGACCCTATGTTCCCATGGGATTTTTTATCCTTGCTGTATGCCTGATTTGCAATGTCGTTTTGTAAACTTTTTTTTAAAAAATCACACTGTATATTAAATTAAAAGAAACCATCATTCCTTTAGTTGTGAAATCGTCTGCAATCAGTCACTATCCATGTTATAAAAATAAAAATTTGTCTGTCTGTCTATAATGCTATACAAATCCACAGTTTGGAAGCCAGAATTGTGAAATGTTATGGACAGTATATTGAAACATGGTCGACTCAACTAAAGCAATCCGGAATCAAAATAATTTATAGTTAACTTATAAAAAAAAAACACCAATTTAACAGCAATTTTCTATCGAATTTAAACATTTTTCGTTATAGCAGCTGCAAACAATTACAAATTCACAATAAAATCATTTTTTTTATGTTCAACACGTAAATCGCGCGAGTTCTTTAACCAATGTGAGATATGCATATTACGTACGCCACGCTGCAATACTAAAAAGCTGTAGCGGGTATTACGATAATTCTTTTACCTCACATGCAAATCATTAGAGATATGCATATTACGTACGCCACGCTGCAATACTAAAAAGCTCCAGCGGGTATTGCGATAATTTTTTTACCTCATATGCAAATAATAAGAGTTTATTTAATTGCGCTTAATTATTACAATTTTTCTAAAAATAAAGACAAACATTTTATCACATACATCAACTAAACTTTTTATTCTACTTATTCTCTTATTCCTAAAATATCGTTTTATTGTCTGCTGCCATAGTAACATGATAAATTAAATTTCGTTAAAAAAGTACGTAGTAGTAGAAAAATATTTATAGTTATTTTTAATTTTGGTTTTAGAATTAAATTCGTGAACTCCCATGCGTAGAACGGGTTAAACAGCTAGTAATAAATATAAGAAAATCGTCTTTAAAAATATTTTAGAATCGGAAAACAGCAAATAAGCTAGTTCCAATGGAACTCAATTAATCTAACCATGACAGTTTTCTTTACGGAGCTACTTCGAAATAATCAGGATTGGGAGAAGCGAACTTTCTTCGTGAAGATTAAATAAGATTTGCTTAGCAAGAGTTAACAAATCTAATTAGATCGTCTAATCCTGTAAATAAGAATGCAACAGAGATTTACCTCAATTTCTTTGCGTAAAGGTAGCAAAAAAAAGAAGAAAAAGTTATCGATGAAAAACGACATTCTAATCGACTACTTAAAATTAGAAAATTAAGAGATTTACAAATTATACATTTAATCTTCTTGCGAGCTGGAAGTTTTTCTTATAAAATACTCTGTTAATTTATGTTTCTATAGAAATTCTATTTCTTGTTTTCTAATGTTACAAATAAATTATTACTACTTGTAATTTATTAACCTTTAACGGACGGTTGGACGGTAGCTTTAAATACATTATTTTTGTTTTTATATTCTATTCGCACCATAATATTTTAAAAGTACATTTTTTAGTAAATTTCTCTTGCACATTTTATTAAACTAAAAGTAAAAAAAGGTTTTTATTTTTTTTTTATTTTTTTTTTTAAATAAAGTGTTGCAAACCGATTAAATTCGTGTAAGATAAATACCTGTACCATGTACTTCGACAGCAAAGATTAAGTATCCTCATTTTTCCTTCATCGCAATTTTGTTAAGTGTATATTTTAAATTAACAGAAACCACTATTCTTTTAGTTGTAAAATCCTGTCTAATCTGTCCCTAAAATAAGTATAATAAAATCGTCTTTAAAAATATTTTAGAATCGCAAAACAGCAAATAAGCTAGTTCCATTGGAACTCAATTAAATCTAACCATGACATTATTCTTTACGGAGCTACTTCGAAATAATCAGGATTGGGAGAAGCGAACTTTCTTCGTGAAGATTAAATAAGATTTGCTTAGCAAGAGTTAACAAATCTAATTAGGTCGTCTAATCTTATAAATATCAATGCAACGGGGATTTCCTTCAATTTCTTTGCGAAAAGGTAGCAAAAAAAAAAAAAAAAAAAAAAAAAAAAGTTATCGATGAAAAACGACATTCTAATCGACTACATAAAATTAGAAAATTAAGAGATTTACAAATTATACATTTAATCTTCTTGCGAGCTTGAAGTTTTTCTTATAAAGTAGTATTGTTATTGTATGTTTCTATGGAGATTAGTACTTTATTAACTCTTAACGGACGGAAGCTTTAAATACATGATTCTATTTTTATATTCTGTTTGCAGAACTATATTTTAAAAGTAAATTTTTTAGTAAATTTCTCTTGCATATCTTGATAAAGTACAAGTAAAAATGTCCGAATGAATTTTTAAGGGTGCAAGCAGCATGCATGTTCTCAACACCTATTCGGTTCATATCCTGAACCTTCTGATAGGCTAGACAGATTCAGATATCCATACCATACTGACTTTGAATGTCTTGGGATCGGTGAATTAAAATTTTGTTCTAAGCTTTTCTGAGCCGCATAAGAAGTAGCTATTTGATATGTTGTCTGTCTCCAGTACTACAGAATCCCAGTTCGAATCCAAGCCTTGAAATGGTTTTTTTTCAACTTTTAACTAAGTTATAAAAAATAATTTTAATAAAAAAATGGAAGGTTTCTATTTTTCAATATTTAAAAAAGTTATAAAAATTATTTTAAACAATATTAGCAATTTATGTAATGAAAATATTTTTAATGTTCGTTATAGTGATTGCGGTTTAACAAATTTCATGCATTTTTGAGATTGATGCACGACCAGGTAAATATATACATTTTTTTAATTTTTTAGTTTTTTGAAGCACTTATGTAAGATTAAAAAAAAAAAAAAACTAGTTTAAGAAGTTTACAAACTCTCGCACAAACAGTACAAATATTATTAGAAACGCCTGAGCCGCACAACTTCCTTTATTGCGTTTATTGAACTTCACAAATATATTTGATAAATGTACCTAAATTATTTATGTTCATACTTTTTTTAATGATTCAAAATCACCATTAAATTGTGTTATAATTAAACTGCGTGCATCATAAAATACACGCTGTATTTCCGTATTACTGAATAATTTAATATATATATTTATAATCTTAATAAAGTTTATATTCATGCATTTTTGCATAAGAGTGCAACAACTATTGCACCAGGATCTGAATATTTATAAAAACTAGTTATAGTACGAACGCACCTAATTTGCCACATTTGATGTACAATTTCCGACTAGTTTTGCAATGTTTGCATGATACAATCGATCGCCACTTCCAAGACATTAAAAATCACTATAGTCTAAATCTAGCAATCCAATCAGAACCAATCGGTATCTGAACCAAATAGGTATTGTGAATATGCAAGTGGCACTGGTCCGTTAACCCTTTAGCGGGTGGTGTCCAATAAAAAGGACACTAAATTTTAATTCCAAAACTGGCAACGGCACCAAGAATATTTAATTAAAATTTTCCTTTTATAAAATACGGGATAAGAAGCAAGTTTTAATTTTCTAATAAATTCGTCTGTAAATTCTGGTGTCAGTCCATCCTTTCACCATTTTACAAACACAATTAAATTGTTTGTTATTTTATGTTTCTATGGAGATTCAATTCCTTATTAGGTGCGTTCGTTATTATATAAACGAGTTGGAACCCGTCGAAATTCGACGAATTAAAATGTTTACAATGGAACTGTTGGATCGAATTTATAATAAACCTACAAAAATAATTACAATAAAAAATCCATCTTGCATTGGTCGTCTAACTCTTAAAAGAAATAATGTTTTAACCTAAAATTACCAAACTATTATTTCCACAAACTTTACCTGATTAAATTATCGAAAAATTAAGCTGTATTAGAATACGTAATAAAGAAAATAATTATGTTGAAGTTATCGGTTGAAGCTTTTATGTTAGTTTTTACAGGATGAAAAATCAGTAAAAAAATTTCGCTTTGTCACATCATAAAATTTTCCCCCATAACATCTAAACTGTACGTTTTTTTGACATTCTGAAAATTTACATACGCACCACTCAAATCCACAATTTAAAAGTATTTTAACGCGCAATAGATTATTAATGAATGTATTTCCAAACTTAAAGTCACGTTTGTCCGATACAACTTTTCATGTGAACATTCGCACAAACTTTAAGTTCAAATCTCAGTACCCGCGAAAATTTGCCTTTAGTTCTCATAGTATTGGCCATTTTGTATTGGTCAAATATTTAGTTTTATCAAAGAAAATGATCGTTTTGTTTTAAATATGACATCATTATCACTCACTGAATCATTTTGCCTAGCGTCTCAAACTCAGTATCAGCGCAATGTAAAAAGATTGAAACATTTTCTTCAATCTTTTGATTTATGAAGAAGAATGCGTGTTTTTTTAATGGTTGACGTCATTTTCTGTTCAAAAATGAGAAAAAGTTACTTTTATTTGTAATGTGAAAATGGCATTAATAAGGACCATAATAACCAATAAAATTAAATAAACCATGACTATTTTCCCTTCACTTTTAATTGAAATGAAGTACTTCAGTTACCACAATTACAAAATTGGTACTAAAAACTATAAAAAAAATTAATATCTCAAAAATAAATTTAGACAGAGCTTTCAAACAAATTGCATTTAAAAGTAGATTTTTTTCTCTGTACGATGATGTAAAAATTGAAATTGTGCAATGTTTAGAAGTTTAAAAATTTGCAATAGCGAAAATTGCAAAACCGAAATTTCATTTCAAATTTGAAAGAGTTGCCATTCGCAGAATGACGTATGCGTTACGCACAGATATGTTTGTACTTTATAATATAGATTTATAATATAGATATGCAACACACATACTCGCCGCCTGGTCCGTCCGCCTGTTACCATATGAGTGCGCAAAGACTACCCAACCGAATGGTTTAAAATTTAATATGTATAATCGTTGCAGAATTTTGTCTGGATTTTTTAAAATTTTATGAAAATTGAATCAAAAACTTTAGATGATATTAATAAAAGTTTTTTTTTCATTCTATTAAATCCTATCATACGTAGTGTATCATAATTCAATGATATCCCATGATAGGTAATGATTGTAGGTTGCCACAGTGATGACATCCTGTTTAAGATGCAGTCATATTATTTACGTATAACTGAATAATTTAATATATATATATATATATATAATCTTAATAAAGTTTATATTAAGTATATATATAAGTCATGCATTTTTGCATAAGATTGCAACAGCTATTGCACCAGGATCTGGATGTTTATAAAACTAGTTATAGTCAGCGCCTGATTACCAACGGGGTACATTCCCACCAGAAAAAAGAAACAGAAAGTTTTGCCATATTCATGGCAGAAACTTTACGCGAATACGGCGTTTAGATAAGTAGAACATTTCTTTTAAAATTTATTGGAGTAAGTGTGCCCCGTTGGTAACCAGGTTCTGGTTATAGTACGAACGCACGTCATTTGTCACGTTTCATGTACAATTTCCGACTAGTTTTGCAATGTTACAAGTAAATTATTACTAGTCGTAATTTATTAGTATATTCGCTGGCAATGTCAGTAAAAATATTTATCCTATAATGTAAATTACGTTATATAAGGTGATTCACCACAGCATGTACGAACTTCTTGTGTGTGTGTGGGGGGGGGGACAGGTTATTTTAACCCTTTGGGGACGAGCGACACGCATACGTGTCGCATGAAGCGCTTAGAATCCTTGTTTTTCCTCACCAGTAAAATTTTACTGTAAAATTTGCTTTATTTAATCAGCGCATTTTCTCGATTCAAGTAGGCACAAATTTCTGTTTTTAAAAAACTGTGACAAAATATTAGAAATTTCGTAAAAGGCTCCCGTGTTAACCCGTTAAAGCCGGAATTATTTTCCTCTTTAAAGTACAAAACTTAAAATAGCAATTTTTTACTTATTTTTTCACGAAGTTTAAGTCACCAAATACAGATAATGTTTTCGTTCAAAAATACTGGTATTCAAACAGGAAAATGGTTGCCTCTTTTCTGGTACCGTACGGTACCGATGTGCTTTAATGGGTTAAAGATGGATCAGGATCACATAGCAGTAGGGTAGGGTCAATAGTCACAATCAATCTTTTCAATTTCGAAGAATTTTTGTTAAAAAATTTCAAATTTATACCAAACAATCCAAATACAGTATGACCTCGAAAATCAGGCAACTTGAAAAATCCTGCATCAGAGTTATTAATTTAAAATATAAACCAGGCTTTTTTGCATTTAGGTTTACTTGATGATACTTTTTTTCGTTATTTTCTGAATAACTGCATTTTTTTTAAAATGAAACAACGTGTTTTAACTGTGTTATTGTATGATACGTCAAAAGCCGCTTGCAAACCTTTCGAAAAATACCTCATTCATCACTGTGCCAGTTTGTACAGAGAAAAAAAAAGGATGTTAACATCAGAAATAATGTATATAACGGTTTTCACTTATATTCCGTAACCCGAGAAACCCTGGTTTATACCTTTTTTTTAATTTACGGACATTTGGAGATTAAATAAAGTGAAAATTAATCAGTTTTATCTTCAGGTATGAATTCGTAAATTTTAATAAAAATTTCCCCAAATTTGGAGGACCGATTGCAGTTTCTGACACTACATTATTATGGGGTCTCCCGGGCTACCCGGGTTACAGAATACAGATAAAAACTATCATATTTCTGATGTTAACATCCTTTTTCTCTGCACATAGTAAAGCATTTCGTAGGCTTTGAAAAAACCTGTCCCTTCAAGAAGTTTGACCGCAAGGAAGCAAATCCGCCTGTCTACTTCGACTGATATTGCTATAAATATGACATATAAATGTTGAAAATCTATTAACAAAATATTATTATTATTTACTAAAAAGAACAAAAACCGATGCTCAGATTTCAAAATAATGCAAAATGATATCTCCAATTAACAAATATTTTCCTTTGTTAATAACTCTCTTACAGTAAGTTTATTTAAAAAATAATAGTTTCATATCGGCTGAGTTTTACGAGTTTTTTTCTGCCTTCAAGCTTTTATTATACATTTTGTCGTACTTAATCGCCAAAATTTAAATATCATAATAATATCTATTAAATTTTAGTGGTACTTAAAAAAAAAAAGGTAAAAGTTACAACTATGAAAGTTACAGACAAAAGTTTATGTCATAGAATTCAGGTATTTAAAAATTAAAATTAAATTTTATTATTCGCCACCAGATGGATAATTTGTAAGAAGAAATTTAATGCACTATAAAGACAGTGCGTAACCCGTGGTTACATCGCGCTATCTAGCAAGTAAGACAAAAAGCATGATATATTCGAATTTAGGATACAGCAGAAGCCACTAAGAACATCAAGAATTTTTACAACTTAGACATGAAGGATTTATATAATACTCCAAAGTTAATATTGACGCATATTATACTTTTCTCTTTAAAAGTAACAAAGAATGAAGATTATTTGTTATTATCTACATATTTATTATTTTCTAGATTAAAATATTATTTATTATTTTCCAGATTAAAATGTTATTTATTATTATCCGTCTCAAAATTTTATTTATTATTATACACCACAAAGACAGTACGTAACCCGTCGTTATATCGCGCTTTCCTGCCGCTAAGGAAAAAAAGCATGATGTATCCGACTTTACGATTCAGCGACACCACTAGGAACATGAAGAAGTTTCACAACTTAGAAATGAATGTTTTATATATTGCTCCAAAGTTACTATTGACCTATATTATAGTTTTCACAATAAAATTAATAAATGAGGATTATTTGCCATTATCTGTCTATTTATTATTTTCTAAACTAAAATATTATTTTTTATTATCTCTCTTAAAAAATTATATATTATTATATAACTTAAAATATGCAGAAATGTAATTAATTTTTCTTTTTTTTTAGACGCGGAAAAAAGCTATATATTTGAATCGGCAAAATACTGAGACAGTACAGCGGACGATACACTGGAAGCCACTATGATACAGCGAATTTACGATACAGCAGAAGCCAAAACGAATATCAAGATGTTTAAGAACTTCAAATTAATACTTTATCTATTACTACAAAGTTCGTATGGCGCAGATTATAGTTTTCTCAATGAAAGTAATAAAGAAGGATGACTGTTTGTTATTTTGTGATTTTCTATATAAAAATATTATTTATCTACCTTAAAAGATACAGAAATGTAATTAGATAATTTTTAGAGACGAAGAAAGAGCAGTATATTTGAATGAGCAAAATACCGAGACGATACAGCGAATTTACGATTCAGCGGAAGCTGGTAGGAATATCAAGAAGATATACAACTTAGAAATGAATGTTTTACATATTACTCCAAAGTTAATATCGACTCATATTACAGTTTTCTTAATAAAAGTAACAAAGAATGAGGATTATTTGTTATTGTCTATATATTTATTATTTGCTAGATTAAAATATTATTTATTATTATATCTCTTGAAATCTTGTTTATTATTAAACCCTATAAAGGCAGCATGTAACCCGTCGTTATATCGCGGTTTTTTGTGGCTAAAGCAAAAAGCATGATATATCCGAATTTACGATACAGCAGAAGCCACTAGGAATATCAATGAGTTTTACATCTTAGAAATGAAGGCTCTATATATCACTTCAAAGTTAATATTGACTCATATTACAGTTTTCTCAATAAAAGTAACAAAGAATGAGGATTATTTGTTATTGTCTATATATTTATTATTTGCTAGATTAAAATATTATTTATTATTATATCTCTTGAATTCTTATTTATTATTAAATCCTATAAAGGCAGCATGTAACCCGTCGTTATATCGCGGTTTTTTGTGGCTAAAGCAAAAAGCATGATATATCCGAATTTACGATACAGCAGAAGCCACTAGGAATATCAAGGAGTTTTACATCTTAGAAATGAAGGCTCTATATATCACTTCAAATTTAATATTGACGCATGTTACAGTTTTCTCAATAAAAGTAATAAATAATGGAGATCATATATTATTATCTACATATGTATTATTTTCTAGATTAAAATATTATTTATTATTTTCTAGATTAAAATATTATTTATTATTATCCCTCCTAAAATGTTATTTATTATTATACACCATAAAGACAGAACATAACCCATCGTTATATCGCGCTTTCCTTCCGCTAAGGGAAAAAATACGAAGTATCCGAATTTAGGATTCAGCGAAAACCACTAGCAATATGAAGAAGTTTCACAACTTAGAAATGAATGCTTTATATATTATTCCAAAGTTACTACTGACGTATATTATAGTTTTCACAATAGAAGTAATGAATAATGAGGATTATTTGTTATTATCTATCTGTTTATTATTTTCTAAACTAAAATATTATTTTTTATTATCTCTCTTAAAATATTATATATTATTATCTAATTTAAAATATGCACAGATGTAATTATATATATATTTTTTAGACACGGGAAAAAGCGATATTCTTGAATCAGCAAAATGCTGAGCCGGTACAGTGGACGATACACTGAAAGCTACTACGATACAAAAAATTTACGATACAACAGAAGTCAATACGAATATTAAGAAGTTTTACAAACTTAGAAATTAATGCTTTATATATTACTAGCAAACCCCGCGGCTTTGCTCGCGTAATATTTGAAATATGCCAAGTGATATTTATCTGTCTAATTTTTATTAAAAGGTACTAACTAAATTTTTACTTATTACTTTTAAGAATAATTGAAAAATTACTATTTAAAACACAGTTTTATTAAACACCATTATTACACTGCATTAGGCAGAAATGAGACTTAAATTAATAAAATTAAATAAATGATAATTTAGAAAATATTTTGAAACCTTTATGCTCATTTAATACGCTCATTTCCGTATTCATTTGAAGTTTTGAATCTTTTAGAAACCATCTTCTTGCATCTTAAAATTAACTATCATGTCAAATTCCAAGTCCTACCATCTCTCTCAACAGAAAAGGCTATGTTGAATTAGGAACTATCACCATTAACTTGCCAACATTAATTTTGAAATCGATTTGTTATTTTTAATATTCCACAGAAACGTAATTTAGAAAGCTTTTAAAGGCCTTTTATAGAACGTTTGTTGTTCCTGTAAACCCCAGGTGGTAGAATCATTGGCCTGTGTAGGATCAGAGACTGTTACCATTGATTCGCAAATATTACTTTTATAATCGGTTTATATTCCCTGAAATTGCATAGATATCGTAATTTAGGACTTTTTTAGAATGCTTTTCACACCTCCCCTTCGCTTCACCCCTTTTTAATTCGAATTTATTTTCGACAGTCCTTCGAGGTCATTTATATTTTATAAGTAACTACCATGCCATATTTAAAGTTTCTAGCCTTTTCAGTATTACAGAAATCGCAATTTAGAAAGTTTTTAGCACCTGCAACACTCTGGTGCTAGTGGCACAGATATAAAATATAGCTTATGTTTGAGCAGGTTCTAACACCAACAATTTGTCATCATTATTTTTTTAATTGGCTTAGTATTTGATAAGATTGCATAAAAATTGTAATTTATAACGCTTTTTGCTTACTTCATCTTTTTAAATTTGGAATTTTTTTTCGACTATTCTTAGAAAGCAGTTGCATCTTGTAAGTAAATACCATGCCATACTTCAAAGTGTTAGACCCTTCAGTTGTGCAAAAAACGCAAATTAGAACATGTTTTGCTTTTGCAACCCTCAGATGGTAGTGACAGCAACATAAAATATAACCTATGTTATAGCAGGGACTATCACCGTTGATTTGCAACCATTAGTTTTGAAATAGCTTTGGTATTTCCTGAGATTGAGTATAAATCGCAATTTAGAACGTTTTTAGAACGCTTTTCGCTCATTTTCACACCTTTTTAAATTTCTATTTTTTTAACTGTTCTTAAAGGTCATTTATATCTAATAAATATGTACCTTGCCTAATTTTAAGTTGCTAGCCCGTACGGATCACAAAAATCGAAATTTAGAACGCTTTTTTGCTCCTGCAACGTCTAGGTGATAGTGATAACGACATAAAATAGCTTCTATGTTAGAGCAGAGTCTGTCATCATCAATTTCCTACCATTTCTTTTGAAATCAGTTTGATTCTTCCTGAGATATCGCTGACAAATCGGCATTTAGAACGTTTTTAGAACGCTTTTCGCGCATTTTACTCTTGCATCTCCTCTGGGGTAGTGGAAACAGATATAAAATATAGCCTAACTTGGAGCGAGATCTGTCAGCATAATTTTTACACCATTATATTTGAAATCGGTTCAGTACTTTCTAAGATTGCATAGAAATCGCAATTTAGAACGTTTTTTAGAACGCTTTTTGCGCATTTTGACTCCCTTTTAAATTTCGAATTTTTTAGAAAATGCCCTTAGAGATCACTGATATCTTATAACTATACTACCATTCCAAATTTCACGTTTCTTGGCACTTCCGTAACGCAAAAACCGCAATTTAGAACGTTTTTCCCCTGCACCCCCTTTGGGTTAGTGTCACCGACATAAAACATAGCCTATGGTGGAGCAAGCGTTGTCACCATCATTTTGAGACCAATATTTTTTTAATCGGTTTGGTATTTCCTGAGATTGTGTAGAAACTACCATTTAGAACGTTTTTTAGAACGCTTTTTGTGCATTTTCACCCCTTTTAAATTTCGAATTGTTTAAGAACTCTTCTTAGACATCATTTATATCTTATAAGGAACTAATATTCAAAATTTCATATTTCTAGGCCCTTCAGTAACGCTAAAATCGCATTTTTAGAACGTTTTTTGCTCCTACACCCCCTTTGGGGTAGTGGCACCGACATAACATATAGCCTATGTTCTAAGTTGGACTAACACCATCATTTTGATACCATTACTTTTGGAATCGGTTCGGTAGTTCCAGAGCTTACCTCCGACAAATAAACAATTTTTTCCTCTTTATAATAGGAGTATAGACTAGAAAGTTCATGTGACGCATATTATAGTTTTCTCAATGAAAGTAATAAAGAAGAAAGACTATTTGTTATTATCAATATATTTGTGATTTTCTATATAAAAATATTATTTATCTACCTTAAAAGATACAGAAATGTAATTAGAGATTCTTTTTTTAGAGACGGAAAAACAGCGATATGTTTGATTGAGCAAAATACCGAGACGGTACGGCGGAAGCTACTACGATACAGCGAATTTACGATACAGCGAGTTTACGATTCAGCGAGTTTACGATTCAGCGGAAGCCGGTAGGAATATCAAGAAGATTTACAACTTAGAAATTAATGTTTTACAAATTACTCTAAAGTTTATATTGTCGCATATTACAGTTTTCTTAATAAAGGTAATAAAGTATGAGGATTATTTGTTATTGCCTATATATTTATTATTTTCTAGATAAAAATATCATTTATTATTATCTCTCTTAAAATATTACTTATTTTTATCTAGCTTAAAATATACAGAAATGTAGTTAGCGATTTTTTCAGAGACGGAAAAATAGAGATATATTTAAATAATCATAATGCCGAGACGATCCAGCGGAAGTCACAAGTATACAGTGAATTTCCGATATTACGAAAGCCACCAGGAATATAAAAAAGTTGTAAAAAACATAGAAATAAATGCTTTATATATTACTCCAAAGTAAATACGGACGCATATCATAGTTTTCTCAATAAAAGTATTAAAGAATGACGGTTATTTGTTATTATCAATTTATTTATTATTTTCTAGATTATAATATTATTTATTTATTATGTCTCTTAAAATATTATTTATTATTATCTGGCTTAAAATATGAAGAAAGGTAATTGGAATTTTTTTTTAGACACAGAAAAACAGCGATATATTTGAATGAAAAAAATACTGAGACGCAATTTGTGAACGACTGCTGCTGTAACAACATATATTTCAATTCTTCAGAATTAAACACATATTAATATTTACACATATCAGTCACAAAAGGAAACCTACTGTGAAAGAAAGAGATAACATTTCCACTGTCGGAATAGAACCGTGTTTTCTTTCATTTTGTTATGAATGTGCATCTTTCCTTATTTTGATATGAATGTTCATCTTTCCTTACTTTGATATGAAAGTTTCAAGTTGCGTTCGATAAATAAGTTAATATTTATAAGCATGTTCCTTTACATAATTTCAATTTCTGTTTCGCTTTATAAGTTCCATAAGGATAGAAATTCATATATTATATTACTTAAAAATTTTCTTGGTACAGGTAGTTTAAATAATGAAATAAAGTAATGTGTCTCTTTATAAAAGGTAAATAAAAGTTTGTGAAATGCTGCATTTTGTAACTTTTGAAATTCCTCGCAACCCTTCAACAGAGTTTTACTTATAAAATATTAATAAGTTCGAAATTGTACGCCAAAAGTGGCATAATGAGGTACGTTCGTACTGTAACTAGTTTTATAAATATTCAAATCTTGGTGCAATAGCTGTTGCACTGTTATGAAAAAATGCATGAATACAAAATTTATTACGATTATCTAAATTAAATTTAGTAATTAGGAAACAATATGACTCATCTTAAATATGACGTAATCACATTGGCAACCCATAATCATTACCTATCATGGGATTTCATTGAATTAATTCAGTATGATCGGGTTTAATAGAATGAAAAGAATTTTTTTTCTAAGTTTTACTTCAATTTTCACAAAATTTGAAATAACCCGACAAAATTTTTCAACAATTATATATATTAAATTTCAAATCATTCGGTTGGGTAGTTTTTATATGCGGGCAGACGGATGGACCAGGCGAAGACTATAGGTGCTACGTATTTATATAATTACGAACGCACCTAAAAAGCATTGGAACAACATTGATTTAGGGATTATATTTAAAATCATCATGCACCTAGAAAGAAAATCTCCTTTAAAATTGCTTGGCATTTTCCTTATAAGTATTTGTATTTTAAACTATTATTTTAAAACAATCAAAATGATTGGTAAAGTTATCATACGAATTGAATATTTCCAACTGAGCGAAAAAATGCCCGGTCCGGGAATCGAACTCAGATCCTCGGCATACGGGGCCAATGCTCTACCGTTTAAGCTAACAGTTAGCTTAAACGGTAGAGCATTGGCCAGGGATCTGGGTTTGATTCCCGGGCTGGGCCTTTTATCGCTCAGTTGGAAATATTCAATTCGTATTTCTATTTTTCTTTTTATATCTTTGTATTTTCTAATTATAATCAAGTAGTTAACATTAACGTGGTCTGTTCATCTTGCGTTTGTGGAGCATACATATTTTAAATTTAATTCTTCTGCCAATGTTATTCCGATGAGTTTAGCATTTTGTAACAAATTCTCTGTTGAAGGATTGTGTGGAATTTGAGGTGTTACAAAAGGCGGCATTTCGTAAACTTCTTTTTTCCTTGACTTTTGAAAAAGACATATAACTTAATTCATTCTTTATTAAAACCCTTAGAGGAAAATTTAACTAATTTAATGTAAAGTAGAACCTTGATTATCCGAAGTAATTGGGACCCACTATCTTTCGGAAAATCGAAATTTTCGGATAATCGAGAATGATTCAATTTTAAGATTAAGGAGAAATATATGCAATATTTCTTATTATGGTAGCAAGTGCTTAATAAAAATAAAGCAATAGCAAAATAAAAACAAGAATAAATTACCTGAATTTTAATTTTCAAATTAAGTACCTTTTACATATATCACAAGAGTTCAAAAAAATGTTTTGTTTGTCGCAATTTCGATTCCCTTCGCTTTGAAGCTCAATCACCGAGTTTTTTAATGTTATTAGTTAATACGTATCGCAGTCTTTCTGCTGCTCTTGTCATGCTGAATCTTTTGCAAAACATTCAAAAGCTTCAGAATTGTTAATGTATTCGCTTTCTTTGTTCCACTCTGCAGCTTACGGGGGCTCAAGTTAAACTCAATGGAACTCTAAGAAAGAGGATCGGAAATATTTATATGTACTTGTAGTTCGGAAAAGACCCGCTTGCACACAAGGAATATGATAGATTAAAAAAAAAGAAGGCCTTTCAAAATGGATTTCGCACACAAGAAATGTGATAGTAAAATGAAAGAAAAAAAAAAAAAGATTTAAAAATAGATTAAGCAAAAGTTTCGGTTAAAAGAGTTTTGGATAAAAGAGGTTCTACTGTATATAATTCTATAGTTATCACACTTCTAAAACGAAGCAAATGCTAGTGTTAGGCAAAGGAGTATGCTTAAAAGTAAGTACTTATTCACAGAAAGTATAAACTGAAACTATCATATCAAAATCAGGAGAGATGAACCCTTATAACAAAATGAAAAACAGGTTATCTTAGTTTACATGAAGTAAATAAATATTTCACTTTTATTTAAGTAGGTATCTCTCCGTTACATGTGGTTGTTTCGCTTTGTATTTATTTTAAAGATATAATTGCATACATTAATCAATTTGACATTTTTCTTGGTGGTTTCATTTCAATAATGAATTAAACTTGTATGCCTTTTTTAAATGCCAAAGAAAATTTTAAGAAATTGTGCATTTTATTATCCGCGAAACGCTTTATAAATCTTAAGTAGAAAGTTCCACTGCAACTATTTAAATGCAGGTTTTAACATTTATAAATTAGTTATATTTTGAAATTATTATGCATACAGAAAAAAATCTTTTTCTAGACAAATCTATCAATACATCTTATGAAATGGTAGTTACAAGTAGCGGGTGTAATATTACGTGCAAGTATGTATTATACGTTACTTTCAAAACGAAAAAAAAAAATCGTTTATTTTTAAAAATTAAAATTAATTTACTTCCAATAGTTATCCTAACATGTTCGTAAATTACTTGCAATATTTTAATTCGTTATTTTGCGTACACTAATAATCTTCTTTTTACATAATGCAAGCTGTGAGTTAAACTATTTAAAACAAAGGAAAATAAAGTAAACCTCGTATTTGCATCACTTGGAACAACATTAGATTTCAATTATTAGCATGATTGTTTTTTAATACTGAAACTAATTTACATTACATATTTACGAATAATCTTTAAAAAGTACGTAAATTACCTTTAAATTTCAATACATTATTTCGTTCTAGGAAAATATTTCCATGAAATTTAAAGTATTTTACAATTTAATATATATTGAAATTTATCCTAGTTTTCTGATACATTTCTTATAGAAATTTGCTCACATTAAAAATAAATAACAAATAAAATTAATGAAAAACTAATAGTGGCGATAATAGTGCAATGAACTATGCTTATATAAAGACAAATTACAAGATTATATATATATTGTTAAAGGTATGTGTAATTAAATAAAATCATACTACATTTTTTTAAGTACTCGGAGTTATATTTATGTGTGCTTCAAAAGAATATTTTTAATTTACAATTACTCTGAATTACTAGTAAAAGATAAAATAATAAACCATTTAAATTATTTATTTTACGTACTTAATTTAAAGAATCAGAAAAATGCTTTATTAAACAACATATTAAATATTGCAATTATTACTTTTTAATGTACGATAATACTACATTGTTAGACAATACTTTACTATACCACACTGCTATTCGCGGATATTGTTTACTACAGAATACTGTAGTAAACTTATTAAAAAAAATAAATTTTTACTACAGAATACTACTTTTCATAGATACTGTTTTAACATAGAATACTACTATAAATAGGCTTTTTTACTATAGAATATTACTATCATTAAATATTTTTTATAAGTCTAAATTATAATTTCATGTACTTAATTTAAATAATCAGAAAAATGCTTTATTTATCCAAAATATCAAATACAGCAAAGATTACTTTTCAATGTACGATAGTATTTCTTTTATAGCCAATGATTTACTATATAACATTGTTAATCATGCATATTGTTTACTATAAAATACTGTTGTTCATAAATAATTTTTACTGTAGAATACTACTTTACGTATATACTTGTTTAACATAGAATACTACTATTAATAAGCTTTTTTATTATAGAATATTACTATTATCAAATATTTTTTATAAGCCAAAATTATAATTTCACGTGCTTAATTTAAAGAATCTTAAATATGCTTCTTTATCCAAACTTTCCAATACTGCAAATATTACTTTTTAGTGAACGATTATACTACATTTATAGACAATAGTTTACTATGTCACACATATATTTATTGATATTTTTTACAATAGAATACTACTTTACGTAGATACTTTTTTAACATAGAATAGTACTATTAACTGCCTTTTTTACAATAGAATAGTACCATTATCAAATTTTATTTTTTTAGGATATTACTATTCATAGATAATTTTTTACTCTAGAATACCACTGTTCATAATATATTTTACTACCTGTCATAAAAAATTTCAAATATTTAATGGTACCGTAATATGAACCTTAACACGAGAACTAATGGAAATTTGAGTCAAGTTTTATAAAAATATTTCACACCAGAATTTTGATTTAAAATATTTTAACTTTATTATTTTACGCTTTTCTTCTTTGTATTCTTTAGACTTATTTCACAATTAAATTTTTGATTTGAACTGAAACATATACATATGGTAGCCATCAAAATGACGGTTCACAGTTGTTCTAGTGTACAAAGTGTTAATTTTTGACAAACACCTTACATCCCCGAAAATAACATAATGTGAATAAAGTTAATTAGGACAATTCCATGAAAAACGGACAAAATGTCTTGCGCGTGACACTTGCATAAATACTTATATCTACTAAATTATAAGTTGTTAAAATATAAACTATCCATTAAAAATAACAAAAAAAATTACATTTTCGTATTAGCATAGTTGATTAAGTTTTAAAATACAATATATTGTCTAAACAGTAGTTACAGGTAGAAAAGCTGTCTCACACTTGATATGGAATTGCCCTTTATTAGGTTTTTAAATATCCACGTTTTAAACCCTAAACCTAATTACTAACCAAATTTAACCGATTTTTAAACCATATTTAACAGGTTTACAAATTTCCACTTTCTAAATCCTAGACTGTCCGAATGTAATCTGCCCGTTTAACCCTCCGTCTACCAGACGGGTCCAATGGGCCCGATGGGTACATTCGAAATATTTATTCTAACCAGAAATTTCTTTAAAATAAACTAAATATCTAAACCAGACAATAATGAGTTAAGTAAATAAGTTCAATAGTTTTAAATAAGAATTCTGATGTGTAATATTTTTATAAAACTTGAGTAAAATTTTCGGTAGTTCTAGGGTTAAGGGCCACTCCATGGAAAACGGAGAAAACATATCCTCCGCATGACACTTACATAAATACCTCTATCTATTAATTTATAAGTTGTTAAAAAATAAAATATACATTAAAAATAACAAAAACCCTAGTGTTTCATATTAGCATATACATGTTTTAATTTGAGGATATAATAACATTGATAAAACAACAGTAATATGCAGAAAAGCTGTTCCACACGTGACATGGAATGACCTCTGTATCCCAATCTTCAGTTAATTTCACACAAAAATAAAGTTTGCTAACACCTCATTGTGTGAATAAAATATAAGCGCAACCACGGAAAATCCGTTTATTGATGCATTCAGGGGCACTAACCCTACAACATATTTAAAAATCGCATGTTTGACAATCGCCTAGTGAAATAGCTTTTATAGGCTTCAGGCTTTATAGCAGTATTTTGGCTTCTTAAAACAGGTTGGTTTGGATTTTTTCTGCTCATTTATGCATGATTTTAAGTAAATCTTACATGTAATCCTTACTGTGATCCAGCGTAAAATATCCCCAACATTTCAATTATCTACAAATTCCCAGTTGTTTAATATTACAGTGCGAAAACCTTTTTTAACCCTTAAATACATAGTGTTTCAATTTTGCAACACTTTTCATTTAACTTTTAATAAATAAATTAAGTTCTTCGCTACCACTATATTTATATGGAAATATTAATACTCTAAAACTCACTTAAATATGCTGCTAAATAAAGTTAAAAATTCATCTTAAAATTTTTGGTGTCTAATCCTTAATATAATAATAATTCTTGTATTTAAGGGTTAAGCTGGCAAAAGGTGGAGATTTGGAAAATAAATAAATAAATAAAGTACGGTTGAAATATTAGTACGCTGAAATCCAATACATTTCCCTTTTTTAAAAATATTATCTGTATGATCACTGAAAGCTGTACTAAATTTGTTTACTCTTTTCTTTTTCTTTGAACGTGAGTTTTGACATCAATAATTTTTTTTTCTTTACTTTCACAATAAAATTTTGACGTTCAATTTCAAAAAGTTTTGTATTTATTTTGGCCTCTTTCTAACTTTCTAGCAAATTTACTTACGTATTGAAAATATTCAATAATTATTTTTAGTATTCAATTCTGCTTTCATATTATTCCATTGAAAATAAAGAGTTAAAGCTAAGTTTCAATGCAAGAAATAAGAAAAAATATTTTTTTAATTAGTATTATTATAAAGAATAAATATATTATTTAATATAGTTTTAAAAACAATGTAGTGCAACACAAAAGTATGTGACACAATTTTTCAAACAAATGTGAAAACAGAAAGTTGCATGCAAAAAATATAAGTATTTTGTAAAAATAAATATATAGAAAAACTAATTATACATATAAAAATCAACACGTTGATTGAAATCAAACATTACAACAGTGTTGCAAGATTGGAGAATTTTTTGTCCCCAGATTGTTGATTGTCACCGCTTTTTTGAAATAGAAATATTTAGCATATTTAAAAATAGATTAAAAATTCAGAAAAAGGCGAATTATACTATTTTTAAAAAGTGGCGACAGTCAAATAATCTGTATTAAAAAGTCCCCAATCTGGAAACACTGCACTACAAACAACTCTATGTGAAATCATTCTAGTTTATTTAGTTTTGTTTCATAAAAATTAAAATTCAGATGATCAATAATTAAAAAATACTTATGTTACATATGTCTATGATATGTAAGAATTATTATTATATAACCGCGCTTATTCGCATTTTAAAAGAAGACGTTGCTTACCTTTTTCTAAAGCACTATATAAAGAACATTTTGAAAAAAATTAAATATAACGGTAAGCAATAACAAACGTGACACGTGATTTTAATTAAAATCAAACTTCAAAATTTGTGAAAATTTTCCGGTATTAAACTGAAAACTATCTTTAATTATTAACTTTCTTTAAGGACATTGCCAAGACATCTTACCTATTCATTGGGATGTCCTGATCCGATAACTTCCTCTCTTTATAAGTAATAAATCACTGAAAGTTAACAACACAAAAACAAAAAATAAAAAAACCAAAAACACCAGTTATCCTCTGTTCGGATAAAAACTGTTCGCAATCACGAAAAAACCCACAATTTCCTCACTTTACACAAAATTCAAAAAATTCCTTTTCCGGCATTCGAAACACAGTTATTTCCGCCGATAAAACTTAATAGTACCGTCTGTCCTAGTCGAGAGTTCGACCGCGACTACCCCGTATAAAAGCGCCGTCCAATGTTCTGCCCCTGTAACGTGACTTCCCAGCATGCATCGGTGCCGAGGCTACAACGCCGTTGCCTCGGAGACGGTAGTAAAGGTTTAGTAGAACAGGGGAGCGAAGGAAGGGGTGTCCTGTAACTAAGTTCGGTGAGTGCTCAAAGAATTTATACGGGACATCAGAAAACTTGTCATTTGATATTCACATGAGTGTTGAAAACTTTTGATAAAGAGTGAAGAGGTGGGAAAAAAAGAAAAAGGAGAAAGTATTGCAGTGAAAAAAAAAGTTTCAATATCTTATTGAAGAAAAAAAAATTGAAAATTTAACTTAAATATTTTTTAACACTAGAAAGATGCGGAATTTTACTCAAATTTTACGAAAATATTTCACACCAGAATTTTTATTTTGAATTATTAAGCCAGTTTATTTAGCCAGTTTTTTCATTTGTATCTTTCAAACTAGTTTTATAAAAGAAATTTCTGGTTCGAACTAAAATACACTCATTTGCCAGCGGTCAAAATGACCGCTCACCGTCTTTCTACTGTTAAAGAACAGCATGGTATTTTTTAAGGCGGGTTAATTAAAAAAAAATAGATATTAAAATGTGTTATATATGTCAACGGCTTATGCAAATTTTAATAACTAAAAGGTGTAAATTAAAACTTTAAAATCAGTAAAAATAGGCTTATTCAACTGTTTACATGTTTCGACTCTCCCCGAGTCATTTTTAAAACAAATAAATAAAAATATTCTAAAATTGCACGGTCTATGAAATGTCATCATTCAAATTTTCACGTACTCTTTCATATTATGCACGTTATTTTTCTTATTTTAGTTGGACGTTTATATTTATTTTCATAAACATTGAGTAACTCGAGCCATAGTTTTGGTAAGATAAATGATGCTGCATCGTTACATTATTGAGTTTTTGCGTGTAAGAATCTCAATGCTTTCTGTTATAATGGATAGATAGTATAAACTGGAGAAAAATTATCTTACTTTCATTGAAATTTCTTTGGATGGGTTCTTCTTGATATAATTTTGCTAGGGCTGCAGTTTTTCTATAATATTTAATATCAGCTCCACGCTACTTTTTCTATACTAAAATTCCCTGCCAATCATGCCAATATACTAATTATTAAATACCTATTCCAATACAGTAGAGGAAACTTCCAAATACCGGCTACTGGGTGTTCTGAGAACTGAGCGCAGCGCAGCCTAGCGGTGATAGGTCTGTAACTTTAATTTAGAGAAGAAGTTACGAAAAGCATGTCGCTGAAGTCTTCGTCATTTACAAATAGTAAATGCAAAAGTGTCGAATCTACGTAATCTGGTACACCAAAAGTTTTTCAGATATGTGTTTCTCATTTTTTTTAAATATACTGATCGTATATTGGCTTGAATTATTGATTAAGTTATTTTCTAGACATATTTAGCTCTCAATTGCCACGTGCGCATTATTGATATTTTATTATATGAATGAGTAATACCGGTTTTAACTTAAACACAGCAGTGGTTCGAATTCCGGCTACCTAGAGTGGTCTAAATACCGGCTAGCCGGTATTTGGACCTCTCTCGGTTGCTCTGCTTGAAGGGGAAGAAAATAAATTAATTCAAATAGTTCCATAATTAATAAATTAATTTAAATGGCTCAGAAATAGTTCCAGTCCCATTTCGCAATATGAAAAAAGCAACTATGGCCGTAATTCTTCAGGACCGACACTGGTTACCGGATCACTTTCCAAAAAAGCGCTGTTAGACACTACAAAATTGCCTGTAATAAATGTGAAGAGAAAGAAAAAAATGACGTAGTAAACCAGGCGAAAGAGGCAGAAATTTGATTTTAACCCACTCGCTGCGCAACCCGCAATTTCGTTTGGCAACGGAAAAGTATCAAAGTTTGGGCAACTTGAGAGATTGCCTCGGGGATGCATTTTTTCCGTTTAATTAATCCTCCTTGATTACTCCCACCAGTTATTTTTTTATTGTAAATTTTGCGTTATTTAATTAGACAAAAATTTTTGTTTTGAAAAACCGGTGACAAAAGGTTAATTTTTTTTTAAAGACGTTCATCGCGAATGGGTTAAATACGCAATTTTTGAAGCTATTTCGATAAAACAATTACGCAGCGAGAGGGTTAAAAAATGAAAAATGAAAATATCCAACAGAGGAAGATTATAAATTTGTGTTTTCTGCATGGGTGCTTTCTCTGTGGACAAGAATGGGGGAGGGGATTCTGGGTACAATGTTAAGAATGCGATATGTGGGCTGATAGGCAATATACCGACTAGGGTGGTCACAAGCAACATGGGGAAAATTTTTTTTAACGTTTTCTTCGAGGAGACCCTCCTAAAAGTTGCCAATTAGAAAATGAGATTGGCAAAGTTTCAGCTCAAATAAATAACATTAACCCGTGCTTCATCGAGGTTGAATTCTTGAAAATTTGCAATTTTTGGCAAAAAATTGTCGTTTTTCTTTCTTTACATGAAAAATACTTGTCTTAGAAACCTGATTCTTCTTTTATTTCATAGAAACTGTTGTTGCCTTGAACTTTTACTCTCATGAAAACTTATATTTAATGAACATTTAGTATTTTTCAGGGCAGCTAGTGAACCATACCCTCAAACTCTGCATTTTTGAAACATTGGTAAAAAATGACAAATTAAAAATTTTATTACTTTTGATAATATTTTTGTATTATTTTTACTAGGACTTCCCTCAGAGGGATTAGTCTGAGCGATATTACTGAGAACATAGATTTAATAATAACATGTGGAAGCAAAGAAAATGAGATGTTATCTTTAATTGTCCATATGCTGCGATAAATTGAAATGATGAAAATAAACGAATCGTAGAATTACAAAATCTAATATATAAATTCGTATACACTGTTTTAAAAAATGGGAAATCTAACCATTCAAGACAGCCATGCATTGATATAAAATTGAAAGTACGCAATATATTAAAAGTAAAATAGAAAATGAAATACTAAATTACTTATATCGGAATTTTAACTGTATAAAATGATGTCAAGAGCATAATCAGACGCTCCGCACCAATTTGAGTAACTTTAAATGACAAATATATGATGTTTAAAAAGAATGGAGTATACTTTATATGGTGTGTGCTCCCCCGGAATAGTTAATATTGTACAATATCTGTTTTCCACGGATGCAATGAGGTTGTCGATAACATTTAAGGGATTCTCTCCTCAAAATCTAATATAGTATCAAAGTACCGCCAATGCTTCGTTTGAGTGTGTTTTAGATTTGAATGGTGAGTGTATGCTGGACACTACATACACTGTATTGTTTTGTTTTCAAACATACTCTGCACAAGTTGAGCTGTATTTAGCATGTATTAAATAAAAGAAATCGGCAATGATTACAACATAAAGTATGACACAAGATCTGAATATATCGTCTGCATAACTTTTGAGCTGTCAAAGTGTCATTTGAAGTAATTTACAAATCCATACATATTTATTCAGCAAATCATGCAAGCTAACATACGTCAATATGAACCCGATTATAAAATTTCACCAGAATAAGTTAATATATAAAAAATCTACTAATGATAATTGAGAATATGACCTTATGATAAAATGTCTAGAAAAATGAATCGGATAAAAAATTCATATCACATTTAAAACGGCACTTCCCTCTGTTAGTGGCCTTGGCGAGAGAGAGAAAAGCCTAGAGTAGGAACACTTTAACAAGTACTTTCGGGCAACCTACTCACTCTTTCATACAGGTCTTTATTCAATATTTACACAATTTATTTAATGCTTGGTGGGTAACTATCAGTTTTGTTTCATTTAAATCGCATGCTTTGCGGAGGAAATGTAGCATTATGAAATATTTAAAGTTGCTATACCTAATAATTCCAAATTAATAGTAATTGAGATCGCTTTCCGTTAATTTCATCTTTTTAAATTTTTTAGAAACCATTCATAGAGACAATTGTATATTTTAAAACTAACCCGAAGCAAAATTTCAAGATTTTGGGCTCAGCAGTAACACAGAAATAGAAAATTTTTGAAAGTTTTTTGTTTTTGCACTGTTTTATATAGCGACATTTTTAGAAATTGTTCTATTGCGAGAATTTACGTCATGATAAATACAGCCATGTCAATTTTCATGTTTATATTCCTAACAATTCCATGTACTTCGTTACTTAGATCATCTTTAGATCTTTTTCCGCTTTGTTTAGTCTTTCTATTTTTTAGAATTCGTTCTACAACGAGCATTTACATCTTATTAATTACTACCATGCCAAAGTTCTAGTTTCTAACCCCAACAGTATCCCAAAAATTTCAGTATTCCAAATAAATCATAGTTTAGAACCTTTCTAGAAATTTTTACGTTTATCCGTCAAATTGAACCTTTTAGAGAGCGTTCATTACGAGTATTTATATCTTAAAAGTAACTACCGCACCAAATTTAAAGTTTCTAACCCAATCAATATCGCAGAAATCACAATTTTAGAACTTTTTTGCTCCTGCAGTGATGTAGGCTCTTGCACTGACATAAAATAGTCTTTATTTTGGAGCAGAGATGGCCACCAACATTTTTTTAAGTTGGCTATGTAGTTTCAGAGATAACACCTCACAAACGTATAAGCATTAATAATATTATATACTTTATAATATTATAACGCTTTAGAATATTAGCATTAGATGTACAGATACAAAAGCCATTTATCCGTTACAAACTAAAGTGCCGGCGTTGCCCAGAATTTGAAGGATGTTTGTACTGAAAAATCAATTTCAAAATTTAACATACAACACAAAACAAACATTAAAAAAAGCAGTCGAAATGTTGTATGAATGAATCATATGAAAACGCTACATAAAAATGTATAAATGTATATAACAGACGCAAAAGAATACAGCTATAAATGAATTTATTTCAATTTATAATTGGAGCAATAATGTTAAAATAGGCCAATAATTTCCCTAATCGGGTTTTTATCATGCTTCAATACATTTTTCACACTCATATGATGTTGTACTATATCCACCACGTCCTTTATATTTGCAATATGACATAATATTTTCCTCTTTCACGTGGAAACCTTGAAATGTTATGAAATTATATTCACTTTCATTTAAATTCGTCAAACCATTTATTTCATTTTCATATTTCACGTGAATATCTTGCAATAGAAAAGTAATGACGTAATATTCACCTTTTTTTTAAATTCATCAAACTATTTATTTCATTTTCATTTTTCACGTGGAAATCTTGCAGTTGAAAATTAATTGTTGTAGTAATAATTTTATTGTGTTTTTTAATTGTTGTCAACTGCTATAACGAAAAATCTTTAAATTTGATAAGAAATTGCTGTTAAATTGGTGGTTTTTTATTAATTAAAAATTCACTATAAATTATTTTGATTCCGGATTACTTTAGTCGCCTCGGCCATGTTTTAATACACATGTCCGTATCTTTTCACAATTTTGGCTTCCAAATTGTGGATTTTTATAAAATTACAAACAGACAGATAGACAAGTTTTCATTTTTATATATCTCTCTCTTCTAAAAAAAAGTAACTAACGCTGTCACCGCCGCCGCTGCCGCTGCCGGTTTTGAATTTTTTGTGACCGGAGGTCTTTCTTCGTTAATATTAAGAAAACTATTGTTTACAAAAATATGAAAATCGGTGGTTTTCTAGCGAAATGTTTGATCAACACGCTAATGCATACAGTTTTCAAATCGAAGAATTGTTTTAAGAGATATTTAATGCTAAAGTTGGACAAAATCGTTCCATTAAAAAAAAAATTATAGGAGCAAAAGCTATACATGGGAATTTAATCATTTTTAGATCATTTTATTCAATAGAAGATCCCGGTGTGCAGATTTCATTATTTTTTTTTTTTTAATTTGACTCATTTTTTGAGGTTTTATTTCTATTTTAAATTCAAATATTCAGCATCTTGACAGATATTTTTTACATATTTTAGAAAATTGTATTAATTTCAACTGTTGCCAACTGTATAAACAGCGCAAACAATAATGTTTGCTTCAAATAAAAAAAAAATATTTACACGTTACTATTATAAACAGAAAAAAGCCTTCAAATTAGAATTAAATAATTAGGTATAAAAAGCAGGCACTTATTGGAAATTACGCCATAAAAACTATATTTACATGTGAATTTTAAAAGAGAAAGGATATTGTAAAATAAATTCATTAGCATGCGTTAGAAGTCTGAAATAGAAGAAATTACGTCACATTACACTTATTATGCAAAATGAACAAAAAATAGTATTGCAAAACAGTTTAAATTTAAAAATTGCGCGAGACAAAATATTAGAGGTTAAATATTAGATTATTTCAAAATTTTATTATTTGTCGTTTGATGTGAGGTGTTCAGCTATAAGTATGCAAATTTTCATGTCTCCAACATAATTAGGGTCTGAGTTAGAAAAAGTGCTTAAAATACACAAGTTAGTGCCCAGAGTGTTAAATATTAGACTTTTTTAAAATTTTATAATTTGCCGTTTGATGTGAGGTGTTCAGCTATAAGTATGCAAAATTTCATGTCTCCAACTTAATTAGGGGCCGAGTTAGAAAAATTGTTTAAAATACAGAAGTTAGAGACCGGAGGGTTAAATATGACTTTTTCGAAGTTTTATGATGTATCGTGTTATCGCAAGTGTTCAGCTATAAGTATGCAAACTTTCATGTCTCCACTTAATTAGTGGCTGAGTTAGAAAAATTGCTTAAAATACACAAGTTAGAGCCCAGAGGGTTAAATATTAGACCTTTTTCAAAATTTTATTATTTGTCGTTTCATCTGAGGTGTTCAGCTATAAGTATGCAAAATTTCATGTCTCCAACTTAATTAGGGGCTGAGTTAGAAAAATTGTTTAAAATACAGAAGTTAGAGACCGGAGGGTTAAATATGACTTTTTCGAAGTTTTATGATTTATCGTGTTATCGCAAGTGTTCAGCTATAAGTATGCAAACTTTCAAGTCTCCAAATTAGTTAGGTGATGAATTAGAAAAATTGCTTAAAATACATAAGTTAGAACCCAGAGGGTTAAATATCAGACCTTTTTCAAAATTTTATTATTTGTCGTTTGATGTGAGGATTTCAGCTATAAGTATGCAAAATGTCATGTCTCCAACTTAATTAGGGGCTGAGTTAGAAAAATTGCTTAAAGTACAGAAGTTAGAGACCGGAGGGTTAAATATGACTTTTTCAAAATTTTATGATTTGTCATTTGATGTGTGGTGTTCAGTTATAAGTATGCAAATTTTCAGTCTCCGACATATATAGTTTCTGAGAACGGGCTCTGTGACAGACGGACAGACATACAGACAAACGAGTGTGACAGGTAGTGTTTCGTTAGATGAACGAAACTCTGAAAACATGCTGCGGATGACTGTAACAACACCCTAAAATTACATTACCATCAGCGATCTACCAATCCCGAATTTAGTTTATATTCGTTTCATATATTCTTATTCTTCTGTGTGGCCCTGTAAAATAGCTATCAAAATTATATACAGTAAAACCTCTGAATAGCGGACACCCCCAGAATGCAGAATTTGTCCTCTATTTAGAGGTGACTGCTACTGAGAGTAAAACATGTACAGTTATTTAAGAGTTGGTAATCGAAAAAATGTCCGCTAAATAGAGGTATCCGCTAATCGGGTGTGTCCGCTATGGAGGTTTTACCAGTAAAACCTCTGAATAGCTAACACCTCGGGAGGGCAGAATTTGTCCTCTATTTGGAGGTGTCCGCTACTGAGAGTAAATATGTACAGTTATTTAAGGGTCGGTAATCGAAAAAATGCCCACTAAATAGAGGTGTCCACTAAACAGGTGTGTCAGTTATGGAGGTTTTACTGCATAATAATATCATCCTTTACAAAAAAAAATTGCATGCTGTATGATAGACAGACAGACATCCAGAGAAAGTTAACCTCCCGGAGCAATAAACACTCATGTCTTTTGTTTTAATCATCCACAATTGTATATTTCATACAACAGGCTAAAAACGATCACCGTGGTACGGAGTACTGTATTATTATTTGTTTGCCCACCAAAACTGGTTGCCACTGGTTGTTGCAAGGTTTGTGATCACGTGGTTAAAACTGATCTATTCGATATTACTGCGTGCGTATTTTTTTTATTTGCTCCATGTGTTCAAACCAGTTGTCTACGAAAACATCAACCGGTGAAAGCGACGCACACCAAATTTCTGTGACGTATGCAGATAAATTGTGCTTTTTTATCATTTTTTTCTATATAATTTTTAAACGGTTTGGAACTTATTTTTCATAGTAGGTGCATTCAGTAGGCCACCCTCATAGGTACCTTCTGGTGCAATCAGAAACGAACTCCGATAAATATTTTTTGAGTTATGCTTGACGAAAGGTTTTTATTAGGCTTTTTTTTTAGTAGGACATGGCGTTAATATCCATCGTAGTAGTAATGTGTCCGGACAGTAATATTTCGCTGAGTATTAGCCTTCGCTTCGCTCAGACAATTAATAGGCAAAAATAAGTGAACAATTTTTGTAAGTTTAAAAATATTTCACGAATTATAATTGATTATTAGTTATCTAGTTCTGTGTCTAGTAAGAAAGAGCTTCTCGATTTGTATTGCAGTTGAACCTCTGAATTTCTCTTTTTATTACAAGGCTGTTTTTGTTATCTGTTATGGTTATCTATTTTTAGAATTGACGAAACATTCTGTAAAACCCCTTCTCCCTCTTGATATGATGACAAAAATGTAAGATTTTTTAAATTGGCCACATTTCTCATCAAATTATCGACAGTAAGCAGCCAAGTAATTGTCAAGTTTTATGTATTTTATTTTACAATATTCGCAAAATGAACTGAACGCTAGAGAAGCTGCTAGACTTAGAATACATCCACTAGCTAACCACAGACATTGACTCTGCAAATAACTGTTTCCTAAACAAAAAACTGAGCTCATCAAAAACAGATTTTAAAATTCCCGTTTAGAGAGAACTGTTGTTCACTGGGGTGGAAAACTGCTTCACCATTTTTTGAATAAAGAAAATGTAGAGTGGATAAATGTTTTAATTAGTTGTGGGGATGAAGAACAGTTACTACGAGTTCCTCAACTTGAAAATAGTATCGGAGTAATTCAGGTAAAAGCTGTATTTTCAGTAGTTGAAGAGTGTGCGGAAGTTGGTAAAATCCAGGCAATATTTTTGATACAACTGAAGTAAACACAGGTCGCCGCAGAGGAACCTGCATTTTTCTATAGCAATTGTTAAAGGAAAAGTCTTCTGTATTTACCATGCCGCCACCATAATTTAGAAATTTTCCTAAAGTTCTTCTTGATTGTAAAATGGGCATAATCACTGCCCCTCAGCCAGATATTAAAAAAAAAACCCAATTCTGATTGGGTGGTCTAAATTAAACCAGAGTAAGTATACAAATGCTATTGAAGATGAAATACTAGGTATAAATAGTTAATTCAGAAGAAATTTAAAATTTTCTCACAGGAACTTTTAAAAAAACAGCTCAGGCATGTTTATAAAGAGTTTATCCAACTTTGTTTAATTTTTATAGAACTCCTTCCTGCAAAAGACTTTTTTTCAGAGCACCTGGTGCTTTTAATCATGTCAGATGGATGGCGGCACAGGCCATTCATTCTCTCAAAATATATTGTTTCAGAGATCATCCTTCAATAACAAATTTAGAAAAAGAAGATATCAGAGATCTTTTCTTATTTTTAATCAATATTTATGTAAAAGCGTGCTTCAATACTTCACTGCCACTTTAGCCCCCAATTCAAGACCTGCAAATAGTAAAATCACTTGTTCACTACAGAAAATTTGATAAATAGGTTACAGACAAAGCACTTGCTAAAATGACAAACAGCCTTTGGTATCTTAACTAGGATCAAGTTGCAATTTCATTTTTAGATAATTCTTTGGTAAAAAAGTCAACATAAGCCACCTTATCTAAACCATTACCGGTTAAATCCTTTCCGGCGCAGTGTCCCACGCCGGGACCACCTAATTTTAATTCCAAACTTACAAACGGCACGAAGAATATTTTAATAAAATTTTGCTTTTACAATGAAAGGTTAAAGTAATGTGTTTTTAATTTCTAAAATAATCGTTTGTAAATTCCGAGGTAGACAATCATTTCATCCTTTTACGAACAGAATTTTTCTGTGCCGGAAAAGGTTAACGTGGCAGTTGTAAGGGAAAATAATTTTTTTTCTTTATTATGCCTTCTTTCTTGTAACACAACTTTAATAATAAAACGCAATTGAGCATTATTTGCTCCCATTTCTATACTTCCTTTGCCCTCCCTTTTTTTAAAAATTCTTTCAGTTTAAAATTCGATTTTTTTTCCTTTTCTTTGGGATTTTTTTTAATCAAACACTTTATTGAACTTCACAAAACGAAAAAAAGAAAAACAAATGGTGGAAAGCAGATGAAATGGAATGTTACAGATTTTTTTCGCTTTTTCATAAAAGGTCAATTTTTAGGATTCAGGTGAAGTCTAGTCCAGAATAATGCGCGTATTTTTAAATCTATACCTTTTTAGAAAAAAATGGTGTGTGGTTCTTGAAAGCAAAACTTTTTAAAATAAAATGAGGCCTGCATTATGTTTCTAGATTCAATTGTATTCATTTCATGAAGGGAAAACAGCATTTTTTTTGCGAAAAATCACGTTTTTTTCAAATTTAAACCTCAATGAGGCACGGGTTAATATTACCCAAATGAGCTGAAACTTAGCTAATCTCATTTTCTAGTCAATTGACAACTTTTTGGGGGGGTCCCCCCGAAAAAATTCGAAAATTGATTTCTTGTGACCACCCTAATACCGACGCAGAGTGATATTATGTTTTTGATTTGTTTCAGATAAAATAATTCTCATTTCAATCAGCAAGCTTTTTTTTTTGTTTTACACGTTAAAAAACAAAATTAGAAACATAATGGGAAGAAGTCTGGTACAGATAGTCGTAAAGAATTTTAGATATTTGACAAAAATACTTATTTATTAAAAATTGCGTTTTTTTTCTGTGCGTAAGAAATGTTATTAATCAATACAATTTATTAAAATAATATTCTTATTGCTTAATAATTGTCATTAGCTCTTCTTGTGTGATCTTTTGGGAAAAAACTTAGGTAGCCGGTATTTAGACCCCATTTTAAAAACTCAAAATTTAAAGACTTTCGGAATTTTACCTCTTATAAACAGAAAACGCCTTTTAAACTGATTTTTTCCCCCAAACAGGTGTAAAACATGTCAAGGTACCCAGCTGGCACTTTTTTATTTTATTAATTTTGAAAATTGTATGATCTAGATTGAAAACAAAAGTGGTAGCCGGTATTTGGACCTTTTCCTCTAATTATTAAATATCTATGTTCTTATATATACAGGGTGTTCCGTTAAAGGGGTCCCACATTAATAGGGGTAATAGAGGTTATCACATGGAGCATAAATCAGTATATAAAGCCTGGTCGGATCTCAATAGTTTTCAAGTTACAGCAAATAGAATGAAAATTCGGAAAATTGTAAAAGAACCCTCATTGCTAAACTATCGATAATGCTACATAAAAACGAAGCACATATTTAGAAAGAGCAGAAAAAAACCTACAAAATGACATCAATTGTATTAAAATAGCAATATTTATTGACGAGTTACAAGCCCTGAAACAGTGAAAAAAGTACGAAATCCAATATACATCAAAATAGTTAATCGTTAATTCCAAAAAGACAACTCTAGCTACAACAAGGAAAATGTAGTAAAATTTGGTCCATTCCGAAAACTTTCGAAAAAGCTTACAATGAACCATATCGGTTTAATTGTGTGAGAGAAATTAATCAGTTTCTTAGTTACAACTCCGCTTTCTTTGACACTAGCAAAGGTTAAACTCCGCCCATCACGATTGGAAACACCGCCTTTTTAATTACTCTCAACTATACATTTTCGATCATGCTTCTTCTGAGATGCAACATTTTTAATTATTCAAGAGTTGAATGAACCAAAATAACTTTACAATAATAGTCTACATTTTAAAGTGGTCTTTTATTGATATAAAGCTTAAGTTAAATTCTTTAAAATTAAACTGGTGGTGAAAATTCGGAAATAATTAAAAATATTGCGATTTGTAACTATGCAAGAAGTTTCAGTACATGTTTTACATGGACAATTATTGTATGTATATGTGCATCATAATTTATGCTAGGAAATAATAATAACAAATAGCATAATAATTTTATTAATTATAAATTTAAAAAAGACACTAAATTTTAAATTAATTCATACAAACTTTGTAATTTACAATTTGAGTACACCACAGTCTGTGACTTAAAAAATACTGTGCCAAAAAGTGTTGAAAATAAAAGAAAAATGACAAATAAAGAATTACATTCCACGTACTTTATGACATATGTGAAGCATAGTCTTCTGGCCTCCGCTGCACAGTTCAATGTCGGAAGGCAGACGAACGGACATTATTATAATAGGTGTTCGAAGTTGCGCCCATTAACAGAATCGCACAGCCGACAGCGACGTCGTAAAGATTGGCGAACACGCCGAAAAACTCCGACGGAGTTGGGAATGTCTCCTGCAGCGACAACGATTCGCGCTAGTAAATCCGGTGTATCCACAGGCGTTTCATACACCAGCGATTTAAGGTGTCCCCAAACAAAAAAGTCTAACGAATTGAGGTCTGGAGAGCGTGCAGGCCAAGCAATAGGTCCACTGCGTCCAATCCATTTCCCAGAATATGTTGAATTGAGGTGATTGCGAACACCTATGAAAAAATGTGCCGGTGCGCCATCGTGCATAAACCACATATTGTGGCGCAATGTTGCTGGCACATTTTGCAGTAACTGCGGTAAGATATCCCGTAGGAAAACCAAGTACGTACTGCCATTGAGTACATCTGGGAGTAAATATGGTCCTATGAGATAATCGCCGAGGACACCTGCCCATATGTTCACACTGAACTTTTGTTGTGCGTTCGACGGGAAAACAGTGTGCGGATTTGTATATGACCATGTGTGCATATTGTGCGTGTTTACCACGCCCTCTCTCGTAAAAGTTGCTTCATCAGTAAATAAAATATTTTCCAGAAATTGTGGATTATTTTCTGTTACATTAAGCAACCAGCGTACGAATTCTGTCCGCTGAGCACAATCTGTTACTGATAACAGTTGTACCCGCTGCACATGAAAGGGGTGCATGTTTTCTGCACGCAGAACACGCCACACACTTTGGTGAGAAACACCGACTTCAGACGCAGCAGCTCGTGTACTCGTGGAGGGGTTATCTTTAAAAATATTCAGTACATCTTCTTCCATTGCAGGTGTTCGTACATGTCGAGGTTTCCCTGCATCAATGCTTGCTGTATTAACCGATCCAGTCTCCCGTAATCGTCTATCGATTTTTATGAAGAGTTTCGAACTTGGGCAACGTCTCCTTGGAAATTGCTCACGGTACATGCGCTGTGCTAGACATGCATTTCCATGAGCTTGCCCGTACATCAGATGCATGTCCGCATATTCTTCGTTAGAGTATTCCGGCATAATTATTACACATCAACTTACTACAATCCCACTTACAACAGCCTCCCTTTAACATAACGCCCACTGATGACTGCTGTTTTATTACACTTTTCTTCCTATACACATAGAAAATTTGCATAAAAAGTACTTCTTCTTCATCATCCTGAAAGTTCATGGAGGAAACGCAGCAGTCACGGAGTTTGCTTTAAGACAAGGCGAGAGCTGCACAATATGTCATTCACTTGACCAGACTGAATAATGAAAGGGTATTGATAGAGGTTGATCAGAAATGTATAATTGAAAGATATTAAGACGGGGTGTTTACAATCGTCATGGGCGGAGTTTCGCCCTTTCCGAGCGTGCAACAGTACAGAGTTGTAACTAGGGAACTGCTTGATTTCTCCCATACAATTAAACTGATATGGTTTATTGTCAGCTTCTTCGAAAGCTTTCGGAATGGACCAAATTTTATAACATTTTCCTTTATGTAGGTAGAGTTGCATTTTTGGAATTAACGATTAACTATTTTGCTAAATATTTGATTTTGTATTTTTCACTGTTTCAGAGCTTGTAACTCGCCATTAATTCTCAATATTCTAAAACAACTTATGTCATTTCGTAGGATTTTTTCTGCTCTTTCTAAATATGTGCTTCGTTTTTATGTAGCATTATCGATAGTTTAGCAATGAGGGTTTTTTTACAAATTTCCGATTTTTCATTCTATTTGCTGTAACTTGAAAATTATTGAGATCCGGCCAGGCATTATATACTGATTTATCCTCCGTGTGATCTCCTCTATTACCCCTATTAATATTGGACCCCTTTAACGGAACACCCTGTATATTACCGTGAAAGTCCGAAATTGGAGAATGTCCAGGGCCTGATTACCAACGGAGCACACTTACACCAATAAATTTTAAAAGAAAAGTTCGTCTTATCTAAACGCCGTATTCATGTAAAATATCTGCTGTGAATGAGGTAAAATTTTCTGTTTATTTTTAGTGGTAGGAATTTGCCCCGTGGATAATCAGGCTCTGAGAATGTCGACTTTGACAGGTGAATGTGAACACATAACAAATACGTCGGTGAAAGACCGAATATTTGATTATATACTTGTACATTCGGACCATCACTGGTGAATGTCGACAAGCTCATATAGTCTCTGGTGGAGGTCGAAAAGAGAAGCGGTGTTCAACAGAGAAGCTACAGCCTGTAGCTAAATTCTTTATTCTATTGAGAGTCAGTCAGCTTTAGTTTTATGCGAGGCTTTATGGTGCGCGCAACGTTTTCTTAAATTTTATTTTTTTATTCAATATCCTAATTTATATTGAATGGATACTGCAGTGAGCCGTGATCTTTTTTTTTTTTTATTTCGAAAAAATAAATACATTCATCGAAAGTAAACGAGAAAACATTTTTTTTTTTTTTTTTTTTTTTTAACCATTTGGAAAAATGGTTATTGTCCTCGTCAGGGTAGGAAATCAAAAGCGTATCCGAAGCTTTTTATTGGTTTAATCCGCATTTTATTCGTTTTATGGTTGGTCTATACAGTAATCTGCATTTCCCTTTACTTTCAACAGAAATGGATACCTTCTGTTGCCACTATGACAAAAAAGTAATAAAAACTACAAAAAAAAAAAAAAAATAAGTCAGAAACAATCTGAGATACAACTTTCAAACAAATTGCCTTTAAAAGTATATATTTTTTTTTCTCTATATGACTGTGTAAAAAGTAATATTGTGGGATGTTTAGAAGTTTAAGAATGAAATTTTATTTAAAATGGTCGTCAGATTTATACGATGGAAAAGCCTTTTCCCGAACAGCCAATGAAATGCTTGGATAATACGTAAGTTTCAGGAAATCTTGCAATTTTTACGTGCAATAACACTATTAATGATTAATCCATGGCGTACGTAATGTATGATCAATACCGTGCGATTTTTTATCCTTCTATATTTAAAAAAAAGTTTTGATTTGGAAATGGACCAATGAACATCTGCGTAGATACCGTGAATTGCATTTGATTGGTCAGAGCTTTATGACGCTATAATGGAGGTTACCAAGGGAGGACCCGTCTCTCTGTCGCCAAAAGTGGCGCCAATTTGGCGCTATTTCCAGTATTTTACCAAAATTAATGGTATTTTTCCGGTATACGGGCAGCATGCCAAAATGTATGCTAATGCGCCAATTATTTCAACCCTGGTCGTGAAAAGGATTTTTATTGTAAACCATGCGAAACATTGTGATTTGTTATTTATGAAACGTGAATTACGTGAATGATTATTATTTAACCTTAACCTTGGAAAGCTTTTTAATTTGCTATTATTCGAATTAAAAATGTTTTTTTTTATATATATAAACTTATAATTTACTTTTACTTCTGACGCTGAAATGGATTTTACCATTTGGCAATTACCAGATGATGAGAAAGTTGCGATAAAACTGTTTCAGGAATTTGGAATTCTGCATAATAAAAGGTTGTGTTCAAACAACCATGAAATGAAATTATGGATGAGTTCTGAAAATCTGAAATGTAGATGTAGCTTACAATCATGTGAAGAAAGCGTAGGAATACGACAAAAAACATGGTTTGAAGGATCGCGGTTGTCTTTTTTTAATGCTTTGAGGTTTATATATTTATGGTGCCAAGAGTTGACATCGATTGAGTTTTGTGAGCTGCAACTTGATATGAACCACAACACAACAGTGGACTGGAATAGTTATTTTAGAGAAGTTTATGCAAATGCTTTATGTTCACGACCAAATAGAAAAATCGGTGGACAAAATAAAATTATAGAAGTAGATGAAAGTCTTTTTACCAGAAGAAAAAGCAACGTAGGGCGTGTTCTTCCTCCTCAATGGGTGTTCGGTGGTTTATGCCGTGAAACACGGGGATGTTCCTTACCCCTATTCCCGATCGTACTGCTGAAACTTTAATGGCGGCAATAGAAAACAATGTAGCTGATGGAAGTATCATGGAAGACGGTAGTATTCCGAGTGACGCAGCCTTAAGCCTAAAATCGTATCGTATCGTATCGTTAAAATCGTATCGTATCGTATCATAGAATTCGTAGATGGCGGAACTCATATATCAGCTAACTCGACATCAAAGAAAACGCGAAAAGCCGCCTTTTAATAACTCAGCAGATATAGGTCTTATTGTTCTGAATTTTCTAGAACAGTCTTATATCTGCAGTCTAATCGTATACTGAAATTTTTACATTCCTACGTGCAGTATATTTTGAGATCTAAATAGCCATTTTTAAAGTGAAAACGTTGGTATGATATCGAGGAAGTTCCTAATTTGAAAATCCCAAAAACGGTTCTAACGATTATTTTTAAATTGATACATAATATAAATGTGATTAAGGCGAGGTGAATAACACTTTTCTTTTTTCTGGGAAAACTCTCGTTCGTTAAATAATTCGATTTTTTTTCTCTCGAAAATGAAACGGGCGATTTTTTAAAAATCAAATAAATATGTTTCAGATGAACCAAATAACAATTTACTTGTTTCCAGCAAGACTCTTGTTCGTTTTATATTGCGCATGAAAAATCGGACTATATTTCTTCGCCATTCTATGGAAATTTCACCGAAAATGCATGACACTGTATTCATACACATGCTTTCTTTTTAACCACTTTTGGGGAGAAAAATTTTGTCTTCCCACTGGCTGAGTGGTTAAGGGCCATCGTCTACTGATCTTAAGATAGGCAGTTGGATACTCTCTGGTACTTGTTTTCGCATGTGAATGTGTTTTTTTTCTTTTAAAGTCTGTTAGTTGACCATTATTCTCAGTTCCTTTGTAATTTTTTAATTGCTATTAAGTTAAATAAAATTACAATTATAATGACGCCAATTTGATAATGAATTTTTCTTGGCAATTTTTCAACAATAAAAATATTACCATAAATTTTATAAATATATTTAATTTCAATCACTTTACAAAAAATATACATTAATAATTATTATTTGAATATAAATCACACGATCAGAAACGTAAAAAAATAATTCATTTCAGCTCTTCTTTTTATAATATCATTTTTTATTATTATGACGGTCAATCAATATATAATCACTGACATCCATATTATTATTATTATTATTATTATTATTTTCCTTGCATAAAAAGTATTGTGATGTAATAATTCTTTTATAATAAATAATTTAGTTGAAATGTTTTATTTATAAATAACAATGAAGTTTGATAACCCCGAGACAATTGTTTTTATTTAACTTTGCAATATTTACAGTTTACATAATAAGCCTATCAGAATTCTGGTGTCGCCATCTTTTGACGCAATTGCGTACTACATTTTGTCTCTTATTCGGAAAAAAAAATAACGCTCTTCGCCGCTTTGAAAGAATCTCTTGTGACTAGAGGTCTGTTTCGCAAATATTAAGAAAATTACTGCATACAAAAATATTAAAATGGGTAGTATTATAGAGAAATGTTTGATAAAAACGTTGAAGTAGACAGTTTTTAAATCGAAGAATTATTTTAAGAGATATTTAATGTTAAATCTGGATAAAATTGTCTCATTAAAAAAGTCTCATAGGAAAAAAAAATATATACATGAGAATTTAATCATTTTCATTCAATTTAATCCTTCAATAGAAACTCGAAGTTTGCAGAGTGCATTTATTATTTTTAGCTTGCCTAATTTTTTGACGGTTTATTTCAATTTTAAATTAAAATTTTCAGAATTCCTAGAGATATATTTTTTACATATTTTAGAAAAAGGTTATTTTAAATTGTTGCCAATTGTTAAAACAGCGCAAAGAATAATATATCCTTTAAATTAAAAATTTATTCACACGTGACTATTATAAACAGAAAAAAATCCTTTTAAATTAGAATTAAATGATAACGTGTTAAAAGCTGGAAAATATTAAACATTACGTCATAAAAATTGTTTTTACACATGCTTACTTAAAATGAAAGAAAATTATAAAATAATCAATTATTTTCAAATTAGAATTAAATGATTACGCATTAAAAGCAGGAAAACATTGAAAATTACGTCATAAAAATTATATTTACACGTGAATATTAAAAGAAAAAGAAAGTTTTTAAATAATAAATTCATTGATATGTGTTAAAAATCGTAAATGGAGGAAATTACGTCATATTGGCCAAAGTGGCCAAATAATAATATTGCAAAACAGTTTAAATTAAAAAATATATTTATATGAGAGATTTATTTCAAATTTCGAGATGATATTTTTAACTATAGTTGCCAATTTTAAGGTAGCGCAAATAATAATATTATCTTTCTAATAATAAAAATATTTTCAGTTGAATGTTACAAAGAAAAAGGAAAGTTTGGTGAAAATTATGTCAGATTTAAAACGTTACATTTAAAATCTCTTATTTAAAATCATTTTCTTATAGCGTTGTTAAAAAATACCATAAACCAAAAACTCTGTTGACTTAGTTCCTTTTATATTTGGTAATTTTGAAATGTTTAACTAATCTTATTTAATCAAGCACGGAAACAGCAACTAACATCAGCTGATTCGGTCTTGAAATCCCTCAGTAAAAGGGAAACCCGTTTACAGTAAGATCGCCATTGATTTTTTAATTATACAGAGCAGCCTCGATTATCCGAGCTAATTGGGACTGTTAGTAAATCGGAATCGGAAATCTCGGTTAATAGAAACTGTGTGTAAAAACTCGCCGTGCTTGCGAATTTAACATCTCTTTTAAAAAATATATATAGAACGTTTTTTAAATAATAAAAATAAATATATGTAAAGTTCTGTTTCACAGCTTAACAAATTTAAAAAGAAAATCAACTACCAGTAGTAAATTTTAAAATGCAAATTGAAAAATTTACGAAAGTTCACACAGCCACTGGAAACAAAGCATTGTTCGCTATTGACTTCTCAGGGTCCAATGTTTCTTTGGAGTTGAGTGCTTTTAAGGGCAGAAGGGCCTGTATAGCACGAACAGTGAGCTAAAGAGTGTGGTTATCTTTAAGGCTCATTCAAAAGGGAAAAAATCAGACTTTGTTATCGGCTCGGTTAACAGAAACCTCGATTAATCGAAGCTCGGTTAATCCAGGTTTTACTATAATTGAATCTTCCGTAATCTTTTTAAAGCAGATCAAATTAATGGTCTTTAGCACAAAGTCACATAGCTGATAACTGCCATGCTTGTTGGCCACCTTTTTTTTAAAAAGTTTGCTTCGCCTTATTCAATTAATGAGATATCTCCGATAAAATAAGTCACATTTTCGCTTTCTAAAATACTGGTATCCAAAAATCGTAGCATGTAACTGACACTACAAGTACTCATGGAACTATAATATTTTAAGTCTGATTTTTATTATAGACTATATAAAATTATTAAAAATATATATTATGATAGGAACTAGCGGGCTTCGTCCGCTATTTACGTTACGGATATAAAAAACATGTTTTTTTTTTTTTTTTTAGGGAAAAAGAAATAAAAACCTATTTGACGATAGGTTTATAAAGACACATTTTGTATTTGTTATATTTCCGGGGATGAAGAGGGGGGGGGGGACTATTTTGATTAAATATCGCAATTAGCCCACATGGTAGATATAATTATGATAGACAGTAGCGGGCTTCGCCCCTCTATGGCGCCTTATGGGTCCAGCTTCCATAACTCAGAAACTACCTTTCGGACATCAATGCAACAGATTCCAAACGTTATAATTAACTTAATAATCACCCTATATAGCATTAAAGTACATTTATGAGTACTGCATACTATTTTTTATAGTAATTTCTGAAGAGAAAAAAATATTTCGGTTCCATTCTAGGTACTGGTCTGAAAATTTTTGAAAAAGTGGGGAAGTAGGGGACATGAGACTGATGTTTGTCAAACAACACAAAGGGGGTCTGGCTTATTCAACTTGGTTTTTGATGACTACAATTGGAAGGTGGTTTGTTTAAAAGAGTGCGTTCCCTGCCCCATGAAAATTGGAACTATTGGTGCACCATCTATGTAAGGATTTAATAATTATAAATTAACATTTTGGATTTATTAATTTAGGGTTAAAGTGTTTTTAAAGGAATATCAAATGAAACCCTCTGTGCGATCTGCGATTATACTTACCCACTTGTTTTTATATACAAACTGCTATAAGGAAAATTGTAATAAAATAGTAAAAATTAAATCTGCATTAAATTCCATAAGTATCTTTTTTTTAAATCATTTTATCACTAACCTCAAAAAAGTAATGATATCAATGCAAAAACCCTTGACGGGTTAAAAGTTTCTGACGCAGCACTTTATCTTATGCTCTAAGAATTTTAAATATGGAACTTAAAAATACTGATATCAAATTTTGAGTGACGAAATTTTGAGTGAATGGTTTATTTGCGTCAAACTATCCTTTTTCATACATTTCATGTAGTTTGGACACAATGACGCAAAGAAACCATTTACATAAATCTTACTCACAATTTTGAATAGCGTGACACAAAAGATAAATCAATTTATTGAAATAAATACATTTCAATGCATAGTATAGATTCAATGAAAGTGATATATTTAACAGTGAATTGGAAAATTAAAAGTATTGTGTAGATGTAAAAAAATATTTTAACCAAGTCAAAAATAATTTAAATTGAATTTTAAAACAAACCTTTTAAAGTCACATCAAGGCTTCACTTAAATTTTATATCATATCTTTTAAAACTCATATTTTGAATATATGAGAGATGTAAATGATAAAGCAACAGCGAATAAAATTTTATGCAGCTTTTCATGTTGAACATAACTTTTGCACATGCGATTATAAATAAAACAAAAATAAAATGATGAAATAAATACAAATATATTTTTTAAGAAATAGCCTAACGTCACTCAAAATTTGATATCAGTATTTTTAAGTTCCATATTTAAAATTCTTAGAGCAAAAGATAAAGTGCTGCGTCAGAAACTTTTAACCCGTCAAAGGTTTTTGCATTGATTATTTATACAGATTACTGGAAAGGACATAAAACAGATGAAATACGAAGTGCTGGTTATGATATTTCACAGTAAATCACAAATACAATTTTGTCGACCCTAATAATGGATGTCATACTCAAAATGTTGAGAGATTATGGGGCATCGCAAAATGGTGCAACAGAAGACATCGGGGGAATGTTCGTCATCATTTAGAGCCGTATCTCATACAGTTTCGATGTCTTCATTCAAAAAATGAAATGTTTACTGCAATGCTAAAAGATATTTATAATTTTATGGCAGCAGTTTAATAGGATTTTTTATTTTATTACTTTATTGGGCACAGATGTCATATACTATAATCATATAATATTGGCGCGATTTTTTCTGACGTCAATGTCATATACTCACCGGGTACTTAACTGGCGCAAAGTGTCGTTATTTTGCTTGATATGGTAACCCGGATGTTGTTGTTTATTTATTAATAAATTGTTTATTTACATTTATTTTCTTTTTTAAAACTATATAAATGTTTTATTCCATATTTATTAATCAAACTTTTTTTTATTTATTGTTATTCCCCTTTTTAAAAATATATCCCAACAAAAAATTTTCGATAAAAAGAAAAAGCGCCAAGTTCTTAATGTTTCGGCAAGAAAAAGTCGTGATATCTGAAGTTCGCATAAGTTAACAGCCAAACATCCCAAATCTTTCATTGAAAATAGCTTCCTGCGACTTGGCTGTTAATGCCGGCACAGATGTCATATTCGCCCCATATTGGCGCGATTTTTTTCCGACGCCGATTTGGCGAAAACATCAACAGCATAAACAACAACATCCGGGTTACCATATCAAGCAAAATAACGACACTTTGACGCCGCTTAAGTATACATTGCGTATATGATATTGGCGTCAGAAAAAAATCGCGCCAATATGCTGCGAATATAACATCTGTGCCTTAATGCCTTATACAGCATTTACAAATTAATGATTGGAAATTATGCATTTATGAATTATTTAAATATTAAAAGTAATATTAGAATGCAAAGAGGCAACTTCACTTGAAGACATTATAAGTAAAAGATTTCTGATAAGTACCATTCAGTTTCAACAAATATTAGAGATCATTTAGTCCACTTGGGATTTAATTTCCAATTTGTACGGTCTAAAGCTAAAGTCATTAACATAAAACCCAACAAATAAAACAAAATTTACTTACTTCAATCTCACAATATGTGACATAATATTTTAATGTGTTGTTATTCCCTTTTTAAAAATATATATGTAACTGGTATTCAAAAACGAGGTTATCGCCAAAATGGCGTCGGAAAAAAATCGCGCCAATATGGGGCGTATATGACATCTGTGCCCTTTATTGTATAACAGTTATTTGTTCACTTATTTTAAGTATGAATTTATGATTTAATAAAATAGTTCGTAAAATTCTGTAATTTTCAAATGTTATATTTTTAAAATGCTCACTTTACAATCGACAATGTTTTTTCTTTTATTTTTCAAATGTTTCAATTCACGTGATTTTCATTTTGCGCCAACTATTGCGCTTGGAGACAATGCTGTCCGTATAACGGAAAAGTACAAAAAAAAGTAATGCTTTGGAAATGGACCAATGAAAATCTGCGTAGATACCGTGAAATGCATCTGATTGGTTAGAAATTTATGAGGCTATAAGGGAGGTTACCAAGGGGGGGACCCGTCTCTCTGTCGCCAAAAGTGAAGCCAACTTGGCGCTAATTCCAGTATTTCGCCAAATTTCTATAGACTCCCATTGAAATACAATACGGTTTACTTGCATGCAGGAAATTAAAAAATTGAGATATTTCAATGCAACAAAAACTAATATTAGCTTATGAATAAAGCTTAATTGAACTATTTACATTATTTTTAAGCACAAACAATAATCCGGGGTTGGCTAGAAAATAGGAATTGCTTCGCCATACCGAATGGAATAGCTAAGCGATTACGCGGGGTGCTGGTGAGCGTAGCGAGCAGGGGGCGGTGCCCCCCTAGTGTCTTAAATTTTAGTCTTTGAAAAAATCATTTTCCAAATGGTCGTTGTAATTTGTTAAATTGTTTTTTATTTTTATTTACTTTTTTTTTTTAAGAACAGTACTCTAAAATATTTTCTGATGTGATTTCTGCTAAAGCTAAGTGAAGCACATCTTTGGATTATAGACGATTAAAACGTTTTTATGTTTTAAAAATTAATGAAATATGGAGAAGTAAATGCAAATTTCCGACATATTCAACATTCACCATTAGTGCATGGTAAATGTCGACATTTACCGGTGTAAGTCAGAAATAAAGATATTTATCAAATATTTCGGACATACACCAAACGACTACGTGAATGTGTGCATTCACCGGTGAAAGTCGACATTCTCGAGATTTCGGTCTTTCACAGAAACATATGTATATATATCTGTACTTCTGTACTAATATTATAAAGAGGTAAAAATTAATTATTTGTAGGAGGTAAGCTCTGGAACTACCGAACCAATTCCAAAAGCAATGGTATCAAAATGATGGTGTTAGTCCAACTTAGAACATAGGCTATATTTTATGTCAGTGCCACTAACCCAAAAGGGGTGCAGGAGCAAAAAACGCTCTACAAATGCGATTTTTGTGTTACTGAAGGACCTAGAAACATGAAATTTTGAATAGTAGTTACTTATAAGATACTAATGATATCTAAGGACATTTCTTAAAAAGATCGAAATTAAAAACGGGTGAAAATTCTCGAAAAGCGTTCTAAAAAACGTTCTAAATGTCGATTTTTACGCCATTTCAGGAAGTAACAAACCGATTTCAAAAATAATGGTGTCAAAATGATGGTGATAACCCTCGTTCCAACATAGGCTCATTTTATGTCGGTGCCACGACCCCTAAAGGGGGTGCAGGAGCAAAAAAACGTTCGAAATTGCGATTTTTGTGTTACTGAAGAGCCCAGATACCTGGAATTTGGCATAGTTGTTACTTATTAGATATAAATGATATCCAAGAACAATTCTTAAAAAAATCGAAATTTAAAAGGGGTGAAAATGCACAAAAAGCGTTCTAAAAAACGTTCTAAATGGCGATTTTTACACAATCTCAAGAAGTACCAAACCGATTTAAAAAATAGTGTCAGAAAGATGGTGATAACACTTGCTGCAATATAGGCTACATTTTATGTCGGTGCCACTACCCCTAAAGGGGGTGCAGGAGCAAAAAAACTTTCGAAATTGCGATTTTTGTTTTATTGAAGGGCTTATATAAATAGAATTTGGCATGGTAGTTAGTTATTATATATAAATGATCTCTAAGAAGATTTCTTTAAAAAATCGAAATTTAAAAGGGTGAAAATGCGTAAAAAACGTTCTAATAAATGTACCAAATGGCGATTTCTACGCAATCTCAAGAAGTACCGATTCTTTTTTTTTAATGGTGTGAAAACGATGGCAACAGCCCTCGTTCCAAAATAGGCCATATTTTATGTCAGTGGCACTACCCCAAAGGGGATGCAGGAGCAAAAAACGTTCTAAATTGCGATTTTTGTGATACTGCAACATGAAATTAGGCATGGTAGTTACTTATATTATATAAAGGATCTCTAAGAACATTCCTTTAAAAACTCGAAATTTAAAAGAGGTGAAAATGCGCGAAAAGCGTTCTAAAAGTGTTCTACATTCTGATTTCTACACATTCTCAGAAAGTACCCAGCCGATTTCAAAAGTAATGGTTGTAAATTGATGATGACAGCCCTTGCTCCAACATAGGCTCTGTTTCACGTCGGTGTCACTACCACCTAGGAGTTGCAGAAGCAAAAAACGCTCTAAATTGTGATTTTTGCGATACTGAAGGGCGTAGAATCCTGAAATTAGGCAAGGCCGTTATTTATAAGATACAAATGATCTCTAAGAACATTTCCTAAAAAATAGAAATTTAAATGGGTGAAAATGAGCGGAAAGACTTTTAAAAAAGCTTCTAAATTATGATTTCTACGCAATCTCAGGAAGTACCGAACCGATAAAAAAAAATGTTTGGAAATTGATGATGACAGCCCTTGCTCCAACATAGGCGGTATTTAATGTTGGTGTCATTACCACCTAGTGGTTGCAGGAGCAAAAAACGTTCTAAATTGAGTTTTTTGTAATTCTGCAGGGGCTAGCAACTTGAAATTAGGCAGGGTAGTTACTTTTAAGATATAAAGGATATCTAAGAACATTTCCTAAAATAATTCGAAACTTAAAAGGGATGAAAATGGACAAAAAGGTTGTAGAAACCTTCTAAATTGCGATTTCTACGCAGCTCAGAAAGTACCCAACCAATTTCGAAAGTAATGGTTGGAAATTGATGATGATAGCCCTTGCTCCAATATAGGATCTATTTCATGTCGGCGTCGCTACCACCTTGCGGTTGCATTTTAAAAAACTTTCTAAACTGTGATTTTTGTGATACTGCAGGGGCTAGCAACTTGAAACTTGGCATGGTATTTGATTATGAGATGTAAATGTTCTCTGAGAAGAGTTCCTTAAAATTTGAAATTTAAAAGGGATGAAAATGAACGAAAAGCGTTCTAAAAACGTTCTAAAAAACAATTTCTACGCAATCTCAGGAAATATAAACCGATTTTAGAAGTAATGGTTTCAAATTGATGGTGAACAGTCCCCGCTCCGACATAGCCTATATTTTACGTGGTTGTCACTACCACCTTGGGGTTACAGGCAAAAAATGTTCTAAATTGCGTTTTTTGTGTTACTGAGGGGGTCTAACATTTTAAATTTGGAATGGTATTTACTTCAAACATGCAAATGCTTTCTAAGAATTGTCGAAAGAAAATTCCAAATTTAAAAGTATAAACTGAGCGAAAAGTGTTCTATAAGCGTTCTAAATTTTGATTTTTATGCAGTCGTATGAAATACGAAGCCGATTGCAAACATAATGGTTGCAAATTTATGGTGATGGAACCTGCTCAAACATAAGTATATTTTATGTCGGTGCCACAACCCCTAGAGGGTTGCTGGAGCAAAAAAGTTTCTAAATTGTGATTTCTACGGTACTGAAGAGGCTAGAAGCTCTAAATATAGTAGGGTAGTTACTTATGAAATATAAATGTCCTCTAAGAACAGTCGAAAGCAAATTCGAAATTAAAAAGTGGTGAAGCGAAGGGAAGGTGCGAAAATCATTTTAAAAGTGTCCTAAATTACGATTTCTATGGAATCTCAGGAAATAATAGACCGATTATAGAAGTTATTGGTTGCGAATCAAGAGTCCCTGATCCTATACGGTCTATATTTTATGCCGGTGTCACTACCACCTGGTTAGCATGAACAACAGGATACCCTTTAAAAACATCTAAATTCCGCTTTCTATAGAATATTAAGAAATAGCAACCGATTGCAAGGTTAATGTTGGCAAACTACTGGTGACAGTCCCTGTTTCAACATTTTTCGAGACATTCTATTTCAACTCTGTTTCGGCATTTTATGTTGGTGCCACTAACACCAGAGAGGCGGCAGACTGTTAGACAAGAAGCTTGGAATTTGACATGATAGTTAATTTTAAGATGTAAAGGTGTCAAGATGGTTTCTAAAAAATTCAAATCTTGAAATGAACACTGAAATGAGCGGATGAAATGAGCGTATGAAATGAGCCTAAAAGTCTCTAAATACTTTCTAAATTATCATTTATTTGGAATTAATTTTAGTTCTTCTTATTAATTAAAATCTCATTTCTGTCTATTGCACTTTTATAATGAAGTTTATACAAACTGTGGTTTAATTTGTAATTTTTGAATTATTCCAAAAAAGTGTTCTTTTAATAAAAAATAGTCATGTAAATATCCCTTGGCAAATTTCAACTATTACGCGAGCAATGCCGCGGGTTTTGCTAGTATATATATATATACATATATATATATATATATATATATATATATATATATATATATATATATATATATATATATATATATAAACATCAGGTCCAATTCATAAACGTACGAATCAACATCGTTCAGACTCTAATAAAAACAAAGCAAAAAATATACAGTCTACAGCTGAAATTCAACATTTTCATAAACATCTATTTAAAAATATGACAACTGAAATCCTTCAAATTCTAAAAAATAAATCAGAACGGCTTTATATGGAGTCATCATACATGAAATATTACAACACAATTTATCCTTATGGGCTTAATAGCGAAATATTTAATAGACCTGTCAAAGTCTTCACATCTATAAATAACACAATTGATTATTCTCCAATTTATCCTACTCTTAACCCCTTAACGCTCGAATTAAATTACGGTTGAAAAATTCAAATTGCTAATTGGCACCACTTTTATGAAAAAGAAATATTCACCTTATTGAATGACAGGAAAAACGATACTAAAATATAGCCAAATTCATAGCAGCCAACCTTTTCGCTTTTTTATTACCACTAAAATTTTATAGTAAATATTGTGTTATTTAATCGTCTAAATCTCACAATTAAACATGGCGAAAATCTCTATAAAATTTTAGTGGTAGCAAAAAAGCGTAAAAGTTGGCAGCTATGCAATTTCACTATTTTATAAAACTGGTGGGAATCAAACAATCTGAGTAAAAGACACAGCCCGAGAATATGACGGGAGCGAGAATTAAGGGGTTAATCATAATTTAAAATGTAAAACAACACGAAACAAACGAGGAAAGGGTTCATCATCAGTTGTAGTTTCCAAAAGAATATATCACTAAACAAATTAATGATCTTCAAACTAAATATTTAAAGCATTATAACTGGTTATTAATTCGAAAATACATATTTGCTATTAAAAAGAAGCAGATTGTACAACATTTAAATGTATTTCTAAGAAAAGCTTTCTCTAAACATTTCTCTGATATTTATTTTGATCTCATTATGACTAGGGCTAATCTTTTAAATATTAATTTACAAAACAAAAAACAAAACAAAAAAAACCCCCATAAAATTCAAAACACGAATACTCAAATGATAATAACTTTTTCAAATCATATATTTAATAAAATTAATATCAATTCTATAATTAATGATAAAAACTGTTATTTTCCTATTAATAATCTTCATATATCAAAAACTTTTAAATATCCGAATACAATTGGTAGAAAGATTTTTAACTACAATACATTTTCAAAAAATACATCTGCTGCAAGTAATTTTCCGTGTAAATGCAATGACCCCAATCTAAAAAAATATATAAACAATGATCATGGACATATAATCACTGGAAATCTTAATACTGTTAATGGTTTTAAATTGAAAACACTAATGGGTTATGGTACTAAATATAGACTTCCATCTAAATTTACTGTTAAATCTATTATCAAACAGTTTACATATGATATAGATATTTTTATATATAAAATTTCAATCTATTACAATAAACCTATTGAATATTTTAATCAATGGGAAATATTAGTAATTGAAAAATTAACTATGCCTTTAAAAAATAATATTTCTGATTTGGTTTCTATTAACACAAAGCATTTTTTCCAACAAATTACTAAATTACAAAAAAAAAAAAAAAAAAAAAAAAAAAAAAACTACGTTATTACATATGTAGACAAATCTCCTAATAATTATGCAATCATATGTAAATCTTATTATCAACAACTTCTTACAAACTGTATTTCTTCTAATAAATCTTTTCAAAAAACTAATGAAAATGTAATTGTAAATAATCGTAAAATTCACAGTTATTATAAACTGTTAAAAATTCTATCTACTACCTTTAATTATCCTTGTTGAGTTCTTATTCCCAAATTCCATAAAACTCCAATTAAATTTAGGATTGTAACTATTGGTTGCAATACATATAATAATAAAGCCAATAAACTTCTATTAAAAATCCTTAATCAAGTATATATACTTACTACAAACAATGATAATACACATTCAGGGCTCCCAAATGGTTCGCCAACTGAATACCAATATTATTTTAGAAAAATTTTTCTTTTTAGATTTTTCTTACGAACCGCCCCGGAACCACTTTTGAAAGTTAATTCTAGCCCAAACTTACCATAAAATTTTCTGTTAAAATTTATTGGTCTTCAGTTGGCGGACCATTTGGGAGTCCTGCACTTTCTATAAAAAACAGCTATCAACTGGTAAATATTTTAAAAAAACTTCATTGTGTATATAATATAACGACATATCACTTCAAAGATCTTTTTAATAATATAGACTTATTAGATTTACATAATATTATAAATGCATTATTTAAAAAGTATTATGAAAAACTGAAATTACCATCTAATATAGATATCGCTTATTTTAAATATTTAACAAACTTCATTATCTATAATAATTATATCTTGCAAGATAACACATTATATTTACAGCACGTCGGTATACCACAAGGTGGTTGTACATCCAGTTTATTATCAGACTTATACTTATATCACTATGAACGTACTTTTACTAATAATAATCTATATTTATATCGTTATATTGATGACATAATTTTAATTGCCACTGATCAATTTAAAATTTCTCAATTTCCAGTTGATTATCCCACTAATTTGGAATTACCGGAAAACCTCTTATCTAACAATACAGTTAACTTCTTAGATCTTAAAATTACAATAAAAGACAACAAAACAATAACAGATTTATATGATAAACGTAAAGAATTTAAATTCAAAGTTAATACATTTACAAATTTTAAATCTTGTTTTCATCATTCTGTATATCGAAATATAATACTTAATCATTTATATAGAATAAAATGTTTATGTTCTTCTCATCTAATTAACAATAATATTAAAAAACTAATATATGATGCATTAAATCATGGTTTTCCAAAAAAATTATTATATTCATTAATATACAATTAGTACTTACATGATCTTAAAAAAAAACAAATTAACACATGCGTAAACAAAATTACAAAAATTTCTTATGAAAAAATATTTATATAAAAAATTAAAAATTGTAAAATAATAATAAACAATTATTATAGGATGGTTGGGTGGGTAGATGCTAGAGTGCGGAGGAGGGGGGAGTTGTCTGGATAATACGCAATGGTTAATTAAAAAAAACGATGGGGCTTTTGTATTATAACTACATTTCTAATACGTATTTTATATGGATGTTTATTTGATGTTTTATATGTAATTGGTGACATTTTTTTAAGTTTTTATTTCAAATCATATTAAATTTAGCTTATTTAATATTTAATCAAATTCAAAATTAACTTGTTTTTAAATTTTAGCCTACTCAGGACAATATCATATTAATTAATAATATTATACCGTCTTTATAGTGATTAATATGCATATAAGTATATTTGATATAACTAATGTTATACTGTATGTATTAAAATTGGGTAATTAGTTTTTATTATTATTCTTCTATACTTTTTAATATTGTTTTATTTTCAACTTTGTATTCATGATTAATTATCGGTTTATGTGTTTGATTGTCACAATCATATTTTATAGCTTTTTTATGGCTAATATGAAGATAATCCACACATTATATTAGTGATCATTAGGCAATTGGGAATTTTAGAATCTGACAATCTTCTATAAACATCCATTTTTCCCTGTTCATTTTATTAATTTATTAATTTTTGTAATTAATAGTAATTATTAAAGTTTTTTATATTTTTATTATATATAATTTATTTTATGTTATAGCATATGGCTATATTCCATATACTATCAATGATATAAAATTATTTAATTTCTCAGTGTAGATTAAATGGTAAGGTAATAGAATATATTGAAAGCATTTTATTAACATTTAATTTATTTAATTTTTTGAATAATGATATATAGTATGGTATTATTTATATATTAGGTTTTGTGTGGTAATGCAGTTGATATATTTTTAATTCATTAGCTTTTATTAGGTTTATCTTGTGACATTTGAATAATAATATTAGTTTTAAAATAACGTAATAGATGGCAGCACCAAAATTTTGTCTTTTAATGCTTCTATTAGAGAAATAATTTTAATTTTTTAAACCAGGTGGTATTGAACGCTGAATATTGGCAATATTGTAAAATAGAAATTAAACAATTTAAAAGTGTTTTTAGGTATTTGAAATAATGTAATTATTTTCTATTTATATTATATTAATTTATCACGGTATTGTAAAATGAATTAACTGAATCCATAGGTTTTAATTTCTGTGTTAACTTAACTGTTTAATTCACCTTAATCTTATCGTGCTTTAGATACCATGTGCAGGAAGATATTTTGAAAATAACTGGGATTTTATTCGGTATGTTGTGTAATATTTCTATTTTTTATGCTAAGCTTTTTTCTCACAGAAAAAACCCGATTTGCTTATATCATTGAATTCTGTACTCTTGAAAACGTAATTCAATATATAAGTTTTTCATTTTTTTTTTTTTTTTTTTTTTTTTTTTTTGTATCCATATTCTTCTTTTTTTTTTCTTCCATATTAATTCTTGTAATTAAGTATAAGGCACTTTATTTTATACATACAGTGTGTATTATAGTTTTGTGGTATCCATTTTTATTGTCATTTCATTAACAATATTGCGGTTTTTGATGATGGTCCGTAATGTTTAATTAATGGTTATATATATATATATATATATATATGTATATATATATACATATATATATATATTTGTTATTAATTTTTAATACAAAGTATATTACATTACCTGAGAATTAAGTCCATATTTTAATTTTTTTTCTTTGTTCTATTCTCTTCTCCTAAATTAGGTATATTTAATTATTAAGAAAGTCTGTAGACACATTAAATGTAACTAATAATTTCAAAATTTGATTATTATTATTAATTCCTAAGCATCATAATTTTTAATAATTTATTTATTTTTATTTGATTATATATATATTTCAGTGAGTATGCAGTGTTATCACAGTAATTTAAATATTGATATGTTATAGTGAGGTACATTTATTTATGTGAAACATTAATTAATGAATCATCAATATCACCATTTTCACATATTATTTTTATTTAATATATCATTTACTTATTTTTCTAATAAAATTGTATAAATTTAGTGACATATTTTAAATTATTTAATTAATATTTGTATATCTGTAGGCAGTATTTACTTTAATCCGTTCGGGACCATGTTTGCATGTATGCACCCTCAAAAAAGTTCTTAAAAATGCTTGAGTTTGATACCAATAAAAAAGAAAAGTAAAATTAATTTTATTTAATTACGATATATTTGCAATTTAGAAAGTTAATTCAAATAATTAACAAAAAGTGTTTCCAAATATCGGTTCTAAACGGGTTAAAGCTTAATCCAATAATAGATGCTTCATAGATTACATGGATAACATGATGGTATTCATTTCTAAATGATCTATAGAAGACGTTGGTCTTCTACATATTGAAGTATGTACAGTACATGAATATACTATAGGGGAGGTATGATTCACTTTCTTTTTTACTAATTTTTTACAACCCTTAGAAACCTATTTTTAAACAAATTTTTCGTGTTTTCTTATAAAGTGACCTTTTATTCATTTATTAAAAGTATTGTGAATTTAAAAAATAGTCATTCAAAAAATATTGCAATTATTGTGAATGGTTACTACTGAAGCAAATCTCCCCATTGCTGGGGAGGATTGATACACTTGCAAAGGAGGTTTGATACACTGTTATGTAAATTGAAAAAAAAAAAATGCAGAGAATTCAATTTATGTGTCATACAATTTTTCATGATAAATCTTGAGATATTTAACTAAAATTTGAAACGAAATGACATTGACATACTTTTGTTTCAGAAATGTTTTTTACAAAAAATATTTAAATAATTGCTATTATTTAAACAATTCTATTAACACACTTTTTAGAAAATAAATAAGGCAAAAAAGAAAAAGAAAAGAAAAGAACAGAAAACCCTAGAGATCTTGCTGCAAGAAAAAATGCAGTGAACATTGGTGATTTGCAAACAATTTAACATAAATTTAGCACATTTAAGATTTCTTTAACCCTTTCAGGTGAAAGCATTTTCAATGCTAAAGTGTTGAATAAATGAATGGCACCGGAATTTACCAACTAATTTAAATGGAAATAAGAAAAGGGCTATATTTCACTTTCATATAAAATTGAAAATATTTTACAAAATGCTGGTGCCAATGTGGCGTTTGGGAATTAAAATTAAGTGATTCCATAAACATACTACCACCTCTTAAATGGTTAAAAGAAAAACTAATAACTCTATCATTTTGGTATTTAAAATCGGGTGGATTTAATGTTTTTTTTTTTTTTTTTTTTTTTGCCCTTCGTCAATTATAGAAACATCTTCCTTTTCAGGCCATTTAAACTTTTTTCCTTCTACATGACGAGCAAAACGAACTAACCATCTATCATCGCACTGCTTTTCTATGTAACCTATATAATGTCTATGAATAGTCTCTTTCTTCTTCCTTACCAATTTCAGTAGCTCTTGCTGTAAAACAATAATGAATATTACAGTCCTATATTAGTTTACAACTTAAAAAGCTATTAAATTTCAAATATACAAGTGTATAATTTCCCCCCAGGACTAATGTATCATTTCTCCCTATCATGCCTTATTTGATTTTCAATCACTTTGTATAAATGCAGTTGCAAAATGCCAATCTGCTTTCTGGTAAAACTCACCCTAACAATGTGCGTTACAAATAAAAAAAATTACAAGATATTATATTCACAATAATAAGAGTTATGAAAGAAAATCTGTATTTAAAAAAAATTACATTGACTTCCCAAAAGTCTTCGAAATTAAACGAAAAAAAAAAAAAAAAACGTTGTCAGTTCTTCACTGCTAAATCCAGCTAATGATGACCTCTGATAATAAAAGAAGACTTTTTTCATCTGTTACAATGGCTGTTAATGTCATTTGTTGAGAAAAATTGTCAATGTATCAACCCTCCCTATGTATCAAACCTCTCCTACCTCCCCTACATGATTACTCCTTGGTCCATCATCATTAAAAAAAAAAGTTTTTGGCAACATGTACAGATTTTAATGCTGTATCCTCACCTAGTAAGAAAGGTTTTCAAATTGGTATGCGCTTTTTTTTTTCTCAATCCTTTCTAATCATTTTTTATTTTAAAATCGTCTGTTTATCCAGTATTTTATTCTCTATTTACTGGGTGTAGTATTCCCAAAATCATATTCTTTAGCTTTTTATGGCTAATATGAAGATGAAACCACACACTTTATTTATGAAACTCAAGGCATTTGGGTCCTGATGAATCTGTCTACGTTCCACAAATTTCCATTACTCCTTTTCCCCTATTTTTACTATGTTTTAAAATCTAAGTGGAATTTGTTAAAAGGAAAAGTTTTATTGTCAATATATAATTGTAATTTTATTTTTTATTTCACAGTTTTTGTTGGTAATTCGTAATTAAGTTTAACGGTTTTATATTCTTATATGTATATATATGTTGCATTATGGCGACATTTGCAACATTGGATTATTTTTCTAGTTGAAACGAAGTAATTGGCTGTTACGATATCAGTAGTGGATCACGTCCAGCAGTAATAGAGTAGTATAAGTTGTCAGAATAGGTAAAATTCAGTCCCGTTGTACTAGTATAAGGAAGACTGGAATCATGTCGTGTTAAAGACTACGACATTGACGCTATATGATGATTTGGAAATTGTATCAGTCGGCGAGTGAAAGTCATTGAATTCATTTTTCCTTGAAAGTTTCCCCAGAAATAATTCAGACAAAACTTAAAATCAGATCAGCACTTTATTTAAACATTTTTCGGCGGCGCAGTTTCCACCAAGAATATTAGCCATCGTTTCATAATAGTAATTTAGGGATGAACAAAGTTGTAGATAATCGAATACGAGGACGGTGACCAGGGGGTGGTATGTAAAATGGATATATGACTAAAATCTGCTGAAACACAGCGAGCATCGGCTTTTTGTGCGTCAAGTGTAGGAATACAAATATGACGTAGGTTGCGCTCTCAACCAATGAATAATTAAGAATACCACGCCATGGAAAGAGTGCGGTCAGAGCGAGTGGATGAATTTGAAGCTAAAAACGATAACCCCGGAATATTCGCGGGAAAATAAAATGGAAGGCAAAATAAAATGGTTGCTAAAGGAACATTCTAAAAGAAAAAAGAGCGGAAATGAAACATTTAATTCAAGAATATTAAAAGCGTAATATTTATGTAATTTATACAAGTGAGACATTAAACTAAAGCGAATTTAACAGAATTAACGATAGAGAATATTTAAGAATAAGGATTTAGTGAATATAAAGTAGTAACTTAGAATAAGATAAGGAAATCGCGGAATTAGATCTAATAATGTAATATATATATATATATATATATATATATATATATATATCATCAATAGGGTGAGAGTGGTGTTTCTAAACCGTGGAATTTTAGAATATTTTTATTTATCTGTTTTAAAAATGATTCGGTTAGAGTCGAAACATGTAAACAGTTGAATAAACCTGTTTTCACTTTTTTAAAGTTTTAATTTACGCCTTTTAGTAAATAAAATTCGTATATTATTACAAGGTGTTAATTTGTTATATATGCAAATACTTACTATTAAAAAATATTTTTTTAGCTGATTAGTTTTACCGTTGTCACAAGCAATAAGTAAACAACAAATAGAAAACATTTAAAATAACACTTGTTTTTTTTTTCTTTCTAATTATTACATAAATAAATATTAGACATATTAATATCAATATTAAGAACTTCATTGCAGTAAATTACATTTATTATCTATTGATATTAAAAAAATCATGTAATAATATTATATTGATATTTACACATATGATTACATTTATCATACATGGTGTGTACAAATTAGTTGGGAAATATTAAACGAATTAAATTAAAACAATCAGAAAACCCGACTGCGTAAAAAGCGACCTAATTAATTATTTCTCATTAATGTGAAACTATTTTTTTTATATTACTTACCTATTTTTTTATTTACTTGTATAGATGACTTTTAAGTTGTGTTTAATTGTTAGTTCCTATCTATAAACACTCTTTTGATGAGGTCTATAGATGTCTATGATGATTAGAGCTGCAGTAAAGATAGAGATCCTACCTACACAACTTCCAGGTTGTATAATATTTTAACGGAGCTTCTGACTGTCAAATAGTCAATAAAACATCGTCTTAATTTTGAAAGACCTATCCAATGATATGCCACTCAATAGGGTGCGAAAATTTTTTTTCGTCTCTACCGCCATTTTGTATTTTACGGCCGCCATTTTGAATTTATAAAGACAAAACCTAGCGTATAACCATCGGGCCGTTAAGACGAATTGATAGAGACCTCATTCATTAAAATCCATCCAGCCGTTGGGATGTTTCGAGGGTATAAAGAAATCCGCATACCTAGATACGCCAGGAAACACATAACACTTCTTTTCATTCCGGTAAATGATTCATTGAATGAAATTGGCAGGAAAAAATTTAAAGCACATATTGTTGTAAGATAGAAAACAGTTCAAGTTTACAGTTATCATAAATGTTCGATGCTTTCTTGACTCTGCAAATGTTCCACCGGTAAATCATTTCTTGCCACAGATTTGTCAACATGTTTCCGTCGATCAAATTAATTGCAGTGTAGATTCTTGATTTTAGTTCAGGAATGGATGTAGGAAGTCGCAGCTTGTATTTTTGATCTTTTACAAAACATACAGCGAAACCAAGCGGTGAAAGATCTTGTGATCGTGGTGGCCATTGAATAACACCTCCGCTCGTTAAGCGATAGCGTCAGTTATGACACCTTACGCCATCTATGAATAAACTTCGGCAATATTACTACTAGTCTGACTTTCAACAAGTTAATTTCATATTTCAAATGAAAATCAAATTTCGAAGTAATTGCTTAAAAGGCGCAAAGGCCAACATAGTGAAAAAGATTCCAAGCCGGGACTCGAACCCGGGCCATCAGTATAGCGCACTGACGTTCTACCGACTAAACCACTTGGAACGATACACAGCTCGGAAAATTTCTCACTATTATATGTTGGCAAGGCTACAAACGCAGAACAAGATGGAATATTTATCGTGAGCCTTGCCAACATATAATAGTGAGAAATTTTCCGAGCTGTGTATCGTTTCAAGTGGTTTAGTCGGTAGAACGTCAGTGCGCTATACTGATGGCCCGGGTTCGAGTCCCGGCTTGGAATCTTTTTCACTATGTTGGCCTTTACGCCTTTTAAGCAATTACTTCAAAATTTGATTTTCATTTGAAATATTGTAACCAAGGCGAATGTTTCTCTCTGGAATAATTTCCATGTATTAATAAAGTTAATTTCACTTAATGTTTCAGAAGTTCTTAACTTACGAGATTGCCCAACTAATTTGTAGACACCCTGTATTTTGAAGTAAATATCAAACGTCTTTAGAAAAATTATACTTGCCATTTGATATTCACACCAGTGTTCAAAACTTTTCAGAAAGAGAGAGTAAGGGTAAAATGAAAATGAGAAAGTATTCCTCGAAAAAAAAGATTCAGCAGATTATTGAAGAAAAAGAAAATAATACATGAACATCGAATATCAGTAATTTTGAAGTAATTGCACAGGATTTTTAAAAGAACGAGATAATTATAAAAAGTTCGAAAATAAGGGCGCAATGTGTGCGGTATTTTCATAAGGCAACTGTTTACTTTCAACAATTATTTTTACCTTTTAGAGATCCGTATGTATTTTTCCATTATTGTTGGCAATAAATAAAAATAAAATAAAATAAATTTTATATAATACTCTCTTCTTTAATTTGATATTTAACCAAACATTTATTTTTCAATATTTAAGTAAATTACATCTATCACCTATATATCTTCTAAATCTAAATAGTCATCTGATAAACTTTATTTCTAATTCAACTTTATTTACATTTATTATGGATTTGATTATATATCAAATATTTTTTTACCTCAGGTATAATTACCGTTAAAAATTCTCATAAAGTTTAAATATATGGCTCAAGAGTGAAAGTTTTGCTAAAGGAAAAAAAGGTTCGGTATCATATGGTTAAAAAGGGAAAAAATATGAAAATTTAATTTTAATAACTTTGAGGAAAACTGCGAAATATTTATTTAGGGCGCGTTATTAATAGAAGTTTAACCCTTTGTCTGCTGAATTATGAATTCATGAAAATTTTATCTTCTAAAGCATTTTTCGTGAATTTTTGAAACTACATTAGATGATTTACATAATCATTTAATAAATTTTCGAAAGTTTTTAGAAGTATTGAAGGATTTAGAAGGATTAATTAAATTTGAATTTATAGGGATTTTGTGCAATACTTATAAGCCCACTTATTTTTTTTTTATTTTAAATATTTTTCTTAGTATTTTGTAGAATTAGGAAATTACAAAGATAATGTTGCTACAATAGAAATATAAAAATATTTCCGAATTGAAAAATTCCACCTCCCCCCCCCCCCCCCCCCCCAACGCCAAGAAAGCTGAAAAGATGCAAAAGCAAAAGAAATCATTCTTTTAAAAATATTTTTGTTTTGTGTAACCAATAATGCTTTTGGAACGAGATAAAGTAATGCAGCTGTAACTCCTTCTAAACTGTATTACTACTAATCGGTGCATAAAATGAATTTCATATCAAGTTATTATAATGGTACTTATAAGTACTGTCAGTAGATAAGGGGTTAAATGTGTTGAAACGTGTAGAATACGTTTTAAAGTCAACAATTGAATTTCCGATTACTTCAATTATATATTTTGTATTATATTAGGTAGCTTTCTTTACAAAAAAGCTACCTATTGCAGCCGTTCGGAGGAAAGCAATTTCAAAAAATTTTGGTATATTTTCATCGATCATGACCCCCAGACCCCGAAACCACCCTCCGTTCAAAATTGATATATATATATATATATATATATATATATATCTGACCTATGTCACACTGTAACTCCCGTAATTATGAACCGAATTCGATGTAATTCGGTGTGTACATAGTACATACCAATGTCTCGACCGAGTTCGTTGGCCAGCTTCATCCGCCGTTTTGTTTCAAAATGGCGGCCATTTAAAAATTTAAAAAAAATTTAAAACTTGAAATTTGGTACCAAAAAATTAAAAATGGAAAAATATTTTTTTCTTATGTATTTGACCTTTATACAAAGATTCCGGAGCAGTTTTTGTTTCGTCTATATCTTAAAAAATGGCTGAGTTATAGCATTTTGAATTTCTAGCGTGGCTGACATTTTGAAACGTCCTGAATTTTGTCACGCGATAAAAGGCGTATTTATGAACCGAATTGGATGTAATTCGGTGTGTAGATAGTACATACCAATCTCTCGACCGAGTTCGTTGGCCAGCTTCATCCGCCATTTTGTTTCAAAATGGCGGCCATTTAAAAAATTTTTAAAAATTTAAAATTTGAAATGTGGTACCAAAAAATTGAAAATGGAAAAATATTTTTTTCTTATGTATTTGACCTTTATACAAAGATTCCGTAGCAGTTTTTGTTTTGTCTATATCTTAAAGAATGGCTGAGTTATAGCATTTTGAATTTCTAGCGTGGCTGACATTTTGAAACGTCCTGAATTTTGTCACGCGATAAAAGGCGTATTTATGAACCGATTTGGATGTAACTTCGTTTATACATAGTACATGCCAATGTCTCGACCGGGATCGGTGGCCAGCTTCACCCGCCATCTTGTTTAAAAATGGCGGCCATTTAAATTTTTAAGAAAAATTTAAATTTGAAATGTGGTACCAAAAATTGAAAATTGAAAAAATATTTTTTTCTTATGTGTTTGACCTTGATAAAAAGATTCGGGAGCAGTTTTTGTTTCGTCTATATCTTAATAAATGGCTGAGTTATAGCATTTTGAATTTCTAGCGTGGCTGACATTTTGAAACGTCCTGATTTTTCTCACGTAATAACGGGCGTATTTATAAACCGACTTGGATGTACCTTGGTGTGTACATAGTACATACAAATATCTCGACCGAGTTCGCTGGCCAGCTTCATCCGCCATCTTGTTTCAAAATGGCGGCCATTTAAAAAAATTAAAAAATAAAAATATTTAAATGAGATACCAAAAAATTGGAAAATGAAAAAGATTTTTTTTTGTATGTGTTTGACCTTAATACAAAGATTCCGGAACAGTTTTTCTTTCGTCTATATCTAAAAAAAAATGGCTGAGTAATAGCATTTTGAATTTCTCTTGTGGCTGACATTTTAAAACGACCTGATTTTTGTCACGCGATAACAGGCGTATTTATGAACCTATTTGGATGTAACTTGGTCTGTACATAGTACATACCAATGTCTCGACCGAGTTCGTTGTCCAGCTTCATTCGCGATCTTGTTTCAAAAGGGTTGCCATTAAAAAAAATTTAATTTAAAATTTAAAATTTAAAATGAGGTATTAAAATATTGGAAAATGGAAAAGGTTTTTTTTTATGTGTTTGGCCTTGATACAAAGATTCCGGAGCAGTGTTTGTTTCTAAAAATTTGTTCTTTTGTTGATATCTTAAAAAATGGTTGATTTATAGCACTTTGAATTTCTAGCATGGCTAACATTTTGAAACGATCTTGTATTTGTCACGCGATAACACACGTATTCGCCTATTTCGATGTAAGAAGGCATGTGGATAGTATACATCAACACCTCGACCAAGTTCGCTGGCCAGATTCATCAGCCATCTTGTTTCAAAATGGCGGCCATTAAATTAAAAAATATATATATATATTTAAAGTGAGGTGCAAAAAAATTAGAAATTGAAAAAGGTTTCTTTCTTAAGTATTTGATCTTGATATAAGGATTCAGGAGCATTTTTTGTTTGTCTTTACCTTAAAAAATGGCTCAGATATAGCAGTTTCAATTTCTATTGTGGGTGACATTTTGAAAAATCTGATTTTTTGCATGCGACAGCACTCCTATATATTAACCGATTCCGATGTGAGTGAGCATGTGCACAGCAATTACTAAGGTCTCGACCAAGTTCACTGCTTAGCCTCATCCACCACGTTGTCTTAAAATGACAGGCACTTTAAGAAATTGCCGAATTTGGCAAACAAATATAAGTTACTTTAAAGAAAAGCAGCTTGGATAAAGCTGACTAATTTCGCGAAATTCTCATTCATTATATTGATAAAAATTAGTATTGAATCTCCTATATTCGGTTTCCACTAAATTGAGCTTCGTGTGTTTGCATGATATAAGTTGGCTTTTTTTAAATAAGGATTATGAAAGCTACCTCTTCCTCCCGGCACTGGCCGGAAGGACTTTTTTTCCTTTCTTCTAACTTTACAAGAAGAAAGTATTGGATTCGTGAAAAATTTTGACTTTCGGTTTTTAGTGAATTTATACATTTTAGAAGGTCCTGAATACGATTTGACGGTTTTTAGAAAATGTCTGTCTGTGAGTATGTCTGTCACTCTGCCACTCTGTCTGTGACAAAAATTTTGTGGTCGCTTTGTCTCAAGAACTAATGCATGGAATTTAACAAAACTTTGGATTCAGTTAGACCTTGATATAAACTGGTGCTTATTACTTTTGGTGTAAATCGTCCTATAAATGGCGCTGCTCTGCTGCATTTTTCACGATTTCCGCAATAGCTGTATCTCAAGAACTAATGCACGTATATTCATAAAACTTCAGATTCTGTTAGTCCGTGATATAATTTGGTGATGATTACTTTTTGGTGAAAATCGCCCAACAGGTGGCGCTGCTTTGCTGCATTATTGATGATTATCCCAATAGCTTTTTCTCAAGAACTAATGCACGAATTTTCATGAAACTTTAGATTCAGTTAGTCTCTGATATAAATTAGGGCTGTTTCGTTTTTGGTGTAAAACGCCCAATAGGTGGCGCTAATATGCTGAATTTTTCACGATTTCCGCAATGGCTGTATCTCAAGAACTAATGCACGAATTTTCATGAAACTTTAGATTCAGTTAGTCTCTGATATAAATTAGGGCTGTTTCGTTTTTGGTGTAAAACGCCCAATAAGTGGCGCTAATATTCTGCATTTTTCACGATTTCCGCAATGGCTGTATCTCAAGGACTAATGCATGAATTTTCACCAAGCTTCAAATTTAATTAATCCCTTGTATACATTGGTCCTAATTATTTTTTGTTGTTAATCGCCCAAAAGATAATGGTGCTATGCAGATTTCTTTTCGATTTCCGCAATAGCGCAATAATCTGCGTATAAGCGCTCGTAAGTTTTATTGCCGCTTCGCGACAGTGCCAGATGTCAGGTTAAAGAGCCCGAGGACTACCAATACCAGGTATCAAACTCGTTCAGCTGGATCAACCCAGCATGTAGGGGCCTGGTTATCTGTTAGAAAAATAGAAAGTTAGGCTGTTTTCCACCAGTTGTTGAAATCCCGTATAATCAAGGCCCATATGATGAAAGCAGCCGACATAGGCACAGTCGCGGAAAAAAAGCACCCCTGACTAACTCTGCAAAAAAATATCGTAGGAGAAAGGTACTGGTACTAAACGATTGGTAATAAAGTCTACTTTTAATTTATGTATATAAAATTTGCTTAGGGGGCCATCTACATTTTAAAACGAACCATAACTTTGTTTTTTTTTTAATAGCAGTACACAATTCTGACAACATAAATGAACTCTACACCCTTCAATTATCATAAAAACAAATTGTTATGCAATTCGTACGATAAGTTTCCGAGAAGTTAATTATTTTAAAATGAACGTATTTTTGGGGCTGTGTCCAAATTGATGTTCAGTACTCGATTGTTGACCGAGAGAGCCCCCTTCTTGATCAAGGCAACTGATCAAGGCTTGAGTGAGGCTTGATCAAGTAAGCCCCGCTCAAGCAGTCATTGAAGACTGGTAATTACAAGATAGCATAAGAAATTTCAAAATTTATAGTCACTTCTATCATAGACGGCCCCTTAAACCATCATTTTGTCGTTTTTAAGCCTAATTTGAAAACTACTTGGAAGAAAATTGGGAAATTTTGAATTTCCATAAAGCAGGACTTGGTAAATCTAAATCCATGAAAAAATTTCATAGTTGCAATTGGTTTGCAGTTGGTTGCAATTCATAATTCTTTCGAATATTAATTTCATAATTAATAATTCATATCATAAAATTATGAAAATTGCAAATACAACGTATTTATGTTTGGGTATTTTAGTATTATTGCTACACAAAAAATTAGCACATTAGGAGTATAATTTCAGAAGATATTAATAAAAATATGAAAATGTAATTTAACATTAGAAGCACTAAATTTTGAATGTATATAATTCAAAACTTTATCAATCAAATAACTTGAAATTTCGTGTCTAGGCATAGTTTGAACCGAAGATTTGAAATATCTTGTTAAAATTGGGTATTGCCATTGAAAAAATGAAACTTTGGTTCGTTTTAATATGTAGGTGGCACCCTATAAAAATTTTATATAAGTCATTTAAAAGTAGACTTTATTTCCAATCATTCAGTACCAGCAAATTTATTCTACGATAATTTGTTGAGGAGTTAGTAGGGGTGTTTACTTTTTTTTTTTCCACGACTGTACCTTACAGCGGCCATTGTCTTTCGAGGGTTATGTAGTTTCACTATATTTATTTTTAGGATACTTTTCACTTTTTAAAATTAAAAAAATATATATTTAACATTGTAACATTCCTCTTTCAATCATTTTGTAACGAAAGATACTGTTTCTTTTAATGTAGCAAAAAATGTGAAAACGGAATTTTTTTATAACGGAATCATGTCTTAAAAAAAATTCATGTTCATGGAAAAAAAAATACTTTATAATTACACACGACACGAAGAAAACCTGTCTATGAGGAGTTTTTTTCTACAGTTTTGGGATTCCGTATTTGCAGATTTTACTGTAATGTTTTTTTGAAAATTATTACTGACGTTTTAACCAGAAGTAATATTACATACTAAATTACTTCTAGAATAAATTCAATTAAGCCAATATTTACAGAAAAGGATTTAGGTACACAATATAATCTGAATACTCAATATAAAATTTTCAAGCATATCTGACATCGGTGCATCTTGAATAGTTCTAAAGGACAATTCACAGAAAATTATCTTTTTTTGGGGGGAGGGGGAGGGGGGATAAAATTTATATGTTTAACTTAAGGGTATGATTGGAAGACTTGATATTTTTATATTCTATAATAAAATCCTAATAAAAAGGCATTGTAAATTACTGTTTACAAACTAAGTTAAGTACCATTATTGTCTTTGTAAAGTCATAATGTTAGGTCAGTTATACAATAAAAGTTTCGTCAGTTACACGTGTAAATTCCTTTTTTTTCTTTTACATTATTCAGAAATTAATTAAACAAGTTACTGTTATAATTTGGCATTACTTGTTAGTGTTGTTGAGAACATCAAATCTCTTTTTTTAACGGGATAGTTTTTATAATTTTTACACTTCAATGAAGGCAGAAAAAATGTTTGTATATTTTATATTGCGTCAGATACAGAATTTTGAATTACAATTTTTGGAACTAAAAGAGAGATTGAAATAATCTTCAAGTATTTGGGTGTAAGTACTTAGTAAGAAATAATTTAAATTGTCAAAATTTGTTCTAGCTTTATTAGTAAATTTTCTACATAGTTTTGAAAACAAAATTCCATGATCAAATGTTAAGTAATGTGAATTGCTCTAAACTGAAAATGTCGGATCATTTTCATTATTGAAACAGAAAAGATTATTTTAAGTATAAATTTTATTTTATAAAAGTAATACACCCTTTTATTTTAAAATCCATTAATATGATAAATTCCTTTCAACTAGAATATATAGTTCATTTTACATCGAATCACACAACCAACACAATCAATCAACACAAACAACAAAATCTCAATAAAATAATGATCTTCTAGAATAAAATTATTTTAGCCGATATTTACAGAAAAGGATGTAGGAACAAAATGTATACCGAATACACAATATAAATATTTCAAACATATCTGACATCGGTGCGCCTCGAATAGTTCTAAACTGAAAATGTCGGAACATTCATTATTGAAACCGAAAAGAATATTTCAAGGATATATTTTATTCTTTAAATATGATACACACTTTTATTTTAAAATCCATTATTATTGTAAATTCCTTTTAATGGAAATATATGTTTAATTCTACATTGAAGCCTGAACAAACAGCAAAATCCTCAATAAAATAATGATATTTTGAAGAAAGTTTTATCTCTTCCATAATTGTTTTAGACTTTTGATTTTTTTATGCATTAACTATGCAAAAAATAACTAAATGAAAGGTACCTAGCTACCATTAATAATCCATAATATGTTTTTTACTTTCTTCTATCTTAATAGAAGAAAGTATTGTAATCGAAATTTTTTTGACTTCCGATTTTCGACGGATTTACATGTTTTAGGGGTCAGAAATTCCAAAAAACATGTTTATATAAAATGTCTGTCTGTCCGTGTGTCTGTCGCCATTGAATGATCGAAAAGTGTATGAAGTTATGCATAGAATTGAACCAAATTTTTATTTTAAGTTTTTAGCTATGGCAAGCAGGTCCTCCCTGAATTTGGAAAAAAATCGCTGCTAGGGGGCGCTGTAACAGCGATTTTTGTGCGATTTTGAATATTGTACCATCAAAAAGTGTATGAAGTTATGCATAGAATTAACCCAAATTTTTATTTTAAGTTTTTGGCTATGGCAAGCAGGTCCTCCCTGAATTTGCAAAAAATTCGCCGGTAGGGGGCGCTGAAATAGCGATTTTTGTGCGATTTTGAATATTGTACCATCAAAAAAAGTATGAAGTTATGCATAGAATTGAACCAAATTTTTATTTTAAGTTTTTGGTTATGGCAAGCAGGTCCTCTCTGAATTTTGAAAAAATCTCCGGTAGGCGGCGCTGTAATAGCGAATTTGTGCGTTTTTGAATATTGTACCATCGAAAAGTGTATGAAGTTATGCATAGAATTGAACCAAAAAAATGTTTTACGTTCTTGGCTATGGCAAGCAGGTCCTTCCTTAATTTGGAAAAAAATCCCCGGTAAGGGGCGCTGTAATAGCGATTTTTGTGCGATTTTGAATATTGTACCATCAAAAAGTGTATGAAGTTATGTATAGAATTGAACCAAATTTTTATTTTAAGTTTTTGGCTATGGCAAGCAGGTCCTCTCTGAATTTGGAAAAAATTCGCCGGTAGGGGGCGTTGTAATAGCGACTTTTGTGCGTTTTTGAATATTGTACCATCGAAAAGTGTATGAAGTTATGCATAGAATTGAACCAAAAAAAGTCTTTTAAGTTCTTGGCTATGGCAAGCATGTCCTTCCTTAATTTGGAATAAATTCGTCGGTAGGGGGCGCTGTAATAGCGATTTTTGTGCCGTTTTGAATATTTTACCATCGAAAAGTGTATGAAGTTTAGCATAGAATTGAACCAAATTTTTTTGTGTTTGTTTTTGGTCATGGCACGAAGGTCCTCCCTGAATTTTGAAAAATTCCGCCGGAAGGGGGTATTATAATTGCGACGTCTGTACCATTTTCATTATTGTACAATCGAAAAGTGTATGAAGTTATGCATGTAATTGAACCAAATTTTTCGTGTATGTTTCTGGCTATGGCAAGCAAGTCCTCCCGGAACTTGAAAAATTCCGCCAGAAGGGGGCGCTGTAGTGGCGATTTCTGTGCCATTTGCATTATTGTACCACCGAAAAGTGTTGAAGTTATGCATAGAATTGAACCAAATTTTTTCTGCATGTTTTTGGCTATGGCAAGCAAGTCCTCTCTGAATTAAAAAAAATCTGCCGGAAGGGGGCGCTGTAATAGCGATGTTTGTGCCATTTTCTTTATTGTACAATAGAAAAGTGTATAAAATTATGCATACAATTGAACCAAATTTTTTGTGCATGTTTTTGGCTTTGGCCAACAGGTCCTCCTTGAATTTAGAAATATTGCGTGGTAAAGGGGATGTGTGATAGCGATTTTTGTATACTTTTCTTGATTTTTCGTAGTTCTATTGTCCATCGGCGGCTCGTGCAGCGGCGGGAACTCGCTTCCTGTTAAGCCGGCTATTTGCAAACAGATGATAATAGTATAATAAGGGAAAACTAATAATTTTAACAAACATCATGATATAGATTAACTCCTTTTTAGTCCGTTTAATTGACTGAAGCAGAAATTTAAGAGGAAAATCAATCTTGGTATAGTATTGAACTAATAATATTGAAATATTAACATGTGTAACTAGTTTTTAAAATATTAAGATGTATAAGATAGAAGAAAGTTTCGGGATTGGCACATCCAACTAGTTTTATTTGAGCCAAGTTTAAAACGTTTCGCACTAGATTTTTTTTTAATGAACTAAAATTAAATAAATTCACTTAAAAAAAATCTGAAATTAAATAACTAAAGATTCCAGTGTTGCCGGATAGGGGGTTTTGTCCCCATTGTGGTGAATTTTGAACCTCCATGGGAATTTTTTGGGGACAAGTAATTCGTGGGGAAATGTTTGGGGAGATTAAAAATTTTGGGGAAAACTTGGGGAATTTTTTTCACTATTTCACGTAAAATTTACGAAAGTCATCTGACAGCACTGGATCTGCCTCGAACTCGATTTTGATTCGAAAAACGAAAATAAAATACAGAAATCTGAGATATCAATCATTATTCTCGTGGACGTTCTCATCGTTTACAACGTTATTGCTTACACATATCACAGGTGCATTACGACCTACATTGGACCCATCTGAATTTCCAGATCACAGTGCGGCAGATTTTCCTAGTCATCGAAGATAGACATATACACGTTTCTTTTATTAGTAGAGATTTATACAAAAGTAATAAGAACAATTATTTAACTTTTTTTTATTGTTGAAGGCTGGTTAATTTATACTTCGTAGAATAACAGTAGAGCTTTTTGCAAGACATGTAATTGCATACTAGAATCACATTGCTGCGTTTATAACTGAACATTGCTCAATGAATGCAGCAGACCCCTTGTTTCTCCTTATAAGAAACTTGAATGAAAACTCTGCGGTATTAAATGGCATAAAGCTTCCCATTACGAAATCTTCAAGTCTTATCCAAAATTTTCTTTTTCCATGTTTATTAAAATATTTAATTAAAGATTTGGAAAGCAGCTATTTTTCTTTCCTTATCGCAGAAAGCACAGTTATGGATACAATGAAGGTGCTTTACATTAAGATTAGGCACTTCAGTAGGCATGACAAAAAATTGAAAACAAAGTTTTATAGTTTAAGTCAGATAGAAGCAGATGATGCCAACACCATCTTAGATTCATTCAAATCTGAACTGACTAGAGATGATCTAAACCTTGAAAAAGTTATTGGTATAAACGTAGATAGAGCTATTGTAACCATCGTAATGATAGGTCAGCTTCATCGATAGCTACAATTTAAAAAGAAGTGTAACCGAACTTGTCGTTGTAAAATGTATCTCTCATTTTCTTCGTTTTGCTGCGAATATGCATGCAAAATTCTGCCGGTTTTTTTTTTTTCTTTTTGTAAATGCGGAATTTTTTCAAAAAAAAGCTTGATTTGGGGAAAAATTTTGAGTTTAAATCAGTTAAACATTTTTTGTACTGGAAAATAGAAAATAGAAAATTTACTGTTTTGAGTAGAAACTGCGTTGGGGAATTTGCCGGAAAATAACACTGATTTGGAGAAAATTTCAGAATTTTTTGGGAAATTGACTTTCGACTATCTGGCAACACTGAAAGATTCACCAAATAAATTTTCTGGTTCAAAACGGTGCTAAACTGGGTCAAATTTATTCTACAAATTACGAAAGACTAGTACGCACCTCTGCAAAAAACATGTACAGAATTTAAAAAATAAATATCCACAATAAAAATTCAACAAATAACAATAACTTTTCAAAAATTAAATAACAACAACTCTAAACATTATTTTGTAACTTCGCGGGTTTAATTTTAGTTACCAATTGAAATCTATGACAGTCAAAAATGTTTACATGTACCTCTTTTATTATAATAAAATGCGATTTTTTTAAACTGACTGATACAATCTACATCCATGATCATAATTATAAGGACACAAATAATTTCATTGCAATCATATAAAGCAAGAAATGTATGATATTCATATAATTTATATAAATCGACTCAGGAGTATCAAAGCTCATAATTCATATCTATATCACTTGACAGAGATGATAATTATTTTTTTTTTCAAAGGGTTCATAATTATAAAAACACCTCGATATTTTAACAAAAAAATAAATTATTCACAAAATTAACAATTCATTGAGCCACCATTCTTTGCAAGCCATTGTTCCATTCTTTGTGGTTTTCAACGAGTTTTTTCAAGTACTTCGCGTCAAAAGTGCTCCATTTTTTAATAACACACTATCAGTTCTGCGAATGAAGAAAACTGCCTCTGATAACTCTTCTTCCGAATTTCCCCAAATATTCAGAATTACGTTTGAGTCTGGTGAAGATGCTGGCTGTTAGAAAAGTTACAGATGTTCAATTATGGACTTTATAAAAGCTCAATTGTTAATTTATTTCGCACAAAATTGTGTACTTCGAACGAAATCGGTGGTTTTTATATCAGCGTAATTTCACACAGCTTGATTGTGCAGTGTTTCAGTTACTCGAGAAGAAAAAGTACGGAAATTATTTTCTTCGCTTTACAAAATCTCACTGTTGGCATCTTTCCCATAAGAATACAAACAAAATGGCCCGATTCCTCACAAAATCTTTGGTCTTAATGTAACGTTCGATTTTTAGCTGTGTTGTAATTTTTTAACTTTCCTGTGCAAGAATTTACTCATCTTTGAACAGTTCTTTAAATATCTCACTAAAATACTCTCAAAATACAATAAAAAAACGTGAATATATATATATATATATACTACACATGTTGTTTAAAATAAAGGATATACTTAAAAACTTTAAAGTTCAAGCAAATATAGCGGTGGTATGGAAAGATGATGATGGGGTCATCGACATTGAAGATTAACACTAAAAAGACCGTGAGGGTAGGGGTCAAAATGAAGCCTACCATATGAATATATTTCGGTTCGAACCAGAAATTTCTTTGTAAAATAAATTTAAAAGACACTAAGAAAAATGCGAAATAAGATATTAAACAGATTTAAATAAAATTTTCGGGGAAAAATATTTTTATAAAACTACAATAAAATTTCCGGTCATTTTAGTGTTAAGACCCGTGTTATCTGTGGAGTTCAAGGGATCAGTATTGCTTATGGGCTACTTTTTTTAAATTCACATTTCTTGATTGGCACCACTTTTTCGAAATGGTAAAATTCGCCTTGTTTAAGAACATATTTATTAAGGCTACAACAAGAGGAATATTTCCATTTAAAAAAAGTGATGCCAATAAAGATGTCTGAATTAAAAAAATGTAGCCTACTGGTAACTGTATTGGCAATAAATATTGGTATCGATAATAAATATTGTTATGTTTCGTCATCTAAATCCACGGGTAGGGCAAGATGACAAATATTACTTTCCTTCGAAAAACTTTTGTTTTATTTTTTAGGGCAGATAAAAACATTTCAAATATTTTACATTGCAGAGAAGGGTTTTAATAAATGTATCATATCAATTACAGCTTTTGAATCCACTTACCAAGTTAAGAAAATCTCTGGTAATCTTAAGCTCGTCATTTTACCACCTATCCCCTGATTGTTCCTATATATACACAGTACAAGTAGTCTCTCTGGCTAAAAAAATTCTACAATTTCTTTAACATTTGAAATTCATTTTGAAAAAGAATAATAATCAAGGCTAATCCCATTTCCAAAATTATTTCATGGCTCCTAAATATGCTATTTTTTATAATATTTTTCCGATATTCTTTTTTTATGCAAACATTAAATCTCATTACATCATCATATTATGAAAACATAAAATATATGAGATACTTTTTATTAACAGAATTTTCAAATAAATATTTAACACAATTTCTACCCGTGTCAAATGGCCCCTTTTTAAAGTATTTATGTTTATTTTTCTCGTAGTTTGTCAATGTAATAAGCATTAAAAAAAGTCTTCAATGTAGTAAAAATGATTTGCAATTTTCTCAATCTAAAATTTACAAATGAAAAACCATAAATCAAAAGCATTTAAAAGGTGTCCTTTGACACCGGTAGAAATAGTGTTAAATATTCGTTAATATGCACTATATAGGTAGTCACACCGCGAAAAAGAATAACTGTAACCATTTTTAACTTATAAAAAGTAATAATTAATGTTTCAATTTTTAATTGCTTAAAAGGCGTACAGCCAACAGAGTCGAAAATGTCCAAGCCGAGACTCGAACCCTGGCCATCGGCACCGTACCGATGTTCTACCAACTGAACCATTCGGAACGTTACTGACCCTGCCACTTTTCCCTATCATGTGTTGGCAAGGCTACAACCTCAGCACAAGACGAAATATTTTCCCGCCACTGACTCTGGGCAAACACGAAACTAAAGAGAATCCAGAATAGTTTAAATTGAATAAATCTATATAATTCTTAGAAATTTTTCTGTAGAAAATGTCTCACTCCTTGCATTCAATAATATTTCAAATTTTAATTGCTTAAAAGGCGTACAGCCAACAGAGTGAAAAAGTGTCGAAGCCGGGACTCGAACCCTTGTCATCGGTAGCCTACCGACGTTCTATCAACTGAGCGACTTGGAACGATACCCAGGCTGGCATTTCTCACTGTCATATGTTGGCAAGGCTACAACCGCAGCACAAGATGGAATATTTTTCCGTGAGCCACCGAATCTGGGGCAAACACGAAACTAAAAAGAATCCAGGATCGATAGAAAATTGAATAAATAATTACAAGAATTATATAGATAGTGAGAAGTGCCAGCCTGGGTATCGTTCCAAGTCGTTTAGTTGGTAGAACGTCGTGCGGTGTACCGATGACCTGAGTTCGAGTTTCGGCCTGGACACTGTTTCACTATGTAGTCTTTAAAACTTTTAAGCAATTAAAATTTGAAAAATTGTTGAAAGCAAGGCGTGAGAAATTTTCTACAGAAAAATTTCAATGAATTATATAGATTGAGTAATAATTAATGAGCATATTGTTTCGTGATATTTATAAAAAAGTTGATTTTACAATATATGAAACATCTAAATATCTTAATCCATTGAAATATATCTAAAATGAAACATTTATTTTAATAATATTGAATTGCTTTTGATCTATAAATTATTATTCATCTTTTGAATAAATGAATAGGAAAGATAAATTTTAAAAATGCAAATAGATACTCCTTTACAAATACGATGCATGAATCAAGCGATTTTCTTCCTAATGTATATATTAAAAACCGATATTTCATTTTGTCACAGGCAGAAAGCATTTTCCACAAAAATATTAGAAAATAATAAGAAAAAATAAATAGAATCGCATCTAGGCTATCTTTTAAAAAGAAACATTAACCAAAGAAATATTTCATTACAAAATAAAATGACATCGGCAAATTATTGTTAAAGAATAAGAAAGATTATTATTTTTTTTTTTTAATCAGAATTCCATTTTAAAATGAAATATCTAAATGGATATTTAATTTTCAAATTCTTATCAAAAACCGGTTTTTTGCTTTACTAACATTAACCCTCCGTCTACCAGACGGGTCCATTGGACCCGACAGGTACATACAAAATATTCATTCAAACCAGAAATTTCTTTAAAATAAACTAAGTATATAAACCAGACAAAAATAAGGTAAATAAATAAGTTAAATAGTTTTAAAAAAAAATTCTGGTGTAGAACGTTTTATTAAAACTTGAATAAAATTCCCGGTAGATCTAGGGTTAAAAGTGCACATGTCTGTCATTACATCGAGGTAATGTGGTGGTTCCTGGGTGATATTTCTGTGGATTGCGGAACGATAAACCAGCTCTGCAAATGCCTTAAAAAATTTATTTGTTATAAGAATATAACTAGAACAATATGTTACATGGTTTAATAAATATATTTTGAAGAAATATATACAAATAACTTCGTGAAATTACCGTGTTTTATTAAAGTTTGTGCATCGACCTGAGCTTAAGGTTTGTTATCGGTAACAGGGGTGGCTTTGTAAATAGATTCGCATCTAGGTTATCTTTTTAAAAGAAACATTAACTAAAGAAATATTTCATTACAAAATAAAATGACATCGGCAAATTATTGTTAAATAATAAGAAATATTATTATTTTTTAAAAATCAGATTTTCATTTTAAAATGAGAGATCTAAATAAATATTTAATTTTCAAGTTCTTATCGTAAATCTATTGTTTGCTTTATTAACATTAAAAGTGCATTTGTCCATCATTACATCGAGGTAATGGGGTAGTGTAATTCCTACGATCTAAAACAGCGGTTCCAAAAGTATATTTCTTCACTCAACGGTGGTGGTTCATGGGCGATATTTTTGTGGATCGCGGAACGATAAACCAGCTCAGCAAATGTATTAGAAAATTTATCTGTTATAAAAATATAGCGAGAACAATATGTTTTATGTTTTAATGAATATATTTTGAAGAAATATATACAAATAACTTCGTGAAAATACCGTGTTTTATTAAAGTTTGCGTATAGGCCTGATCTTAATAACCTACACTAGTCACTCAAAAAGACCCTGATGATAATGTTAATCCTATAGGAAAGTTATTTTCAAATATCTCGCTTGAATTTTGATATTTTCGAATGATTTTTTTTTTTGCATAGGATAGCTGAGGACGATCTACAACCGGGCTAGTGTTTACTTTTGAATTTTGGTTTAATATATTTTTAAAAAATTACTTTTACTTCTGGAACCGGTTAGAACTGGTTTTGAAATTGAAATTATCCTAATTTTAAGAAAAATCTATAACAAAATCGAAAAAGTAAAATCTAGCCCGGTTGTAGATCGTCCTCAGCTATCCTAGGGAAAAAATCATTCGAAAATATCAAAATTCAAGCGAGATATTTGAAAATAACTTTCCTATAGGATTAACATTATCATCAGGGTCTTTTTGAGTGACTAGTATAGGCTCTTAAGTCTTGTTATCAGTATCAGGGGTCGCATTGTAGTCCAGGCAATAGGGAATTTTACCTAGCAAAATTAATGGTAGTTCTGGAAATCGGCTTACTTTATGTTTTTTTGGGTCGCTAAATCCGAATTTGTAACTTCCCACCAAAATTTCCTCCGGCACCCACCCCCCCAAATTTTGGTAAAATGCCCCCCCCCCCCAAAAAAAAGGTTTTTATTTTAAAAAAATCAAATTTTTTATTGTTTTAGGGAAACAGTATCTAGAAATTCAGAAAGGAGACAAAATTTGCAATAAATTAGATACATGACATTATGACTTAGGATGAAGGGGAAGGGGGGATCTGCCTCTATATTATATTATATATATGATATATATTAAATATTATATTAAATATATGATTAATTTTATATTTTTAGTATTAAAATCTAAGTGAAGCAGGCGAGTTATAAGTAAGATTTTAACACTTAAAAAACAAAAAAAAACAATGCATTTAAAAAATATTTTGTTCAATAAAAAAAGAAAAACATTCTTCAATAAGATCATACAGGGGTATTTCCACGAGCACTTGTAGTGTAAGTCACATACTATGCTTGTTGGTCACCGTTATTTTATAAAAATTTGATTCGCCTTCTTCAATTAATGAGATATCTCCCATAAAAAAGTCACGTTTTCCGTTCTAAAATACTGGTAGTAAAAACTCATAGTATGTGACTTACACGACATATGCTCGTGGAAATGCCTACAGAACACAGGCAAAAAAAATTATTTACCGTGGAGAGATTTTAAAAATACGGATGCATTCTAAGCCCATTGGTTTAGCCTTAGAGAGAGGAATTTCCTGCATGATTGATGAGGAGCCTTAAAATCAATAAAATTCAATATTGATAAAAACTGTCTCCCTGGTATAAAACAATGTTATAAAAAATGACATTTAAACAATATTTTTCGATATGCATTTAAAAAAAATATGCCTTTCCATGCAGTTTATATAAGGCTTTGTCTTATAATTGCGAAAAAATCTATTGCAAATTGCCGGTGGTGGTTTGTATTGCGGTAATCAGGTCTGCTAAGAATATATTTTTTTTGATATTGTGCATATGCTTTAGACGAAAATTTGCGTTTCTAGTAGTTTAGACTATACAAAAGCCGCTATATATCTACATTTTAGGTTAATCGCGAAAAATGTTCCAACTTTAAGATGAAATTTACTCAGAATTAAATTTGGGAAAAGCTGATATAGGAAATCAAAAGTCAAGTTATTTCAAGTATATATTTAACACGTTCGCTGCCGCAAAAAGTAAGAATTTTCAAATTTCTTCTTGAAAGTCGTTTGCCATTACAAATTCTGAAAGGTAAATTTCGATTTACTAATACAGCGAAATTTCTGCCAATAAATAAGGCAAGTTTTATTATTTTAAAATAATGGAGAGAAAGTAATAAATTAAAGCCACGGATATTAAAGATACGAGTTTACTCGTATACTCGTAGCGTGGCAGTCAACGTATTAAATTGAAGAGCTAAACAAAATAAGTCTTCAAAATTTTACTTGATTAGACATATGATTTCGCTGAGAGGGAATAATTGTGGAAATTATAGGCAATTGTTATTAATTTTAGTTATATATAACTATACTATTATATAATTATACTAGGGGGCTCTGCCCCTGCAAGCTAAGCTCATCAGCCCCCGTTCAGACACCGCAGAATCTAAAACGCTAATCTGATCGGTTTTAAAAAGATAAGAGATGATTGAATTATAATGAAAAAACCTGTAGCGGTTTATTTTTGGACCATTCCCTGTAAACGGATTTCCATTCAATTCCATTTGATTGCGAAAATTTAAGGCCGAGTCAGTTTCTGTTAAGACATTCATTGGTTATTTTCAAGTTTGAATAAAGAAGATCATTTAAACATTTGAAAAGAAGTTAAAATAAAATGAATTAAATAAACAGAATATTTGCCTCCCGGTATTTTTTAACAGCGTTATAAAACGATTGACATAATACAAGTACTACAATTACTACAATTTACTGCTTTAACCCCTTCAAGGGCTGTGGTTCATTTTTGGACCACTTAATTTTAATTATTAAATGCCACATTGGAACCAGAATATTGGAATGAAAATTTTCCTTTTATTAAGTAAGTGAAAAAAAGCATTTTCGTATTTCGAAATTTGTTTGTAAATCCTGGTGCCATTCACTGATTTCAACATTTTACGAATAGATGTACCTTGCTCCTGAAAGGGTTAAACGCATATTAATGTATTTATTATTTTTAAGTTTCTTTTCTCTTTTAATATTCACGTGGAAATACAATTTTCAAGACATAATTTTCAATATTGTCCTGCTTTTAATACGTACTCATTTAATAGCAATTTTAAAGGGGGTTTTTCTGTTTTTAATAGTCACGTGTAAATAAATTTTTAATAATTAGAAAATATTATTCTTTGTGCTGTTTTTAGAATTGAGAACAATCTCTATGATAATAGCCTAGGTCATGTCACTATCATCTACAGTTCCAGGTGGATCCCTTCCTTTTTTCTATTCCAGGCGGCCATTTTGATACTTTAATTTTAGCCAGCCATAGGTGATAAGTCGCCAAATGTTATACTATCGCGATAATTTCACCGACATAATAATAGTCCAAGTCATGTAACTGCCATAAACAATTACGGGCTGATCCCTTCGCTTTTCATAAGATAGGGTTCCATTTTGATTAAAGAATCAAAATTATTTTTTCGAATAAAACTAATACATAAAAGTTGCCATGATCGCAAAGAATTCTTTGAACTTTTATGTTAGCCGGGTGCAAATCTCGCCAATAACTTTTTTAACTCGCCAGCAAGCAATTTTTTATATTCTAGTGCTAAATTAAAACGGTACTACTTGGTTATCCCATCGACCAAAAATCTATAGCCAAACTCTAAGATTAAATGGCAATAATGGTTGATCGTAAATGTCACATTCACTTGACCTTAAGGAAGTTACACGTGTTTACGTCATCAAGTGATTTTTATTTCGGAGATTTATTTGTATTTTTATTAATGTTATGCTAATTTATTTGTTCTTCCGTTATTTAAAATAAAAAGTATGCCAATTTGTATAATTTGGTGAAATAGGTCGACGGGATAACTAAATAGTATCATTAAAACATTGCTTTGAAGTTGAAATTAAATGTCATGATTTGTTGCATTATTTAATATTTGGCATAAATGTCACATACGCAAAGAATTTGGCGTGATTTTCTTTTACATCAATTTGGCTAAAACCCCGTTTTCGAATACCAGTTACACATGTATTTTTAAATTATTTTCTATTATTTTTAAAATGAAATAACGATAAATAAAAAAAAAGTTTAATTAACAACTATTGAACAAAACAATTTATAGCTTCAGTAAATAAATAAATAGAAATGATTAATTCATCAATAAAAAAGTTAAACTTAAACTTACACTATGTGCAAAACTACTTAAAAGATGAGATAATACTTAAAAAAGATGTTAAATTAATTTAATACCTTAGTACTTTCAACTATAAAAACATAGTCTTCGTCAGAGTAATATAAGAAATACTACTGTTATTAACGTCTAATTTTCAAAATTTACGTAGATGGTGACGAAAGGAGTGAAAGTGGAAGGCAATTTTTATATCCGGAAAACATTGAGAAAATAAAACATGGTTATAGGGAAGTGTAACATTACTCGTTTTATGATTCTTTAAGCAAACTGAGCCAAATTCTGGGTATGTTGTAGGATAAAACGTCATTACAAAGAGTATTTTCTTTAGTAATAATTTCTATTGATTCGCAGATAATTAAATCATGATAATTCTTTGAGGGATATATAATTTTTGTGTCTTCGAAATTAACTTGTATATTCTGCTTCTGGTTAAGTCTTGACAGGGCTATTGTAGGTCAGTTATACTTTAAATCTTACAAATGTGCTTTAATACGAACTTTAAGTTCACGAGAAGTCATTCCTATGTATTCGAGATAAATATTTTCTGTTTTCAGTGGAATTATATATACTCCAGAAACTTCACCTTTCGGGATCGGGTCTATTTTGACATTAATTTGATTTTTCAGTTTTGCTGGAGGAGTGGTGATTAAGTTTACGCGAAAGTGAAAAAGTGCATGTCGAATATATATTATTGCTTTTCGAAAAAATCAGACATGCACTTTTTCGCTTTAGCGTAAACTTAATCGCCACACCTCCAGCAAAACTGAAAAATATAATTAATGCCAAAATAGACCCGATCCCAAAAGATGTAGTTTCTGGAGTATATATAATTCCACTGAAAACAGAAAATATTTATCTCGAATATATAGGAATGACTTCGCGTGAACTTAAAGTTCGTATTAAAGAACATTTGAGAGATTTAAAGTACAACCGACCTACAATAGCCCTGTCAAGACTTAACCAGAAGCAGAATATACAAGTTAATTTCGAAGACACAAAAATTATATATCCCTCAAAGAATTATCATGATTTAATTATCTGCGAATCAATAGAAATTATTACTAAAGAAAATACTCTTTGTAATGACGTTTTATCCTACAGCATACCCATAATTTGGCTCAGTTTGCTTAAAGAATCGTAAAACGAGTAACATTACACTTTTCCCTATAACCATGTTTTATTTTCCCAATGTTTTCCGGATCTAAAAATTGACTTCCACTTTCACTCCTTTCGTCACCATCTACGTGAATTTTGAAAATTAGACGTTACTAACAGTAATATTTCTTATATTTCTCTGACGAAGACTATGTTTTTATTGTTGAAAGTACTAAGGTATTAAAGTAATTTAACATCTTTTTTAAATATTATCTCATCTTTTAAGTTGTTTTGCACATAGTGTAAGTTTAAGTTTAATTTATAACTTTTTTAAATAAAAAGAAAATAAATGTAAATAAACATTTATTAATAAATAAGCAACAATAGCCGGGTTAACATGTCAGGCAAAATAACGCCACTTTGGTGCCAATTAGGTACCCCTGTGCCTATATGACATCTGTGCCTAATATTTTTCTTTTCGTTTCGTTTAAAAAAAAAGAAAGAAGTGAAAGCCTTTAATTTTAAATGTTTCAGTTTTAAATGAAAGTTTTGTATTAAATACAATGATAATGAAAAAAAAATGCGACGGGAGAAATGTTTGGTTTTTTATCACCTGCGTCGAGCTAACATAAAAATAGCGAGTTCTTGATTTCTCTATCAGAATCTTTCGATTTGGCGAAAGATTCTTCAAGTAAATTGAATTATGAATAAAAGTAATATGATACATTTCTTAGCATACATTTAAGAAAGGCCAAACTGGTCGCCAAATTAGTTTAAAATAATAACCTTTTCTAAAATATGAAGAAAAAAAATATATGTTATGATTAAAATTTGAGTTGCTATCATTAGAAAAAAAGTATTTAAAATTAGAAAAAAAAATAATATCTGTAACACTAATTCGAATTTAAAAATTCTAATACCAGTTTTAAGATATGCGGATCAATACGGATTTTTAGTGTTAATTTCACCGCATAATATTCGATATTTAAGGAAAAATCGCCGTGAAACATAATCAGTTGTTTAATCAGTCGTTTCACAAAATCGTTTCATACAGTCTTTTCATATAGTGGTTTCATAAATTCGTTTCATTAGGATTTAATATATATAGGGTAGATATAAGACTCACAGTATGTTATAATACAGTACAAATCCAACTAAAAATGTAAACAAACAGAGCAATATTATATTAGTATTCACTATCCGCATAACTTTACTGTCTTTTTTTTATGTCATCTAATTATTGTTAAACAAAATTTAAGGAAATATCGGTAAATAATTGTGGCATTCTAGTAAACATGCCACAGTAAATAAGATGCCACAAATTCTTATTCCTGCATCTAAATAGCCAGAACTCTCGCTATTTATTTAAAGATCTTTCGTACGCACAAAATAAACATTGGAAAATTACATTATTTCCAATTAATTATAATAAATATTTAATAAAACTCAGGAACTTTAGCACATCTAATCTATGAGGGATGAATATTTCTGATGATGAAAATGATGTCATATTTGATAGAAAGGATGAATTCTCATATAGATTCAAAAAGTGTGGTGACAGGCGGTAGAATTTTTTCAAACAAACCACCGATTTCTGGATAGGTTTTCCACTGTTTGAAGCCGCAGTAACAGCCAGAAAGTACATAGCAACGGTTTATTAGAAATTCTCAAAAACATCATGACATTTAGAGTTTGTATAAAGCTGAAATATTTTAGTAAATTTTTTTCAATATGACTTCATATTCGAAGTGAATTTAAGTGTACAATATGGTGCCGTAGAATATTATAGACATATGTATTTTAAATTAATTGTATTTACAAGGACATTTTTTAGTTAATTATTTTACATTTAAAATATTTATAACTTGCAAAATGTTAAAATGATTTATGTGTCCATTGGTAGCACCGACTAAATGCATTTTTAATTGTGTTTACGACTTACATTTTTAATTGTGTTTACGAAGTTTTCAATTACTGATTTTTATATTTAAAAAAATTGTAAATTTCATGTGTTAAAATGATTTATAATAGTACTCATTTTAGGGGAGAGCGAGCGAAGCGTGCTAGACTATGTATTGACCACAATGATGTATTGACCACAATGTGTATTGCGTCGCAATTATAAGGGGGTGAAGCCCCCTTGTACTTGTATCTTTATAATTAGAACCATAATAAATCAAATCCATGGTCTGTTCCTGAACCCACTGAACGTAATTCCATCCATGATATAGACCCACTCCATGTAACTATCACTTGAGCTCGTGAGCGCGGTGCACGTGCATCTTGAACGCTCATTGTCAAATAGGGGTGATCGGTGTTTGTTTAGCTGCGTTTGGCCGAGTGCCAATCCTAGTATGCCTTTATTTATTCACATCGATATATTTCATCGCTCAGAGGGTGATATTCTGAAGATCCATAATGATACAAGTATTTTCGCAAAAATTTTTTATATAGTAATAATTGCAATGCAATTGCAGTGCAATTTTCTATAGGAATGACAAACAGAAAGCTTAAAACTAGGATCAAAGAGTATATAGCAGACATCAAATACAACAAGAAAACTACAGCTTTACGAGAGTATATAACAAAGAAAAATTACAGTTTAATTTGAAAAATAGCATAATAATTTATCCATCAAGATTTTATGTGGCATCCATTATCCAAGAATCAATAGAGATCTTTTTACGCAGTGAGAATATATGTAATGATTCAGCCTCCATGGAGCTACCTAAAATTTGGAAAGAGATGCTATGCAGAGTAATGAAACAATAGTATAAAACAATTCGCATTCACAAATATCCATTTTAATATTGCCGTTGATTTCACTGTACACGAGATAGCTTGATTTTTGATTACCAGTTTTAATGTTAAAATTTTGTTCCGAAAATATTTCTATCATTATAGATCTTGAAAATGTCGGCGTCTGAGCAATGAAATTTATTGATTTTAATTAATAAAGGACATTACATTTGCCATGTAAATGTATTTTTATCACATTTCAGCAATTATTTACTTAGTTTGATGTCTGCAAGTGATTTTCATATATAATTTTATAAAAGTTATGTATAATAAATTAACAAATGCTAAAAAATCTTATCATGTAGTGTTCTAAAATAATTTATGCTCAGGAATGAGATTTCTCCACTTTTTTGCACACCAGTATAATATCAAAGAAAATGTTGTTCTGTTAAATGGCAGTACTTTCCGATTAAATAAAATAACATTGTCTTTAAGATTATACTGGTGTGCAAAAAGCGGAGAAATGTCATCCCTGTATGCTAACAATGCTTCATATGTTTTCACTTTGCATTTAAAATACATTCATTACCTGTTGCATATAATCTGTAAGCACCATTTTCGACAAAGACACAAAATGACATAAAATTTAGCATCATTGTAAAATTTTGGTTTATAGATAAATAATAGAGCAGTAAAATTCAGCGTTTCTATAAAATTTGAAAACGTCCTGAATATTCCAATATGAAGAGTGCCAACTATGCTTTTGTCTTTTTTTTTTCATGTCGTTGTTGATTCGTAATTGCGTTCCAAACTGTTTTCCCTCAGTATAGAATCTACTGACACAAATGAAGGTGAATTTGTCACTGGTAAAATAACTATTCTGCCTGTATAATTTTCGTTATGTAAAAGTTTCTCAATCATTTTTTTTTTCGCATTTCTGTAAAATTTTGGATTATTTTACATAACTTTAGGGGAAATCTTAAATTAGATCTTTTAACGTCCTTAGTTTATTCCAAAAATTTAGTAACGTTGTTGCATTAATGATGACACTGTATATAAAATATCTCTTTTAGACCACTTCCTATAAGAAACTGAGACATAAAAATAAATATTTCTAGAAATACGTCCAGTATCCCAATTAGTAAGGTAGGTGAAATGTGTCGTTCAGGCTTATAATATGTTTTAGTTATTTGATATGCTTATCTTGCTGATGTAATTGACATAATGATAGTTTAAGTAAATGCATCATAAGAAAAAACTAAAAATTGCATAATGCAGTTGCTTGTCAATCAACTTTAATTAATACGCACATAAGTGATGATAAGAATTTTATGTGTTATGTTTCTCTTCCTGAAATGATTGACATTATGATAACTAGTAAATACATCATAAGAAATAAATAATTGAGATAAAATTCTGACGCTTGTCAATCCGATTTAATTGAATTAAACATAAAGAATCATGATATAAACAAGGCAGAATATATATATAATAGGATTTTATGTCAACATAGCGTATGGCAATTGGATCAAAACGAAGGAAATGGCACATATTTGATTATAAATTTGCTATTTCTTTTATAATTAAAGAGAAAATATAATGTATATGAAAGTCTGAAATGACGTAGCCGTGGTACTTTGTAAAACCACTCAAAACATTCTGTCTTACTTATACAGATATATACGTCTGTTTTGATACATAGACACGTGATGATGCTACATAATATGTATTTTTTGATGGACAAGCTGATAAAGCTATTTCTGAAAAAAAAAAAAAAAACAATATTTACAAATACTTCTAATATAATTAGTTGTCCATTGACATTCAAACTTGAAAGGATATTTGAAAAGTGCGATTGATTATACAGTGTGCGTTAGTATCGTTGCATAGTAAAAGGGACAAATAAAAAAATGAATCAATTTCAAAGTTTTCAAAACTTTACAATTTATAACTTTCTAAGCTTTACTTTCTTAATACTTCAGAAATGGATAAAACTTTTTAAAAATCAGTATGTTTTAAATCAGGATCTGTGACTGACTAATTAAACGTGATTTGCGTATTCAACGCTTAAATGCATAGTGCATCAAATTTGCCATATTTTCTCTTTAGCTTTTGATAAATAAATCAAGTTCTTCGCAACCACTATATTTATATATAAATATTAATTCTGTAATAATCAGATAAATATGCTACTAAATAAAGTTAAAAATCTATCTTAAAATTTGTGGAGTCTAATACTTAATGCAAGTATAAAAAACACAATTCTAAAAGAAAAATTCATGCATTTAAGTGTTAAAATTACGGTGACATTTCATCAACCTATTAAATATAATACTTTCAGTGGTTGCATGCAATGTTGTCAGTGGGCTACTTTTTTAAAAATTCAGATTGCTTGACTGGCATCACTTTTGTAAAATCGTAAAATTCCTCTTGTTTTCCCCTTAATGAATATGCCATTAAATAAAGGTAATTTTACTGTTTCAAAAAAAGTGGTGCCAATAAGAAATCATAATTTAAAGAAGTAGACCACTGGCAGCACTGGTTGCATGCGCATTATATTTTCCTATCGAATCTCTAATATTTAAGGATGGATATTCTTGCTGAGAATAATTCTATACCAAATTAAAGCAATGACTGTAGCTTACGAATATTTACTAGAAAATTTACACGCTTTTTAGTAGATGCTTTCAGCCGGCAGAAAATGGAAAATTACTTCATTTATGGTATCAGCTCATAATATCATTCAATTCTGAAACTTGCGATCTGTGAAAGAAGAAATGATAGAAGCTCGAATGGTGAAATACAGTCTGATTGTAACAGAAATAATGTGGATTTAATTTATCATTTTTGTTTAAAATTTCTGAGAGTTGCCATTATAATAAAACTGAAAGAAAATAAATTGTATTTATTTTCCATCTAAGTTTTCATAATTTTTCTTACAAGAAATCGACAAATACATTTTTGCTTCTTGATGATTTTCTTTTCGTGAACATTGACATCATGATAGATTTAAGTAAAAAATAAAAAATCGCAAGAAGTAACTAAAATTGCCGTAATTTGAATATTTTTCCGTCAGCTCGTGGTAGGAATTACCTTAAAGTAAATTGTATATCTGAAGAGGATTATAGGAACACATGACTTAAAATTCAATAACGTTTTCAAATTAGAGGATTTTAGTATACATTTGAAACAGTAATTAGTACTATTTAAAATGTGAAATTAGATATATTAAAGTTCTCAAAGCAATTGAAAAATGTCATCAGAACATAGGCCTAACGCAGAATGAGCTATTTTCGAACCCGGGTACTTCACCCCGAGTGCCTGAGATTGAAGATATCATGCTAACTACTGGTAAGAGCTGGCCAAATTTATATGTAACAGAAAACATTAATTAATCATTTCAAAAAGCAGAACTTATCATTGAATTTATTACAACATAAGTTTAAAGATATGAAAAAATAATCACAGTATAACGTACACTATTAATTATATTTATTAATGCTTAAAAATTCGCATATGATAATTTTGTAGATATAATTATTTTTTTCTGTAAAAGACTTCATTGCGTTGAAGATTTTTTTTTCAAAAAATATGCTCTTCTTTGATAAATTCATACATCTAACATTTCTGCTGAAAAAACGATGTTGCTCAATATCTCGTTAATGATCATCAGCTTTGGATATTACACCATAAAAGTAAATACAATATCCAGTATAAATACTTCTAATATAATTAGTGCTTTGAAAGAAATATGTCACTTAAACAGGTACTATGTTTCAAATATATCATACCTCTCTGGTCCTGAAATAATAGACAAAGTAATATCTTTATGTAAAGACGCCATAACAAAGACAGCATAATAAGTATCTAAAGGATGGCATAATTCAGATGCTTGACAATCGGCTTTTATTAAGATAAGAATAAGATATAATGCTTTGAACCATGTACAAGGCAAATAAGAAACAAATTTGTAACAGTATAGTAAAATACATTTAAATTAAAAAATAAAAGAAAGTTATACACTATTTTAAAATTATTGTTCTTAGTGTAGAAGATAGTGTAGTTGAAGATTAAAATAGTGTAGAAGATATCTTAAAAAGAAGATATAATAAACTTAAGATTTAACATTCGATATTTTGCGTTCTAATACTTTAAATATTTTAAAAAAAAATTCATCAGAATCTAAATAATTCTGGTGTACATGAAAAGATACTTTCACTAGCTTGCATGTTAATTCAGCAAGCTATACAATGATATTATCTATTTATAGATGTCACATTAAAGAACAACTTGATTTAGTTTGCAGAATTTACTCACTGAGAAATTAGAAAATAAAATGCAAACTTCAATAATTAGCACTAGAAGCGTCATAGTCGTCAATTTGACTACTACGAAGTACATATGTTTCGATTTCAACCAGAAATTTCTTTAAAAAAGAGTTAAAATTGTCTATCACACAGTGACAGTGCTTAACAGTGTGAAAACATTGAGGGGCTTCTGAGTTATCATCACTCTGTACGCACAGTCTATAGATGATTGTCCTATAATAAATGACCCATTGGGAGTATAAAATCTAGGTGTAGTATATAAAATACGTTATAATCATTTATTATAAAATAAAAGTTAAATATTAATTAATAAAAAAGGTAGTATTAAAATGAAATTAGATTGTAATTAAAATTTACAACTTTAAAAATGAATATAAAAAAGTTAAATAGTTTGAAATATATAAGCAGAGCTAAGAAGAAGAACAGTTCGGAGAAGCCGGTAAGAGCAGTTTGGTCAAGGAGTGACAGATGTGTTAGATCACAGGTCTAAAAAAAAAGGCACTTTTCAGAGTCAACATATACGAGGGTAGGCTGAAAAGAAATGTGCACTTCCTTGTAGAACATGGATAAAAATAAATAGAAAGATCGAGTAAAAAGTAAATTAAAATACAATTCTTAAGCTTCAAAATCATATATTTATTTTTCAACTTAGTCACCATTAAAGCTTAAACATTTCTTCCAACGTATAACAAGTTTTTTTTAATTCGTCATTGAAAAATTCTTCCAACTTTTCTTGAATCGCCTTTACCTCCTCGTCCGTGGTGTGATAATTACCCCTGAGTTCCCTCTTGAGTAGAGAAAAAAATAAAAATCGTAATGGGCAAGATCGGTGGAGTATGGATAGTGTGGAATCAGTTCAAACATGAGGTTTCGCAGAGCCTCTGCTTTTGCGTTCGAGGTGCACAGATTGTACGATATCCCACTTGTTTAATAATGAAGCTGTCACCTTACTTGGATATTTCAATATGGTTTGCGATACGCTTTTAAGTTATTCTCCGGTCATTTTTAGTCAAATCGTCGGCGAGTTTGCGATATTTATCGTCTGTGGCCGTGACCAGACATCTGATGCGTTTTTCATCAACAATTATGGCTTACCCAGGTTCGTTATCACAAATTTTATTGCCGATCGATTTGCAGTAGACATGTCAACAGTATCGTCACAATAAGCAGCCTTTAAACTCCGATGTATCTCAGTAGGAGTCACTTTTTCAGCAGTTAGAAATAATATAACAGCAAGCTGTTTAACTCGCGTTGACACAGGATTAAAAAACGTCTCCATACATTCGCGTCTCGAAATACACTGGATGAATTCAACGACCTTAAATGTGAACATGCATATAGGGGGCTATGTTACTATCACATGCCCCCTGGCAGTGTTGCCAGTGGGCTACTTTTTTAAAATTCAGATTTCTTGATTGACCCCACTTTTTTGAAATAGTAAAATTCACCTTATTTAATGGCAGATTAACTATTGGGAATTTTACCATTTCAGAAAAGTGGTCCTAATCAAGAAATCTGAATTTAAAAATGTAGCCTACTGGCAACATTGGCTGCTCTTCTGAAGGTCATTTCGTTCGCGCTCTACAAGCATGTGTGCATTTCTTATCAACCTACCCACGTATATATTTTTTCTTACAGAGTAACGGTAAAGAAAATACAGATAACTCTGAAATAATTTAAAAAATAAGCTTAAAAACTTTTACTATAAATTTTGGTGCACATTATTTTTTTTATAAAACTTCAGGAAAATTTTCTATCCCTTCAAGTGTTACGTTAATATATGGCTCTATGTCAAACTAGTCGGATATGCCAATCCCAAAACTTTCTTCTATCTCATACATGTTAATACTTCAAAATTCTCTAGTACAGAGCCAAAATTAAATGGCAATCTATGCCTATCATGAGGATTCTAAAGACATGAAATTCTGTGCATTACTTCTTGAGATAGGACTATCGCTAAAATCGTGTAAATCATGCGAAATGCAGCACATCAGTGCCACCGGATAGGTGGATTTACACCAAAATCTAATAATCAACAACTTATGTTAACGTGTAACTGAATCTGAAGTTTGATGAAAATCCGTTCATTAGTTTTTAAGATAAAGCTATTGCGGAAATCATAAAAAATTCCACATAACAGCGCCGCCAGTTGAGCAATTTAGACCAAAAACTAATTAGCACCAGTTTATATTAGGGACTAACTGAATCTGAAGCTTGATGAAAATCCATGCATTTGTTTTTGAGATACAGCTATTGCGGAAATCGTGAAGAATGCAGTACAGCAGCGCCACCTATTGGGCGATTCACACCAAAAAATAAACAGCATTAATTTATGTCAGGGACTATTCAAATCTAAAGTTTGATGACAATTCGTGCAATTTTTTTAGTTAGAGCTATTGCCATAATCATGAATAATGCAGCATAGCAGCGCCACCTGTTGGGTGATTTTCACCAAAACCTAATCAGCAGCTAACTATATCCTGGAGTAACTGTATCTGAAGTTTTATGAAAATCCGTCCAGTAGTTCTTGAGATATAGCTATTGCTGAAATCGGGAAAAATGCCGCATTGCAGCGCCATCTGTTCGGCGATTTTCACCAAAATCTAATCAGGTCCAGTTTATATTACTGTGTAACTAAATCTAAAGTTTTGTGAAATTCCGTGCATTAGCTCTTGAGATTGAGCGCCCAAAATTTTTTTGCCACATACAGACTCACAGAGTGACAGAGTGACAAACAGAGTGACAGATAGAGTGACGGACAGAGTGACTGACAGACATTTTCTAAAAACCATCAAATTGTGTTCAGGACATTCTAAAACGTATAAATTCGTCGAAAACCGGATGTCGAACATTTTCACGAATCCAATACTTTCTTCTTGTAAAGATAGAAGAAAGTAAAAATTAGAATAATATTAAAAAATTAATTGTGATAAAAGGTTTTTATTTATCGCTTATACAAAAAGTAATACAGGATAAAACTTAATATTGTAAGAATCTACATAGTTTGTAGAATCTTTTAGCATAAAAAGTAAAGGAAATAATACAAAAACAATTATTCACACGTGGAAAAAATAAAAATATTAGAATAACCATTTGCCTGGTTAAAAAATATTAGAATAGTGCATTGTAAATAATACGGGTTTAAAAAAAAGGGGAAAAATAGTTTTTCTTGAATATTTTGTATCATCACCTTTACATTTTATAACAGCACAAACTCGCGTTGCCAAGATAGCTACAAGTGGTTCACAATGTTTTCTGTCCACACGTGACTATGTCGACTTTATGCCAAAAAGAAGCTCAATTTTGCTTTTTGGCGCAATATCTTGCAGTCTTTTCTTCATTATTCCCCACACATTCTCTATTGGATTTCAATACGGCGAATTAATCATCCAGGGTAGTATGTTAAAAAGTACGATAATTTTGTGCGGGTTTGCCAGTTCTTGGTGGACACAGACCTGTGAGAAGATGCTAAATCATCTTGGAAAATAAAATCGTCACCACACAGATCTTACGCCTAAGGTATCATGAAATGCTCAAGGATTTCTTGATATATCTCAGAATTAATCCTTTCGTTAACGATGCATAGTCTTCCAGGACCATCTGTAGTCGTGCAAGCCCATACCATTACACTGTATGCAAATTTCACTGCCAGTTGCATGCCGTCTTTGTCCTATGCTTCCTGCTTCATTCGCCATGCACAAACACCTTGATCGCCATATGTTACGCAAAACACACTCATCGCTGACCAATATCTTTTTCCAATCAGCCAGACCCTATAAAAGCCTTTCTTGCACCATTTCACTCTCTTCCCTTTCTGTATAATAGTCATGAGGGGATTTATCTTTGGTACATGAGATTGATATCCAAGTTTATGGAGATCTCTTAGTGTAGTAGATCTAATTACATCAACAGCGTGTTCTAACTTCCGATGCAAATATCTTACACTTGTAAAACTTTTTTTAGCAATATTCTTTAGCTTGCTATCGTATCTCTAATAGTACAGGCAATAGAGACCGTATAGGGGCTCTACCTAGCAAAATTCATGGTAGTTCTGGAAAAATGCTTACTATTTGTTTTTTGGGTCGCTGAATCCGAATTTTTAAATTCCCACCAAAATTTCCTCCGGCAATCCCCCCAAATTCTGGTAAAATGCCCCCCCCCCCCCAAAAAAAAAAAGGTTTTTATTAAAAAATCAATTTTTTTATTGTTTTAGGGAAAAGTATCTAAAAATTCAGAAAGTAGGCAAAATTTGCAACAAATTAGATATATGACATTATGACTTAGGATGAAGGGGAAGGGGGGATCTGCCTCGGAAAATGCGCGCGGTGCTGCATGAACTAAGTTGCGCAATTCCACTTAACCACTCACACGTTTACATTCGCCCTCCCATTTCCCCTCCGAACTTTCTCTATAAGGTTTACAAGTTTTTGGGTCGCTGAATCCGAATTTTTAACTTACCTCCAAAATTTTCCACCCCGACCCCCCCCCCCCCCCCCAATAGCTTAAATTTCAAATTAATTAAATTGCAAATAGCGCTGCGGCGCTACGTGCACTAAGTTATGAAGTCCAGGCAATAGAGGATTTTACCTGGAAAAATTAATGCTAGATCTGAATTTCGACTCACTTTATGTTTTTTGGATCGCTGAATCCGAATTTGTAACTTTCCACCAAAATTTCACTCGGCAACCTCCCGAAAAATTGATTTTTTTAAAACATTTGGTTTTTGAGAAAAGCGCGCGGGGAATGTTCCGAGGCAGCCCCCTCTCTCCCCGTTTATCCTACGTCATAATGTCGTCTATCGTATTTGTTGCAAATTTTGTCTAGTTTCTGAATTTCGTAATGCTTTTCCCCTAAAACAATAAGAAATATAAGTTAATAACAACTATTTTGGGAGGTTTTCGGGGGGGGGGGATTTTGGGGGTAAGTTAAAAATTCGGATTCAGCAACCCAAAAAACTTAAAGTAAACCTTATAAGGAAAGTTCGGAAGGGAGATGGGAGGGCGAATGTAAACGTGTGAGTGGTTAAGTGGAATTGCGCAACTTAGTTCATGCAGCACCGCGCGCATTTTCCGAGGCAGATCCCCCCTTCCCCCTCATCCTAAGTCATAATGTCATATATCTAATTTGTTGCAAATTTTGTCTACTTTCTGAATTTCTAGATACTTTTCCCCTAAAACAATAAAAAAATGGATTTTTTTAATAAAAACCTTTTTTGGGCGGTTGCCGGGTTAAATTTTGGTGGGAAGTTTCAAATTCGGATTCATCGACCCAAAAAACATAAAGTAAGCCGATTTTTAGAACTACCATTAATTTTGCTAGGTAAAATTCCCTATTGTCTGGACTATAAGTAGTTTTTGGATTTTGGCCGCTATTCAGATGCTTGTTTATAAAATGTCCGTCGTTAAAATACTGCTTTATCGCTCTACTAACTTTTGGTTGAGAATATTTTAAGTAACTGGCGTTATATTGCTGATTACGACCTTCTGTATGCAAATGAATAATACGATGCTTTGTAAACTCCGTTATGGTGAACGAACGACCCATATTTCTCACAAAATGGAGACAATGGTGAAGCAAAGTATCCCGCTATTACAGGTATGATTGGAGGGATGCATGACTTTACGCAAAGAAAAAAAAAGATTGTTGATCTAGTATTCACATTTCCGGCTGAAATGGAAAAACCATCAATGATTTTCCTTCTAATCATCTCTGAAGTCTACACATTAGAATGGTGTAATGGAATGTTAAAAAAAAAAAAAAAAAAAAAAAAAAAAAATATATATATATATATATATATATATATATATATATATATATATATCAAGGTTGCATTCGGAAGTTAGCAGTACAGTATTGCGAATGCAATCGCGTATTCGAATTTAAAGCGGCTTAATGGCATGAAAGAAACTTCCTATGTCAACAGAATATGCTGTTGCACAGCACAGGTTTCCACCAGAACCGGTATGATTGAACCGATGATAACATAGAAGATATGCATCATCGAGAGTGACCTGTATTGATAAACTGAACTTCTAGAAACGTCGTGTGGAGCTGTTAATACCGTGTCAATACCACAGACCTTAAAAAGCGATCAGTGAAAAGATTCAAGATTGTGGAGAAATCTTTGAGGTTTAATATTTATACCGTGACATTTTCTTAAATGGAAGTCTGCCTTTTTTCGTCCTGCTCCTTCGTCCTCTCGTTTGATGCCTACAGTCATCCAGTGTTGCCAGATGGGCTACTTTTTTAAAAATCAGATTCTTGATTTGCACCACTTTTTTGAAACGGTAAAATATGCCTTATATATTGACATATTAATTAAGGAGAAAACAAAGAGAATTTTACCGTTTCAAAAAAGTGGTGCCAATCAAAAAATCTAAATAAAAAAAAGTAGCCCACTGGCAACACTGAGGTCATCCAGTGCGATTATGTTTACAAAAACAACAACGAAACTTTGTAAATGATGAAGGATTTTCATGGTATTAATACTATCGAAACATTTCAATGAAATACTGTCTCCAAAATAGTGGTTCACTTATGAACAACTTTGATCGGATAGTTTCTAATCAGTTATGGTAGTTTACATTCTTTACCCTTAGAGAACCATAAGGTTGCTAAGAGTAAATATTAGTAACTGCTTATTTTAGTTTGTTTAGACTTAAAATAATTAAAAAGTATAAGAAAAATACATAATAATGTGTAGCTTTTTTTTTATTTTGTAGGAAATATTTTTTTTTTCAATAGACTATATAGGTAACACAAATTACAGTTAGGCTTATTGTGCAATGTCTTTTATTTATTGGTTTATTATAACAAAATGTTAACTAAAATAATACAACATTTTTAAATAAAATTACCATAAAAAATGATGTGCTAATTGGGATATTCAGTAAAGTAATTTCTTTTGGTTGTGAAGCAAAGATGTAGTTTGTTTAGGCATAAAATAATTAAAAATCATAAGAAAAATACACAAGAATGTTTAGTGGAATAAGAATAACTTGGACTTACGCTGTCAAAATTTAATAATTAAAACCTCTTGTGATACTCATCAGAGTACAAATAAATAAAAAGTATATTAAAAACACATTAAAATAGTATCCCAACGTTTCATGCTCTTTCTAATGAGCCATTTATCATGGGAGAGGGTTCTTGACCTCCACGAAGCAAAGTTACGAACAGCACAGTCACTTTCACAACATCAAACTGAAAACATTCACGGTAACTGATCATGATCAGTTATCGTGAATGTTTTCAGTTGATGAGACAGAGAACAATTCAGAGAACAATTCATGAGTGGTAGTGAGGAGAAATTTCACAAAATTGTTGCTTGAATTTGACTTAAGACTTGATATCTGCCGCATCACGAAAGGTTCACATATTGAACAATTGTGAAACAAAATTTGTAATGTTTCTTTCTCCAGTAAAGTAAACTTTGTCGCTGTATTGGTAACATTTTTTTTAATAAGCTTTCCAAACCCCGGACGGAATTGTGACAAACAATGTACGTTAAATATATAAAATAGCAAAAATAAGACTTTATATCTAGATAACGACGAGACGAGAGCAATTGATTTATGCGTCAAAAAACACGTTTTACTATGCCTTTTTTATTCCTGCTTATGTAGATTTTTTTCTTTTTAACACTAACGGCGTGGTTTCATGGTAAGAGTTATAGAGTACTGCGAAGTGGCAAGTGGCGGTTTTGCCATCGCAAGTTTATATCCTATTATGCGAAATTATCAAATAAAATGCCTGCTAAATATAGTCAGCTATAATATGTCTGAGCTTCCTTTTGTGAACAACCAGAATTATCGTTTCTAGACACCAATGTGCTAAAAATGCTATTGTTATTGCATGATTATATAAATACGTATTCATGATTTTATATTTTATATTATTGAAACTTAAAATCTTTTATTTTTGGTGATGAATGTTTCTATGTAACAGCTCTTTGGAAAAAGTAAAGTCTAAAAAGAGTAAAAGAAAGCAAGTAAAGAAAGATAAAGCAAAAGAAAGTTTTCTGAAGTTTTTAAAAAAGGGAAAAAGAAACTGATTTCACAAATCAAAGCGAAGATGGAAAATCTCAGAGTTCTTTTAACGTATGCTTCTTTCCAAATTTTCGCCGAAAAGAAAAGCCAGTGATCTTGAAATATCTCAAGGGTAGTATAATTTCCCGAGAATATCACTAAATTTGTCAAGAGGCATAGTGTTTTAATTTCCTCTAAAAATGTTAAACTATGTGGATAGTATACTAGAAAATAAGTTACATCTATGTCTCTTTGATATTTGAAAGATTAAACTACGCCACAGAAGATTTTGTTTCTTAGTTAGAAAAGGTAAAGACAAAAATATATAATTGTTTCAACTGACATATAGCCCAGTGGTTAGGGGGTTGAATTCAGAATTAATTAGTGGAAATCTTTAAATCGCTTTAATCCGTTCCTTTTAGGTCTAGAATGAATATACTAAGTTTTCCCCATCGTACATGGTGAGCGTTAGAAAATATGTATAGATTTATCGACAAAAAAACATGTTTTTTGCTTTAAATACCATAACAATATCTCTAAACAACTAACTCTGTCAAAAATACTGTCAATACAAATGTTGCATAGCTTAAAATTCTGAGTAAAATGAGTACCTACACTTCATAATTTTGTTGAACAGTAAGGTCACAATTCTGTTTCAAAGTTTTAGCCCAGTGGTCAGGGGTTGAATACAGAATTAATTAGAGGAAAACTCGAAATTGTTTTAATCTCTTCAGTTTAGGTCTAGGATGAACGTACTAAGTTTCCCCCTCTTACTGAGTGAACGTTAGACAATATATATACATACTTATAGCAAAAAAACACGTTTTCTTTAATTTCCGTAACACAATCTCAAAACAACTAACTCTATCTAAAACATTGTCAAGTATGTTATTCGTTATCTAAAACATTGTCAAACATTGTTGTAGAGCTTAAAATTCAGAATAAAAGGAGTACCCACATTAATATTTTGGTTCACATTAAGGTCGTAATTCTGTTTCAAAAATTTGCCGTTATCGCTAATCAAGAGCTCAAAGCCAGTATAGACCAAGTTATCCATCCGCCCTGCCTCCAATTGTTATATAGATGTATTTTTTTAAGTTGCTGAGGCCTTCACAAAATTTTTGTAATTATGTTATGGCTTTATTTTATATATTTTGAGGATTATAATTTAGTTATCGAGAAAAAGATTAAGGAGTTAAAGGTACAAATAGCTGTTTTACAAGTCAATCCACAACTGATAATGTAACCTCAAACCATAGTTTTTAAAGAAAGATTTTGTTTTACGTAAAGATTTTAATACTTTTTTACAATATTCAAAATGTTCTAAACTGAATGAATTTAACTGCTCGTACACTGGTCTAAAATCATTTTTTATTAAAACCATCATACTCCTTTTCGTAAAATATCGAAGTTCAAAATGGTGCTATTAGTTGATTTTGAATTCCTTTAGCGACAAGGCTCCTGCACACTGTTCGCTCCCCCCCCCCCACATGCTTATTTTTTATTTTCGACCTCCTTTATTCTAATACATATGCACTGTTATTCGTTCTATAAACGCTATATTAAGTACTGCACGTATTTCACATGCAATATAGCAGATAATAAACAATACTTCCCTCAATGTACGAATCATTCTTATTTTCTTCTATCTTTACAAGTAATGGATTAGTGAAAATTTTCGACTTCCGCTTTTCGACAGATTTACATGTTTTAGGGGTCAGAGATTTCAAAAAACATATTTTTACAAAATGCCTGTCTGTGAGTCTCTCTGTTTGTCTGATGTGACACAAATTTTGTGTGCACACAATCTCAAGAACTAATGTACAGAATTTAATAAAAAGTTATATTCAGGTAGTCACGGCTATAAGTTGGTGCTGATTAGTTTTTGGTGTAAATCGCCAAACACGTGTCGCTGCTATGCTGCATTTTTCACGATTTCCCTACAGCTCTGTCTCAAGAATTAATGCACGGATTTTCATAAAATGTCCGTGATATGAATGGGTGCTGTTTATGCTTTGGTGTAAATCGCCCAACAGATGGTGCTGCTGTGCTGAATTTTGCAAGATTTACACGATTTCTGCAATATCTCTGTCTCTAGAACTGAGGCACACCTTTTCATCAAACTTCGGATTCAGTTAGAACTTGATATGAAATGATGCTGATTAGCTGTTGGTGTAAATCTCTCTACAGGCAGCGCTGCATTTGTCATGATTTCCGCAATAGCATTATCTCAAGAACTAATGCACGAATTTTTATCTAACTTCAGATTCAGTTAGACGTTGACACAAGTTGAGGCCAATTAGCTGTTGGTGTAAATCGTTCTACAGGTGGCGCTGCATTTGTCATAACTTCCGCAATAGCTCTATCTCAAAGCTAATGCACGGATTTTTACCAAACTTCATATTCAATTAGACGTTGACATAAGTTAATGATTAGTTAGGTTCAGTGTTGTTCAGATATTTCAGTTAGGTTCTGGTGTAAATCGCCCAATAGGTGGCGCTGCTATGCTGCATTTTGCTGGATTTACACGATTTCAGCGAAATCGTTAAAAATTAAATTTTCTCCCCCCCCCTTCCCCCCACCACACACAAAAAAAGTGTCTACAATACAGATATACTACTAGATAAACTATGTCTGTTCACCTACAATTTGATATTTAATGTATGATTTGTTGTAAATAGTCTAAGTTAAACTGTTATAAAATACCACTGAAACTGGGCCATTCCTTAATGGGCACCTTATATTTCTTAACATTCAGTGATGATATTGAAGATCAGCGTTTTTTTTCTCAACCTAAATATCTTTCAACATCCCTTCCCCCCACACACAAAAAAGTGTCTACAATATACTAAATAAACTATACTATACTATACTATACTATACTAGATAAATAGTGTTAGTTTACCTTCAATTTGATATTTGATGTTTCACTTGTTGTAAATAGTCTAAATTAAACTGTTATAAAGTACCACTGAAACTGGGACGTTCCTTTATGGAAACCTTGTATTTCTTAAAATTCAGTTATGATATCGAAGATCGGCGTCTTTTTCTCAACCTAAATTTTCTTCAATACCACACCCCTCTCCCCCCCCCCCACACACACAAAAAAGTATATACAATAGAGGTACACTAGAAAATTATATTAGTTTACCTTCAATTAGATAGTTGATGTGTGATTTGTTGTAAATAGTCTAAATTAAACTATTATAAAATACCACTGAAACTGGGCCGTTCCTTTATGGACACCTTGTATTTCTTAACATTCAGTGATGATATTGAAGATCGGTGTCTTTTTCTCAACCTAAATTTTCTTCAATACCACACCCCTCCCCCCCCACACACACAAAAAAGTACATACAGTAGCGATACACTAGAAAAACTATGTTAGTTTACCTTCAATTTGATATTTGATGTTTGACTTGTTGTAAATGGTCTAAATTAAACTGTTATAAAATACCACTGAAATTGGGCCATTCCTTTATGGACACCTTGTATTTCTTAACATTCAGTGATGATATTGAAGATCGGCGTTTTTTTCTCAACCTAAATTTTCCTCAAGACCCCCGCCTACCCCCCGCACACAAAAACGTATATACAATAGAGATACACTAGAAAACTATATTAGTTTACCTTCAATTAGATAGTTGATGTATGATTTGTTGTAAATAGTCTAAATTAAACTGTTATAAAATAACACTGAAACTGGGCCATTCCTTTATAGACACCTTGTATTTCTTAACATTCAGTGATGATATTAAAGATCGGCGTTTTTTTCTCAACCTAAATTTTTTTCAATACCACACCCCTTCCCCCCACACACAAAAAAGTACATACAATAGAGATACACTAGAAAAACTATGTTAGTTTACCTTCAATTTGATATTTGATGTTTGATTTGTTGTAAATTGTCTAAATTAAACTGTTATAAAATACCACTGAAACTGGGCCATTCCTTTATGGACACCTTGTATTTCTTAACATTCAGTGATGATATTGAAGATCGGCGTCTTTTTCTCAACCTAAATTTTCTTCAAGACCCCCCCCCTACCCCCCGCACACAAAAAAGTTTATACAATAGAGATACACTAGAAAACTATATTAGTTTACCTTCAATTAGATAGTTGATGTATGATTTGTTGTAAATGGTCTAAATTAAACTGTTATAAATTACCACTGAAACTGGGCCTTTCCTATTTGGACACCTTGTATTTCATAACATTCAGTGATGATATTGAAAATCGGCGTTATTTTCTCAACCTAAATTTTCTTCAAGACCCCCCCCCCCCCTATCCCCCCGCACACAAAAAAGTATATACAATAGAGATACACTAGAAAACTATATTAGTTTACCTTCAATTAGATAGTTGATGTATGACTTGTTGTAAATAGTCTAAATTAAACTGTTATAAAATACCACTGAAACTGGGCCATTCCTTTATGGACACCTTGTATTTCTTAACATTCAGTGATGATATTGAAGATCGGCGTCTTTTTCTCAACTTAAATTTTCTTCAAGGCCCCCCTACCCCCGCACACAAAAAAGTATATACAATAGAGATACACTAGAAAACTATATTAGTTTACCTTCAATTAGATAGTTGATGTATGATTTGTTGTAAATGGTCTAAATTAAACTGTTATAAATTACCACTGAAACTGGGCCTTTCCTGTATGGACACCTTGTATTTCTTAACATTCAGTGATGATATTGAAGATCGGCGTTTTTTTTCTCAACCTAAATTTTCTTCAATACCACCCCCTTCCCAACCCCCCCCACACAAAAAAATACATACAATAGAGATACACTAGAAAAACTATGTTAGTTTACCTTCAATTTGATATTTGATGTTTGACTTGTTGTAAATGGTCTAAATTAAACTGTTATAAAATACCACTGAAATTGGGCCATTCCTTTATGGACACCTTGTATTTCTTAACATTCAGTGATGATATAAAAGATCGGCGTTTTTTTCTCAACCTAAATTTTCTTCAAGACCCCCCCCTACCCGCCGCACACAAAAAAGTATATACAATAGAGATACACTAGAAAACTATATTAGTTTACCTTCAATTAGATAATTGATGTATGATTTGTTGTAAATAGTCTAAATTAAACTATTATAAAATACCACTGAAACTGGGCTATTCCTTTATAGACACCTTGTATTTCTTAACTTTCAGTGATGATATTGAAGATCGGCGCTCTTTCTCAACCTAAATTTTATTCCCCCCTCCTTCCCCACCCACACAAAAAGCGTCTGCAATACAGAGGGATATAATTTCATGAAATATTACAAAATTCGACAATGGAATATACTTTATTCTAAAATTTTCCAACTACTTCCGTAAAGTATATCTGAAAGTATGTTTCATTTATGACTCTTGGATCTTAGTAATATTAAAAATATGCCGCAGAACATTCCGTTTCTTAGAAAAAAGAAATCTGTGCGGTTATTGCCACAGACTCACTGAGATGAAAATAATTTTACAGCTTTTATTTTTTGCTCTTTTTAAAATATCAACATTTAAAAAATATATATTAATTATTTCTAGTGTGAGATGAAAAGGTTGTAAGGCTTCGCATTCTTAAACGTAACATTTCATAAGAATGAATTGAAATAAATTTAATTTATGACTCTTGAATATTTTTATTTTTATTAATATGTCGTAGAGTATTTCGATTCTTAGAAACAAAAAAGAAAATCTATGCAATTATTGGCATAGCCAAAGAGAGAGGACATCTAATGTTGCAGTTTTCACATTTTACTTTTTTTAAAGATACATATAAATATTTTTAAAATGTATATTAATTATTTCTAGCGTCATTTGAAAATGTTTTAAGGCTTCACATGATTATACGTAACATTTCACAAGAATGAAGTAAACTAAATTTCATTTATTAATCTTGAATCTTTGTAATATTAAAAATATGTCGCAGAGTGTTACGTTTCTTGAAAAGGAAAAAATCTATGCGATTATTGCCATAGCCACAGAGAGAGGTGAAATAATTTTACAGTTTTTACTTTTTACTTATAAAAAATATCAAAATTATATATATATATAATTTATTTCTAGCGTCATTTGAAAAGGTTGTAAGCAGATCTGTTAAGTCTCCGGCTTTTTGGATACCGGTATTTTAATGCAGAAAGTTTTCTGTAATTTAATTGAAACATTCTGCGGATTTAGAATATCAACATTTTCTCGAAGATAATACTGGTTTTGCAAAAAGCCGGAGACTTGCCGTCTCTGTTATAAGGTTTGGTGCGATTATACGTAACATTTCAAAAGAATGAAATAAATAAAATTAATCTAATATTATACATACATTATAATTTATGAGAGTTTAAGAAGATACTGTACCTTTCATTTTGAAAAAGATGAATTTCGAAATGTTTAATTAATACATATCTTAATTACAACACCAAATATCAGACATTATTTTTATAGGGAGCAACTTCAGTACAGACCAGTCTTTATATGCTATTTATGGCTATTAAAAGAATCTCAATTTTTATTTAACAATTTTTCTATATTGTCTGTATGAATTTACATTTATACAATCATTAAAAATATATTTAGTTACTTTTTTTTAAAGCATATTTTCTGAAACTTAAAAGGTATACATTGGGTTTCATAATGATATGAACACCCAATTTTTCAAGCATAAAAAATAAGAAAACGTTACAAAAGAAACTGAAGTCTAATCAATGTTAGAAATAGAACAAATCGTTATATTTTATAACAAAATATAATTGTAACAGCGATTTATACATAAAATAAAATGCATTTTTTTTTCATTTTAAGGTGTTTCATAATGATATGAACATTGGCCAAAAATATAGATTAATAGCCAGTGTATGCACCAGATGGTCTAATTAATGTAAAAACGCGGTCAGGCATGGAGTGGACCAAGCTTTTTAATATATTTTGATCGATTTCATTCCAGTGGAAGCTGATAGCAGCTTTTAATTATGAAATTGTGGCATTTTGTTTTCCATTTGCGTAAACAGCTTTAACCAGTGGGCTCCATACATTTTCTATTGGATATAAATCAGGAGAAACAGATGGTCATGGAATTACACGTACAGCATTATTAATAAGTCATTCCCAAGTGCTGTTTGCTGTGTGGTTGGATGCATTGTCTTGTTGAAACATCGAGAAAGGTCCATCAATTTTATCGGCAAATGGCAGAAAGTTTTCTTCCAGTAGATCTTGGTAGAATATGCACTCATTCTGCCAGAGGGAAACGCAACTTTCATCTTATCATGAAATTCAAACGCAGTACAAACCATGAGTGATCCTCCATTCAGTTGCTGCTTTAAAAACGTTTCTGGTTTCTTACGCAGCTCGTGCCAGTAATAAGAAACCGCCCGGACCATCCAAATTGAATTTTTGTTCATCGGAAAACATTACTTTTTCATATTTTAACTTCCAGGAAACGCGAGCTTTTGCCCTATTGAGGCGATTCTGCTGATGGATTTTAGTCATAGTTGGTTGGGGCGTTCTTTTCTTGTACCTAATCGTCTTACAGCTCTTAACTACTGTGGAAAAGGTACTTTTTGACACTGCTATCAGTAGATCTCTTGAAAGTTCACCTAAAATTGTTTTCCATTTCTCATACTTTTTATAATAGCTCTTTTTTCCCTTTTGGACAGCTTTGGCGGACGTCCCGGAGACTTCTTTGCTCCATAAACCTCTTTTAATCGAAGAAAATTTAATATTACGACTGGAGATCTTTTCAAGTTTGTCGCGATAGCTCTGGCCGAAAGTCCTAGATCCTAAAAAGCCATAATTTTCCCTGTCTCAAAATAACTTAAAGCGTTTTTACGACCCATACTTCTAGGATTCACTTTGCGATCAGGTTTGGAAATTTCCTAGTCTTGCAAAGTATCTTTATATGCTAAAGTAACTTGCATATTTCGGTTTCTTCTTCTCGGAATGGCATTCAATATTCCTGTACAGTTTCCATTCTGGTTTAGTGATAATTTCGATCAATATTCATATCATTTTGTAACACCATTTTTTTATATAATTCATATTTTCAATGAATTTAAAGTTTGACATTTTTTTACAGCTATGTATTATGTAAAATTACTGTATGTCTCGAGAATGAAGTTTTCTGATAATTATTTATGAATATTGGCAGGATACCACAAAATTACCAAGTGTTCATATCATTATGAAACCCAGTGTATTACAAACCAATACTATAAAATTTATGTTAGAGGTTCTCATTTTGACATCCGTAATCTGCTATTTTATATCATTCTGAGTCTTTGTATTCTTAATAAAACATATATTTTCCATTCTAGGTATACTACTGATGCTTCTTCTGTTCAAATGATACTAACGTTCTCTTTAAAAAATTCTTTGATATTGTCTGTATGATTTTAAATAATAAACGATCATCACAAATGTATTTAGTTACTTTAAGGGGGCCCGGGACACAATTTAAATAATTTTTATTGATTGAGGTAAAATTTTGAATTTTTTTGTGATGGTTAACCTTGTTATGTGTAAACAAAATCACATACTAAAACTTCTCATATATTTTTAAACTTTTTTTTAGAATTTAAATTTCCTTAAAAGAGTGGGGTAATTTAAAATCGTTATAGCTCGAAATATTATTTGTAGAATTTCAATTTTTTTTCAGTTAAATAAACAGAAATATATAAGCTCTGATTTAGATTCAGCATTTTTAAAAATATTAATTTAAAAAAAAATTAAAAATATTTAAAGTAAAAAATTAAAAAAATGGTGTAACTGTTTTGAAAAAAAAAATCATATTTTCAAAAGTAAATATTTTTTTCTAATTTGCTGAATCATAATTAAAATAAAACAATTGAAAAAGACATGTTCCATGTTTGAACCATTTATCTTTAACGATTCTTGACTTATAGCGATTTAAATACGAGAAATGGTGAAAAAAGCCATCATGAAGAAAAATGCATTTTTACAAGAAATCGTTTTCATGACAACCATTGCTTGAAAGCTAGATTTTGAAAACACACCAAAACAAAAAATTTAATATTTCCTGTTTTAATTAGAACACAAACATGATTTAAATGTCATTTTAAGCAGAAATAAACAAAGAGAAAATTTTAATGCAATAAAAGTATTTTAGAAAATTTGGAGGTTTTTGAGTCCTGGACCCCCTTAAACAAATATATAGTCTGACACTTAAAAGGTATATTACATACCAATACTATACAATTTCTATTAGCGGTTCTCATTTTAACATCTGTAATCTACTATTTTATATCATTCTGAGTCTTTATCTTCTTGAAAAACCATATATTTTCCATTCTGGATATGATACTCATGCTTCTTCTGTTCAAATAATACTAACGCCGTCTTAAAAAATTCTTCTATATTGTCTGTATGAATTTAAATTCTAAACATTCATTAAAAATATATTTAGTTATTTAAAAAAAAAAACATTTAGTCAGGTACTTACCACATTGAGGACGGTTCACGTGAATTGACGTTTTCGGGGATTGATGGAAGAAAATATTAACTGTACCGGGAATTTTGTAAGGTTTAGTAAAGAAGGTGTAATACAGGAATGCTTTCTTCTGATTGGTTGTGAGAAATTTCGTACTCGTTTTCGAGAAGTGACCCGTCTTCAATGTGTTAAAAGGTATCTTACAGACCAGTGCTATACAATTTCCATTAGCGGTTCTCATTTTGACATCCGTTGATTAATTAATATGAGCTTAGACATAAATTGTTTAATCTATTAAAGTGCCATAAAGATTTGTTGATTAAAAATATGTAAAATAAAAGTCAATTTCTTTTTAAATGATTCACAGTTGCGATCTTCAGATACATTCTTGTCAGTTTATTTATTTTGTATTATATCCATACTGTCGAAATTCTAAAATTTCAATATATTCCTTTCCATTTCTTTCTTTATGCACGATTATTATGCTGATTTCCTAAAATTAGCCTTTTGACTGCAATTCAGAACGGGCGACTTTATACAGTGTGACAAGAAATAACTTGGACAAAATTTCTAACCAAAAATCTGTAACTACCACTAAAGTTATAAAGTTATTGTCATAGGGAATTGATTCTAAAAGGCTACTAAACAAGTGTAAGTAAGTTAGTTGTGATATCCATTATGGTTAACAAATTAACTGTCATACTTGAATTACATAAGCGAGGAATGAGACAATGTGAAATTGTTCAATGATTGAAAGTGCCTAATCAGACGGTTTCATATACAATCAAGAGGTTTAAAGAACTCGGTCATGATGGTGACAGGCCAGGAAGAGGATGAAGGCGCACAGTTCACACATCAAGAATCCGGGTAGTTAACAATAAGCGAGTTCAACGAAATCCTAGGATTTCAAAGAGAAAGGTTGCTAGAGAGATGAAGATCAACAGAGAAACCGCATCTTTGATGGCAAGAGTACAGCTTGGTCTTCACCCTTACAAAATAAAAGAGTCCCAAAAGCTAACAGCCGCGAGCAAACGCACAAGACTTCAAATGTGTAAAGTAATGTAAATGATAGAGTTTGGTCAGCAGAAGCACCTGGACCTTCTTGCATTGTTGAACGGCGTCAACAACCCCTATCTGTAATGGTTTGGGGTGGGATATGTGCTAGTGAGAAAAAACCACTTGTTTTTGTTGATCAAGGGATAAAGATTAGTCAACAAACATATCGCAAACTCATTTTGGAAGATGTTGTCTTACCTTGGTCACAAAAGTTCTTTGGAAACAAAAGATGGGCTTTCCAACAGGTTTCCGCACCTGCACACTGATCTAACGCCAATCAAGATTGGTGCAAGACACATTTTCCTGACTTCATTGGAGCTCAAGAATGGCCACCGTATTTTCCAGATTTGAACTCAATGGATTATTCTGTTTGGTCCATCTTGGAGACAAGGGTGTGTGCTAAACCTCATAAAACTTTGGCATCCCTAAAGTTATCCTTATGCAAGGAATGGGATAAAACATCAGTAAGTGAGTTGCGGCCCATAGCCGAAAATTTTGTGACACATTTAAAGTTCTGTATTAAGGCTAAAGGTAGCCACGTTGAGAATTTGTAAGTATATTAGACGAAATAATGTATTGGTTCATTCCATGTCAGTTCAGGCAGGCATGTAACCCACCATCACAGATTTTGATGAAACTGCGTGTGTTTGTTCCTTTTATTAAGATATGATTCCCAGTATTTTTTTTTTACTCCTTGGTCAAATAGTTTCTGAGAAAAGAATTGTCAAAATTTTGAAAACTGCCATCAGTTGGCAATCTTGACTGCTCGATTTTCAAATGTAGCATGACATGAATATGATCATATTTCAATATCTATTCCACAAATCATCTTCAAATAATTTATGCATAATATATAGGGTACGTATTTTATGAAAAAAATACTGTTACGGTTATATAACATTTTAAGTGTGTCTTAAAAAATGTTTAATCTTTCAAGTCGTGATTTTTTTATGAAAAATAATGCATTACCTAAAATAGCATTATTAACAAAAGGCGGTATTTTTATTAAATTTATTTTTTGTGGGGGATATACTTAAAGGTGTCCTTTACCTGATTCTGAAATAAAAGTAGTGGGATTTTGGGTGTTTTTAGTAGTATTTCATATTTAAAAATATTTTGAGGCGTATTTCAAATCAAATCAAGCAGAGTCATTCCATGTCAGTTCGCCTAAGATATTTAATTCACTGTCACAAATTTCAATGAAACTGGGTATGTTTATAGCTCATTTTAAGACAGGATCAAGGAAATTAAAGGTGATTACAAGTAAAATATTTTTTAAGATAAAAAAATATCTAAATTTTGAAATTTTTTTAAAAATGTTTTTAATGGCAGATCTATATTCAAAGACTGCATAAAAAAAGTCATTTCAATATAAAATCACTAAATAAGTTTCAAATAATGTATATGTGACAAATAATGTAGGCAGATTATTATTTATTGTTGTTTGTCATGTTTAAATGCTAAGAGTGTGTTTAATCTTGTGAATTCTTAAAATCAAGAATTTTGTGAAAAATAATGTTGTAATCAAAAATTTATTATTGACCGAAGGCAGGCTGTTATTACTTTTTTTAATTGTACGTAAAAATATCTTTTCAATAGTTATAAAATAAAAATAGTGAAAATATGAGCAATTTTAACAAAATTTTCATAAAATGTGAATGTTTAACGATACATATTGAAGCTTTTCATGCTAAGATGTACTAAAATGACTACGATATCGTGTATTTCTACTCTTGCTTAAATATAATACATACAATAATAAAATATCAAATATTATTTACAGCAATAAAAAATAAATTAAATAGTACCAGTTCCTTTACCAACACTACATTGCTCAAAAGCCGACTTAAAATCAACAGTCCGCACTCTTATTGAAAAATACTTTCAATTGTTCAAATAATAAATAAACTGCATTTAAAAATTTTAATATCAACTTATTATCTTAAGACGATAATAATAACTAAACAACATGATGAATTTATAAATCAGCTTTTAATTGAAAAGTCATGAAATGGTCCCTTTAAATATTGTTGTTCATCGAATCTAAACAAATAATATAAAAAAAAATAGTGAGCCTAATATGCTGACTGCAATGACACTTCTAACAAAACTAATTAATTCATTACCATCTGAAATCAAACCCGAAAGATCAAAAGAAAAAAAATCATCTGTAGTGTGAATGTGACATACTCAGTGGTTGTTGAGGTATGTCTTTGTGACATTTTCACCTGTACTTCAATAAAATATAAACATGTAAGCTTTTTTCATTCATCCAAGTTAAGTAAAACAATTATAAAATTTTGTTGTCATTACACCAGATGTTAAATTTTTCGTTACATACTATTAGATAAGTTCTTTACTTTTACACATTATTGACATAATATCATAAAATTTGCTATATGTATTTTCTGTAAGTGTATAAACAATATATATATGCTTTATTAAACATAAATGAATAATTTTTAAATAATTTGTTTGAGAACAGGGATATATATACACACATATATATGTTGAAAATCCATCTTTCAGCAATATTGTGATGAAATAAATCAAATTACCGTAATTTCCGGTGTATAGCCCGCGGATCATACAATCGTGTTTCGACCCAGAAATTTTTAAAAATTAAATGTAACTTTTTAGATCACAGTAAATATTGGCCTTCAAATACTAAATAAAATGTCTGGGTCCAAACTGAATTGTTTGATCTGCGGGCTATACACCCGAAATTACGGTACATATCATTAGAAACTGAATAAAGTTACAAAAGTGCAACTCATTAAGTTTTAAATATTTTTTTAGATATAGTTATTTGAAAGATATAAATATAATGGATTATGCATTTTTTGCATATATTTAAAGCACAATACGTCAAAATTTTCTTCAACAGAGTGAAATTTGGTTTTTTTTTTTCAATATTAGCAGCTCAATGCTAAATTTTCAATATTAACAGCCAAATATGAGTTTAAAGATTAGGACTGTCATTTTGAAAATTTCTATTGGGCGGTGAGGAGCTAGTGATTTTTCTCTTTTTTGGAAAGGGACATAGCTGCCAACTCTTCCGCTTTTTCAGACCACAAAAATTTAATAGAAATTTTTGCCTTTTTTAACAGGCCGATTACGGCGATTTAAAAAGGTAAAATTTACTATAAAATTTTTGTGGTCTGAAAAAGCGTAAGATGTTGGCAGCTATGGAAAGGGATAATTGCTCTTCGCCCTAGAAGTTTTACTAAAAAACAATATTGTTTATTTTTTTTCCTTAAGAAACGAACATAAAAGATAATTTGAAAAATAAAATAAATGTATAAATAAAAATATTTCCAGGGATGAAACATTGGATAGGTTTTACATTTGAAAATATTGATAATTTTAAATATGATTTAAATACTACTAAAACCAGCCAAAATCCCACTATTTTTATTTCAGATCCAGTTATAATGTAGTATTATGTACAATTTAAAATTAAAAAATTAGTCATAGAAACTCCGCCTCTGATTGATAAAGATTTTTTAATAATTTCATTATTTTTTGTAAAATATTTTTGATTTCAAAGATTATACAATTTTTTAGACACATTTAAATATTTTTAACATTACAGCAATATTTTTTCATAATTTACATACTTTATTTACCTTGCTTAAATTATTCGAAGAAGATTTCTTTATTAGTTATTGAAATATGATTTTATATATAAAATGAGGCCTGTGAAAATTGAACAATCATTAATGGCAACTCGTGGCATTTTTCCAAAATTTTGATAATTTTTTCTCATATGTTCACTATTTTTATTTTATAACCATTTAAAAGATATTTTTACGTACAATTAAAAAAAAGCAATAACACCCTGCCTTCGGTTAATAATAAATTTTTGATTAACACATTATTTTTGACAAAAATCTTGATTTTAAAAATTCATAAGATAAAAGACACTCTTAGTGTTTAAACCTGATAAAAAACAAGAAATAATAATCAGCCTACATTATTTGTCACATATACATTATTTGAAACCTATTTAGTGATTTTATATTGAAATGACTTTTTTTTTTTTTGTTTATTGTAGCCTTTGAATAACGAACTGTCATTAAAAAAATTTAAAACAATTTTTCAAAATTTTGATATTTTTTATCTTAAAAAATATTTTACTTAGGATCAAGAAAATTAAAGGTGATTACGTCTTAAAATAAGCTATAAACAAACCCAATTTCATTGAAATTTGTGACAGTGATTAAATGGCTTAGGGGAACTGACATGGAATGACTCTGCTTGATTTGATATGAAATGCACCTCAAAATATTTTTATATAGGAAATACTACCCAAAACACCCAAAATCCCACTATTTTTATTTCAGAATCAGGTAAAGGACACCTTTAAGTATATCTCCCATAAAAAATAAATTTAATAAAAATACCGCCTTTTGTTGATAATGCTTTTTTTGTTAATGCATTATTTTTCATAAAAAATTCACGACTTCAAAGTTTAAATATTTTTTTAGACACACTTAAAATGTTATAAGCGTAACAATATATTTTTTTTCATAAGCTGCGTACCCTAAATATTGTGCATAAATTATTTGAAGATGATTTGTAGAGTAGATATTGAAATATGATTATATATATGACATGCTACATTTGAAAACCGAGCTATCAAGAATGCCAACTGACGGCAGTTTTTCAAAATTTTGACAATTTTTTTGTCAGAAACTATTTCACCAAGGAGCAAAAAAAAAATTACTGGTGATCATATCTTAATAGTAAGAACAAACACACGCAGTTTCATTAAAATCTGTGATGGTGGGTTACATATTGATATTTTACTGCCTGATTTGACGTGGAATGCCCCATTTAGTATCCCACAAATAAATATGAATTCATATTTATTTTGAAGTTTGGTCGTAATATTTTCATTAGCATTAAAGTTATAATGTATCATGTGTGTCCAAGTTATTTCTTGTCACCCTGTATATAGTTAATCATAGGGTTGCCACAAACGACTACTTTTATATTCTGTTCGCACCAGTATTTTTCTAATATAAATTTTGAGGTATAATTATCTTGCAAACTTTAAGTATTTCTGTTTTGGGAAAGTGGTACCAATAAGAAATAAAATATAGTCGGCTGTGGCAGCCCAGCAATCATACCCCAATTACAAAAATTTTGATCTCTGCTAGTTTTCTCTTGAAATTTTCTAGTATAGGAGTACGAGAGTATGGCAGCGACTATCACTTTCTTCTATCTTTACAACAAGAACGTATTGGATTCGTGAAAATTTTCAACATTCGGTTTTCGACGGAATTACACGTTTTAGGGGTCAAAGATCCCGTAAAACATGTATTCATACTTGCAACATTCAACTAAACTTCCGTAAGATTTGAGTTAAGTTGACCCAGGTTATACGCGTTACTAACCAGAAAATTTATTTGATGTATCATTATATACTTAAAATCATGTTTCTCTATGAAATCTATTGGAAATAATTTCTTTAGTAAATTTCTGGTTCGAAACGTGTTTAACCTGGTTCAATTTAACTCACATTTTACGGAAGTTTAAGGGAAAGTTGGCAAGCTTGTGTTTTTACAAAATGTCTGTCAGCCACTCTGTGGCTGTCTTTATCTGTGACAAATTTTATGGACGCTCTACCTCAAGAACTAATATACGGAATTTAATAAAAATTTATATTCTGTTAGTCCCTTATATTAATTGGTGCTGATTAGGTTTTGGTGTAAATCACCCAAAAGCAGGCGTTGCTGTGCTGCATTTTTTACGATTTCCGCAACAGCTTTATCTCAAGAACTAATACACGGATTTTCATCGAGCTTCAGATTCAGTTAGACGTTGTTGCTGACTAGGTTTTGATGTAAATCAGCTAACAGGTGGCACTGCTGTGCTGTATTTGGCAGTATTTACACGATTTTAGCGATAGTCATTTCTCAAGAACTAATGCCCTGATATGTTTAGAATCCTCATAATGGGCATAGATTGTCATTTAATTTTGGCACTGTGATAGCGATTTTTGAAGTATTAAGGGGACAAGGGACCTTAAAATCCTTAAAAATATTTCTTTTATTTTTTGTAAATTTCACCTTAAATATTATTCAAGGGAACATTATATGCTTTATAGCATGCGCATTTATAAAAAAAATATATATTTTTGAGAAAAAAAAAATAGAATTTTACGCGTCGTCTTAGAAATCTTCGAAATACCCCCTGCGCGTTACATATCAATTAAAATCCCCAATATTTTTTATAAACGTCTGGTTTATATATATATAAATAAAATTGAGCATCGAATTATATATATTTGAATTTAAAGGTAAGAAAAAAAATGAAAAAATTTCAAACTTCTTATTTTTTTTTACCTTTAAATTCAAATATATAAAATTCGATGCTCTATTTTATTTATATATATAAATCAAACTTTTATAAAACATATTAGGGATTTTCATTGATATAAAACGCGCAGGGGGCATTTCGAAAATTTCTAAGACTAATTTCGAAAATTTCTTGAGAAATAAAATTCCATTTTATTTCTCAAAAATAATTTATTATTATTATTTTTTTTTTGTGATAAATGCATGCCATAACGCATATAATGTACCCTTGAATAATATTTAAGGTGAAATTAAAAAAAAATATATTTTTTTAAGGATTTTAAGGACCCTTGTCCCCTTAACATGTATTAGATAAATGAAAGTTTTGCAACTGCCACATCCGACTAGTTTTCAAAGTGTGGTTCGAATAAAATAAACAACAGTCCATTGGGATCTACTTGTACATGTCCCAAACTGTAATGAACATCTTTAACAATAGTTTTTGAATAAAAATATCACATAAATACAGCTTCCGCAATTTTTAATTGTACCTCACACGACTTTCTCAAAACAAAAATTAATGACATATTTTCCAAGAGCATGTGCAAGAGAAATATTCTACAAGATTTTTTTTAATAGTGGTGCGAGTAGAATAGAAAAATAGTCGTTGTAGTACTCCTGTAAATAACTGTAAATAATCATTTTTCACGCTGTTATTTAACTCTTTCAGGGATAAAGTATTTCGGATGCAAAAATGTTAAAATGATTAAATGACACCAGGATTTACAAGAAAATTTATATGAAAATAAGTAAAAGCTTATCTTTGAGTACATTGAATAAAGCGAAATTTACTTTTTAAATTCTGGTGCCAATGAGGTATTTGTGAATTAAAATTAAGTAATATATATAATATACCGGCGCTTTTCAAGTGGTTGCGTAATTGTTTTATCAAAATAGCTTCAAAAATTGCGTACTTAATGCCTTCGCGAAGAGCGTCTTTTAAGAATATTTATTCTTTTGCCACCGGTTTTTCAAAACAAATCTTTTCATCAGATTTAATCGGGAAAATGCTCCGATTAGATAAGGCAAAATTTACAATAAAAAGTAACTGGTTTAAATGATCAAGGCGGGTTAATTAGACGGAGAAAATGCATCCCCGATGAAATCTCGGGTTGCGCAAATTTTCCTACATTTACGTTGCCTCGGGTTGCGCAGCGAGAGGGTTAACACGCTCACTACCATGAGCATCACCAATGAATCTCAAATTTTTTTCATTCTGTGCCCTGAGTAACACCCGTGGTGAGTAACACACAGATAGCTTTCATTATAATATTAAATATAAATCGCTCAGAATCCGTGATTATTTTCACTAGTAAATTTTTATTGTACATTTTTCCGAGCATTTTCCCGATTCAACTAGGCAAAAATTTCTGTTTTGAAAAACCGGTAATAAGAAGAATTAAAATTCTGTAAAAGATGCTCGTCCCAAAGGAGCTAATAACACTTTAATTAGTCTTTTTAACCCTTTATCTAATTAATTATGAATTCATGAAGATTTAACCTTCTACAGCGTTTTTCGTGAATTTTTGAAACTACATTAGAAGATTTACATAATCATTTAATAAATTTTAGAAGGATTGAAAAATTGAGAAGGATTTATTAAATTTGAATTTATAGGGATTTTGAGCAATTTTTATAACTCCATTCAAAACTTCATTTTAAATATTTTTCTTCGTATTTTGTCGAATTAGGAAATTTACAAATATAGTGTTTTTACAATAGAAATATGGAACTATTTCCAAATAGAAAAATACCCCTCCCTCCACCAACGCTAAGAAAGCTGAAAAGATGCAAAGGCAAAAGAAATCATCCTTTTAAAAATATTTTTGTTTTGTGTAACCAATAATGCTTTTGAAAGAAGATACAGCAATGTATCTATAACTCATTCTAAACTGTGTTAATACGATGTATTGAATGAATTTTATAACAAGTTATTTTAATGGTACTTATAAGTACCGTCAGTAGATAAAGGGTTAAGTTGGGCACCCTGGTGTTCACTTTAAATGTCTATGTGGCAGTGAACGTAGTAACTTCCCTTATGTTGGGCTCAAAACTTTCAATCCAATTTTTATCCAGTTCTTGTGCTACAATTGACATATTTTTTGGTAGTGTTACGTATTTCCAACGGTAATAAAATATTCTGTAAAAAGTAATATTTTAAATTTCACTTCGCCATTCAACATGATGCAAAAACATTAGACAGATGTTTTGTAAATGTCATTGATATCTTTAGAAACAAGCTTATGTTCTGTGATTGAACCGTGACATGGTCGGTAAATGCGCCACGCAGAGTGTGAATTGATGGGGGTTACATACTCACAAGGACACTGATCAAGCTTTTTTTTTTTTTTTTTTTTTTTTGGTTGGAAGATAGACTTAAAATTGTCTTTTCATTTTTTTTTAAAAAGACATTCATAAAACAAAATCACTCAAAATTTAACATTTGTTTTACAAAAGGTTTTTATTCAAGCAAATACCCTCCAACATTTTTTCCTTTCTACTACTTTATAATAAAAACTCGTCTTTTAAAAAATGTTTTACTTCTAATTTATTTACTGTGTTTTTACACGTCATGACACTTTATTTTTTATCAAGCTAATTAATTTTTCGCTATGAGGAACTTACAGTTTCAAAACATATTTTCAAAAAAAATATGCTTGCAAAAAATTTCAAAATGTTCAAAACTGTAGGAGAAGTGCGTTTTTAATTTTTTTTTTCATATTTTACTATACGAACTGCATTCTTTCCTTTATCATTTTTCTTCATAAAACCATTTAATGTCAAAAAGATAAAAATTGCTCAAAAAAAAAAAAAAAAACAAAAACAAAAAAAAAAACATAGTTCAAAACGTACCGAATCCTCTTGACCCCTTAAAGGACTGTGGGATATAAATGATCCTACCGAATTTGAGTCAAGATTTGCACTAAAGCATTATAATTAAATTTTACTTTTATAACTTTTTTAGGAAAAAGTTATGAAATAGCTTTTTCTTATTTTGAAATTATTTTTTTTCGAAAAGCCCGATGGGAATTCAACATTACAAAACGCAAAAACTTGCCCCCGAAAGGGTTAAGCAGAAATTGCTGTGTACATAAATAGTCTGTATTTGCGTAGATGTGTGTTTCCGTGTAATATATATTTTTCTGACATTTAAAAAAAAATTAAACTCTTAGAAGGAAAATAATAATTCTTATATGAAGAAGGATTGTCAAGATTAATGCAATAATTAAATGAAATAATGTTAGTAGATTCTTACGTATTTTCGTTAATAGAAACGCAGTATTGTTAACAGATTTATAAATATTGATTTTTTTCCAGTAGAGAACAAAACGTATAACATTGAATATACTATATCAACGCCAAATTTGAATTATAATGATAATATTAAAAAAATTAATTAGTACATTTTAAGTTAGTATTATTGCATAATGATAAATATCAAATTTGTTTGTTGTGATTATTATCATAGCTACGAAGTTTTATACTTCTTTGTTACCACTAATTTTTTTTTTTTTTTTTTTTTTTTTTCAGTCTGCAAACGGTTAATTTTAATGCCCAAAATTTCAAGTGGCACCAGTAATTTGTTAGTACAAGTTCGGTCTCATAATAAGCGTGGGGGGGTGGGGGGGGGAAGCTTTTGATTATTTGCAAATAAATTTGTTCGTATATTGCGGTGTGAATTAATTATTTGAACATAATCGGAGCAGAAAAGTCTTGCCCCTGAAAGGGTTATCACTTTCCAACAAAGTTGAAAAGTGTTTATGCATTCGGTTTGTCTGTCCGTCTGTCCACGCTCTAACTCACGTAAATATAATTAAAATAATAAAACTTTGTAAAAAATCACCATAAAATTAAAACAAAACACAGGACGCGTTTCAAGCTAAAAACATAACAGCTCGTCATCAGCTAAGCATACACGTGTCCGTAAACGAACAAGTTCAAAAATGAACTGTTCATTTTTGGAAGTTGTTCATTTTTGAAGGAATTTTTCAAGGAATTGTTCATTTTTGAACTTGTTCGTTTACGGACACGTGTATGCTTAGCTGATGACGAGCTGTTATGTTTTTAGCTTGAAACGCGTCCTGTGTTTTGTTTTAATTTTATGGTGATTTTTTACAAAGTTTTATTATTTTAATTGCTTCATATCGCCAGTTTTCGGTGCTGTTTCGCTCACGTAAATATACTCGGATTTTCATGAAATTGATATAGGTTATTTAGGGTCACCAAAGCATGTTTGGTTTTTATATGAAGTATGTAGGATTAATCGTTCATTTACATGGGCACTGAAAAGTATTCCATTACATAATGGTATATGGGGAAAAATCGTTTGCAGAGTATTTTGATGACATTATGCTATTTCAAATGAATTGAAACTGATATAAATCACCGAATTTCACTACGATCACGTTAGAAGAGGGCATTCATAGCATTTGTTATTCATTTACAGGGACACGCAAAAGGAATCGGTAACAGTATAGTACTGTCTTTGAGTCATAATTGCTGGAATGCACGGTTTAAAATTCGGTACGCGCTTTTAAATTTAATTAATTGTTTGCATCTTACCCGTTATATATAAATTCTATAACTCAAATACAGGGCTGCACAAAAGTATTCACGCACCGTTCACATTATTAGAGGAAATTGCTGAAGGTAAATTTTCAACTGAAGTATATGTAGCTCTTAAGTGAACTAAATTTCGGCTTGCATGTAGCTAATAGATTCAAATCTATAAATCATATACAGGGCTGCAATTCGCATTATTTTCCGATTGTGGATGGGAACAGCTGAAATTGGGTCCTGAAATGTATTATGCGTTTCCATATGGTTGAATTAGACGTAATATTTTAATTTTTTAAAAAGTGCAGCTTTGTTACATTATTCTGAATGTGTTGGAAAGTGTTTCATAATCTATGCTTGACGCATGATTTTTTCTTACTTGTTTTATTATTGAAAACTCCTTTTTATATACGGTATTATTCAAAAACAAATATTCTTATCGCGGAAAAAAATATTCTTTTAAAGTTAGAAAAAAAGTAAGACAAAGATTTCTCAACTCGCAGAGAAGACATGATAGCTAAGAGTTTTCTTAACATATGTTCTTTTCTAAAATTATTTCCAAAAAATAAAAGTCAGTGTTCTTGAAATGTCTCGAGGGGCGTATAATTTCCCGAGAATATCACAAAATTCGTCAAGGGACAAGGGAATGTAATTTCCTCTAAAAGTTTTCAAACTACGTGAAAGGTATACCGGAAAGAATGTTTCATATATGACTCTTTGATCTTTGAAATATTAAAAATACGCCGCAGAGTATTAGGTTTCTTAGAAAAGTGAAAACAAAAATATGGAATTGCTGCCATTGAGAAAGAGCATAAAAGAATTTCATAGTGAGTTTTTTCTCTTTCAAATCAAACTCCAATATTTCAAACCACTGATAAGTTTCTTGTTTGTCAGAGTTTTTCATATAGACGGAGTCAAATAAAATTCGCGTAAAATTAGAATTATGTTGTAATGGAATTGAAATTGCATTATGTTGACTTGTTGAAAATTTATTTTTTAGCCCTTTGCGGTCGAAATACTCCTCCCAGACACACAGGCATCTCTTACTCGAATTTATCCGGTAGACACCACTTTCTTTTTTTAAGATATATTTTTACTGGCATTTCAGCAACTTGTGCAACAGAAATTTACTAAAAAATGCACTTTTTTAATATAGTGGTGCAAATAGAATATAAAAATGGAATCATGTACAGGGTGTCCATAATTAATCGACCCTACTTTAACCCCTTCGCAACGGGAGCCTTTTACGAAATGTTTATTACTTTGCTACCGGTTTTAAAAAACAGAAGTTTGTGCCTATTCAAATCGGGAAAATGCTCGGATTAAATAAGGCAAATTTTACAGTAAAATTTTACTGGTGAGAATAAACGAGGATCCTTAGGCCTATTTCCGGCACGTATACGTGTCGCTCGTCCCCAAGGGGTTAAAGTTGTCTACAGACAAAACTATTGTTCATAAAGTTGTGAAATTTTGTGAAAGACATAATAAAGGGGTGGGAATTTGTTTAACACGTTCACGCCGGCGCCTATATTCATGTTTTTCGCTGTGAGGCGGCTCTTGAATTCATTTTTTGCTTCATCTGGCGGCGCGGTACTTTCGCTTATTCAGACATTGTATGTAATGACACGCCTATCTCATATTTATTACATTGAACTCAAATATAACAAGCAGAGTTGATTGTGAATGTCTGAAAGTTCGTAAGGAGTAAGCAAATTAATTAGAGGCATGATTTTATAGACTGCATATGTACGAATTTAACCCTAGAACTACCGGAAATTTTACTCAAGTTTTATAAAAACATTCTACACCAGAATTTTTACTTAAAACTATTTAATTTGTTTATTTAACTTATTATTGTCTGATTTATACATTTAGTTTGTTTTGAAGAAATTTTCTGGTTTGAATAGATATTTTGAATATACATGTCGGGTCCATTGGACCCTTCTGGTAGACAGAGGGTTAATATAAAATGTCTTAAAATATAAAGAAATATGGACAACATCATATAAATGCATTTTCTGAAAGGTAGAAGCCACGCCCTTAGTTAATGATATCTTTTGAATGAAAACGAGAATTCTCGTTTCCCGTCGTGAATGTATAAGATTTATAATATTGAATTGTTTTTACTACTGAATTTTCGAATATTCAAGTGTGACCCACCTGTAATGCACGCCGTCTATGGCATAGTCGAGTGTATCCCACCTGTAGTACACGCCTTCTATGGAACAGTGGAGTGTGACCCACCGGTGATGCACGCCGCCCGATGCGGCAGTCAAGCGTGACCCACCGGTGATGCACGCCGACCGATGCGGCAGCCAAGTGTGACCCACCGGTGATGCACGTCGGCGTGAATGTGTTAAGCTAAAATAAATATGTAAATATAAGTAGTTTAAAATTTCGCCAGCAGAGGGCGTTTTTTAATAAATTACACATTTAACATTACGATAGTTTAGAAATTTTATTTATTAACTTAACCTTACTCTAAAGACAACATTCAAGACATTTTATTGGCTTTTCCCTCACCATACTGTGGTCAACTGCGGAGCATGCTATTACGATTCCAGATGGTATCTGAAAATGATGAAAGTCATGCAGAACATGTCTGGTTATAACAAAATTTGTTAAACTATCGTAAATGTATGCTAAATGTGTAATTCGTTAAAAAAAACGACGTCCTAATTTTTTTTCGCTCAAATATTCCCATACTTTTATTATATCCTCCAAAAGATTTCACAACATTCTGAACAATAGTTTCGTGGATAGACAACTTTAAAATAGGGTCGATTAATTATGAACATTCTGTAAATAAAATTTTTAAACTATCTTAATGCTAAATGTGTAATTTATTAAAAATCGCCCTCTGATGGCGAAATTTTAAACTACTTTTATTTATATTTTTTTAGCTTAAACAAATTCCCATCCCTTTATTATGCCTTTCTCAAAATTTCGCAACTTTATGAACAATAGTTTTGTCTGTAGACAACTTTAAAGTAGGGTCGTTTAATTATGGACACCCTGTATATAAAACTTGGGCGGCGATTTGCCGACACTCGACATAAAAGGATGAAAAGTGTTATGTAATCAATTTATTAACCCTCTCAGGGGCAAGGCATTTCTGCTCCAAAAATGTTCAATTAATTTATTCATACCTCAATTTACAAACAAATTCATTTGAAAATAATCAAAAGCTTTTCTTATCGTTTATTATGAGATCGAAATTGTACTAAAAAATTACTGATGCCATTTGTCAGTTTGGGCATTAAAATTAAATGTTTTCTTATTGCAAACGGAGCCCCTGAAAGTGTTAAAATATGTTTTCATAGCTGTTCCCTGAGTCTAGAAATATTAATTTTCAGTTTTTTAAGAAAGAAAATAAATATTTAGATATACGACAGATTTTTCATAATAAACGCAATATTTGTAGCATACACCTAATCTTTTCTTCTTATATATACTAGGGGGCTCGGCCCCCTACGAGCTACGCTCGCCAACCCCCGTCCAGACACCGCAGACTCTAAATGCACGCTAATTTGATCGGCTTTAAAAAGATTTCGAAAGATTGAATTATAATTTAAAAAAACAGTGGCGATCTCCCTATAAACGAATTTCTATTCATTTCTCTTTGATTGGGGAATTTTAACGCCAAATCCGCTGCGGTACTACTTGATTATCCCGTCGACCCATTTCGCCAAATTATATAAATCGCCAAACCACTCGCCAAATTATACAAATTGACATAATTTTTATTTTAAATAACGAAAGAACAAATAAATTCGTACAACATTAATAAAAATACAAATAAAACGTCGAAATAAAAATAACTTGATGACGTAGACACGTGTAACAACATTTCAAAATAAGCTAATATAAAAGGAATTAAGTAAAGAGAGTCTTTGTCTCCTGGTATTTTTTAACAAAGCGAAAAGAAAGTTCTTTTAAATGAGACATTTTAAATTAATTCTCAAAATATCAAATAAATGTCTAGCGCAATTTCTGAATTTAAACTTTTTTGCAATATTATTTTGTGTTCATTTTATGTAATAACTATAATGTGACGTAAATATGACTTAATTTCTCCCAAGACTTCTAACGCATGTTAATGAATTTATTATTTTACAATATCCTTTCTGTTTTAAAATTCACGTGTATACTTTTTATGACGTAATTTTTAATAAGTTCCTGCTTTTTATACGTAATTATTTAATACTAATTTGAAAGATTTTTCCTGTTTATAATAGTCACGTGTAAATAAATTTTTAATTTGAAGCAAACATTATTGCTTGCACTTTTTATACAGTTGGCAACAGTTTAAATTAGTGCAATTTTCTGAAATCTGTAAAAAATATCGCTAGAAATGCTGAAAATTTGAATTTAAAATAAAAATAAAACCTGAAAAAATGAGTCAAAATAAAAAAAATTAATGCAATCTGCACTCCGGCAAATTCTAACGCATAAAATGATCTAAAAATGATTACACTGCCATGTATAGTTTTTGCTGCTATAAAACTTTTTTAGTGGAACGATTTTGTCACACTTTAACATTAAATAACTCTTAAAATAATTCTTCGATTTGAAAACTGTCTGCATCAGCGTGTTTATCAAACATTTCTGTATAAAACCACCGATTTTCATATTTCTGTATGCATTATTTTTGTTAATATTAACGAAGAAAAGCCTCCGGTCACAAAAAAATCAAAACCGGCGGCGGCGGTGACAGCGGTAGTTACTTTTTTTTAGTATAGAGAGATTGTAACACATGTGCAAATGGGGGAAAACGCAATAATCATCCCTACTAATTTTTTTGAAATTGTATAAAAATCTGACCGGTACCAATTAATTACTTAAAAAGTCTACTAATAAATGCTATACACTCATCTTTTTTAGGGGTCGTCTACATAACCAATTGTAACAATATTTAAAATTTACATAACTAATACGTAGTTTTGACACCAAATTTCGATTTTTGGTACAATTTACCTAAGTGGACGAAGCGGTAAATCATTCGGTCAAGTAGTTTACGAATCATGCATGTTTAAATCTTGAACTCGTAATGTTAAATTGATTTTTAATCATTGTAAAACGGATTGCAATGCAGGGTGTAACCTTTACACGGGTGCTTGGACAGCATCTGTACGAGAACATATGCTAAAGCCGGACAATCATAATTCAAAAACTACTATGCGGAATGTACTACAATTTTGTATTCGCTCATTTGAAGCTTCTAAAAATCTATTTTTGTTTAACAAAATGTGTATGATATGCTTCATAACTTTTCAAAAATTAATTTGATAAGTATATATATCATGAAATTATTTTTCGGAAAGAAAATATGAATTATAACTTATGATTTTTTTTAAGTATAATCGATTTTTATCATCTTGACATATGCAAATGCATAGTTATCGTTCACTGCGTCAAGTAGATTTTGAGTTATGCTTAAAAAAAAAATACCCTCATTGCAATCTATTTTGCAACGATTAAAAATACATTTATAATTCGGAGATCCAAATTTTAAATTTGAAGAATTCCGCAATTACTCAAACGAATCCCGATTGGTTTATGAAATTGTAACTTACCGAATAATCCATATATGAAGTCATAATTACTCGTTAGTATTGAAAACTTTAATGTATGTTGAAATTTCTATATGTAGACGACGCCTTTAACCACTTTATATGTAGCATAATTTTGCAAACTTTATTACTAATCAGTTGGCATCAGTCACATTTTTATTCGACCATTTGTGTTGCAGTTGCATCCACAGTGATCCATTTTTTTGTTGGACTACAACTCCGCATTAATTTCATCATATGCCATTTAGCATTTCAGGAACTGATAAATATGCTACAAGATTTCTATTTCTTAACCCTTAAATGCTTGATTTTTCAAAAATCATTGTAATAATGTTTTTCGGCTTTCATTTTTTAAATAAATCATGGGAAAAATACTTTAAAAAATCATATTTTGTTTTAACTATGGTTTACGGCTAAAAACCAGTTTGTTACTTATCGGCAATACTGGTCTTTAATTGAAAAAATAATTTTCCTTGATAAAATTCTATAATATTAAACACACGAGAATTTTAGGAACTATAATAAAAAATAAGTTTTACTTGCTCACTGCAGAACAAAATAGGGTATTTCGCAAGCTTCCAAACAAAACAAAATGAACAAGTAGCAATAATTGAAAAAAAAAATCTATTTTTATTCTTAAACAGCACAAGTGTTGCCCTCTACATGTTGAAAATCGATTTAATAATATTTTCAGAATGTATTTTATTGCAGCATTAGGCATTATAGCTTCAATATTATTCTAATAGTATTTTAGAGCCTAAATTAGGTATGTTGCCGAAAAGCAACACCCGGCATTTAAGGGTTAAAATATTTCCCATAAATGACAAACTAAAAATTACCTGATAGTGAAATTATGAACAAGGCAACAACCTCTTTTGATATTTACTAAGAATTTGACTTTTTACATTTAAAATATTTTGTATAAACTATTGTAGAGAGTGTTTTATGTGACTTATTTTAGCGGTCTGATAATATGTTACACTACTTTAATAAGAGTTTAGAAATGAAACAGATTCCTCAAGAATGTCAAAATAATATTCGAAATAATAATTGAAATGAAGTTTAATTTTCTAATGTGTCATAACTGCTAAATTGTACCACTAAAATTATATAGTAAATTTTATGTTATTTAATCGATGAAATACTGGGATCATATCATGGGTAAAATTTCAAAAATGTAAAAGTTACGGCCAACCAAGGCTCTCTTATCGAAATCAGATGATATTGTAAATTTTTAGTAAAATACAAGATTAGCCTAAATAATGCTTCGTGTTTCAAAACACTATGTATTGAGAAGTATATGACCTGAAAAGACGGGTGATACATGACACGATATGTACACTCACCAAGTTTAAAAGCTCGACTCGTGGCTCGCGTACCGGAAGACATTACTGCTGCTGTGACGGACATTGGCAGAAACATGCTATTGAATGTATGGATGGAACTGGATTACCGTTGGGATGTGTGTTGGGTAACTAAGGGCGCATGCATTGAACATTTGTAGTATGTACCAGAAACTTTATCAGTGTACACTATATTGCCAATAATCACCGGACACTTTAAATTTTAGACATTTTGTCGAATATTTCAAATACTTGTAGGATTCTTCCGAAACTTCTGGATTATAAAAAATGTTTGATTTTATATTTATCAACGTCGATTTGATAAGGAGGACAATTACGGAGGCAACAAAAATTCAAAGAATAATGATACATTTTGGATCACCCTGTAAAGTAAAATGCACGAAATGATCTACCGCTTCAGAATACAAATATGTGGATACTGTATAACATGCTTTACCGACTTGTGTAAGTACTTGTAAATACTTGTGTAAATAGTACATATATTCATGGAGATACAGCGATTTTTTTTAAAAGTTAACAAAATTGTTGCATGTTTTTTAGCTTATATCATGTAGGGTTTTCAAACAAATTTCAACCAAATTAGCAAAGTGTAGTAGAAACAAATAAATATATTAAATATTTTATGAAATATGAACAGTTGTATAAAATAAATGTTATCTATACATACGCGAACGAGAACAAATATCTTTTTTACATAATTTAATAGTCAATTCTACGGGGCAATTCCTAAAAAAAATCCTGTCAAATATCATGAAAATGCAGGAAGATATCGGTGATGGAGTGAGCTAATTTTTAATTGCTCTCTAAAAGAAGCTGAACGATAAGGAATTTTCCACTAATTGCCAATTTTAATTTTAATTTAATTTTTTTATTTCATTTTTTACTAATGCTTTAGTTCTTCTTGGATAACCACCAGACAGAGCCTATTCCATGTTAAAATGTATATATATATATCAAAATTGAAACATTTCTTCCAAATCTACTAATTTATATTCATTAAATACTGTTTTTTTCTGAAAGTCATTTAATAAAAAAAATGACAATTTGTGAAAAATCCCCTGTCATTATGCTGCTTTTAGAGTTCAACTGAAAATCACCTCACTCTATACCTTATATCTTTCTGAATTTTCACGATATTTCACTGGAAATTTTTTATGAGTTGTTCCATACAGTTGACTATTAAATTATGTAATGAAATAAATGTTATCGTTTGCACATGCGCAGATATTAGTATTTCTTACAACTGCTCATTTTCATAAAATAATTAATTTATTTAAATTCCAATTGCACTATATTGTTTCTACTACATTTTGCTAATTTTTTTTAAAGTATCGTGAAATCTGGTTGAAAACCTTGCATGATATAAGCTAAAAACTTGCAAGAATTTTTTTAACTTACAAAAAAACGCTATATCTCTATGAATATACGTGTAATTTTTACACAAATCAGTAAACATTCTATACAGTATCCACATATTTGTATTCGTTAGCAATAGATCATTCCATATATTTTATTTTAGTGGGTGATCCTAAATACAATTAATATCCTTTGATTTTTTATTGACTCCCTAATTGTCCTCCTTCTCAAATCGATGTTGATAAATCTGAGGTCAAACATATTCTTTACAATCCTGAAATTCCAGAAGAATTCGGCGAGTATATTTTTAAATATTCGAAAAAATGTCTAAAATTAAAAGTGTCTGGGGATTAATTGCTATAGATTGAATGTAACTTTTCATGGATCACCCCTCCTTGTACGTCGTATATTTTAAATAAACAATCTTTCGAAACCCGATGAATCACTTTGCCTAACCATGTATTTTGATGGCTATTAACCCTACACAGCGATTGATGCATGTGAGAATCAATCAAAATGTAACATTTAATAAATAGAGTTCCAGAGTACCACAATAATTAAATAAAAATGCTCAACTTATATTATTTTTGAACAGTGTTTCCAGATTACGGATTTTGTCTCTATTTTCGGGAAGTTTGAACCCAAAGCGATATAAGTAAGCGTCCTATCTTAAATGGGAGAAGTAACGCAAGATTGAAAGGTCACATCAATCAAGGTCATGCGCCACGTAGCGGATGGAGTGTGAACTACAAGTAGATACCTAACTGTTTTCTTACTGACACCACTAAAATTATAAAGTTTTTTTCACCTTGATAAATAACTGAAGTTTTTCTGATAAGGCGATGATAATTTCGTGGTGTCGAGTGCGTCTGGATGCCCCTCTCGCTACGCCATTATTTTGCAATAAATGTGGCAAACAAAACTCATTTCCATGAGTGACTAAATATTTAGCAAATACGCGCCACACTAAAAGCCCGCGTATGTGAATTATCGCTCCGTCCACTAGGTGGCACAACTGTGTTAATTTACACCTTATTCCAGCATTAAGTTTGTTCGCTTACTTATAACGCTTTGGTTCGAACCTCCAGGGGATTTTTTGGGGGGAACAAGTAGTTCGTGGGGAAATGTTTGGGGAGATAAAATTTTTTAGGGAAAAACTTGGGATTTTTTTTTCTTGTTTCGCGTAAAGTTTACGAAAGTCATCTGGCAACACTGGATCTGCCTCGAATTCGATTTTGATTTGGGAAACGGAAATAAAATACAGAAATCTGATATATCAGTCATTATTCTTGTGGATGTGTTCATTGTTTACAACATTATAGCTTACACGTATCACTGGTTCATTACGACCTACTTTAGACTATCCCCGCATGAGTTTCCAGGTCACTCAGTCAGATTTTCCTATTCATCGCAGATGGATACTCATATACACATATATACAATATACATATTTCTTTTATTAGTATAGATTTATACAACACTAATAAAAACAATTATTTAACTATTTTTTACTTTCTTCTATCTTTACAAGAAGAAAGTATTGGATTCATGAAAATTGTCGACTCATGACAAATTTTGACGGATTTACACGTTTTAAGGGTCAGAGATTCCAAAAAACATGTTTTTACAAAATGTCTGTCTATGAGTCTGTGAGTCTGTCTGTCTGTATGTGACACAAATTTTGTGGTTATCTCAAGAACTAAAGCACGGAATTTAATAAAAAGTTATATTCAAGTAGTCCCCGATATAGATTGGTGCTGATTAGTTTTTGATGTAAATCGCCCAGCAGGTGGCGCTGCTATGCTGCATTTTGTAGAATTTCAGCAATATCTCAAGAACTACTGCACGGATTTTTATAAAACTTCGGATTCATTTACTCCTTGATATGGGTTGGTGCTGTTTAAGTTTTGGTGTAAATCGCCCAACAGGTGGCGGTGCTATGCTGCATTTTGCAGGATTTACACTATTTTATCAGTAGCTCTATCTCAAGAACTAATGCACATATTTTTATAAAAATTCGTATTTAGTTAGTCCCTGATATGAAATTATGCTGACTACGTGTTGGTGTAAATCGCCCAACAGGTGGCGCTGTTATGCTGCATTTTGCAGGATTTACACTATTTTCGAAGTAGCTCTATCTCAAGAACTAATACACACATTTTTATAAAACTTTGTATTTAGTTAGTCCATTATATGAAATTATGCCGACTACGTGTTGGTGTAAATCGCCCAATAGGTGGCGCTGCTGTGCTGCATTTAGAACGATTTCCTCAATAGCTCTATCTCAAGAACTAATGCACGAATTTTCATCAAACTTCAGATTCAAGTATACCTTGACTAATATTGCTGCTGATAATGTGTTGGTGCAAATCACCCAACAGGTGGCGCTGCTATGCTGCATTTGTCATGATTTGCGCAATAGCTCTAACTCAAGAACAAATGCACGAATTTTCCCGAAATTTCATATTCAGTTAGACGTTGACATAAGTTGATGATGATTAGGTTCTGGTGCAAATCACCCTATAAGTGGCGATGCTATGCCTCTTTTACACGATTTCAGCGTTAGTCATATCTCAAGAACTAATGCACGGAATTTCGTCTTTTTGGAATCCTTATGATGAGCATAGATTGCCATTTAATTTTGGCAAAGTGATAACAAATTTTGAAGTATTGACATGTATGAGATAGAAGAAAGTTTTGGTATTGGTACATCAGACTAGTTTTAATTTAATTCTAGTTAATTTATGCCTCGTGGAATGACAGTTGAGCTTTTTGCAAGACTAGAATCACATTGCTACGTTTATAACTGAACATTGCTCAGTGAATGCAGCAGCCCCCTTGTTTCTCCTTATAAAAAATTTGAATGTAAACTCTGCAGTATTAAACGGCATAAACCTTCACATTACTAAATTTTCAGATTTTTTTTGTTTGTTTTATTGAACACATACATCAGACTTGTGTGCTTGACACCGGGACCCGCTTATAAATCATCGTTGATATACAGGGACGAGATAGCACAAGGAAATTTACAACACCAGAGAATTACATCCTGGAGGATCTACAAAGAGTGTGCAACGGGACAGGCGGGATTCGAACCCACCTCCATCTACGCTCTCAAGAGATTAGCGGCGTAGTGTCTTATCCACTCAGCCACGGAGAACCCAAATCTTCAGGTTTTATCCGAAACGTTCTTTTGTCCTGTGTTTTAAAAGAATAAATTAAAGATTTGGGAAGCAGCCATTTTTCTTTCATTATTGAAAAAAAGCACTGTGCTTGATACAATGAAGGTGTTTTCTATTACGATTAGGTACTTCAGTAGATATGATAAAAAATTCAAAACAAGTTTTAATGGTTTAGTCAGATAGAAGCAGCTAACTCAGAACACCATCTCATATTCATTCAAATCTCAAGCGACTAAAGATGGTCTAAACCTTGATAAAGCTAATGCTATAAGCGTAGATGGAGCTATCCTAATGATAGGCCAGCATCATCTATTGGCAACAATTTAAAAAGAAGTGTAAACGAACTTGTCGTTGTAAAATATATCTCTCATTCTCTTCGTTTTGCTGCGAATATGCATACAAAATTCTGCCGAGTTTAAATGTTTATTTTTTTTAAATGGGGAATTTTATCAAAAAAATGCTTGATTTGGGTGAAAAACTTGATTTTAAATTAGTTAAAAATTTTTATACAAGGAAATTAAAAATTAACTTTTTTTCAGTAGAAACTGCGTTGAGGAACTTTTCGGAAAATAATGCTGATTTGGAGCAAATTGAAAAAAATTTTGGGAAATTGACTTTCGACTATCTTGCAACGCTGTTATAGAAATCTGTTGTTAAATAAAGTAAGAATTTACTCTTTAAAATATGTGGTATCAAATAATATACACTGGTTATCAAAAATTAAGGAAAAGTCACAAAATGCCAATTTTCAAATACGCGAACACTCAAAAGGAAATAATATAATTCGAATAATTACTATCTCTACAACACAGCTAGCCCATATAACATCTCATTCATGTCACACATGGTCACAAGTGTCACAGTCACTACGGTGAAGCAAAAAAATAGGAAATTCCATACATCTCAATATGAGTTTCAAATGATCACTATATGTGACTCCACTGCGAAGTCAATGTGACTGCTGCTTTGTGACAAGTCACCAGGTGACTTTACAATGTAGCTAAATTGTGACTCTCATGTGACTGTCATTTTGTGACTCAATTTCATAGTCATCATGAACGTTGCATTATGATAAGTCATCAAATAATATCATATTATAGTCACATGGAGACTTTTCCCAAAAGAGCACAATGGTGACTTCACAGTAGTCTCTCTGTCACCTGAAAGTCATCATGTGACTTTAATGTGGCATTATTTGGTAACTTATCCCAATGCAGCGTTCACGATGACTTTGAAATTGAGTCTACAAATGACAGTCACATGAGAGTCACAATGTAACCACATTGCAAAGTCACATGGTGACTCGTCCCAAAACAGCAGTCCCAGTGGAGTCACATATAGTGATGATTTGAGACTCATAATGAGATGTATGGAATTTCCTATTTTTTTGCTTCACCGTAGTGACTGTCACATTTGTGACCATTTGTGACATGAATGAAGTGTTATATGAACTAGCTGTGTTGTAGAGATTGTAATTACTTGAATTATATTATTTCCTTTTGAGTGTTCGCGTATTTGAAAATTAGCATTTTGTGACTTTTCCTTAATTTTTGATAACCAGTGTATATGAATGTAAAAAAAAATGCTTATTAAAGAAAAAATCGTGCAGTGTAGGGGGTCAATTCCATTGTAACTGACGTAACACTCGATTATCAAATTTTGTTTTCAAAACTGTGTAGAAAATTTACTAATAAAGCTAGAACAAATTTTTGCAATTTAAAATATTTCCCACTAAAGACTTAATACCCAAATATCTGCAGATTATTCTAATCTCTCTTTTAGTCCCAAAAATTGCAATTAAAAATTCTGTAACTGGTGTAACATAAAATAGACAAATATTTTTTCTGCCTTTATTGGAGTGTAAAAATTAACAGAACTATCCCGTTAAAAGAAGTGATTTAATGTTCTCAACAGCACTAAATGATGACAAATTATAACAGTAATTTGTTTGATTAATTCCCGAACAATAAAAAAGAAAAAATGCCATCTACACATGTAACTGACGTACCTCTTATTGTGTAACTGACGTAACATTATGGCTTTACAAAGACAATAATTGTAAACTTTGTAATTGTAACTTAGTTTGTAAACAGTAATTTACAATGCCTTTTGACATTTGACGTCCATCGAAGTGGATAATGCTTTTGGCCTATATCTACAATGTCTGTCGCTTCGAATGATTCTTATTATACATAGAAACAACAAGTCACAACATTTTTTTTCCCATTACATACATTATTTAACTACAATGGGACATTCACAATTACATACATGTCTTACCCAGGGACTCGAACCCGGGTCCTCGGGGTGACACCAGCCTCCGCTTACTGACCACGCCACCGGACGACTACAATGCCTTTTTATTAGGATTTTATTATAGAACATAAAAATATCAAGTTTTCCAATCATACCATTAAATTAAACGTATTATAAATTGTATCCCCCCCCCTGAAAAAAAAAATGAGAAATTTATGTCCAGGGTTAAAATGCTTTATAATATATGTATTGTCAGAGCTGTCTGTGATGACTATTTTTTAATTCCATTTCTTACGACTTTCTCAGAAGAGAAATCTTTCATATACATTTTGACAATATTTGCAAGAGAAATATGCTACAGAATTTATACTTTTAAAATATTGATGCTAATAGAATATAAAACTAGTAGTCATTGGCAGCCCTGTATTGTTCTTTCAGAATGGATTTCAGTTTAGGGATGCACCGAAAATTCGGTATCTATTCGGTATTCGGCCACTTCGGCCATGTTACCGAATATTCTATTTGGCCGAATATCAAACAATTCGGTATGCCGAATATTCGGCTTGTCCGAATAAAAAACTATTTTGCATGCTGAATATTTGGTTTGGCCTAATATAGAAATTTTCGGCCGAACCGAATATTTAAAAAAACGTTATAACATATTTTTTAAAATCTTATACAACTTCTACGTTTAACAGTCAACCTATAAATATATTCAGAATAATTAGAAACATAATCATATTTAAATAAAAGAGAATGTTTTACATTATTTATTTGCTGTTTGTTAAATACTATTTAAGAAAATTAACCAATTATGAGGATTTTCATAGTAATTAATTATGTACAAGTAAGTTCCTGAACATTGACTAGTAAATAAACTGTTTCTTGCTAAGATTTTAAGAACATCGTTTACAATCTCTAAAAAGGATTGCCCACTCTAGACACCGATCTAGGATGCATTTAAAAACTTCCTTGCTTAATCAAAGGAAGTAGAACATTTCTCCTTGCTAAGTTGTCACCACATAAAATTTGAATCGATTGTATTATTTATTAATTTTTACTTTAGTCTTAAACTCTATCTTCTGATAACAAATATATGATCCTGTACAATTTTTCTTCGAATTTTTTCACAATTTCTCTTTGGTTTTAAAATGTATGTTTTGGAATTTAAGAAAATTTTATTCATTTGTTTTATTTTTCAGAAGAACCCATGAAATTTAAAATTTTATTAATAAAATCTTTTTATAACTATCCTCTTCTTAAATAACTCAAAGCAGATTTTTTTCAGCTTAAAGTTTACTTGAAAAAAGTTCTTGTTTATTAGGATAAAAGTTTCTGTTTTAAATTTTATGTAAAATTGTTTTAAAATTTGACATTTTAATGCCTTTAAACTTTGAAATATAAAAGTATTCGACAACCCGAATATTCGGTATTCGGCCTAGCAGTTACTATTCGGCTAGCCGAATATTCGGTATTCGGTTCGCCTGTTGGCCGCATATTCGGTATTCGGCCAAAATCACTATTCTGTGCATCCCTATTCTGTTATCGTAAAGTATACTGTTTAATTGATAGAATAAATTGTGATTGCTACTGAAATAGCTGTATTATATATGTCGTAGGCTAATTGAGAAATCAGGCTCTTTGCAAAGAGCCTAGGCTGTTTGCAATGAGCCGGTCTAATTGGAGAATCATCTTCCTTTTTCCAATAAGCCTGATATTTTTCAGGCTTATTGCAAAGAGCCTAAGCAGTGTTAGGCTAATTGAAAACTGACCACTTGTTTCTCAATCAGCCTGCTATTTTTTAGGCTTATTGCAAAGAGCCTAAGCAGTGTTAGGCTAATTGAAAAATGACCGTTTATTCAAAAATGACCACTTATATCCCAATCAGTGTGATTTTTTAGACCTATTAACCCATAACCCGAACCCGAAAAAATAATTACAACAGACCGTGCCCAGATCTGAGCAAGACAAAATAATTTCAGTCTACACGCAACCGGACCGGAACCTGAAATTTCCTTTTGAAAAAAAACCTGAAATCTGACCCGAACCAAATCTGATAACCGATTAAAAAATATTGCAAAAAACTATCAGATCCGAGCAAGACAAAATAATTTCTGAGGACATGCAACCCGACCCGAACCTAAAAATTCAATTTGAAAAAAGAACGAAATCTGACCCGAACCAGACAAAAATATTCCATAGAACTATATCCCGATCAGAGCAAGAAAAAATAATTTCCGTGGACAAGTTACCCGGTCCGAACCTAAAAATGTCATTTGCAGAAAAAACCCGAAATCTAACCCGAACCAAATCTGAAACCGAAAAAAATATTCCAAAGAACCATAACCCGTTCCAAGCAAGAGAAATAATTTCCCTGGACATGTTACCCGACACGAACCTAAAAATTGCATTTGAAAAAAGCCGAAATCTGGCCCGAACCAAATCTGAACCCGACAAAAATATTCAATTGAATCATAAACCGATCCGAGCAAGACAAAATAATTTCCCTCGACATGTTACCCGACCGGAACCTAAAAATTCCATTTGAAAAAAAACCCGAAATCTCACGCGAATCAAATCTGAACCAGAAAACCTGATCAGAGCAAGAAAAAATAATTTCCGTGGAGAAGTTACCTGGTTTGAACCTAAAAATGTCATTTGAAATAAAACCCGAAATCTGAAACGAACCAAATCTGAACCCGAAAAAAATATTCCAAAGAACAGTAACCCGTTCCAAGCAAGTTAAAATAATTTCCCTGGACATGTTACCCAACACGAACCTAAAAATTCCATTTGAAAAAAGCCGAAATCTGACCCGAACAAAATCTGAACCCGACAAAAATATTCCATTGAATCATAACCCGATCAGAGGAAGACAAAATAATTTTTCCTGGACACGCAATCCGACCCGAACCTAAAAATTCCATTTGTAAAAAAGCCGATTTCAGAGCCGAACCAAATCTTAACCCGACAAAAATATTCCATTGAATCATAACCCGATCAGAGCAAGACAAAATAATTTTTCCTGGACAAGCATTCCGACCCGAACCTAAAAAGTCCATTTGTAAAAAAGCCGATTTCTGAGCCGAACCAAATTTGAACCAGACAAAAATATTCCATAGAACTATAACCTGATCAGAGCAAGAAAAAAAATATTTTCCCTGGACACTGAACCCGACCCGAACTAAAAATTCCATTTGAAAAAAAGCGGATTCCTGAGATGAACAAATCTCAACCCGACAATTTTTTTCTAAAGAACCATAACCTGATCCAAGGAAGACAAAATAATTTCAACCTACACGAAACCGGACCGGAACCTGTAATTTCCATTAAAAAAAACCCTGAAATCTGACCCGAGCCAAATCTGGTAACCGATTAAAAAGTATTGCAAAAAACTATCGGATCCGAGCAAGACAAAATAATTTCTAAAGATATGCAACCCGACCCGAACCTAAAAATTCAATTTGAATAAAGAACGAAATCTGAACCAGACAAAAATATTCCATAGAACTATAACCCGATCAGAGCAAGAAAAAATAATTTCCGTGGACAAGTTAACCGGTCAGAACCTAAAAATGTCTTTTGAAGAAAAAAACCGAAATCTGACACGAACCAAATCTGAACCCGAAAAAAATATTCCAAAGAACCATAACCCGTTCCAAGCAAGAGAATATAATTTCCCTGGACATGTTACCCGACACGAACCTAAAAATTCAATTTGAAAAAGCCGAAATCTGACACGAACCAAATCTGAACCCGACAAAAATATTCCATTTAACAATAACCCGATCCGAGCAAGACAAAATAATTTCCCTCGACATGTTACCCGACCGGAACCTAAAAATTCCATTTGAAAAAACCCCGAAATCTGACCCGAACCAAATTTGAACCAGACAAAAATATTCCATAGAACTATAACCTGATCAGAGCAAGAAAAAAAAAATTCCGTGGACAAGTTACCCGGTCAGAACCTAAAAATTTCATTCGAAAAAAAAACCCCAAATCTAACCCGAACCAAATCTGAACCCGAAAAAAATATTCCCAAGAACCGTTCCAAGCAGGTGAAAATAATTTTCCTGGACATGTTATTCGACACGAACCTAAAAATTCCATTTGAAAAAAGCCCAAATCTGACCCGAACCAAATATGAACCCGACAAAAATATTCCATTGAATCATAACCCGATCAGAGGAAGACAAAATAATTTCCCTGGACACGCAGTCCGACCCGAAACTAAAAAGTCCATTTGTAAAAAAGCCGAATTCTGAGCCGAACCAAATCTGAACCCGACAAAAATATTCCATTTAATAATAACCCGATATGAGCAAGACAAAATAATTTCCCTCGACATGTTACACGACCGAAACCTAAAAATTCCATTTGAAAAAACCCCGAAATATGACCCGAACGAAATCTGAACCAGACAAAATTATTCCATAGAACTATAACCCGATCAGAGCAAGAAAAAAAATTCCGTGGACAAGTTACCCGGTCCGAACCTAAAAATGTCATTCGAAATAAAAACCCGAAATTTGAATCGAACCAAATCTGAACCCGAAAAGAATATTCCAAAGAACCATAACCCGTTCCAAGCAAGTGAAAATAATTTTCCTGGACATGTTATGCGACACGAACTTAAAAATTACATTTGAAAAACGCCGAAATCTGACCCGAACCAAATCTGAACCCGACAAAAATATTCCATTGAATCGTAACCCGATCCGAGCAAGACAAAATAATCTCCCTCGACATGTTACCCGACCGGAACCTAAAAATTCCATTTGAAAAAATACCCGAAATCTGACCCGACAAAAATATTCCATAGAACTATAAGCGGATCAGAGCAAGAAAAAATATTTTCCGTGGACAAGTTACCCGTCCGAACCTAGAAATGTCATTTGAAAAAAACCCCGAAATCTAACCCGAACCAAATCTGAACCCGAAAAAAATATTCCAAAGAACCATAACCCGTTCCAAGCAAGAGAAAATTATTTCCCGGGACATGTTACCCGATATGAACCTAAAAATTCCATTTGAAAAAAGCCGAAATCTGAGCCGAACCAAATCTGAACCCAACAAAAATATTCCATTGAACCATAACCAGATCTGAGTAAGACAAAATATTTTCCCTGGACACTGAACCCGACCCGAACTAAAAATTCCATTTGAAAAAAAGCCGATTCCTGAGATGACCAAATCTGAACCCGACAAATATTTTCCAAAGAACCATAACCTGATCCAAGGAAAACAAAATAATTTCAACCTACACGAAACCGGACCGGAACCTGTAATTTCCATTAAAAAAAACCTGAAATCTGACCCGAACCAAATCTGATAACCGATTAAAAAATATTGCAAAAAACTATCGGATCCGAGCAAGACAAAATAATTACTGAAGATATGCAACCCGACCCGAACCTAAAAATTCAATTTGAAAAAAGAACGAAATCTGAACCAGACAAAAATATTCCATAGAACTATAACCCGATCAGAGCAAGAAAAAATAATTTCCGTGGACAAGTTAACCGGTCAGAACCTAAAAATGTCATTTGAAAAAAAACCCCGAAATCTAACCCGAACCAAATTTGAAACCGAAAAAAATATTCCAAAGAACCATAACCCGTTCCAAGCAAGAGAATTAATTTCCCTGGACATGTTACCCGACACGAACCTAAAAATTCTATTTGAAAAAAGCCGAAATCTGACCCGAACCAAATCTAAACCCGACAAAAATATTCCATTGAATCATAAACCGATCAGAGCAAGACAAAATAATTTCCCTGGACACGCAACCCGTCCCAAACCTAAAAAGTCCATTTGTAAAAATGCCGAATTCTGAGCCGAACCAAATCTGAACCCGACAAAAATATTCCAGTTAATAATAACCCGATCCGAGCAAGCCAAAATAATTTCCCTCGACATGTTACCCGACCGGAACCTAAAAATTCCATTTGAAAAAACCCCGAAATCTGACGTGAACCAAATCTGAACCAGACAACCTGATCAGAGCAAGAAAAAATAATTTCCGTGGAGAAGTTACCTGGTTTGAACCTAAAAATGTCATTTGAAAATAAAACCCGAAAACTGACACGAACCAAATCTGAACCCGAAAAAAATATTCCAAAGAACCATAACCCGTTCCAAGCAAGTTAAATAATTTCCCTGGACATGTTACCCAACACAAACCTAAAAATTCCATTTGAAAAAACCCCCGAAATCTGACCCGAACCAAATCTGAACCAGACAACCCGATCAGAGCAAGAAAAAATAATTTCCGTGGACAAGTTACCTGGTCCGAACCTAAAAATGTCATTTGAAAAAAAAAACCCGAAATCTGACACGAACCAAATCTGAACCCGAAAAAAATATTCCATTGAATCATAACCCGATCAGAGCAAGACAAAATAATTTCCCTGGACACGCAATCCGACCCGTACCTAAAAAGTCCATTTGTAAAAAAGCCGAATTCTGAGCCGAACCAAATCTGAACCCGACAAAAATATTCCATTTAGTAATAACCCGATCCGAGCAGGACAAAATAATTTCCCTCGGCATGTTACCCGACCGGAACCTAAAAATTCCATTTGAAAAAACCCCGAAATCTGACCCGAACCAAATCTGAACCAGAGAAAAATATTCCATAGAACTATAACCCCATCAGAGCAAGAAAAAATAATTTCCGTGGACAAGTTACCCAGTACGAACCTAAAAATGTCATTTGAAAAAAAAACCCGAAATCTGACTTTAACCAAATCTGAACCCGAAAAAAATATTCCAAAGAACCATAACCCGTTCCAAGCAAGAGAGAATAATTTCCCTGTACATGTTACCCGACACGATCCTAAAAACTCTATTTGAAAAAGCCGAAATCTGACCCGAACCAAATCTGAACCCGACAAAAATATTCCATTGAATCATAACCCGATCAGAGCAAGACAAAATAATTTCCCTGGACACGCAACCAGACCCGAACCTAAAAAGACCATTTTTAAAAAAGCCGAATTCTGAACCGAACCAAATCTGAACCCGACAAAAATATTCCATTTAATAATAACCCGATCCGAGCAAGACAAAATAATTTCCTTCGACATGTAACACGAACGGAACCTAAAAATTCCTTTTGAAAAAAAAACCGAAATCTGACCCGAACCGAATCTGAACCAGACAAAAATATTCCATAGAAATATAACCCGATTAGAGCAAGACAAAGTAATTTCCCTCGACATGTTACCCGACCGAAACCTAAAAATGTCATTAAAAAAACCCGAAAACTGGCCCGAGCCAAATCTGAACCCGAAAAAAATATTCCAAAGAACAGTAACACGTTCCAAGCAAGAGAAAATAATTTCCCTGGACATGTTACCCACACGAACGTAAAAATTCTATTTGAAAAAAGCCGAAATCTGACCCGAACCAAATCTGAACATGACAAAAATATTCCATTGAATGATAACCCGATCAAGGCAAGACAAATTAATTTCCCTCGACATGTTACCTAACCGGAACCTAAAAATTCCATTTGAAAAAAAACAAAATCTGACACGAACCAAATCTAAACCAGACAAAAATATTCCATAGAACTATAACCCGGTCAGAGTAAGAAAAAAAAATTTCCGTGGACAAGTTACCCGGTCCGAACCTAAAAATGTCATTTGAAAAAAAAACCCGAAATCGGACCCGAACCAAATTTGAACCCGAAAAAAATATTCTAAAGAACCATAACCCGTTCCATGCAAGAGAAAATAATTTCCCTGGACATGTTATCCGACACGAACCTAAAAATTCCATTTGAAAAAAGCCGAAATCTGACCCGAACCAAATCTGAACCCGACAAAATATTCCATTGAACTATAACCCGATCCGAGCAAGACGAAATAATTTCCGTGGACACGCAACGCAACACGAACCTACAAATTTCATTTGTAAAAAACCCGAACCAAATCTGAACCCGACAAAAATATTCAAAAGAACCATAACCTGATCCGAGCAAGACAAAATAATTTCCGTGGACATGTTACCCAAACCCGAACTGAAAAATTCAATAAAAAAACCCGAATCTGGCCGGAACCAAATCTGAACCCGACAAGATATTCCAAAGGAATAAAACCGTACAAAATTATTTCCGTGGACACGCAACCCGACACGAACCTAAAAATTTTGTTTGGAGAAAACCCGAACGATGAGTCGAACGAAATCCGATACCTATAAAAATATTCTAAAGAACCGTAACACTTTCGGAGCAACGGAAAATAATTTCCGTTCACACGCAACCCGTACCGAACCTAAACATTCCATATAAAAAAACCTGAAATCTGATCCGAACCTTATCTGAATCCGACAAAAATATTCCAAAGAACCATAAGCGGATCTGAGCAAGACAAATTAATTACCGTTGACACGCAACCCTAACCGAACCTGAAAATTCCATATGAAAAATCGAAATATGACGCAAACAAAATCCGAATCCGACATAAATATTCTAAAGAACCGTAACCGGATCCGAGCAAGTCAAAATATTTTCAGTTGGCATGCAACCAGATCCGAACCTGAAAGTTCTACTTGAAGTTAACCAAACCTGACCAGAACCCGAAATAAAAATACATCAGTGTTTAACCCGATCCGAGCAAGGCGAATTAATTTGATATATTGTACGAATAATATATAGGCGAATAATTGTACTCGCAATACGTACAAAACCCGAAAATTCCATTTGAAGACAACATTAAATCCGACCTGAACTCGATCTGTAAACGACAAAAATATTTCAACGAACCGTAACTCGATCGGAGAATGACAAAATAAATTTCTTCGACACGCAAACTGTACCGATCCTAAAATTTCCATTCGAAGCCAACCCGAAAACCGACTAGAACCGGATAAAAACGTTACGTGCGACAGTGCCCGATCCGCGCAACACAGAATAATTTCCGCCGACAGGCAATCTAAAATTCCATTTGAAGTAATTTGGAAATCCGTCCCGAACCCGAAAAAATATTTCTATCGCCCGATAAGTCTTATTGCAAAAAGCCGTATATAGCGTTAGGCTTATTGAACAAGTGGGTAAGTGTGATTATAGATCGCACAGACGGTTTCGTTTAATATTCCTTTCAAAACACTTTCTTTTAAAACCTCCAGTACATTTATCGCCATGGAAGACTTTCTAAATTTTGGCAAACCCTTCTTAAACTATCTTAAAGTTTCAAACAGATTCGCAATGTTATATTTTCTAATTTTTTCGTCCCCCACCACCCCCCGAAATGCTACGATATCTCATATGACGGGTATCTGCCAAATTTAGAAAAGTGCCCCGCTTTGGGGGGGTCAAAGTGGGGGATTGTCACCTTGATTTTTGGAGCGGCCTGATTTTTAAAATTTTTGTTATGCTTTATAAGCTATATTAAAGTTTCAAACAGATCGTTTAGTTATATTTCCCAATTTTGTTCGCGTCCCTCTCTCACCCCCCCCCCCACCCTCGAAATGCGACGCGCCATTCTTCTTTATACTTTTTTATCATATGTTATACAGTATCTTAAAGTGTCAAACAGGTTGCATTGTTAGATTTCCTACTTTAAATGAATTCGCGGTCTGTTAGTTCCACATTCCACCACCAGGGAGCGCACTCTACTCTTAACAAAAGTGTATCTGAACGAAACTCCTTTACACAACCTATCAGTAGATATGTTACTCGAGAGGGTGGCGGTCTTCAGCAAGAATTTAAGATATTTGCTGAAATTACTATTCGGAAATAGTAGTAACTTAACTTTTGATATATTTATATTTAATAAGTAGCATGTATCTGAGGACTCCGTCAAAAACCCGCATATGAAACGGTATGAAACAAAAAGGTAAAAAAAAGAAATATTTCGTCCCTCCCCCCATCTGCCCGAAATTTCGAGCGCCACATTTTATAAATTTTTTCTTATGTGTTATAAAGTATCTTAAAGTTTCAAACAGATCGCCTTGTAAGATTTCCTACTTTAAATGAAATCGCGGTCTGTAAGTTCCACATTCCACCACGGGGGAGCGCGCTCTATTCTTAACAAAACCGTATCTGAACGTAATTCTGTTAAACAACCTATCAGGAGATATGCTAGTCGAAGGGTTATCGGTCTTAACCAAGAATTTAAGATATTTTCTTAAATTACTATTCGAAAATAGTGGTATGAACACTTATAAAAATTCTTATATTGAATAAGTAAAAGTTATCTCATCACGCCATCAAAAAACCGCACAAAAAACAGTACAAAACGCCCTGTTATACTGCCTAATTTTTTTTTAGCTTCTTCCCCTCACCCCCCCCCCCCAACCGGTATGTTACGCGGCATTCTTTTTTACAATCTTTTATTATTTGTTATAAATTATCTTAAAGTCCCAAACAGATCGCTTTGTTGGAATTCCTACTTTAAATGGAATCGCGGTCTGTTAGCTCCACATTCCATCACCAGGGAGCGCAATCTATTCTTAACAAAAGTGTTTCTGAACGAAACTCCTTTACACAACCTATCGGTAGATACACGGGGCGGGGGGGGGGCGATCTTAACGAAGAATTTAATATATTTTCTGAAATTACTATTCGAAAATAGTGGTATCAATACTTCTGAATTTTTTATCTGGCAAAAGTAACATTTATGCTGTATTTTTAAAAGTCGGACACCGTTCAGAAGAATACTGCAATGAAACATCACGTGACTGCCTTTTAAAATAAGTATATAATAGAAATTAACCAACTAGTGAAATTAGCGCCCCTCCCCCCTTACCCGAAAAATAAAACTATATCCGAAATATAAACTATCTTCAAGTTTCCAACAGATAACCTTGTTAAATGAAATCGTGGTTAAAAAAATTCATTACTTCATTTTAAAATAAGCATTTGATAGAAATAAAGCTAATTACTATTTAAATAATAATTAATATATCAGCTTGTAATTAAGATAGAAGATTTAAATGGACATTGATGAAATCAGCGAAGATTTTTACGTCCGGATGTAAAAAAATTTAATCAAAAAATCTAATAATTTAAAAGTTTAAAATTCGTTTTAAAATATTCCAGAATGAAAAACTACATGATCTGCTTAAATTTCTCCCGCGCCGACGTGTCTGGGATTTCGTCAATGAACACCTGTCTTCCCGCGGAAATAAAATTTATTTTCCTTGTCTTTCGAATTAAAGAAAATGGATTTTTTATCGATCGATTTTTAGTGGATTTTTTCTGTTATTCACATCGCATAAAAATTTTCTCTATACCTACTGAAAGCAGATTTTTTCTGCGTTTGTCTGTACAGCTTAAAAATTTCTAGGATCGAAACTTTCTGAGATGCAATTTCGCTTTAAAATGTCCAGTTCATTCTTTTGCATTCCTCTCTTATAACCATGCATGCCTTGATTCTATTGTAACCCTAAGGAGAATTAAGAGATCGTTTTTGTAATTTGATAAAAAAATCCATGCTTTTGTTGAATTATGAATGCCTTTCCGATCTTGTAATTGGGTTTTTTTAACCTTTAACTGATGTCACAGAAAATGTCATATAACTAGTATGAAGCTCCGTCGAAAGATGAATAAAAGCCGCGATAAATTCATAGGATGTTGTTTTTGTACTAAACTTTTTGTACAGGAGTGTTATAATTAAAATTCACCGATTCAAAAGACTGTGGTGATAGTACTAAAGTTCCAAACGACACAAAATTTCAGTATTGTTTGTAGATAAACTGAAATTTGCAAGTTAATCTATGAAAATTAAAAAAAGCACCGGTCTATGAGACCGGTAACATCAGTTAAAGGTTAATTAATAACGTCCGTTAATTACGGCTTTTTCAAAATTTTATGATTTGCCGTTTGATGTGGGGTGTTCAGCTATAGGTATGCAAAATTTCAAGTCTCCAACATATATAGTTTCTGGGAACGGGCTCTGTGACGAACGGACGGACAGACAGAGGAGTTAGACGAATAGGATTTCGTCAGATGAACGAAACCCTGAAAATGACCACAGATTTTTTTCAGGTTTATTGCAATGAGCCTATCCAGTTTTAGGCTAATTAAGAACTTGTTAAATTAGTGATTAATTATGCATTATTTAAGTAACACAAAAACAGGAACATAAAAAATATGTTATAAATCTGTTTTGAGAGTTGGCTGCTGACAGAGTTCATCACCGTAATTTTTGTGAATACTTCATTTTTATTACAAGGGTATATGCTTTGTTAACAACCTATGCAAGAAGTATGAAAGAAATCTGCCTATGAGGCAGATTTTTAATGTTTTTTCTGTATTACGAGAAAGAAGATTGGTTGCTAACGAAAATAATTAGAAAACATATACAGGGTGGTTCAGAACTATATGTCAAATATGTAAATGCAGGTAGAGAAGTCATAAATAAGCAGTTTCTTATAGGAATGTGGGTGCGGAAATGCCGTGTTGAGGCAGTAGAGGACGTTGATGAATGCGGCGGATGTGCTTCGTTGGCTTGAACCGTCATTTCCCGCACGGATTTCGAGCAATATGCACTATTACACCAATGCGGAGCTTGCCGACATGCATTTCATGTATGGGATTGCGCAAGGAAATGGATTGGCTGCTCAAGGGATTTAGATTAACGATTCCCGGGTAGGATTCTGCCATATTCCTGAACATTTGAGTGTCTTCATTAGGAGTTGTGCGCGAGTGGATCGTCGTATGCTTCCAGGCGTGATAAGGGCACTTTAAGATGTCGCAGAATTCCTGCTGTGGAAGAAGCAGTATTACGCACAGAGAATAGTCCTTCGACAAGCTCAAAAGATGTTGGACATGCGTTGGGTGTGAACCATTCCTTGTGCAGCCCCATACATTTAATGTCGGCAAGTTCCGCATTAGTGTAACGATGCATGTTACTCAAAATCCGTGAGGGAACGGATTATTCACTTTTCACGTCAAGCCAGCGAAGCACTTTCATCCACGGAACTTAACTAGCCTTCCTCTGCCTCATCGCAGCATTTCTGTACCCTCATTCCTATACAAAATGCGCTTATTTGGGTCCTCTCTACCTGTCTTTATATTTTTGACATATAGTTATGAACCACCCGCATCTGAAACTTTCTGCAAACATTAAATTTACAGATGAGGCAGAATTAAATATTTTTCATCATTCTGAAGAGAGGATCGGCTGCTCAAGAAAAGAAAATATACATATAAGAAAATTTCTACAAAAATAAAACCTGCAGATGAGGCAGATTTTTAATGTTTTTTTAACATTACGCAGATAAAACCTATCTTCTTTACGTAATCCCGGAAAAGCATTAATAATATGGCTCATCTGCAGATCCCACATTTACGCAGCGAAGGTGTGTTGCTCATAAAAATAATTATATAAGAAATTGTCTACAATAATGAAATCTACAGATGAGGCAGATTTTAAAATTATCCCAGTATTACGCAGAAAAGATCCGTACCTAATGGCATTTATTATAAAATATATTTTAGAAAATGTTTGCAATAATGACATTTCCAGATGAGGTAGGCTTTATGTTATTTTTCACCTTTATGTAGAAAAATGGGTTGCTTAATGAAAATAATATGCTAAAAATAAATAAAAAAAGGGCTGTAATTATAAAATCTGCAGATAAGGAAGAAAGTTAATATTTTCTCAAAAGTGTATGGGTGACTGTATGAAAATTATAAAAAAAAAAAAAAACTTCTTTATTGACAGATTAATTTAAGCAGCTGAGTGATAATTAAGGTTAATAAACACCTTTATTATTATTTTCGCTAAAATTTCATCCCCCTCGTAAAGATAAACCAAAAAATCTGCAATGAAGACATCGACTGAGAATCTAAGTATATCATCCTTATATTTTATATATTTTTTTTCGCGATATATTATTTTTACGTAAAACTGGAAAAACATTGCATATTAACAAATTGCTTATATGAAAAATACAGCTATAATTAAAGTTGAATAACAAATTTTATTTTAACAAAGAAAGTTATTGATTATTTTTTAATTTTTCTTTTTTAACAAAGTGGTTAATAAATAATTGAAAATTTATTAATTCAAGAATAGATTACAGTAGGCTCTCTCAAATCCGCAAACCTTGGGACCAGAGGTTGTGCGGATTTTAGAATTTTGTGGATTTCTGGTCAATACTATTTTTACATTTTTTAAACAGTAATCTGGATGTAATAATGCAATCAAAATTATAATAAATGCTTGCATTATAGTAAAATATTAAAACAGATTAGTAAAGTAAAAAACTAAAATGTTAAATGTAAGATAATTTTTAAAATGATTAAATTATTAAAAGTAAATAATTAATAACGTATAATTAAATATGGATGATAAAGATGAGATACATTTTCCATGAATTATTCAATCAAAATTTCTTCATAAAGGTACATTCACATAAAAATCATAAAGTAAGGAAGTTTTATTTCAGATTTAGCCAGTCTTAATAACCAAAAAGCTTTATTAATACATAAACATATTTCGTAAAAAGATTGTGATTATCAGTGATATCACCAATATCTTCATTTTTTCAGAAAAAAAATTATACTTCCTTCATGAAAAAAAACGAATTCAGTCATATTATAGAGAATTACATATTAATATACATGCGGAATGATATAAAACTAAAAAAATCAGTAATTTTGCCCCTGCATCTGAACTGAAAGTTTTATTGTTTACATCTGTGATGATGTGCGAATTTTAGGCGATTGCGGATTTTAGAGTTGCGGATTTGAGGGAGTCTACTATATCAATAATACAAAAAGAACTTAATATAAGAAGAAGGTAATAACACGAGAGTAGGTTAACACCAGTAAATAAATTTAAACAAATTTTCATTTTACATATAAAAAGTAAAGTTACCAGAAATTATCATTTGTGTCTTTTCTTCATTTATTACCACATGGTGCACTCTTATGGCACTTCGAAGAACATAATTGATTTGCTTTCTTACAGAGGCACTTTTTTGTTTGGCACCGAATTTTTGATACAGAGCATTTGCAGGTGTTGTATCCCTGACCTCCAAATTTCGATTCATACGCTACAGCTTGACGAACAGATATTGATTTCTCTGGTATATCTTCCAGGATTTGTGCTCCAGAAATTTGGAAGTCACTTCTTGAGAACCATGTTTTAATTATGCCGCCTTTCGTTCCTATCTGATAAACATTATTTTGAATCTTGAGAATTTTCCCAATTAAATTTGGGCAGTCTAAAGGGCCACGATCTACTTTTGGGACATTTAGCAAAATAAATTCCCCAACTGTAACGGGTTTCAATTTTTTTCGTGTAGTTTCAATCATTTTTTCGGCTTGTCGCTTTTGACCTGCATGGGCATTTTGTCTCTCTGTTGTTATGTTTTCTTGCCTGTTGCAAATGTCACAGAGATAACTGCAGTTATTGTCCTTAGAAGAGGAGGCAACACTTTTACAACAAGTTGCGTGTACCTTCAAAGAACAAGAGGAGCATGGTACAGTTGTTGTTTCTTCTAAAATCTCTGAACAAATAAAACATAAATCTATTTCATTACTAGCGATTTCATATTCTTCTTCTTCGTTTGAGATTTCACTTTCCTTTTTATCCTCTTTAAAGCGCTCTAAATCTTCTTCACTTTCAATTTTATCTAATATTTCAAATGGAATGTTTGTTGAGTTTAATCCTAGCTTTGCTTCTGTTCCAAAAAGTGCTGTATACGGACTTCGTCCTATAACTCTGTGTTTTGAGGTATTTTTTTGCCATTGAACATAACGACATCCCATTGCCCAATCTGTACTTTCGTTGTCATTCATCCACGCACGTAACATATTTTCAATATCCTGATTACACCGCTCTATGCTGCCCTGGGATTGTGGATGTCGTGGTCTTCCATGCACAATTTTGCAATCTGGCCACATATGTACAAGTTCTTTAATGACGTCAGCAGTAAATTCACGTCCATTGTCACTCTGCAATATGTGAGGTGCACCAAAGTCTAAAAATATTTTTAGCAATTCCAGTGCAACATCAGTAGCACACTTTGTTTTCAAAGGACGAAGAAGACAAAATTTTGTTGAATGATCTTGATAGTTCATTAACCACTTGTATTCATCACAAGGAGTTGATTGAAAATCAATCAAGTCAACTTGACTTCGAAGATTAAAATCTTTTGTTGTGATTGGTCGTACAACAATATTACGATGTTGTTGGCATTTTTTCATATTGCACATTTTACAAAGTGAAAGGAAAATTTCAATTGCAGGTTTAGGCACATAAAATTTATTTTTCAACGCAAACAACATTTTATCTCTTCCGCCATGTCCAGTAGCACGGTGGTACTGCAAAAGAATATCAAAGAATTCTTCAACAGGGATTATTACTACAATAGGATCATCATTACTTCTCATTTTTTTAATTAAAACTCTTTTATCGCCAACTTCCATAGTGTCGTACTTTCTAGTTAATCTATATTGTCTAGAAGTTTTCTTTTTTTCAGGATTATTTGAGTCTAAAATTTCACGGATTGCGTCTTCTATGGATGCACTTGTCCAAGGTTTTTTAACAACATCATCATTCTTGTTACTATATTCTTTCATTTTTTCGTTAAAGATTGTTTTCATGTTAATAAGTTCGTCTTGTGGATCGGTTACACAACTGTTACTACCGTGTATACCGTCCTCCATAATGCCTTGTGTGTTTTATTTTATAAATATATTCTAAAACTTGCACGATCTCGTTTAAAGTACACAAGATAAATTAAAAATGCAACTCAGTATGTACTAATGCATAACTGAATAAAACCTTTGAAATAAAATAGTGATACTAATCAGAATGAGAAGTAGATTGAAATTACGTTTTAGCTGAAAAAAAGTAACTGAACAAAAGCAGAATCAAAGAACAAAGGGAAGACAGAGAGACTCTTCGTCGCCAGCTGTCACAAATATAGCACGTGGCTTATGATACACATCGTCGTTTATCCCGTATCCAATAAAGAGCTACCGACTGTTTGGCGTCACACGTGCTCCGGGAATAAATATTTTTTAAGTTTTATTTCCATTTGGTTTTAAAACGGATTTAATTTGCCATATTTGTACTTATACTTTTTAATAATCAACAGAAATTTCCGATTAAAAAGATTTGTATCATAAAAAGAATATTTTTTATACATAAAAAGTACATCGCCCATCTATAACTAATTTCCTCTATTTGAGTTAATTATTTTAATTTGCTTTTTTGTATAAATTTGCGTCATATTTTTAATATAAATTATTATTTTATATTTAAAAAACGAAAAAGCTGTTTTTATAACTAATATTTAAAATAGACACGAAAGTAGGTACATTAGTGTTTGCAATATTGTAGCAGTTACGTTATTTTCCAAATACAGCTGGCTACTTTTTGGCCCATTCATGAGTTAATTTTTATTGGTAAATTTATAAGATTAACAACAGCTCTTATTCGAAAATTGAATAGTTTTTTATTTTTCGATAAAAGCAGACAAACTTTAAAATAATGCTGTCAAACTTGGCCTTATGAAACAAATTTCCGGACGTGATAGTCCAATAAAGATCGTCATGAGAGAACAATTGCTTATAAATCAAGATGTAATTCATGTATCAAAAGACGAAAAAACACCATTCGATTCCAAATCATTTAATAGGCAACCGTCTTCTAATATTATGCTTTAGCATTTTGTTTAACAAGTTGGAAATTGCTCGTCAAACCTGGCAAATGAGGTGCGTTCGTACTATAACTAGTTTTATAATCATTTTTTGCACCCCATATTATACTGAATGTATAATTTTTTGCACTTCATGAAGTGCATAGTCTGATACAACATTAAAATGCACTTCCAATATTTTTTTCCCATTCCCCGTAATGTAACGGAACACTTTTGACAGTCCCTGTAATTAAAATATACATCCGATTTTCCTAAAATTTGAAATAGCTCAACAAAATTTTGCAACAATTATATCTTTAAAATTTCAGACCATTCGGAAGGCTCTATTATCATTAAAATCCACTTGCAATAATTTTTCCCATTGGCCGTAATGTAAAGAAAAACTTTTGACTGTCCGTGTAATTTAACTATACATCCGATTTTCATAAAATTTCAAATGGCTCGACAAAATTTTGCAACAATTATATCTTTAAAATTTCAGATCATTCGGAAGGCTCTAATATCATTAAAATCCACTTGCAATAATTTTTCCCATTGGCCGTAATGTAAAGAAAAACTTTTGACTGTCCCTGTAATTTAACTATACATCCGATTTTCATAAAATTTGAAATGGCTCGACAAAATTTTGCAACAATCATATATTTGAAATTTCAGAGCAATCGGTTGGGTAGTTTTTGCTCTGTTACATGCGGACAGACGGACAGACGGACGGACAGACGGACGGACTGAACGACGACTATAGGTGCTACGTATTTATATAATTACGAACGCACCTAAAAATGAGTCCGTAAAAGTGCTGAAAAACTTTCGCAGAAAAAAACATTTTGTGAGAAGACCCTTAATATTTTTTTTTTTTTTGCACTTTTATTTGAATTATTTGGTGCGTTCGTAATTATATAAATACGTAGCACCTATAGTCGTCGTTCGGTCCTTCTGTCTGTTCGGTCCTTCTGTCCGGTTGTCCGTCCGCATATAACAGAGCATAAACTACCTAACAGGTTGAAATTTTAAATATATAATTGTTGCAAAATTTTGTCGAGTCATTTCAAATTTTATGAAAAACGGATGTATAGTTTAATTGCAGGGGCAGTCAAAAGCTTTCCATTACATTACGGGCAATGGGGAAAAATTATTTCAAGTGCATTTTAATGATGTTACAGCCTTTCGAGCAGAATGAAATTCATATACACTTATGAAGTGCACTAAAATAAACATTCAGTACAATATGCGGTGCAAAAAATATTTATAAAACTAGTTATAGTACTAACGCACCTCAATTGCCATGTTTAACGTGCAATTTCCGACTTTTTTTTTTTTTTTTGGCATTATGTTGGAAATTTGCGATAATGTTATTTTCCTAGCATTGTTAATTTCATATATTCCTTTAAGAAACACGTAAAGGCAAAAACAAAATCAAGTTTTACACGCATACCATTTTAAGGGGATTAATTTATACATATACTAGGGGACTCTGCCCCCTGCAAGCTACGCTCGCCAACCCCCGTTCAGACACCGCAGAATCTAAAAACACGCTAACCTGATCGGTCTTAAAAATATTAGAGAAGATTGAATTATAATGAAAAAACTTGTGCAGATTTCCCTGTAAACGGGTTTCCATTCAATTCCCTTTGACTGCAAAAATTTAAGGCCGAATCAGTTGCTGTTAAGGCATCCAATGATTGTTTTCGTGTTTGATTAAAGATCAGTTAAACATTTGAAAAGAAGCTAAAATAAAATGAATTAAGTATACAGCGTCTTTGCCTCCCGGTATTTTTTTAAAGCGTTATAGAACGATTGACATAATACAATACAGGCAATTTAAACATTTGAAATGTTTTATATCTGACCTAAGTTTCACTAAAGATTTCTTTTTCTTTTTAGCATTCACAATACTTTTGTTTTTAGAAAGGAAATATCATTACGTTGTATAGACTAGCAATATCAGGCAGTTGTAGAAAATATCCTGCAGATGTCGTTGCTATATGTATATTTCAACAGCATCGTTGCGCATTTAAGACTACAATATTTTAGCACTTTTTTAAGTACTAGGGGGATCGGCCCCCTACGAGCTACGCTCGCCAACCCCCGTTCAGACACCGCAGTCTCCAAAAGCACTCTAATTTGATAGGCTTTAAAAAGATTTTGAAATATTGAATTATAATTTAAAAAACAGTGTCGATCTCCCTATAAACGGTTTTCTATTCATTTCTCTTCGATTGGGGAATTTTAAGGAAAAATCAGCTGCTGTTAAAAGATACAATGGCTGTTTTCGTCTTTGATTAAATAAAATCAATTAAACATTTCAAAATAAGCTAATATAATAAGCAAATCTGCAACAAAATTCACATATATTTTACAAATACCAATGCCTTCTTTTGACGGAAACGATACAGAAAGTTAACGAATCTTAACTAAACCATTTAAGCAATTTCTTTATTTTCTGCTTCACAGATTTTTCTCTTTCAAATCATATTTTTTGTTGATGACACTTAATTTTCATCTTGTAATCTTTTTTATTTTTATTAAATTACTAAATAGTCGCTCGAAAGCAGTCTAAACCCGTTCAATAAAAGTAATATTAATCTTATTAATACTAGGGGATCGAACCCGAGCTCCTCGGGTTACAGAGTATAGGTAAAAACAATTCTTTTTTTTTTCTTTTTTTTTAACTCTAATTATTTCTTTTTTTTTAACTCTAATTATTATTTTTTTACATGTAATATATATTTTAGATTGTCCACTAACATAAAAAATAATTTTTATATGAAAAATATCAATTATGCAATCAAATAAAGTTTTAAAATTTATTAAAAGCGTTACTTTCACATGCCAGGAGTTCTTACCCAAGATTTTGCGACTTAAGGCAGTCTTTCCGATCATTTCAGTGCTTTAAGCGCGTGGTTCAATCCCATGTTTGTTAAATTTGTTTCTTATTTACATTATTTTATTTATTTTTCTATAGAGGAAGTTTTAACTTTGTTATGGGACATCAGACGGAAACAAATGCTGACATTTTTACATTGTTTTAAAGGCAAGCGGATTAATATTTCATAATCGAGCTACACTTGATAGAGATACATTTAAAAATAATTCATGCTTGAAAATCTCTCTCTCTATATATATATATATATATTACCCTATCGCACGTGGTTATTTGTTATTTATTATTTGTTATTTGTTTGTACGCATTATTTGTTAATTGTTTAATGGCAACCCCCGAATGAAACGCATCTCATTGGTTATTGTGTAATAGTTTTTAAACGGGAATAACAATAAATAAAAAAAAATTAATTAATAACTATAGAAAAAACAATTTATGTAATAAATAAAATAAAGGTAAATAAACAATTTATTAATAAATAAACAACAAAACAACAACATCCGGGTTACCATATCAAGCAATATAACGACACTTTGTCGCCAGTTTTGTACCCCGGTGCGTATATGACATTGGCGTCAGAAAAAAATCGCGCCAACGTGGTGCGTATATGACATCTGTGCCGTCTTTTACTTATTTATTTATTTATTTATCGAACAACAAACATACGACTTCATCTCATTTAAAATACAATAAATAAATAAAGGTACTTTTCCAGTATAGGTACTTGGCGAAATAGAGAAAGGGTCCATGGCGAGGAAAGAAATTTGGCAACGCACTTTCTGGCAACCTATTTAATCAAAATATTTTTTTTCGAATAAAACTACATAAAAGTTGCCATGATCAGAAAGAGTTTGTACTTTAATGTTAGCTGAACGCAATTCTCGCCAATGGCATTTTTTAACTCGCCAGCACATTTTTTTTTATTTTTCGAGGGGTAAATTAAAACAATGCTTTGATGTTGAAATTAAATAGTTTATGGTATTATTTATTCTTTTTCTTTTTTAAAGATTTTCTTTTTAAGTGAAAGTCATTAATTTTAAACGTTTCAATTTTAAATTAAAGCTATCCATTTTAAATAAAATGAGTGAAAGGATTACATTTTAATCATGAAATATGAAAAACGGGTACAATGTTTGGCGATTTATCACCTGTGTCCGACTAACGTAAAAATACCGAGTTCTTGATTTCTCTATCATAATCTTCCTCTTTAGCGAAGGATGGAGCAAGTAAATTAAATTATGAATAAAAGTAACATGATACAATGCTTAGGATACATTTAAGGGAGACCAAACTGGTCGCCACGGGCGAATAGTTATTTTAAAAACCATAATAACTCAGTCAATTAAGATACAATTTTCAAACAAATTGCATTTGAAAGTGAGTTTTTTTCTCTATTTGACGGCGTAAAAAATGAAAATGCGCGGTATTTAGAAATTTAAAAAATCGCTGACAAAGCAAGCATTTAAATTTAATTTTTTTTTCAGGTTTTATGGGAAAATGACAACAAAATATACAGTATCTCCTATTTTCGACTATTTTCCGTTTACTTTCAATGACTTTCAATAGAAATGGGGTTCTTTTGTTGCCACGATTAGAAAAATGATATTAAAAACTACAAAAAAAATTAATATCTCAAAAATAAATTGAGATACAGCTTTCAAACAAATTGCATTTAAAAGAGCATTTTTTTCCTCATACAGCGGTATAAAAATTTAAAATGTGCGACGGTTAGAAGTTTAAAAATTTGCAGTAAAGAAAATTGCAAAAACAAAATTTTATTTTAAATTTCAAAGTGTTGCCATTCGCAAAATGACGTATGCGTTACGCACAGATATGTTTGTCCTTTATAATATAGATAATCTCAAAATATTAAATTAATGTCTCGCGCAATTTTTAAATTTAAACAGTTTTGCAATATTACTTTTCGTTCATTTTACATAATAAATGTAATGTGACGTAAATGTGATGTAATTTCTCCTATTTAAGACTTCTAACGGATGTTAATGAATTTGTTATTTTACAATATCCTTTCTCTTTTAAAATTTACGTGTAAATATAGTTTTTATGAAGTAATTTTCAATAAGTTCCTGCTTTTCATACGTAATTATTTAATTCTAATTTGAAAGTTTTTTTTCTGTTAATAATAGTCACGTGTAAATAATTTTTCAATTTGAAGCAAACATTATTATTTGCGCTGTTTATACAGTTGGCAACAGTTTGCATTAATACCATTTTCTAAAATAAGTAAAAAATATCTCTCGAAATGCTGAAAATTTGATTTTAAAATAGAAATACAACCTCAAAAAATGAGTCAAATTAAAAAAGTGAATGCAGTCTGAACACCTGGAAATTCTAACGCATAAAATGATCTAAAAATGAATTAATTCGCATGTATAGTTTTTGCTCCTATAAAACTTTTTTAATGGAACGATTTTGTCCAACTTTAGCATTAAATATCTCTTAAAATAATTATTCGATTTGATAACTGTCTGCATCAGCGTGTTTATCAAACATTTCTTTATAATACCGCCTTTTTTCCTATTTTTGTATGCAGTATTTTTCTTAATATTAACGGAGAAAGACCTCCGGTCACAAAAAATTCAAAACCGGCGGCGGCAACGGTGACAACGTAAGTTACTTTTTTTTAGAATAGAGAGATTGTAGGAATAGCCAATTTCCATACTATATAAACTAGGAGCTATAGTAGAGTACAGCGTCTAGAATACCTAGTGTGGAAATATGCTATCCAAACAACGTTAAAAATTTGTATCCCTTAAATGTGCGACAATGCTGCTAAAATCCCAAGTGTCGATCGCAGCAACATCTGCGGGATTTTCATATTACATTGTATAGACTAGCAATATCTTGCAGTTGTAGAAAATATCCTGCAGATGTCGCTGCGATCTGTATATTTCATCAGCATCGTTGCACATTTAAGGGATACAATATTTTAGCTCTTTTTTTTTAAGTATTACTGAGATAGCCAATGGAGGATATTCCATCTATGTTTTGATCACGTAGTCAAGATAAAAACTTCTAGCGTAAAGAAGGGAAGGCTCCGCAGACGTTATGAAAACCCTCACCAGCCAGTGAAACAGTTCATGCCGAAAGCTGTAGTAGCTTCCCTTTTTATCAGTTAGAAGTTCTTTGGGTAAATTACCGGTATCACATGTCTTTTTTCAGCCTCGAACCCAGATTTGGAATAAAGTCCATTTCCACGCTATATATTTTATGCGCTATAGTATGAGGGTGCCTGTTGTGTTTAAATCACAAAATGCCTCCATATGTCAATACACAGTACAGTGCATTGCTATGTGTAGCGACACTGTCTTTAGATTCAGATTCGGTTATCGAATTAGATGTCAGAATGATTTCAGTTTTTTTTTTTTTTCGTGTAGGATTCTTCAATAGGAAAGTGGAGTCATACGGAGATATTTGATTGGTTGAGACGAAACTAGACAAAAGCGATTTTTAATTTTTGTTTTTTTCGTCATCATGAAGCATTTTTCATTTCTTTTTTTGTCATCAAAATCCTTTTTTTTTTTTTTTTTTGTCTTCACGAAGCATCTTGGTGAGCCTGCCATTACCGTCAAGCTTGTTAAATTCTCTCACCCGTATGTGTTCTGGAATAGAAAATGTCCAGGATTGCTATAGTTTGGACAAAAGCATCTGTCAAAGCACAATCTGAGCATCGAATGTTACCACTCTCACATAGAGGCAGTCAGGTTCAGGTTATCATATTCGGACATCATAATTCGGACATCCAAACATCACCACTCATTTCAGACGCCATTACTGCTTTTATGGATATTAGATAGCAGCAGTTTATTTACTGAAGCATGCCGATGTTTTTGCTAACATTTTTCTTGTCAGTTTTTTTTTTTTGACGGAAGGCTTTGACTACACATAAGAAAACACTGTGCACTGACATATAGAGTCACTTTGCTGTGCACTGACACATGGAAGAACATAGCCGCGCTCTGATGTAAGGGGCTTTCGTGGTGTATTGTAAGCTTTTCAACAACCAATGGATGATATTCCAAATATGGGTTCGAGACTGAAAAAAGTCACGTAATACCGGTAATGGACTTTATTCCAAATCTGGGTTCGACGCTGAAAAAGCCCGGTAATTTACCCAAAGAACTTCTAACTGATAAGAAGGGAGGCTACTACTGCTTTCCGCATGAACTGTTTCACTGACTGGCGAGGATTATTCATTATGTCTACGGAGCCTTCCCTTCTTTACGGTAGAAGTTTTTACCTTGATCACGTGATCAAAATGTAGATGGAATATCCCCCATTTACCCAAAGAACTTCTAACTGATAAGAAGGGAAACGGGAAACTACTACTGCTTTCCCCCATGAATTGTTTCATTAGCTAGCGGCGATTTACATTACGCCTACGGAGACTTCTGTTCTTTACGCTAGACGTTTTTGCCTTGACCACGTGATCATGACGTAGATGGAATATCCTCCATTCCGATGTCCTTAGGCAAAGGCTTTTAAGATACATAGACCTGCAAACTGTCAGTTTAACTGAAGATTTTTGATCACAGGGTTTGTACGGCAGTATATATGTTTTATATTTTAATTTACCTAAGGAAATGCTTTATCAGCATATTTTGTCATTGCGGATCATTAAGTATTAGCCTACCCTATTTAATTTAGGCCGCATTTTTTTAAAAAATACCTTCCAAATTATTATTCATCAATTTTTTTTTTTCGTATAGCAAGTAAGTATTTCAATAAACACCCTACAATGATAAAAATATAGTGTTACTTTCATTAATATGCGTTTTTTTAATTACCTTTTTGCATAAAAATTAGTTTAAAAAAAGTAGATTTCTTTACAAGTAATTTAAAATTTTATAAATTACTATATTATGTTACAGCTGCTACCTTTAATCTAAATTTCCCTACCAGTTACTTTTGTAAGTCAAACTTAAAAAAGGTGGACATGTTTAACAATCTGTTTCCATATAAATTTCGTCTTTATTTAGGTTTATAAGGCGTGTTAAAATTAGGTACTCATTTTCAAACATACCATCCATAAAATTAGTAATAAATCGCCTTATTCAACGTTATTTCTGAAAATTCAATATTTATAACGCATATTTAGCTATAAAAAATAGCTTTATGTAAAAAAATATGCCATAAACTACATATATATAAATAAAAATTAATTTTTAAGGTCATTCTAGCCATAGCACTTAATGGTAAATAACCGCAGCTGACGTACAAACCTCGCGGTTCAGGTGTATCAATTTACTTCAGATGGCTGCCATGATTTCGCATGCTTTTGAATGGGAATGGAGGATATTCCAAATATGGGTTCGAGGCTGAAAAAAGTCACGTGATACCGGTAATTTACCCAAAGAACTCCTAACTGATAAGAAGGGAAGATACTACTGCTTTGCCTCATGAACTGTTTCATTGGCTAGCGGGGATTTACATTACACGTCTACGGAGCCTTCCCTTCTTTACGCTAGAAGTTTTTACCTTGACCACGTGATCAAAACGGAGATGGAATATCCTCCATTGCCGGTCTATGTATCTTAAATATCTTTGGTTCGTAGGTATCGCTGTTAAAATCTGCAACTTTTGTTGCATAGTCACTCCATCGCTTTTATAGAATATCTCTATTCTGACCAATGAGAATGCTCAGTAATATCATCAAGTAATCGTTTTCTATGAAAGTGGCAAAATGACTATGCAGCAAAAGCTACATATTTTTAACAGTGAGCAATGTGGACTTCAAGATTTTCTGGATGTGGTAACTTTCCGAAGTGCAAAATCTTAACAGGACAAGTTCTCGCATCCATCAAACTGGAAGCCCACATCAATACCACCCGGCATTGGAAGTAGGTATCGAAAAACTGAAAATACACCAGTAAAATAATTTCATATATCAGAGCACTAGTGCCCGTGTACGAAGGTGCCTATTGTGACGGAGATAAAAATTGCCTTCACATGTCAGTGCACGTAAAGTGCATTGCCATGTGTAGAGACAATGGCCGTGACCGAGACAGATTTTTCGCTGTTTGCGAAGCGAGATTGACTAATCAGCAGCCTGCATTTTTTAAAAACTTTTCACTGTTTGCAAATATGCAGGCTTCTGATTGGTCGCATCTCAGAAAGTATTGGTCCGATAAATTTGTAAATGGTATAGACAGACGCGGAAAGAAATCTACTTTCATTTGGTATAAAGTTCACATTTTTGCGATGTGTATAACTTAAAATATCCACTAAAAATCGATCGATAAAAATTTAATTTCTTTAACTGGAAAGACAAGGAAAAAATATTTCATTTCGGCGGGAAAGCAGGTGTCAGACAAGACGACGCTGCGGTTTTCCATAGTAAGATATTTTAATACGAAATTTTAACTTTTTAAATATTAAATTTTTTGATTAAATTTTTTGGCATACCGACGTGAAATTTCTCGCTGATTTCACTGATACCCATTTCTAAGTCCTATCTTAATTACAAGCTGAAATATTAATTATTATTTAATTAATCGGTTTATTACTATCAAATGCGCCGATTAAAATGAAGACACGTGGTGCTTTTTTAAACACGAAATAATTTAAATTAGGAAATCTAACAATTTGCGTGGGGTTTTTGAACAGCGCTATGGGATAAGTATAACTCATTCATCATCAGAAAGTTTACAAGTATTCATTATTTTCGAATAGTAATTTCAGGAAATATCTTAAATAATTGGTTAAGGCCGCCACTCGATCTGTTTGAAACTTTAAGATAGTTTATAACACATAAGAAAAAAGAGTGCAGTGTGATATTTTGAGGAGGGGGTGGGAGCTAAATTTATTTTTAAAATCTTAGCGTTTGTTACAGCAGCTAATGTTTTAAATTCTTGGTTAAGACCGCCAACATCCCGACCCATGTATCTACGGAAAGATTACGTGAAGGAGTTTCGTTGAGATATGCTTTTGTTAAGCATAGAGTGCGCTTCCTGGTGGTGGAATGTGGAACTAACATAACGCAAATTTGTTAAAATTAGGCAATCTAACAAGTCAATCTGTTTGAAACTTTAAGATATTTTATAACACATAAGATAATGTGTAAAAAAGAATCACGCGTGAAATTCCGGGGAAAGGGGGGTTAGGGGGTGCGCTAGATTTCTATTTAAAAAGTTTGCGTTTCTGACCGCTTTAGGTGCCTTTTTGAGGTAGTCCTGAGATATATGCTACTTATTTAATATTAAATAGTCTAAAGTTTAGTTACCACAATTTCCGAATAGTAATTTCAGCAAATACCTTAATTTCTTATTAAGAACGCCACCACCTCGAGTAATATATCTACGGTATGTTTAACGGTGTTTCCTTCCAATACAGTTTTGTTAAGAATAGAGTGCGCTCCCTGCTGGTGGAATGTGGAACTAACATAACGCGATTTTATTACAATTAGGAAATATAACAAGGCGATCTGTTTGAAAATTTAAGATAGTTTATAACACATAAGAAAAAGTTTATAAAAAATGGCGCGTGAAATTTCGGGTAGGGGGGGAGAGGAGCGCTAATTTCACTAATTGATTTATTTCTATTATATACTTATTTTAAAAGGCAGTCACGTGATGCTTCATTGCAGTATTCTTTTGAACGGTGTCCGATTTTTAAAAATACAGCACAAATGTTAGTTATGCCAGATAAAAATGTCAGAAGTATTGATACCACTATTTTCGAATAGTAATTTCAGCAAATATATTAATTTCTTGGTTAAGACCGCCCCCCCCCCCGACCCATGTATCTACCGATAGATTGTGTAAAGGAGTTTCGTTCAGATACACTTTTGTCAAGAATATAGTGCACTCCCTGGTGATGGAATGTGGAACTAACAGACCGCGATTCCATTTAAAGTAGGAAATCCAACAAAGCTATCTGTTTGGGACTTTAAGATAATTATAACAAATACTAAAGGATTGTAAAAAAGAATGCCGCGTCACATTGCGGTTTGGGGGGGGGGTGAGGGGAAGAAGCGCGAACAAAATTAGGCAGTAGGGACGAACAAAATTAGGAGTGCGCTCCCTGGTGATGGAATGTGGGACTAACAGACCGCGATTACATTTAAAGTAGGAATTCCAACAAAGCGATCTGTATGAAACTTTAAGATAATTTTTAACAAGATTATAAAAAAGAATGGCACATCACATTCCGGTTGGAGGGGGGGGGGGGCGGAAGTGGCGCGAACAATATTAGGCAGTATAACAGGGCGTTTTGTACTGTTTTGCGTGCGGTTTTTTGATGACGTGATGAGAAACTATTACATATTCAATAAAAAAAAATTTAAGTGATCATACCACTATTTTTGAATAGTAATTTAAGCAAATATCTTAAATTCTTGGTTAAGACCGCTACCCCCTCGACTAGCATATCTCCTGATAGGTTGTTTAACGGAGTTACTTTCAGATACATTTTTGTTAATAATAAAGTGCGCTCCCTCGTGGAGGAACGTGGAACTAACAGACCGCGATTTTATTTAAAATAGGAAATCTAACAAGGTGATCTGTTTGAAACATTAAGATAGTTTATAACACTTAAGAATAAGTTTATAAAAAATCGCGCGTGAAATTTCGGTCAGGTGGGGAGAGAGGGAGGGGCAAAATATTTCTTTTTTTTTTTTTTTTTTTTTTTTTTTTTACCTTTTTGTTTAACACCGTTTCAGGTGCGTTTTTTGACGGAGTCCTCAGATACAGGCTACTTATTAAATATAAACTAGCTGGCTTCGCCCGCTAGCGGGCCCCTCCTTTTCATGAACCCCTCCTTTTTTTATAAAATCTCGAAGCGAAAGAACCTTGACCCGGGTCCCCGCTGCCTACGGCACCGTATAGCAGACGTGCTGCACACGCCTGCAAAATCTTGTAAAAAAAAGGCAATCTCGCTCGAACGAACCTCGAACCCGGTCCCCGCTGCCTAAAGATCATGTACTTTTGGAATTTTTGGAGCCATTTTCGTTTTACAGTGTTTTTATTTTGCCTAATTTACATATTTATCCTTCCGAAAACCAAAAACTATGGCTCATTTTAGATACATTGAAGTTCGTAGCACATTTTGGTACCATTTTTATCAAGTTTTCACTATCTATTATCCCTTTATTATCCATATTAATAAGTGTTTTCATGTTTTTATCCCATAGTCTTAACATGGGAGAATTAATAGAATTCCATTGTAATTTTGACTGTGTTTAAGTACTCAATACGATTAAATGCTGCTTGTTTCACCTTCTTTATCTCCTAAGCTTCATTTTAATACCTGTTTTGAATCTCTACGTTACTTTTTTCATAAAATTTTAACCCTTTTTACTCAATTTACTTTCAATTTTGTAGAGCCATTTTCAATTTTTAACGCTTTTCACTTGCTCTAATTCATTCTATTTCTTAGCGATTACTAGTTACTTATGTTTCATTCATGTAAATTAAAGTTCGTAGTATCTTTTAGTATCATTTTTTTCAAGTTTCCACTAATTATTAGCCCTTAAAACATTGAATTAAAAAGTGCTATTTTTGCAGTTTTTCCCCATAGACTTAACATGGGGTAAACAATGGAATTCTATTACTTATTAAACTACATTGAAGTACTTTAAATGTAAATATATTGCATATTCCATATAATTCAAAGCATATGCTTCATTTTGGTACCATTTGTGTATAGTTTTAAAGTGATTTACTGTATTAAATGATTATTTCAAAATGTGTTATTTTTGCACTTTTACCATAACCCTTATCCCCATAGAAAGGCATGGGGTTTTGGAGGCATTTTATCATTTTTTTTTATCATAGCTTAAATTTTAACTTAAAAACATTATTTTGAAAAACTTTCGCCAGATTTGGCTATTTTAGTCCTTTAGCTTCTCTTCGCCTCCACTCATGCCTTTCTAGGATGTTTGTATATATTTTAAAAAAATTCGTGAAAAAGTGCTAAAAATGCTTTTGAAAATTCAGATTTCCCATAGGTTTCTATTGTGTTGTTTACTTTTTAATTTCATTTTTTAAACTATTAATTATGTTCCTTTCACTTAACTATTTTTACTTTCTGATAGCTGATTCTTTTTACTTTTGAGTAGCGTATCTTGTATTAATTTATTCCTATTCTTAATATTTTTAATTTCAATTTTAAAATTGTAAATTTTTGTTCTGAGGCGGTTGGGTGGACAATGGTTGCTCAATTCGAGTACTGGTTCTTATGGGCAAATCGATATTAGAATAGAAAAATAAATAAAAATTAGCTAGACTACCTTTATTGAAGAGTGATTGCGATTGACGCCATACATAATAATTGAACAGTGATTGGCTATGTTAAAGTAAATATTAGATAAATTTTCCGGCAACCACTGAATTTTAGAAAATATTAATGTTTTAATATCTTATATACAACCAGCATTAACTTATAGGTTTTTTATTGATTTTTTTTTAGTTCTTATCTGGTCTTAGGGGGTCATGCTGTGCTTTTAGGTTTCTCCACTTAGCCTTTTTAGGTCCGTGGCCGCCATTTTTGGCCACAATGATTTTCTCTATGGGAGATGCATTGGTAAGGAATTACAAAGATTTACAAGAAGATTTAACTACCGGAGCTTTTACAAATTAATTATTATAGCCCAAATAGGGTTCTAGAGGTCTTCCGGGGTGCTTTCATCAGAAAACTTATAAATAGTAAGTTTTTTAAACAGGAGTTTCTCCAGTTTGTTCCTTGGTAAAGCTCATTCTAATGTTACTACATTACAAATTAGTTCCATAATTTTCTAATTGTTATAAAACAAAAATTCTTTTGGTAGCTTTGGTTCTCAGGGGGCTATCTACATCTTTTACGATATAAGAATTTTACTAGGGTTGCCATCGGGCCACTAGAAACGCCATTTTGCTTCCTTCTAATGAAACTTTTATCGAGAAATTTGTACAAATTGTTAAATATCTCGAAAACTATTGGCCATAGAGGTTTTCTGCCGCGCCGAATTCAACAGCAATCCGCCTTAGTGATCTCCCCCCCCCCCCTTTGTTTCCATTATTCCGTTCTTCTCTAGCTCAATTGGGGCCCCGTCAGAGGGGGCTGAACGGGCACTCCCACAAATCGGCTTTTTTCTTCAATTTTTATATTCTTTAGGCCCACTTTCTTTCCACATTTTATCGCTACTAAATTTATTTCATTGTTGCCACCCTTGCCTTCCCCCCTCTCTTATCCTTAACATTGGCTACTTTTTAGCTTTTTGAGCTAGAGACTTGGTTGCACTTTTATTATTACTTATTCTGCTCCCTTTCATCGTCCCAGCTTCTAATTTTACAGTTTTTGCATTTGTTAAGGATTTTCCGTAACTTTTTGAACTTTTTTATTTATTTAGATATTTTCTTGATTTTTTCTTGTAGTTACTCACTACTATTTGCTAGATTTGTCCTATCCCACATTTTCATTTTCAGTACATCTCAACTCGCTTAACATTTGCAATTTCTCTGTTATTAGGGTTAATTCTTTGCTTTTTGCGGCATTGTGGTCATGTGGTGTGTGGATATTTGCCCCACCATTTAAAATATCTTTTCCACCCCAGCTTCCCTTAACATTTGGTACTTCTACAGTTTTTGCACTACAGTACTACTTTTTGCTTTATTGCAGTTCTGTTCTTGTGGGATAGTTTCCCCAATCTATATATTTTTTTTCATTTCTTATTCGTTTTCCTTAACATTTGCAACTTTTAACTTTTAATAGGTTTATTTTGGTTTTCCCATTATTATGCTACGCTCCTACTTATATCTTGTCCCGCAGTTAATTTTCTTCTTATATTACACACTTTCCATAGTTGTCTCCTCTGTTTCACGGGCGGTCCCTGCACTGATTTCCTCCACGTGTTGGTACTATCTTTCCTCATGTTATTTACACCTCTTCATTTTATTCTGTAGTTGTTTTTACACTCAGTTATTATCAAGCTTTTATTATCACCGGTTATCTCTTATTTTTTTTTATTTTGGTGGTTATTATGTTATCATGTCACTTTCAGGCAAGTGCAGCGGGACCCATGTGGTGACCGGTAAGTATACTATTGTTATTCTTATTCCTATTTTCCTTGTTTTTAAACTAAAAATTTTTTTTCTGACTTCTTTTTGGTTGTCCACTCACCCATCCGTACGGCAATCTTCTTACTAATTACTATTTTCACTATGTGATATTCTGACAGGTTATAATATAAATAAAATCGCAGAAATATATTTATAATGTACATACTTGTAAATATGCACATATATAATGTTTATACTTATAATTATGCACCATATTACCGTTTCATACATTATCAATCTGCTATTATTGGTATAGCAATTTAATTATTGTAATATACTGTATAACTGTATACAGGTAATGCACTGATTGAACCAGAATATTAATAATGATGGAATTATTAACTGTTTAAGTACATGATCTTTTGGGCACGGGAGGCAATGACACATATTTCCACCCCCCCCCCCCCTTTTTTTTTTTTTTTTTCTTTTTTGGCAAATTTTTTCCTGCTGTCATTTATTTATTTATTTATTTTTTTTAATTATTATTATTCAAAAATTTTCCCCCTTTTAGGCAATAAAATTTTTTCTTAGTCATTTTCGGTAGTTACGACTACCGGTTTTTGCTATTTACTTTCTATATACCTTTCTTTCAAAAATGTATGACAGAGGCCTAGTGATCCCCCGTCCAGTTACCCTGTAAATTACTCTATAAATTTAACAAAGTCTTTCAACTGTAAATATTTTAAATTTTATTTTTAACCTGTACATATTATTCTGATTGGTAGAAATATGGAAATATAAATTGAGCTTTAACTTATATTCTACTAAACTATAATTTTTTGTTATTGATCGTGAGAAATGTTAACACAATCTATTGATTCAATGGTCTGTCCCAAATCCCAGAGGCTACAGTCAACAACAACAAGTTCACAGCCTGTACATCAAGTGCACATACTAAATAGTAATCGCTTACCAATAGATAAAAAATTTCACCATCCAATACATGAAAAATTTCAATCACCAGAAGCTATTAAAAGAGAAAAAGAAAAGATACTAAAAAGACGACAAATAAAACTAATGCATAGTTATAAAGAAAAAGACATGGAACAAAAGAACAAGAAAACTAATGAGAGACCTCCATCCCCACTCCAAGGGAAAAAGCTAATAGATTCTGAAACAGCGCAAGATGATAATATGCCATTGGAAGAGCAATTTGAACAATTATTCAGACATCTCAAGAAACACAGGCCCCATAATGATGAACAGGCATTAAAGTATCGACAAAATATCCTTAACAGAATAAAAGATCTGGACAAGCAACAAATTAACACACAAAGCCAAGAAAAGTCAATGAATGATGTAATACAAGAACTGAAAAGAGAGAATGAGGAACAAAAGACACAAATATTAAAGCAAGAGGAACAACTTAATACCCTATCAACTGAAGTTCAAGACCTCACGGAAAAACTAATAGATAAAGACGAAAAAGTCAAAGAACTCGAAAGAAAATTAAGAATTGAATCTCCAGCAAAACTAGCACAAAAATTCGAAAATCATTTTAATTTACTAAAACAATTTGAAACGGAAGAACATTTGATCAAAATACCCACTCAGAAATTTCAAGAAGATATACAACAACTTCTACAGCTTTTAGAAAATCAGATAGAGCAAATACGCGACTTAAATAGCGAATTGCAAAGACAACAGGATTACATAGAAAATATCCATTGTAAAATATCGAGGGAAATGGATTTAAAAACTGAGCTGAGAAACATGCTTAAAGAACACGAATCAAAAATAGAGAGATTCATTGAAGTAAGACAAGCACAAATAGCAGGAGAAGAATTTCCTCAACAAAAAATTACAACACATACCAATGAACTAGTATCTCCAGTTCCTCTATGTAAACCATCATATGCCACAACTCTAAACTCCCCAGCACCACAACAATCAAAGTCTGCTATATTGTTAACAAGAAAATCCACAACCAATATGTCCCTATTCAACATCCGCGATTTTATAAATACAGAACTTAAGACAACAGTAAATCTTGCGAAAATATACTGCACTATTTCCAGAGATAAACGAACTATTATAGTACGCTCAAACACAGACGAAGATGTGAATAACATAGCAGACAAGATCCAGGAACACAGTAACATACTTGACCTCGTAGATTTAAATCTCGCAGTGGAAAAAAGGAAAAAAATAATCATTTTGGGAATCCCCCAAAACATAACAGTAGAAGAAATAAAAGAGAAATTAAGCGAAGATCTTGAATATGACATAAAAGCTAATGAACATAAAGAATTACAAAGAAAATCTCTAAAGACCTATCAACTTATGCTAGATTTGGAGGATAGATTGGCAACCAGATTGCTACGCCAAGGTCGTTTGCTGATTGGTTTTCTATCGTGTAAAATCGCTCAGTACGCCCCCATAATAAGGTGCAGTCACTGTCAAATCTATGGACATACAAAAGAGAGATGCAGAAGAAAAGAAACCTGCGCATATTGCATGAAGAACCATGAAACCTCAACATGTCCGAATAAAAATGATCCAAGGAAGCACAAATGGGGCACAAATCTCACATAGGTATCCCGGGAAACGAAAGAGCCGATTCTCTGGCGAAGGCGGTTATAGATAACAACCAATACAACGATTGCCAGGAATTGCTTCTTCCACAATCCAAATTCAAGTATATCTTTAGGCAAAAAACTCTGGATGAATGGCAACTCTCATGGACTCAGTCGACAAAGGGTCGCGATACTTACAGTATAATTAATAAAGTTGACATACAGTTCATCTGTGATCGCCCTACGTTACCTAACTATATCACTGGTCATGGAAGTTTCCCATCGTTTCTACATAAAATTAAAAAAAGAGACTCACCACTTTGTTTATGCAGAAAGAGTATTGGAAACGCTACACACTATATCTTTGGAAATTGCCCCATAATGAAACATCATTTCCATTTTGACAGAAACAAAACATTGAGAGAAAATTTGAATAACACTCTTTTCAACGCAGGCAACTTCCAGAGACTTCTAGAAAATTACGACATTTTAAACAAACATTTTTCGTTTATTTCTAAGACTATAGCTAAACCTTAATCCTTTTTTTTTTTTTTTTACATTCTATTTAACCTGTAAATATTTTTCAATATTTATTTATACATATGTGTTCGCACTGCCTTCAATAATAAGGCAGTATTTGTAACATGCTTTTTATGTTGTAATAAATGTGCGCCACCCTGCTTGCGCTGCCTGGCAGCCCCTTTTTCCCCTCGTGGACTTATTGTCCCTATACCTCAGCTGTCCACGAGTGGGCGATTTCGGTCCCCGCTGCCTTCGGCACCCTATAGCAGTCGTGTTGTGCCCGCACTGCAAACTCTTTTAAAAGAGCCTTTCGCTATAACGAAAGTCGAACCTGGTCCTCGCTGCCTACGGCACCGCATACCAGGCGTTCTGCGCACACACGGCAAACTCTTTTTAAAAAGCCTTTCGAATTTGAACGAAAGTCGAACCCAGTCCCCGTTGCCTACGGCCTCGTATAGCAGGCGTTCTGCACACGACTGCAAAATCTTCTAAAAAAGGCAATCTCGCTCGAACGAACCTCGAACCCGGTCCCCGCTGCCTTCGGCACCCTATAGCAGGCGTGTTGTGCCCGCACTGCAAACTCTTTTTAAAAAGCCTTTCGAATTCGAACGAAAGTCGAACCGAGTCCCCGTTGCCTACGGCCTCGCATAGCAGGGGTGCTGCGTACGACTGCAAAATCTTGTAAAAAAGGCAATCCGCTCGAACGAACCTCGAACCGGGTCCTCGCTGCTAAATTTAACAAAATCGCGTTATGTTAGTTCCACATTCTAGCACCAGGGAACGCACTCTATTCATAACAAAACTGTATCGGGAGGAAAGTCCGTTAAACAACCTATCAGTAGATATGTTAAACAGATCGCCTTGTTAGATTGCCTAATTTTAACAAAATCGCGTTATGTTAGTTCCGCATTCCACCACCAGGGAGCGCACTGTATGTTTAACAAAAACGTATCTAAACGAAACGCCTTCACACAACCTTTCCGTAGATACATGGGTCGGAATTGTGACTGCCTTAACCAAGAATTCTGTTAGTTCCGCATTCCACCACCAGGGAGCGCACTCTATTCATAACAAAACTGTATCGGAAGGAAAGTCCGTTAAACAACCTATCAGTAGATATGTTACTCGAGGTGGTGGCAGTCTTAAGCAAGAATTTAAGATATTTGCACAAATTACTATTCGGAAATAGTGATAACTAAACTTTTGACATTTTTTTATTTAATAAGTAGCATATATCTCAATGTGTTATGAACTACCTTAAAGTTTCAAGAAGATCGCCTTGTTAGATTTCCTAATTTTAGCAAAATCGCTTTATGTTAGTTCCATATTCCACCACCAGGGGGCACACACTATTCATAACAAAGGTGTATCAGAGCGAAACTCTGTTAATTAACCTATCAGTGGATGTGTTACTCGAGTTGGTGGCGGTCTTAAGCGAGAAATTAAGAAATTTGCTGAAAGAACTATTCGGAAATAGTGGTAACTAAAATTTTGACATTTTTATATTTCATAAGTAGCCTATGTCTGAGTATGTCATAGTCCTCAAAAAACGACATCTAAAAAGGTCATAAACGCTAATTCTTTAAAAAGAAATCCAGCGCCCCTCCCCCGCCCTCCCTTCACAGGAAATTGCATGCACCATTATTTTATAAGCTTTTTATTATGTGTCATGAAGTATCTTAGAGTTGCAAACGGATCGCCTTGTTATATTTCCTAATTTTAACAAAACCGCGTTACGTTAGTTCCGCATTCCACCACCAGGGAGCGCACTCTGTTCTTAACAAAAGCATATCTGAACGAAACTTCTTTGCGCAACCTCTCCGTAGGTACATGGTCAGGAGGGTGGCGGTTTTCTAGCCCGGATGTCAAAAAATTTAATCGAAAAATTTAATATTTAAAAAGTTTAAATTTCTTATTAGACTTTCCCCCGCTTAAATTTCTCTCGCTCCGATATGTCTGAGAGATGACGACAGCTGCGTTCCGGTGAATGGAAATCTGTTTTCATTGTCTTTTCAAATACAGAAATTAAATTTTTATCGATCGATTTTTAGTGGATTTTTTGCGTTCTACCCTACGCAGAAATTTGAAATTTATACCAAAATAAAGTAGAATTTTTTCCGCGTATTTCTACACCTGTTACGAATTTGTACGACCGATACTTCGGCAGATGCGATTTTGCTTTTTAAATGTCCACTTCAATTATTGCTTAAATTACACCGTGGTAATCCTGCATCGGCTGATTTGACGGAGCATCCGCTGAATTTACTTGCTACCCTTAGGAGAAACTGAGGAGGATTTGGATAAAGTGCGTTCGCACCTGCGTTCAAAAGGTTGGTTATTTAATTTTAGAATTTAATTAGCCCGTAATTAGGTTAATTACGGCTATATTTAAGCAAAAAAAAAGTTTGAGCGTCCTGAGAAAACGACCTTTCGTTTGACACCTTTCACGGCGTTCTGAGTGCTCTGTGAAAAAAGTTTATCCGAGTACAAAAATTTTGTTACCAATATACAGACAGACAGACAGACAGACGTATACGGACATTAATATTAAGTAATATGTCAAAAGTTAAATTATCACTATTTCCGTATAGTAATTGCAACAAACATCTTAAGGCTGTTCTTAACTGCTCTGCTCAACAAGCACAAAATGTTTTGACGTATTTACAAATTCATTTTTTAACGGAAAGATATAAAATTTGAAAGCCTGGATATGTAAGCGATTTGAAATGGAACTGTTTTTTCCATTTTTGGATCCATCCATTACCTATTGAGTTATAAGCGAATTCGATCACGTGACAAACCCGTTTTTTGCCCGCTGTTGAGTGCTCTTTCTCCCTTCGCGCGGAAATTAGGTTCAAAATGCCCACTTTGACACTCTTTTCTGAAATATCTATTGCCTTTGAAAAAAAATGGAAAACAGCTCAATGACATAGTTTCTGGACAACACCAGCTAGTTTCATGCATGTTCGAAGAAAAATAAATTAAAACTTATGTCAGAAAGTTGCTGTTGCACTTTTGAGAACACCCTTAAATTCTTGCTGAAGAGAGCCACCCCCTCGAGTAACATATCTACTGATAGATTGTGTAAAGGAGTTCCGTTCAGATACGCTTTTGTTAAGAATAGAGTGCGCTCCCTGGTGATGGAATGTAGAACTAACAGACCGCGATTTCATTTAAAGTAGGAAATATAACAAGTCGATCTGTTTGAAATTTTAAGATAGTTTACAACACATAAGAAAATTTTTATAAAAGAATGGCGTGTGAAATTTCGGTCAGGTGGTGGGAGGGGGAGGGGCGAAGATTTCTTTTTAAACCTTAGCATCGCTTTTCTAAATTTTGCTGATACCCGTCATGTGGCATATCGTAGTAAAGGTCTGTGGCCGCTTAATCATGTTATGCATCTCCGATGACCATCCCCCACTTTACCCCGCCAAGAGGGGCACTTTTCTAAATTTTGCCGATACCCGTCATGTGACAGATCGTTTGAAACGTCTGTGACCGCTTATTCATGTTATGCATCTCCAGTGTCCATCCCCGCACTTTGCCCCCCTCTAAGGGGGGCACTTTTCAAAATTTGGTAGATACCCGTGATGTGATATATCGTAGGAAAAAACTGTGACCGCTTAATCATGATATGCAATTCCTGTGTCCATTCCCCACTTTGCCCCCTCAAGAGGGACACTTTTCTAAATTTTGCCCATACCCGTCATGTGACATACCGTAGGAAAGCTCTGTGACCGCTTAATCATGTTATGCATCTCCGGTGTCTATCCCCCACTACCCCCCTAAAGGGGGCACTTTTCTAAATTTTGCCGACACCCCTCATGTGATATATCGTTGGAGAGGTCTGTTGCAACTTAATCATATTATGCATCCGAAGTGTTCATCGCCCCACTTTGCCCCCAAACGCGATTCACTTTTTCAAAAGATTTCGCAGCGCGTGCGCAGCACGTCTGCTATACGGTGCCGCAGGCAGCGGGGACCCCGTTTAAGGTTCATTCGAGCGAGATTGCTTTTTTCACAAAATTTTGCAGTGCGTGCGCAGCACGCCTTCTATACGTTGCTGTAATTAGCTGGGACCCGGTTCGAGGTTCGTTCTATTCGAGATTTCATATTATTAGAGGTTCATAAAAAGGAGGGGCCCTTTAGTGGACTAAGCCAGCTAGTCTTATATTATTCACCTCTCCGGTCTCTAACTTGTGTATCTTAAGCTTTTTTTTTCAACTGAGCCCTAATTAAGTTGAAGATTTGAAATTTTGTAAACTTATAGCTGAATCATCAGATCATAACCTCAGATAAAACGACAAATCATAAAATTTTTAAAAATTCTTATATTTACCCATCTAGGATCTAACTTGTGTATTTTAATCAAATTTTATAACTCAGCCCTTAATTAAGTTGGAGACATGAAATTTTCTATACTTATAGCATAACACTTGCGATCATACGAAAAATCATCAAAATTTCAAAAAGTGTTATATTATTTACCCCCGGGCTCTAACTTATGTATATTGGGCAATTTTTCTAATTCAGCACCTAATTAAGTTGAAGGCTTGAAATTTTGCATATAGCAGAAAACTTGCAATCACACGTAAAATCATAAAAATTAAAAAAGTCTTATCTTATTTACCCGGTCTCTAACTTGTGTATTTTAAGAAGTGTTTCTTACTCAGCTACTAATTAAGTTGGAAAATTGAAATTTTGCATACTTATAGCAAAAAACTTGCGATTACACGCAAAATCATAAAATTTTCAAAAAGTCTTATATTATTTACTCCTCCGGTTCTAACTTGTATATTTTCAGCAATTTTTCTAACGTCCAACCTTTTCACACGGGTCACACTTTTCTAACTTTAGCCAACACCCCACTTTGACCACTCTTTCACATATGTCACCATAGCCTTACATATTTTAGTTCCACATTTAGCGCCAAGGGTAGCCTACCTATCTCGGGCGCTATGGGCCCGATCCGTTGACTAATATATCTACGGATAAGTTGTAAAACGGTGTTTCGTTCGGATAGAGGTTTGTTTAGAATAGAGTGTGCCCCTGGTTGCGAAATGTGCAACTAACAGATTTTGAAAAAAGATAAAGTGTTTTGAAAGTAATATTAAACGAAACCCTCTGTGCGATCTGTGATCACACTTACCCACTTGTTGTGAATTATAATTTCTATGACAAATTATTTATTTATTAAGTAGATATTGAAATCAAAATAATTATGTATTACGGTATGAATAAATAAAAAGTAGGAAATAAAATAAATTTTCAAAAAAAAAATATTAACCGACTTCAAAAAAGCAATAAAGAGAATTAAATAATTCTTTAAAATTCTCTAATGACGAAACGTTATCAAATAGCCGCACATCGGATATCATGTATCGGCATAAAAAACCATTAAATTTAATATGTATAATTTAATATCCACCAAGCATGGATTTTCTAGAGAATATTTTGTACATGAGATTATTTCACATATTTATGATTTCATTTACGAACATTTACATAAAAACAAGTAATAAATTACTTTTTGAAGTTAGTGCCAAACATTCACAATCGACAATGATTAAACAAATAATTTGCAGAAGAAATAGAGCATTTTGTTTTGTATCATATTTTCCATCGACACTTTATTCATTGTAATAGGTACAATATATTCACAATTTTACTATACTTAAGATAGATTGGCACCAACTTCAAAAGGTAGTTGATTACTTTTCATATGTATGTATTCGTTAATTAAATCACAAATATGTAAATTAATCTCTTGTAAAAAATATTCCCTAGAAAATACATGTTTGGTGGATACTAAAATATTAAATAAATAAATACTAAAATACTAAAATACTACATATTAAATTTAATGCTTTTATGCCGATGCATGATATGTGCGGTTATTGGATAACATTTCGTCATTAGAGAATATTAAAGAATTATTTAATTCTTTTTAGTGCTTTTTTTGAAGTCGTTTAACATTTTTTTTTGAAAAATTTATATTATAGGAGAAATAGCTGCGAAACATACTCAGTCATCAATCGTTTCATAAAATCGTATCATATAGTCGATTCATAAATTCGTTTCATAACTTCGTTTCATTGGGATTTTATATATATAGGATAGATATGCCCGCATAGGGGGATAAAATATGCACTTAAAATAAAAGTAAACGGTTCAGTTAATTCAAACACTGGGACACATTGCAAAACTTGTTAAATTTTCTGTGCGCTACTAACTCAGATTTAAGCTTTTTTTAATGGAATTTTTAGGTTCGGGTCGGGTAACGATTCTACGGAAATTATATTGTCTTCCTTGGATCAGGTTATGGTTTTTTGGAAAATTTTTATCGGGTTCAGATTTGGTTCGGGTCAGATTTCGGCGTTTTTCAAATGGAATTTTTAGGTTCGTGTCGGGTAACATGCCCAGGGAAACTATTTTCTCTTGCTTGGGACGGGTTGTGGTTCTTTGGAATATTTTTTTCGGGTCAGATTTCGGGGTTTTTTTACGAATGACATTTTTAGGTTTGGACCGGGTAACTTGTCCACGGAAATTATTTTTCTTGCTCTGATCGGGTTATAGTTCTATGGAATATTTTTGTCTGGTTCAGATTTCGTTCTTTTTTCAAATTGAATTTTTAGGTTCGGGTCGGGTTGCATATTTTCAGTAATTATTTTGTCTTGCTCGGATCCGATCGTTTTTTGCAATATTTTTTAATCGGTTATCAGATTTGGTTCGGGTCAGATTTCAGGTTTTTTTTTAATGGAAATTACAGGTTCCGGTCCGGTTTCGTGTAGGTTGAAATTATTTTGTCTTCCTTGGATCAGGTTATGGTTCTTTGGAAAATATTTGTCGGGTTCAGATTTGTTCATCTCAGGAATCGGCTTTTTTTCAAATGGAATTTTTAGTTGGGGTCGGGTTCAGTGTCCAGGGAAAATATTTTGTCTTGCTCAGATCTGGTTATGGTTCAATGGAATATTTTTGTTGGGTTCAGATTTGGTTCGGCTCAGATTTCGGCTTTTTTCAAATGGAATTTTTAGGTTCATATCGGGTAACATGTCACGGGAAATAACTTTCTCTTGCTTGGAACGGGTTATGGTTCTTTGGAATATTTTTTTCGGGTTCAGATTTGGTTCGGGTTAGATTTCGTGGTTTTTTTTCAAATGACATTTCTAGGTTCGGACGGGTAAATTCTCCACGGAAAATATTTTTTCTTGCTCTGATCGGGTTATTGTTCTATGGAATATTTTTGTCGGGTTCAGATTTGGTTCGGGTCAGATTTCGGGTTTTTTTTCAAATGGAATTTTTAGGTTCCGGTCGGGTAACATGTCGAGGGAGATTATTTTGTCTTGCTCGTATCGGGTTATTATTAAATGGAATATTTTTGTCGGGTTCAGATTTGGTTCGGCTCAGAATTCGGCTTTTTTACAAATGGACTTTTTAGTTTCGGGTCGGACTGCGTGTCCAGGGAAATTATTTTGTCTTGCTCTGATCGGGTTATGATTCAATGGAATATTTTTGTCGGGTTCATATTTGGTTCGGGTCAGATTTGGGCTTTTTTCAAATGGAATTTTTAGGTTCGTGTCGAATAACATGTCCAGGAAAATTATTTTCACCTGCTTGGAACGGTTCTTGGGAATATTTTTTTCGGGTTCAGATTTGGTTCGGGTTAGATTTGGGGTTTTTTTTTCGAATGAAATTTTTAGGTTCTGACCGGGTAACTTGTCCACGGAATTTTTTTTTCTTCCTCTGATCAGGTTATAGTTCTATGGAATATTTTTGTCTGGTTCAAATTTGGTTCGGGTCAGATTTCGGGGTTTTTTCAAATGGAATTTTTAGGTTCCGGTCGGGTAACATGTCGAGGGAAATTATTTTGTCTTGCTCGGATCGGGTTATTATTAAATGGAATATTTTTGTCGGGTTCAGATTTGGTTCGTGTCAGATTTCGGCTTTTTCAAATTGAATTTTTAGGCTCGTGTCGGGTAACATGTCCAGGGAAATTATATTCTCTTGCTTGGAACGGGTTATGGTTCTTTGGAATATTTTTTTCGGGTTCAGATTTGGTTCGTGTCAGATTTCGGGTTTTTTTTCAAATGACATTTTTAGGTTCGGACCAGGTAACTTGTCCACGGAAATTATTTTTTCTTGCTCTGATCGGGTTGTCTGGTTCAGATTTGGTTCGGGTCAGATTTCGTGGTTTTTTCAAATGGAATTTTTAGGTTCCGGTCGGGTAACATGTAGAGGGAAATTATTTTGGCTTGCTCGGATCGGGTTATTATTAAATGGAATATTTTTGTCGGTTTCAGATTTGGTTCGGCTCAGAATTCGGCTTTTTACAAATGGAGTTTTTAGGTTCGGGTCGGGTTGCGTGTCCAGGGAAATTATTTTGTCTATCTCTGATCAGTTTATGATTCAATGGAATATTTTTGTCGGGTTCAGATTTGGTTCGTGTCAGATTTCGGGTTTTTCAAATTGAATTTTTAGGTTCGTGTCGGGTAACATATCCAGGGAAATTATATTCTCTTGCTTGGAACGGGTTATGGTTCTTTGGAATCTTTTTTTGGGTTCAGATTTGGTTCGTGTCAGATTTCGGGTTTTTATTTCAAATGACATTTTTAGGTTCTGACCGGTTAACTTGTCCACGGAAATTATTTTTCTTGCTCTGATCGGGTTATAGTTCTATGGAATATTTTTGTCTGGTTCAGATTTCGTTCTTTTTTCAAATTGAATTTTTAGGTTCGGGTCGGGTTGCATATTTTCAGTAATTATTTTGTCTTGCTCGGATCCGATCGTTTTTTGCAATATTTTTTAATCGGTTATCAGATTTGGTTCGGGTCAGATTTCAAGTTTTTTTTTAATGGAAATTACAGGTTCCGGTCCGGTTTCGTGTAGGTTGAAATTATTTTGCCTTCCTTGGATCAGGTTATGGTTCTTTGGAAAATATTTGTCGGGTTCAGATTTGTTCATCTCAGGAATCGGCTTTTTTTCAAATGGAATTTTTAGTTGGGGTCGGGTTCAGTGTCCAGGGAAAATATTTTGTCTTGCTCAGATCTGGTTATGGTTCAATGGAATATTTTTGTTGTGTTCAGATTTGGTTCGGCTCAGATTTCGGCTTTTTTCAAATGGAATTTTTAGGTTCATATCGGGTAACATGTCCCGGGAAATAATTTTCTCTTGCTTGGAACGGGTTATAGTTCTTTGGAATATTTTTTTCGGGTTCAGATTTGGTTCGGGTTAGATTTCGGGGTTTGTTTTCAAATGACATTTCTAGGTTCGGACGGGTAACTTGTCCACGGAAAATATTTTTTCTTGCTCTGATCGGGTTATTGTTCTATGGAATATTTTTGTCGGGTTCAGATTTGGTTCGGGTCAGATTTCGGGTTTTTTTCAAATGGAATTTTCAGGTTCCGGTCGGGTAACATGTCGAGGGAGATTATTTTGTCTTGCTCGTATGGGGTTATTATTAAATGGAATATTTTTGTCGGGTTCAGATTTGGTTCGGCTCAGAATTCGGCTTTTATACAAATGGACTTTTTAGTTTCGGGTCGGACTGCGTGTCCAGGGAAATTATTTTGTCGTGCTCTGATCGGGTTATGATTCAATGGAATAATTTTGTCGGGTTCATATTTGGTTCGTGTCAGATTTGGGCTTTTTTCAAATGGAATTTTTAGGTTCGTGTCGAATAACATATCCAGGAAAATTATTTTCACCTGCTTGGAACGGTTCTTGGGAATATTTTTTTCGGGTTCAGATTTGGTTCGGGTTAGATTTGGGGTTTTTTTTTCGAATGAAATTTTTAGGTTCTGACCGGGTAACTTGTCCACGGAATTTTTTTTTCTTGCTCTGATCAGGTTATAGTTCTATGGAATATCTTTGTCTGGTTCAAATTTGGTTCGGGTCAAATTTCGGGGTTTTTTCAAATGGAATTTTTAGGTTCCGGTCGGGTAACATGTCGAGGGAAATTATTTTGTCTTGCTCGGATCGGGTTATTATTAAATGGAATATTTTTGTCCGGTTCAGATTTGGTTCGTGTCAGATTTCGGCTTTTTCAAATTGAATTTTTAGGTTCGTGTCGGGTAACATGTCCCGGGAAATTATATTCTCTTGCTTGGAACGGGTTATGGTTCTTTGGAATATTTCTTTCGGGTTCAGATTTGGTTCGTGTCAGATTTCGGGTTTTTTCTTCAAAAGATATTTTTAGGTTCTGACCGGTTAACTTGTCCACGGAAATTATTTTTTCTTGCTCTGATCGGGTTATGGTTCTATGGAATATTTTTGTCTGTTTCAGATTTCGTTCTTTTTTCAAATTGAATTTTTAGGTTCTGTTCGGGTTGCATATCTTCAGAAATTATTTTGTCTTGCTCGGATCCGATAGTTTTTTGCAATATTTTTTAATCGGTTATCAGATTTGGTTCGGGTCAGATTTCAAGTTTTTTTTAAATGGAAATTACAGGTTCCGGTCCGGTTTCGTGTAGGTTGAAATTATTTTGTCTTCCTTGGATCAGGTTATGGTTCTTTGGAAAATATTTGTCGGGTTCATATTTGTTCATCTCAGGAATCGGCTTTTTTTCAAATGGAATTTTTAGTTCGGATCGGGTTCAGTGTCCAGGGAACATATTTTGTCTTGCTCAGATCTGGTTATGGTTCAATGGAATATTTTTGTTGGGTTCAGATTTGGTTCGGCTCAGATTTCGGCTTTTTTTCAAATGGACTTTTTAGTTTCGGGTCGGACTGCGTGTCCAGGGAAATTATTTTGTCTTGCTCTGATCGGGTTATGATTCAATGGAATATTTTTGTCGGGTTTATATTTGGTTCGGGTCAGATTTGGGCTTTTTTTAAATGGAATTTTTAGATTGGTGTTGGGTAACATGTCCAGGAAAATTATTTTCACATGCTTGGAACGGTTCTTGGGAATATTTTTTTCGGGTTCAGATTTGGTTCGGGTTAGATTTCGGGTTTTTTTCAAATAGAATTTTTAGGTTCCGGTCGGGTAACATGTCGAGGGAAATTATTTTGTCTTGCTCGGATCGGGTTATTATTAAATGGAATATTTTTGTCGGGTTCAGATTTGGTTCGGCTCAGAAATCGGCTTTTTTTACAAATGGACTTTTTAGGTTCGGGTCGGATTGCGTGTCCGGGAAAAATTATTTTGTCTTGCTCTGATCGGGTTATGATTCAATGGAATATTTTTGTCGGGTTCAGATTTGGTTCGGCTCTGAAATCGGCTTTTTTACAAATGGACTTATTAGGTTCGGGTCGGATTGCGTGTCCAGGAAAAATTATTTTGTCTTCCTCTGATCGGGTTATGATTCAATGGAATATTTTTGTCGGGTTCAGATTTGGTTCGGGTCAGATTTCGGCTTTTTTCAAATGGAATTTTTAGATTCGTGTTGGGTAACATGTCCAGGGAAATTATTTTAACTTGCTTGGAACGGGTTACTGTTCTTTGGAATATTTTTTTCGGGTTCAGATTTGGTTCGTGTCAGATTTCGGGTTTTATTTTCAAATGACATTTTTAGGTTCAAACCAGGTAACTTCTCCACGGAAATTATTTTTTCTTGCTCTGATCAGGTTTTCTGGTTCAGATTTGGTTCGCGTCAGATTTCGGGTTATTTTTCAAATGGAATTTTTAGGTTCCGGTCGGGTAACATGTTGAGAGAAATTATTTTGGCTTGCTCGGATCGGGTCATTATTAAATGGAATATTTTTGTCGGGTTCAGATTTGGTTCGACTCATAATTCGGCATTTTTAAAAATGGACTTTTTAGGTTCGGGACGGGTTGCGTGTCCAGGGAAATTATTTTGTCATGCTCTGATCGGTTTATGATTCAATGGAATATTTTTGTTGGGTTCAGATTTGGTTCGGGTCAGATTTCGGCTTTTTTCAAATGGAATTTTTATGTTCGTGTCGGGTAACATGTCCAGGGAAATTATTTCTCTTGCTTGGAACGGGTTATGGTTCTTTGGAATATTTTTTTCGGTTTCAGATTTGGTTCGGGTTAGATTTCGGGTTTTTTCTGCAAATGACATTTTTAGGTTCGGACCGGGTAACTTGTCCACGGAAATTATTTTTTCTTGCTCTGATCGGGTTATAGTTCTATGGAATATTTTTGTCTGGTTAAGATTTGGTTCGGGTCAGATTTCGTTCTTTTTTCAAATTGAATTTTTAGGTTCGGGTCGGGTTGCATGTCCTCAGAAAATATTTTGTCTTGCTCGGATCCGATAGTTTTTTGCAATATTTTTTAATCGGTTATCAGATTTGGTTCGGGTCAGATTTCAGGGTTTTTTTTCAAAAGAAAATTTCAGGTTCCGGTCCGGTTGCGTGTAGACTGAAATTATTTTGTCTTGCTCAGATCTGGGCACGGTCTGTTGTAATTATTTTTTCGGGTTCGGGTTATGGGTTAATAAGTCTAAAAATGACACTGATTGGGATATAAATGGTCATTTTTGAATAAACGGTCATTTTTCAATTAGCCTAACACTGCTTAGGCTCTTTGCAATAAGCCTAAAAAATAGCAGGCTGATTGCGAAACAAGTGGTCAGTTTTCAATTAGCCTAACACTGCTTAGGCTCTTTGCAATAAGCCTGAAAAATATCAGGCTTATTGGAAAAAAGAAGATGATTCTCCAATTAGACCGGCTCATTGCAAACAGCCTAGGCTCTTTGCAAAGAGCCTGATTTCTCAATTAGCCTACGACATATATAACTCTTTGAGCATTGAACACTTATATCGAAAACCATAGTGTTTAGTTGTTCGAAATAAATGTATTATTCTGCATGATAGTTTGACTCATATGTGTAAGCCTTTGTTCTTTGAAATTAAAAATGTATACCGCATAGTAATTAATTTCTTAGAAAAGAAAAGTTTGGAATTTTTGTCAATGAGAGAGAGAGAAAATAATTTTATGTATATATTTTTTCGTATCAAATTATAATATTTCAATCCATGGATTAGCCTCTTGTTTGTTACGATATTTTTCTTTACTGGAGTCAAATGGATATTTTCCTGAAAATAGAATAGAATTATATTATTTTCCCTTGCCAAGTATATCTTTTTAGAAAGTGTTAGATATTCTATTTGTACAAATGAGTGTTTTATACGAGATCCTTTTGCTTAAAGTCTAAATGTAGATATTTTTCGGAAGTAGAGTAAGAATTTAGTTATTCGTCACATTTTTCAAAACTGACAGAATGATTAAAAGAAAAGAAGTTTATAATGCACCTAATGTCTCTGTTTTATTTTACCATATAGCAGTGTTATCAAAAGGATGATTCGTTATTTGTTAAAAAATATTACTGTAGATCTTTAATTTTTTTTTTAATTAAAATATGCCACAGGAAACAACAACAAAAAAAAAAACACTGATAAAATTATGGAATTATTTCCATTTAGAAAGAGAAAAGATGTTTTAGAGTCAGTTTTTTTCTTAAAATAATTTCAAACTAATTTCATATATAAATGGAATCAAATAAAATATAGCTAAAATTAGAATTTTCTTATATATAATTCACTTACTGAATATCTATGTTATGAAGCTTTATTTCATTCGTGGAGTTTATTTTTTTATACGATATATTTTTACTTAGGTCTGATAAATTTATAAATGTTGTATCCGATATCATACCAGAAATATTACTCAAGTTTTATAATATTATTTCACACCAGAATTTTTAATTTGACCTATATAACTTTGTCATTCAACCTATCGCTGACTGATTTATATGTTTTATTTTAAGACATTTTTCGTTTCAATTGAAATATATTCACTGGTACCTGTCAAATGGTACCGGCCATACCGTTTTATGGTAAGTTTAGTGTTGTGAGGTAGAATAGAAATTTAGATATGCAGCAGGTTTCTCATGATTTACAGTATAATTTCAAAAACTTGAAGTTTAGTGTAATACGTAATTTTGAATTTCTACTATTGGAACAAGCCACAAATAGATACAAGCTGACCTCATTGTTTATTCTGGTTACACTATCTGTGGGGTTTCTTACCCTTATTGTACGCTATCTTTTTATACATGATTCGCCAACAGGTTGTAATTGTATTCTGTGAATATTCTTAGAACTGCCACAAAAACTATTTTTGCAATCTATTTACAACACTGTATTTTAAAAATAAATTATGTAACCAATTTTGTACGCACACGTTGTCAAAGTACAAGTGAAAGAGATGCTAAAAAAAGGGGTGCCAAGCGAATAAAATTGGAGTATGAAATGATGGTCTCGAACAGTTTAATCTTGCCACCTGACACATGCCATACGACTGATACGACAAAGTACCAATGTCACATGGGAAGAGACATAGGTCCGATAAGGATTAAAACCTAAATATGGTAGATACCTAAACCGCCATAATGTCATAAGAAAATCAATTCAAAATGCTCAATGTTTCCCCCTTCGAAAACAATACATATATATATGGAATTATCCTTTTAATTAGAATAAAATGCAGACTTGACACCAGAAAAAAATACGACTCTCTCTTAAAAAAATAGTTATATTGAGAAAACTGTATTTACAGGACAAATACATGACGACAGCACTCACAAAAACATTTAATGCACCTTAATTTGATTCAAACATCTACGTCTTTTTTACTACCTTCTTGCGTCCACCACCTCATATAAGCACCAACACTCGAATAATGTTCTCAAGTTCCTCGAGTCACTTCAGTTTCTTCCTCGGAGCACGTCTGCCGCCGACAGTCACTTGTTCCGCGCATGCGTCAGCATCAATAAGCGGAGTTGTGATATCAACTCCTGGCGGTGCTTTTACAAAACTAGCTTTGTCGGGTTTTGGGAAATGGGATCCCACAGCTCGGCCGTCCTTCTATTCATTCGTCCTCGAATTCTTCCTGGACCGCTGGGAACAGCTACTGGATCACCTGGAAAGATAAAGAAAAAAAAACAGCAGATTCCGAAAAAAAAGTCATCATTATTATATTATTTCTTGAAAAAATTCTTCTTATTCTTTTTTTCACGTCTCTTTGTCGTTCTTTCTTCTTACGTCTTACCGTCTTCCCTTTTCTTACGTCTTTCCGTCTTCTTTTTCTTTACATCTTTTCGTCTTATTTCACCTTACGTCTTACCGTCTTCTTTTATCTTACATCTTTTCGTCTTCTTTTACCTCACATCTTTTCGTCTTTCCCTTTTTTACGTCTTCCTTTTTCTTACAATTTTTTTTTTTCGTTTCTTCGGGATTAATTTTGTCAAAATCGTTTAAAGTCAGTCCGGTGTGTCATAGTAGGGGTAGTGTCATAATCGGTGAAATTCTTCAGCTTTTTTTTATGTCAAGCTTCATCCGTCCACGGCTTCATGTACTCGGCGCAAGTACTAGTGACCATTGGGCCTTCATTAAATCCAACTTTCTTTACATCGTAGGCGTTGTTATTTTTTACTTTTATGACTTTGTAAGGACCTAAATATTTTGATTTTAACTTCAAACCTGAAACTTGTTGTGTGCGTTTTATAGCAACCATATCATTAAGCTTAAATTTGTTAGGCTTTTTTCGTCTGAGATTATAAGTTTTACGGTTCTCTTCTTGGACTTTTAAAATTTGTCTTTTAGCGTCTTTTCTCAATTCTTCACGATTATTAATAAAATCAGATTGTATTTCAGCGTTCAAAAGGCTAGTAATCTCGATGTTATTTTTTAACTTCATTTTAGTACCAAACATCAGCTCGAAAGGGGATTAATACTTCTCTGAAAAGTCGAATTTATTACTTGTTGGGCATCGCTTACATGTGTATACCACTTCGTAGGATTATCTACAGATAATTTAGACAAAACAGATATTATAATCGAATTTAGACGTTTGACTTAGCTCTTGGTAACCCTGTGGTAATCGGGACATGTTTGATATTTTCTCTAATGCAATAATCTTCAAAAGCTTTGGAGGTAAAGGCAAGACCTTTATCTGAGATTATGCGAAATGGACTTTCAAATACAGTTTTTTGGATTTCTAATTTAGAAATTACTTCTGCAGTGTCGGTAGATTTTGTGGGATACAACCAAACAAATTTTGTGAATGCGTCAATGATTGAAAAAATATGTTTGTAATTTTTATTCGTGCTCCCCAATGGACTTAAGTGATCAACATGGTACGTATGTAACGGAGTTTCTTCTTTTTCTATCGGGTGTAGCAAACCTTCTTGTTTACCAGATTTTCGATTTATTAAAATACAGGGAACACAATTTGATATACATTTCTCGATTTTTTTTTTTGTTTAACTTTAGGAATGTAAAAATCATTCTCTAAATTTTTTTCTGTTCGTGCGACTGCGTCGTGACCTTTTTTGTGAGCGGCCTTAATTATATTCATTTGCATTTCATCTGGTACAACTAATAAATCATTACCATTAACACATTTATAAAGAACATCATTTTTAACTAAATAATCATCATAGGATTTTACTTTTAGAATTTCTTTTATGATTTTAATATGCTCGTCAGTTTCTTGAGCTTGGATAATTTTTAAAGTTAAGCTTATCTTGGATTACCATGCAAACAGGATATCTGCTTAATGCATCCACATGCCTCATACTAGTACCGTGTCTATGCTCAATAGTATAATCGAAATCAGATAACATAATTGCCCATCTAGCTATTTTTGTACAAATTTCTTTTTTATCCATAGTCATTTTAAATGCATTACAGTCGGTTACTATTTTAAATGGAATACCTAGCACATATACTCTAAACTTTTTCAAGTCTTCAATTACAACTAAGACTTCTAATTCATAGCTAGTATACTTTCGTTCAGCTTCGGTTGTTTTTTTACTGGCGAAATAAACTGGATGAAACTGATTATCTACTGGCGATTGTTGCATTAACACAGCTCCATAGCCATCTATACTGGCATCACAATGGATTTCGGTCGCGCTTTTGGGATTGTAAATTGAAAGTACTGGTTCTGACGACAAAATGCGTTTGAGTTCGTTAAAAGCCTTCTGTTCTTCTACATCAAACTTAAATTTAGAATCTTTTCTTAACAGGTCACTCAACGGTTTAGCTATAACAGAATAATTTCTTATAAACTTTCGAAAGTACCCTGTCAATCCTAAATAACTTTGAATATCTTTGGTACACTTTGGTTCGGGAAAATTTGTTACTGCTTTTGTTTTCAGTGGGGAGGGACACAATTTACCATTTATGATTCTATACCCCAAAAAATCAATCTCGCGCTCAAAAAGTTGCATTTTTTAAGATTTAGTTCCAACCCGTATTTCGATGCAGTTTCAAGAACAAGTTTTAATTTTTCTAGACCTTCAGCTTCGTTTTTGGCGGGTATTATTAGGTCATCCATATAAATGACTACAGTTTGATCTTTTAATAGATTTCGAAATACATTATAAATATATCTTTGAAAAACACTAGGGCTATTGGGCAGCCCGAATGGACACTTTAAAAATTCGTACTGTCTTTCATGAGTAACAAAAGAGGTGTATTTCTGTGAGCCTTCTTCAACCTCCACATGAAAAAAACCGTTTTTTAAATCTATGGTTGTAAATACCTCAGCAGAATGTAATTGATCTATAACATCATCTATTACTGGTAATGGAAAATGTTCATGCACTGTCTTCTTGTTAAGACTTCTGTAATCAATACAAAGTCTTATTGTGTTATCTTTTTTCTTAACTAACACAACCGGCGACGAAAAATTAGAAGAACTCTTCCGAATGATTCCCTGAGCTAGCCGCTCCTCAATTTGGTCTTCAACTTTTTTTTTCTCACATGGCGGTAATCTTCGAGGGGAAGAACAAACTGGGATTTCATCCGTTAAATTAATTTTCATTTTAACACCTACAGTTTTAGTTTTAATTGGCACATAATTCTCAATTAAAGAGGATAACTCCGAACGTAAATTTCTGTCAGTAATGTGACTTAAATCAATTTTTGGCTCATCTAGAACATTTACAATGTTAACTAAAAAGTCATTAGACTGAACTTCCGTTTTAAACAATTTCACTTCATTTTCAGAAATAGTTAATGTACCTTGATGAATAACATCAGTGCCAATAATTAAATCGAAATTAATGTAACTGTCATTAACGACAAAAATGCCAACTTTAAATTTCGAATTATCAACTTCAATTTCTGAATCGAAATAACCTTCTGGCTTAACTGAGATTTTCCCTAAGCCGGTCAAAGTGATACCCGTAGGTTGTAATTCCACAAAGTTCTTCAAATTATCATAAACACTTTTCTTTAACAGAGTCTTTTGACTACCAGTATCTATCAGGGAGTTTAAATGTAAAGAATAAAGCTTTATCTCTTTTAAAATTAAATCTTGGGATGTAATATTGTTAACTTGTGGCTGAGCGTTTTTAACATTTGTATCTTTCGATTTATTACTACACTGAAATGATTTGTGACCATAACCGTTACAAGAGAAACAAAGGGGCCATTTATCTTTATTAACACAGTTAATGCTTTTATGATTATCCCCGCCACAATTAAACAGCGCATATTTGGCTTTACAGACTTAAATCTGTTCTTAAATTCAACTTCGGATTTAATTTTAGGCTTAGCTCCTTCATGTTTATGAGATTTTGCATTTTCATACTCAGACCGTAATTTCTCATAGACTTTTAATTTTTGTTTAAATTCTAAAATCGATTGACATCCACACAATATTGATTTTCTAAAAACAGGGTCGGGTATCCCGTTTATAATATACTGCATCAACGCGGAATCCTCTATATTACCACGTGCACCTAACTGCTTCATTATTAAGAAATACTCTTCAAGCGTTTCATTTTCATGTAACTTCCGTTTATTTAACAAATGATGCAACTCCGCAGAATTATAAGTAGTGCTAAATTCAGCAATCAAAAGTTGCTTCAATTTCTCATATGAATTTATATGTAATTCGGTCTGAACCAACAATTTAGCTTTTCCTCTTAAGGATCTTTTTACAAAAATATACTTATGTAACTCGGACAGATATAAATATACTAGTGACATCATTAAAATTGTTTAGCCATACATTTATATCCTGACATGCACTACCATCAAACGGAGGTACAACATTTTCTATATCACTAAAATTAATAGTTGATGGCACAAAACTTTGAACTGGAAATTGCTTGCTTTCATCCAAATTTGATGATTTCATATCATTACTTGCCGAACTATTATTTAAAGGTCCTTCGTGTTACGAATCTGTATCACTGTCGTTCTGAACATTAGCTTGTAGGAAGCTTAAATCCGATAAATAAGTAACTAATCGCGTCGTAAGATCAACCAAAGATCCTTCATTCGAAACTCAAAGTACATTACAAATTGTAATTAAATCATTCAGAGAAAAATCCGCTTGACATTTCGTTATTTTGCTTTTAAATTCGGGACTATCGGTTTGATAACCAAAACCAGAAAATTCTCTGATTCTTTTTCTATTTGATCGATCACCTTCAGCATCAAAAAGAAATTTATGCAAAATCTTAATTTTGCTTGTTTTTTCATTTTTAATGGCAAGTTCCAGTTCAGTTATATCTATCAATCTCATCATGAAATAAAAAAAATGAATTATATACAATGTACTCACCACTAAAAACAATATCGACTTGAATACAGAATTCCGTACTTTATTTTTATTTTTCCACCGGCGATTTCATAATACGCATCAGACTTGTGGGCGACAACGTCAAAATGTTAAAACATTCGTTCCTCTTCTGACACCAAAAATTATGGAATTATCCTTTTAATCAGAATAAAATGCAGACTTGACACCTGAAAAAAATTACGACTCTCTTAAAAAAATAGTTATATTGAGAAAACTGTATATTCAGCTGCTCACATTGTTCCATTGTTCAACTGTATTTACAGGACAAGTACATGACGACAGCACTCACAAAAAACATTTAATGCACCTTAATTTGATTCAAACATCTACGTCTTTTTTACTACCTTCTTGCGTCCACCACCTCATATCAGCACCAACACTCGAATAATGTTCTCAAGTTACTCGAGTCACTTCAGTTTCTTCCTCGGAGCACGTCTGCCGTCGACAGTAACTTGTTCCGCGCAGGCGTCAGCATCAATAGGCGGAGTTGTGATATCAACTCCTGACGTTGCTTTATGATAACTAGCTTTTTTGGTTTTGGGAAATGGGATCCCACAGCTTATATATATATATATATATATATATATATATATATGCTTTGGAGTGCACGTACTTTCAAGCCGATGGTGAATGTTTTGAGCATACTGAACTTGCTTTTACTCTAAAAATATATTGTACTTTCATTACATAAATATTTTTTTTTAGTAAATACTCATCTTCATTTTAATGACATAGATCTACAGGCCGTAATTGAGGTATTTAGATCTTCGATAAAATAACAAAAAAAAACTACATGTTCGGATTTTTAATAAAGACATTTTTACATCTAAGACATTATCTCATACTAAATCTAAGAAGGTCTAAACTTTTCTAACTGATTGTATCAAACTATCTCTCATATACTATTATATTAAGCACAGTTATACTGATTGGTAAAGTTATCATACGAATTCAATTTTCCGAACTGAGGGAAAAAAAGCCCAAGCGAAAACACGAAGCCAGAACTCTTGTCTTACATTTATCAATGCTCGACCACTTTTCTGCATGGCAGACAGATTTTATTGTCAATAAGGTTATCTTAGCGGCAAACGATTGAACATTGACAATGTAAGTAAAAGTTTCTGGATCCCGGCTTGGGCATTTTTCCGCTTAAGTTGGAAAAATTGAATTCCTATCTCTCATATGTTTTAATTTACGGTCTAAAATTTTAAAAGGTTTCCAATAGTATCGGTTTCTAGCAGTTGCATTAGTTATATACCATATCTCTCACCCGGAAGAAAATAATATATTTCGCAAATATTCATTTTGAGTTTTATTCTACTAATAGGTCTGTCATCGTCTTGCTGAACAAAAACATTAATAAGCGTAGTTATACGGAAAGTCACTTTACTATGCTATATGTCCATTTGTGACCTAAGAAGAGGGTTCGATTGTCAGTGGCAGTAAAATTGCCCAACCATCCAAACCTCATCCTAAGTCTTCATTCTCAAGGGGTTATGCTTTTATGCACGTTTCTATTCCTGCATGCAGAGATAAGTGCTGTAATTTCATATTACACAGTGGTGGAAAATTGGCGCAGAGGAGGAGCCTATTGACACCACTAATATTTTATGGTATTCTTCATTTTAATAAAAACTGTCATTAGATAAAACGAAAAATTCTACTAAAATTTAGTGGTGTCAATAGGCTCCTCCTCTGCGCCAATTTTCCACCACTGATTACAGTTAAAATCCTGCAAATTTTCTTTTGCCTCTCCTGTAAAATTGACTTTTGTCAAGATGTGTCACTTTTCTTTCGGGTGAGCGATATATCGCCATTGCACATGCATAGCTTCAGCTTTCTTCATTCGCAAACAGTTTCAGGATAATGTGGTTTTCCTATGCTTTCGTAAATCTGGAGACGTGAAAAGTAGATTTTTTACAAATGTACGTTCGTATACTTTGCAATTTTGTATTAGGGAAATTCTAATATTTTAAGAAGTGTGTAATTTTATGTTTATTGCAGATGAGAAAAATGTACCTTTTAGTTAATATATATTTTCGGTTTTATGCTCTAAAATTTTAAAATTATTTTTGACATGCTTAAAATGGCGTTTTCTAACATCTTAATAAACATTTTTTAAATCAGTTTTATTGAGTCACACAGAGTAAATTAAAAATTACATTATAATAATTTAAATTGTTTATTTTTTTTTTTTTTGGAATTATTATTATTAGGACTAGAATGGTGCTCTTAAGCTTTTAGGCATAATTTATAAGCTGGACCATTTTAAAAATGAAATAAGTAGATATTCAGAATTCCTGGCACAATTGTAAGCATCCTTTTCCAGCATGCTCGATTTAAAATATTTAATTGAATAATTTTGTTGTATATACAAAAGTATTAATCATTCTGACTCTTAATTTAAATTCGTTAGCTACGAGATGTGCGTCGGAAATTTTTCTTTTGCCAGCAAATTATTTTCTTAAAGAGGAAAAAATGTTTTTCAGCAGATAATTACGCTTTTTAGGTGTGTTCGTAATTATATAAATGCACAGCATCTATATTCGTTGTATCGTCCGTCCGTCTGTCCGCATATAATAGCGCAAAAAGTACTCAACCAAATGGAATAAATTTTAATATATACAGTAGTGGCCAAAATTATGGACATTTTCTGAAATTTTCACATTTTATAACTGTGTGCTTGAAGAATATAATAAATTTCACTGAAATACAAATATTTATACATCAAATTCAAGGAATTTAATGTAGAATTTAATAAAAAAGAACAACATAATTAAAATATCTGCATTACAAAAAAAGTTACGCTTACAAAAAATAAGATCTATCTTAGATTTCATTGTACTATTTTAGAGTTACATTTACACATTTAATATTTAGTAAGATAACCCTTTTTTATTACAACTTCACAGCGTCTTTTCAGTGAGAGAACAAGTGTTTGGAGTTCCTCCTTTTTTATCACATGATGCCAAGAATCAATTATATACACTTCAATGAGTTGCGTTTTATTAGATGGACGCTTTTTTTTGTACTAGGATTTTCAAACGTCACCACAATTATTCTATTGGATTCAGATCTGGGCTGCTTCCTGGTCGGAGTAATAATTCTATGCTTTTATTTTTAAATCATTCTTTACATATTTTTGCCGTATGACATGGAGCTGAATACTGCTGAAAGATAAATAGTGCTTTATTGGTTAAGAGATCCCTGATGGAAGGTATCAATTTTAGTTCCAGGGCAGTTTCGATGTTTTTTTTTTTGTTGTTGTTGTTTTGTTTTTCATTCTGAATGCTATCAATCACTTGAATGCAGCCCAAACCATCTGCAGACATACAGGCCCAAATCACGACATTTATCGGGTTCTTTGTAGCTGCTTCAATACAATCGAGATGCAACACTTCCCCAACACTACGTTTCACATATTTTAGCCCATCAGTACCAAAGAGCGATATTTTACGCTGATCGCTCCAGATTATTTGCTTCCACTGATTTTCCGACCAATTAATGTGTTCTTTTGCCCAGTGAACTCGTTTATTGTGTTGATGAAGATTTAAAAATTGTTTTTTCCTCGGAATTCTACCTTTTAGTCCAAAACCTGCAAATCATCTCCTTATTGTTCTTGAGCTAACTGAAACAACCATTGCATTTATTTCACATCTAATACCATCTGATGAAATTCTTTTATCTTTGAGGCATATCCTTTTCATCGTTCTATCGTCAGAGGCACTTGTGCATTTTTTTCGGCCTGATCTTGCCTTATTTATCACTTATTTATTTTCTTAATAAAGTAAACATAACTTTCGTACGTTAAATAAACTGACTGTACCACCAACCTGTCTTGCAATTTCAGCATAAGAGATGCCATTTTTTTCTCAATATGACAATTCTGCTTCTGTTTGTAGGTGTCCAGTCAGTTCTTGTTGTTGATGACATTGTTTAAAATTATTTGCATTAAGAAAAAAGAGACATTATTCTATATAGTTACACTGGTAATCACCCCTCTTCAAAATTCATTCCTTCAAAATACCTCTTTTATAAATGAAAACATAGTACAGTTTAGTTACTGGCATTTGATTGGTTCTCAGAACAGTCAATGTGATTGACTAGGAAGCTTTTATTACAATGCCCTTCAGCAGTCATGGCTAATTGTGTTTATATTTTAAACTAAAGTAAGTGCAACTTTTTTTTTGTAATGCAAATAAATTCTGTTTTTTTTTTTTTTTTTTTTTTTTTTTTTTTTTTTTTTTTTGTTAAGTTAAATTCTACATTAAAATTCCTTGAAATTTCTTATATAAAAATTTGTATTTAAGTTAAAATTAATATGTTCTATAAGCACGCAAAGTTATAAAACATGAAAATTTCAAAAAATATCCACAATTTTGGCTACCACTGTATATAAGTTTAGCAAAACTATGTCGAGTCATTTTAAATTTTATGAAAATCGAATCAAAACTTAAAAAGATATTTGTGAAAGTTTTCTCCATTCTATTAAATCCCATCATACGTAATTAATTCAATGATATCCCGTGATAGGTAATGATTCTACGTTGTCATGGGGACTACTTTTCAATATTAACGAGTTGAGTAGTATACTTTACTTTTTTAGTTTCCTAATGTTCTTAACCATTTGCGATCGAAGTACTCTTCCCAGGCATTAGCATTTCTTACACGAATTTATTCGGTTGGTATCACGTTTTTTAACCCATTGGGGACGAGAGACACGTATACGTGCCATATGAAGCGCTCAGAATCCTTGCTTTTCCTCACCAGTAAAATTTTACTGTAAAATTTGCCTTGTTTAATCAGCGCATTTTCACGATTCAAGAAGATACAAATTTCTGTTTTTAAAAAACGGTGACTAAAAATTAAAAATTTCGTAAAAGGCTTCCTTCCTGAAGAGGTTAAGAAGCATTTTTACTTGCACTTTGACGGCATATGCATGAGAAATTTATTTAAAATGTACTTTTAAAATACCGTTGTAGGAATCGAATATAAAAATATAATTATATGTGTAAAGCTTGTGCAGCGGTTTGCCGATACTCGACCGCAAAGGGTTAATATATATTTAAGTAACTGGATTTTGTAACACGTGCTTTACATTGTTTAATAAAAATGAAACAATGGAACAATGTGAACTGATGCTTGAATTTCCTAGTTGCTTTGCAACGTCACATCCGGTATAGAGGTAGTGTGTTTTTCAATGCAGTGGGAGCCATCGAAAAACACACTACCTCTATACCGGATGTGAAGTTGCAAAGCAACTAGGAAATCCAAACATCAGTTTACATTGTTCCATTGTTCCATTTTTATTATACAATATAAACCACATTTTACAGCAAAATTTTTATCCTTTAATTAAATATTTTCCTTTCTTATTTTTTCGGTATTAGGATTTCAGCAAGATTATCATTACAATATAAAGATGAAAAAAAGAAACTTTTCGACATAGTTTTCTGAATTAACCATTGCACAAGCTACTCAGTCTATTTCAGAGAGAAAGTGGAATATTTTAAACCGGAAATTCTATGGAAAGTCTTGAAATATGCGGAGAGATATATATTTTTTTACATTTTTTAAACATATTCTGATAGTAGGAGAGTTGTTGAACATTTTAGGGAAGGTATTTGAGGCACCCTGAAAATTTGTGCAACGCTTCTTTTGTAATGCCTGAATACAAAATCGAATGTCTGGCTGAAGGATCGTGGCCCAAAAACTGTGCCAGACAAAAAATGGCACTTGACACGTGTCTGGCACAGTTTTTGCGCCGACTAAAGTATCTGTCATTTTCAAAATGTTTTTTTCTAAGCATAAATATTATTCTGTCTCAATCTCAGCGTGCCTCAAATACCTTTTTTGGGTAGTCAAAAAATGGCACTTGACACGTGTCTGGCACAGTTTTGGGGCCGAATAAAGTGTCTGTCATTTTCAAAATATTTTTTTCTAAGTATAAATATTATTCTGCCTCAATCTCAGCGTGCCTCAAATACCTTTTTTGGGTAGTCAAAAATGGCACTTGACACATGTCTGGCACAGTTTTTGGGCCACTATCCTTCAACCAGACATTTGATTTTGTATTCAGCCATTACAAAAGAAGTGTTGCACAAATTTTCAGGTGCCTCAAATACCTTCCCTAAAATGTTTAACAGCTCTTGGACTATGAAATAAGTTTAAAGATCGAAATAGAAAGTAACTACATAAAACAAAATGCACCCAAAACCGAAAAAGTAAGATATGGCCCGATTAGAAATCGACCTCAATGTATTTTGCGAAAAACAAACCATGTAAAAATTTTGAAATACAAATGAGAAATTGAAAAAAAAAATGGTTTAATATGAGCTTGCAAGTGTCTATCGCGTGGCTTCTGTAGGATCTTTAGAGCCTACACTTGTCACAAGAACAAACGAGAACGCTAATATTAATGCTATGGGAGAAATCTTTACAAATGTCTTGCTTGTATTTTAATATTTTTAACTGATTTTTCTTTGCCTAGGATGCCCGATGTCGATATCCAAAAATGTGGCCTCTTATTTTTTCGATTTTGGTTACAGTTTTTTTTTTTAATCATTATAGTTTATCTTTTAGAATCCGGTTCCAAAAGTGAAATTGCCCGCATATAAAACAACTGTAATCAAAATTAAAAAAGTGCAAACGCACAACGTCATATACCGACCACGAGTAGCCTATGAAAAAAAAAATCATTTAAAACTATTAAAGTACAAGCGAGAAATGTGTAAAGATTTTTTCCATAAGTTTAACATTGGCGTTTGAGTTTCTTCGCATAGCTACTATATAGACCGGATTCCGACAGCACAGACACATGGTTCGTACCTATACCGTTATTTCTCCAGGAAAACTACCAGTATATTTTTATGGAAAAAGAAATCTAGGTTAAATGCGCAAAATTTCGCCTTCTTTTAGGAAGAGATTTTCTATTCCAATCCGCCATGTTTTCATACTTTTGGGTGCAGGAAAACGCAATGGTAAACTGACAAGTCGCCGCTAAATTGGAGTTTTTAGGTGTTTTCCACCAAGATATGACTTGGCAGGCCAATTGCGTTTTAATATGGGAATCGAGTTTTAGCTAATTCTGGAATTTCAGCCTGCAACTCGATGAGGTGGTTGTCTGTGTTGCCGGCTCCCGGTCTAGTAGCCTCTTAAGAAAAAATCACGGCAACTTCATCTTAGAGTCAACAAATGACGTTCAGATGAAAGTTACTCTGTAAGTAAAGAAATCACATGTTGTAACTGTGGCTAAAACTATACGAGAACTTAAACTATGTACCGTTGAGATTTAATATCCACTGAATTTTGCGTTAGTCTCCGTTAAAGGACGATAAAATTGGGTTCATTTTTTTTTTATGTTAGTGTAAATTACGACTTTCGTATTAAATATTTATAGAAATTAGTATAACAGGCTAAACTTTCTTTAATTACAATAATTAAAATCGAAGAAAAAATATTTTACACGCTTTGTAAAGTGTATCAAGAGAGTAAAACGTGCAATGTGTCAAAAAACAGTAGATATATAAATTGTAAAAGGAAAAAAAAAAAAAAGAAAAAGAAGAAAAATAATAAAATTCGGAAAACGTCTCATATTTTATTATAAAATTATCACAGATCGATGCAAATCATTATTTGATTAGGGATTGCCACTTATGTAATTTTATATGAATAAAATAAGAACAGTTAAGAATAATCGAATAAATCATAAACATGTTAACATGTCAAAGAATTGCTGCGTACATCAAACCTAAAATAGCTATTTAAAATTTCTCGTGCAATTTTTACATATTAGAATTTTTACCTATTTCAACTTTCTGCTTAGTAAATAGTTTCATGCGGTGTTATTTTTTCTAATCTTCTTAAAAGAGAAATATCAAACGGCAGAATATATTACAAATTAGAATTTTTGAAATCAGGCCAAAATAAATAAATAAAAATAAATAAATATACTTTTGGGTTGCATATGAGAAACAAAAGAAAACATGTCTGCTGCCACCTGAATTTTAATGCTGAATGATGTAAATTCATCGACATTTTATACAAAAATATATGAGTTCCTATTCTTTCGGAAAAATTTGTCAGCTATGAAATTTTTGCGAAATATCTAATTTCCCTTTTAATGCAACCACTGCCAAAATAAATCAGTTATTCATTAAATTTAAAAACATAATTTGTAGCTGTTATTATACCAGAATACTGTTCCTTTTATATATTTTATAATTTAAGATAGTTGTACATCAGTAGTTCCATTTTAATTTAAGTATATTTAATTCAAATCTTATTTTAACGCAACCACAGGGGTAAAGAAGGTTAATTATTTTAATAAGCAAATAGAAAGCTTAAGCTTTATGCTTCTAAGTATTTAATAATAAAAACAAACATGCAACAAGCAACGAATAATGAAACAATTCAAAACCCTAAACTTTATTTATATTATTAATTTTTTGGTAGATATAATTCGTCCATATTATGCACAGTTTAAAAAATAAACAATTAAAATACCATGTTTTAATCCATTAATTGTTTTTAATGATGCGTAAATAAAATAATAAAATAATTAGAAAAGCATGTAAAATAAAAAATGCCTCCATTTTATACTCTTTTCAATTTAAAACTAGACTCCTAGCTGCGATTTAAAAAGGTAATGTAATAAATTTAAACCATACTACATTACGTTACAGAGATAGCAACTATTTAAGATTTCTATCATAAAATAATGTTTAATTTAACAAAACTCTTTTTAATTTACATGAAAAGAGGTAAAAAAAAAGCAGTGAAATAAGTAGAAAATTATTTAGTATAAAAGAAGCTATTCTAAGCTCACTATAAATTAAAACTAACATGCACAACACGGTGAATAAAGAACTCAATGAAGTAAATTAAAACTTTAAAATGTTCCTTATTATTTTACACAAATAGCGATCAATAAAGTTAATGAAATTATTTAAAAACCTTAAAAAGCTGCATTAAGTTGTGTATATTAGCTTTTTGCAGTTAAATGTTATCAAATTTAGTAAATCCCTGTTTTAATGAAATCAAAAGAAGTAAACATAAAGCAATACAATAATTAGAAAATTACCTTAATAACAATAATTTATAAAATTAAAAAGATACATTACGTTATACAGATAAGGCTTATTTTAGATTTATGTAATAAATTTCTGATTTAGCAAATCCCCTTTTATATGAAATCAAAAGAGACAAAAAGAAAGCAAAAAATAATTGGAAAATTATTTTAAACAAAAGAAGTAATTTGATGCACACTATAATTTAAAAGAAACATACTCACGCTATCTAAAGAAGTTGATGAAGAAAACTAAAACCTTAAAATGAATTTTTTATTTTACACAAACAACTCCCACTTTATGTTTACTATAACCTACGATAATAATTTAACAGTAAAAACAGACCTTCTAGACGTGATGAATATGGACTTTATGAAAAAATTAAAAGAATTCAAATGCATTTCTTACATTCCATCAGTAATGTCAATTTTATGGCCAATACAGGGTGTTTCATAAAAGATGGGCAAAACTTTAGGAGGTGATAGTACACATAATAATAAAAAACTTTCATCAAAGAATGCAAAGTCGGAAATAAAACGCAAAGTTGCTGGCGCGTTTGGAATCTTGGTCCAGTGTTGACAGTGGGATACTTTTTTTAAAATTCACATTTATTGAATGCTACCATTTTTTTAAATAGCGAAATTCGCCTTTTTTAAAGACAGCTTAAATGTGAAAATATGCTGATTATCAATTAAATAAAACTGGTATCAATCAAAAAATTTGAATTTAAAAAAAGTAGCCCACCGCAACACTGACTTGGTCCATGTAAGCTTTAAAGCTCTATTCCTATTGGGAGTTACAGGGAGAAGAATGACATTAATGGCATGCAAATGTGATATGGGGAAAAAGAAGAACGCGTATGCAAAATTTAACCTCGATTATTACATAAAAGCTGTTGATCCGAGTGTGCAACTGTCAATCGCAGTAGAAACGTAACGGAAGATGTTGCACTTCACTATTCGGGAAAACGCTGATATGCATTTTATCTACGAAACTGCAAATGGAAATGGCTCAGAGACTCAACGATTGTACGGAGATGGCGTTCCCACCTTGTTTTTGACACTTATTCGTTCTTTGCTTGTTTTTGCCTTGCATAACAACATATCCAGTGGGTTACTATTTTTTAATTAAGATTTCTTGATTACCACCTCTTTTTTGAAATTGTAAAATTCGCCTTATTTAATGACATATTAACTAAGGCTAAAATTAGAGGAATTTTACCATTTCAAGCAGTGGTGCCAATCAGTAAATCTGAATTTAAAAAAGTAGCTCACTAGCAACACTGCACGTCTTCTTAGCTCCCTGTAGGACCTTTGCGTTTTAATTCCGAACATACATTATTTGATGAAAATTATTTGATCTGATGTGTACTATCACCTCTAAAATTTTGCCCATCTTTTATGAAACACTCTGTATAAATTAACCCCTTCGAGACCGGCGTCTCTTGCATAGATTTTATTCGGTTGGCGCCATTTTTTTAAAAAAAGTTCATTTTAGTTAAATAATTTCGAAAATGCTGTAATTAAATCAGGCAAATACAAATTTTCTTTATTACTGGTGTCCAAAACAAGTTTTGTATGCACGTTTTAAAGATGCATATATGCACCCATGGTCCCGAATGGGCACAGAATATGGAACTTAACTAAGTTTTTAATGAAATCATGAGTAAAGAAGTTAATGAATAAAATTAAAATCTTAAAATGTACATACTATGATAATAATCTATGTACAGTGTGCCCGTAAAGTCATGGTGCACTTTTGACCGGTCACAGAAAATTAACGAAAAAAGATGGAAATGTGAAATCTTCACCAAGTAAAAGAAAAACTATCCAAGCTTCATGCCTGTTCAGCGCAGTTCGATGTAGCCTCCATTTGAAACAGAGAAACACAGATTTTATTCACTCTGTTAGACAGACGGCCTCGACTGCGTGTGGGAAGAACTCGAATATCGTTTAGATGTGTGTAGGACAACAAATGGAGACCACATCGGAACTGCACTGAACAGGTATGAAACTCGGAAAGTTTTTCTCTTATTCGGTGAAGATTTCACATTTCCATCTTGTTTCGTTGATTTCCTATGACCGGTCAAATGTGCAGCCATACCTTAGGACACACTGTATTTAAAACACAACGCTGTTTTTTTAGTCATCTGCTCTGAGATTATATTCAACCGATTTTGTTAAGTATTTTTTTTAAATGAAAGCTGTTCATCTGTAGATGCGCGCGCACTAGCTTTCCCATTTTTATATTTTAATTTTAAAAGATGTTTGCGCAATATTTTCAAAAGTGTGGCAATTGGATTACCTTCATTGTTGCAGGTAAAAGAGAAATAGTGAAAAGAAAATCAGACACATGGCTTTTTGGATCCTTTTATTTTCTCTACATACATACATACATACATACATATAGTATATGCAATTATCCTTTTGATCACAATAAAATGCAGACTTGATACCAGAAAAAAATTACGACTCTCTCTTAAAAAAAAATAGTTATATTAAGAAAACTATACTTACAGGACACATACATGAAGACAGCACTCACACAAACATTTAATGCTTCTGAATTTGATTCAAACATCTACGTCTTTTTTACTACATTGTTCCGTCTACCTCCTCCTAGCACCAACACTCGAATTCTAAAGTTTTTCTCGTCACTTCAGTTTGTCTCTCTCGCAGCAAGTCTCTGTCGCCGACAGTCATTTGTTACGCGCATCAATAGAGTACTTGATTGCGGAGTTGTGATATCGACTCCTGGCGGTGTAAGCTAGCTTTGCCGGGTTTTGGGAAATGGGATTCCCCCACCCCCATATATATATATATATGTATATATATATATATGTATGTATGTATACATATATATATATATATATATATTATGGTACTAAATATAGACTTCCATCTAAATTTAATGTTAAATCTATTATCAAACAGTTTACATATGATATTGATATTTTTATTTATAAAATTTCTATCTCTTATAATAAGCCTATTGAATATTTTAATCAATGGAAAATATTAGTAATTGAAAAATTAACTATGGCTTTAAAAAATAATATTGCTGATTTGGTTTCTATTAATACAATACAAAGCATTATTTCCAACAAATTACTAAATTACAAAAAAACTACGTTATTACATATGTAGACAAATCTCCTAACAATTATGCTATTATATGTAAATCATATTATCACCAACTTCTTACAAATTGTATTTCTTCTAGTAAGTCATTTCAAAAAACTAATGAAAATGTAATTGTAAATAATCGTAAAATTCGAAGTTATTATAAACTATTAAATATTTTATCTACTAACTTTAATTATCCATATTTAGTTCTTATTCCCAAATTTCATAAAACTCCTATTAAATTTAGGACTGTTACTATTGGTTGCAATACGTATAATAATAAAGCCAATACACTTCTCTTAAAAATTCTTAATCAATTATATGTACTTACTACAAACAATGATAATACACATTGTATAAAAAATAGCTATCAACTTGTCAATATTTTAAAAAATCTTCATTGTGTTTATAATATAACGACATATGACTTCAAAGATCTTTTTAATAATATAGACCTATTAGATTTACATAAAATTATAAATGCATTATTTAAATAGTATTATAAAAAACTGGAATTACCATCTAATATAGATATTGCATATTTTAAATCTTTAACTAACTTCATTATCTATAATAATTATATATTGCAAGATAATACTTTATATTTACAGCATGTCGGTATACCACAAGGCGGTTGTACTTCCAGTTCTCAGACTTATACTTATATCATTATGAACGTAATTTTACTAATAATAATCTACATTTATATCGTTATATTGATGACATCGTTTTAATTGATACTGATCAATCTGCAATTACTCGATTTCCAGTTGATTATCCCACTAATTTGGAATTAACGGAATACCTTTTATCTAACAATACAATTAACTTCTTAGATCTTAAAATTACAATAAAAGACAACAAAACAATCACAGATTTATATGACAAACGTAAAGAATTTAAATTCACAGTTAATAAATTTACAAATTTTAAATCTTGTCTACATCATTCTGTATTTCAGAATATAATACTTAATCATTTATATAGAATAAAATGTTTATGATCTTCTCCTCTAATTAACAATAATATTAAAAAACTAATTTATGATGCATTAAATCATGGTTTTCCAAAAAAATTCATATATTCATTATTATACAATTAGTACTTTTCTTACATGATCTTTTAAAACAAATTAACACATGCGTAAACAAAATTACAAAAAAATTATAAAATAAAAAAAATATCTATAAAAAATTAAAAATTGTAAAATAATATAAAAAAAAATTATTATAGGTTGGTTGGGTGGGTAGATGTTAGAGTACGGAGGAGGGTGGTGTTGTCTGGATAATACGCAATGGTTAATTATAAAAAAAAGGGGGCTTCTGTATTCTTACCATATTTTTGATACGTATTTTATTTGGATGTTGATTTGATATTTTATATGTAATTGGAGAATTTCATTAATATTATAATTAGCTTAATTATTGATTAATCTAATTTACAATTATTTGTTATTAAATTTTAATTTACTAAGGACAATATCATATTAATTACTAATAGTATGCCATTTTTATAGTGATTAATATACATATAGTATGTTTAATATAAATATAGTTATACTGTATGCATTAAAATTGGGTAATTATTTTTATTATTATTCCTCTATTCTTTTTAATATTTATTATCGGTTTAATGTTTTTGAATGTCCCACATTCATACTTTTTGCATTTTTATGGATGTCTGAAAATAATCCACACTCTATATTTGTGCTTTTTATGTAATGGGAATTTAAGTATCATTTAACCTTCTATATACTTCCACATGTTTTTTATTTCCTGTTCATTTTATAAATATCTTATATATAATTGATTAAAAAATAATTTTATATTATTTTTAATAATTATTTATATTAATTATTACTGAATTTATTTTGTTTTATAGCATATAGCTATATGCTATATATTATCAAAGTTCTAGAATTATTTAAATTCTTAGTTTGGTTTAAATAAGTTAGCTAATAGAATATATTGTATGCTTTTAAATTTTATTAACAATAGTTTTTTAAATACATTATGTGGTTTATATTAGGTTTATAATTCTCTATATATAAGGATATGTTTGGTTTTGCTGTTTATACAGTTATTTACATTCAATTGCTTACAATTATTTATACAGTTATTTACATTCAATTGCTTACAAACATTTATCTTGCGACAGTTGATTAATAAAAGTAATACTAGATGGCAGCACCAAAATTTGTCTCTTTAAGATAGCTCTAAAATTTAATTTTTCTAGCTCCATTTCAGTTTTAATTTAATACACCAGGGGGTATTTTTAGCTAAATTTTGACGATATTGTTAAACAGTTATTAATTAATTTAATAGTGCATTTTAAATAATGTAATTACTATCTATTTATTTTATATTATATTAAATGTGTTTAAGAAGGTATTTCAAATTTTATTTCAAAATGTATTAACTGCATCCTTTGGTATCAATTACTGTGATTTCTTATCTGTTTTATTCACCTTAATCTTTATGATATTCTGGTAGACATGTGCGCGTGGTTATTTGTAAAATACTGAAATATTAATCGGTATGGTGTTTATTATTTATATTTTATATCCTATAAATATTTAAATACGTTTTATTGATTCTTCCATTTCATATTATTTGTTTCTATTCTGCTTTCATTTTTATCAATTCACTTGATTTTAATGGTTGTTTGGGCACAGGGGAAAATAATTTTTAGCTTTAGCTTATTTTTCCCACAGAAAACAACCATTTTGCTTATATCATTGAATTCTGTGCCCTTGATAACGTAATTCAATATATAAGCTTTTCAATTTTTGTCGGTGTCCACTTTTTCTTTTTTCTTCCATAATAATTCTTATAATATATATATATTTTTTTATATATACTTACAGCTTTAATTCATAATAATTGACGGTGGCAGGTTATGTTTAATTAATGGTTATATATATATATATATATATATATATATATATACTAGGGGGCGCTGCCCCCTGCAAGCTACGCTCGCCAACCCCCGTTCAGACACTGTAGAATCTAAAAGCACGCTAATCTGATCGATTTTAAAAAGATTAGAGAAGATTGAATTATACTGAAAAAACCTGTAGCGATCTCCCTGTGAACGGGTTTCCATTCAATTCCCTTTGATTGCAAAAATTTAAGGTACAATCAGTTGCTGTTAAGACATCCAATGGTTGTTTTCGTGTTTGGTTAAAGAAGATCGGTTAAACATTTAAAAAGAAGCTAAAATAAAATGGATTAAGTAAACAGAGTCTCTCGGTATTTTTTAACAGCGTTATAAAACGATTGACATAATACAATTACTAAAATTTGCTGCTTTAACCCCTTCAAGGGCGGTGGTTCATTTTTGGACCACTTAATTTTAATTCTTAAATGCCACATTAGCATCAGAATACTAGGAGGAAAATTTCCCTTTTATTAAGTAAGTGAACAAAAGCATTTTTGTATTTAGAAATTTGTATGTAAATTCTGGTGCCATTCACTGATTTCAAGATTTTACGAAGAGAAGTGCCTTGTCCGTGAAAGGGTTAAACGCATATTAATGTATTTATTATTTTAAAGTTTCCTTTCCCTTTTAATATACATGTATAAATACAATTTTCAGGACATAATTTTCAATATTTTCCTGCCTTTAACACGTACTCATTTAATAGTAATTTTAAAGTTTTATTTTTCTGTTTTTAATAGTCACGTGAAAATAAATTTTTAATTGTTAGGAAATATTATTCTTTGCGCTGTTTTTAAAATTGAAAACAATCTCTATAATAGTAGCCTAAGTCATGTGACTATCATCAACAGCTCCAGGGGGATCCCTTTAGCTTTTTATATTCCAGGCGGCCATTTTGGTACTTTAATGTTAGCCAGCCACAAGTGTGATAAGTCGCCGAATATTATTCTATCCCCATTATTTCGTTTATATTATAGTAGTCCAAGTCATGTAACTGCCATAAACAACGGGCTGATTCCTTTACTTTTCATAAGAAAGGTTTCCATTTTGATTAAAGAATCAAAATTATTTTTTCGAATAAAATTACATAAAAGTTGCCATGATCACAAAGCATTCCTGGTACTTTTATGTTAGCCAGGTAAAAATCTCGCCAATAGCTTTTTTTTTTAACTCGCCAGTTAGCAATTTTTTATTTTTCGAGTGGTAAATTAAAACGGTGCTACTTGGTTATCCCATCGACCAAAAATCTGTCGCCAAACTATAAGATTAAATGCCAATAATGGTTGATCGTAAATGTCACATTCACTTGACTTTAAGAAAGTTACACATGTTCACGCCATCAAGTGATTTGTATTCCGACGTTTTATTTGTATTTTTATTAATGTTATACTAATTTATTTGTTATTTGTTATTTAAAATTAAAAAAAATATGTCAATTTGTATAATTTGGCTATTTATTTAATTTGGCGAAATTGGTCGACTGGAGAAGTAATAACATTAAAACGTTGTTTTGAAGTGGAAATTAAATTTCATGATTTGTTGCATTGCCACATACGCACCGGGTTTGGCGTGATTTTCTTGACAATTTGGCGAAAACCTCGTTTTCAAATGCCTGTTACATATGTATTTTTAAATTATTTTCTGTTATTTTTAAAATGAAATAACAATAAATAAAAAAAAAAATTAATAACTATAGAACAAAACAATTTATAACATTTTTTGTAAATTAAAATAAAATAAATTCAAATAAACATTTATTACTAAATAAGCAACAATAGCCGGGTTACCATGTTAGGCAAAATAACGCCATTTTGGCGCCAATTAGGTACCCCGTTGCGTATATGACATCTGTGTCTAATATTTTTCTTTTCGTTTCGTTTTAAAAAAAGAATGAAGTAAAAGCCATTTATTTTAAAGGTTTCAATTTTAAATGAAAGTTTTGTATTAAATAAAATGATAATGAAATACAAATTGAATTCTGAATAAAAGTAACATGATGCATTTCTTAGCATACATTTAAGGGAGACCAAACTCGTCGCCAAATTAATTTAAAATAACCTTATCTAAAATAGGGAAAAAAAATATCTGTTATGATTAAAATTTGAGTTGCCATCATTAGAAAAAAAGTATTTAAAATTAGAAAAAAATTAATATTTCGAAAACTAATTCTAATTTTAAAATTCTAATACCAGTTTTGAGATCTGTGGATCAATACGGATTTTTGGTGTTAATTTCATCGCAAAGTATTTCATATTTTAGGAGAAATCGCCGTGAAACGTAATCAGTTGTTTAATCAGTCGTTTCATAGAATCGTTACATAAATTCGTTTCAATTTGATTCATTAGGATTTTACATATATAGGGTAGATATATATATATATATATATATGCTGCACATGTACTTTATTTTCTATAAGCTAATAAGAATTCATATTTATTGCGCAGTACGAGAATATTGCCTATCGAGTTTATTTTATATTTATTTTTTATGACTGTATAATTTTTGTTTTCCTTATAATTAAATAGAAAAAAATATTTTTTTTTGGAATATACTGTGTTTAAGCATTAAAGTACACATATAATTTATGTTTGAAATATTTGCACCTGTAAGGTTATGTTTCGCCTGAAATGTATTTTCACATTAATAAAATTTAAGAGAAAAATTAATATGATTGTGTCAACATGAAATAATTTTCACTCATTTTTCATTTCTTAATTCTAAAGTTTAGAATCGGAGCTTTTATTGAATATTGAACTATTTTTAAAATTGAATATTACGTAAAAAATATCTGCATTTGTTATTTGTAGAAATCATTTGTCATTTTAAAAATGTACTGTTCTACAATATAAAGATTTCAGTAATAAAATCTTCATACTGTTTTTTTGTATGAAGTCTTGTGAAAATGAAATGCGCGGCAATTTCTTTCTTTTCTGACGGGCCGTATATACAGGGTGAGTACAAATGTTGGACCCGGTTTTAAAAAATCATATTTTCGAAACTACTGCACATATTACAATAAGTGATACATGAATTTAAAGAGAAATATACCAAGTTTTTTTTTAGTTACAAATGTTCGATGCGTGACCGTCTTGTTACATGGCTGTATGATTTTTCTTTCTGACAGACTTCTCAGAGCTTTTATTATTCAAAACTCACTGTAGATGGCAGCACTAAAATCTGAAAAAAAAACCGTCTTTCTGATCAGAATTATTTACTGCTGATAAATTAGATTTATTAATTCATTGTAAATCATATTCTTTTTAACTCTTTTTTAATTTTAAAATTCTTATTGTGATTTTTATGTATCATGTATATTAATCATTGTCTTTTTCTCTTTAATAGATAATTTTTATTTTCTTTATTTTTTTTGTATTCGCTGCAGGGCTGTAGACGAATTCGTTCTATTATGATATTAGATTCTAAAGTTTGAAAAGCCAAATCTGATTCTATTAAAATGTGAAATATAAATCTTATTCTCCTTTATTAGTAGTAGTGAGTAAATTAATTTTACGTATTCAAATCTACAATATTCAACACAAGTCGTCAAAGGATCTTGAATTTTTTGATTAAGTTTTCGTAATTCATCTATCGCACGGCTGGATTCTGCAACGAGAAACCAAAAGTCTTTTAAATTTCATTCTGATTCTTGAAATAAAATCTTGATTCTATTAGTCTTGAAACTTTACAACGGCAGACGTCCAATTTTTAATCCAGTTCGTCCCAAACCCACACGCCCCATCCACCAGTGTGGAAGCTCCTCTTTGAAGTAACTAAGTACCTGCAAAGACCAATGAAATGGGGCTTCATCATGCTGAAACACAAAACCTACGCTTTCCTTAAGCGGGTGATGGTGATTTACCTTTAATCACATGGACACCAAGATCCCAAGACTTAAGACGATGTGATTTCTTTTTATGGGGTTACGTCAAAGACATTGTTTATATACTACCAGCGTCGAAAACAGTGCCAGAACTTAAAAAACACATCTGTGCTGCATTCAGAACCATTGACAGAGTGATGCTACAAAATGTCTGGAACGAACTGGATTAAAGATTGGATGTATGCCATGTAACAAGAGGGTCACACATGGAACATTTGTAACCGAAAAAAAACTTGGTATAGTTCTCTTTATATTCATGTATCACTTATTGTAATATGTGCAGTAGTTTTGAAAATGTGAGATTTTAAAATCTGGTCCATCATTTGTATTCACCCTGTATATTAGTTTAACAATAAAAACAGACCAGTTCGCGCGATGAATATGGAAGTTAATGAAATAATTTAAAAAAACGAAAATTCGCTTCTTACTTTGCATCGATAGTGTCAATTTTATGCGCCATAGAATTTAAGAATATTGAATTCAAATGAGCATTTTAATTAAATCAAGAGCTGTGAAAAGAACTAATAAAATAATTCAAAAATCCTTGAAAGAAAGAATCATCCGTGTTATGTTTAAGAAAATTTAATAATATCTAACTCAAATCCCATCCTTTTAATGCAATGAGAATAGACAGAAATTAATAAATAAAACGATAAAAAAATGCATGAAAGAAACACCCACTTTGTGTTCACTATATTATAAAAATATCTAGTTCAAATCTCCTGTATAATGCAATCAAAAGAGATAAAAATAAAGTAATTAAATAATTTTTTAAATATATGAAAGATGTGGTGGGGTTTTTTTTTCTTTTTTTGTTGCTAAAGATTAAAAAAAGCTGAAAGCAAACATACAATATGCGTGTTATAAACACCTATGTCATTTTAACAAAAATTAGTTCATTCATAAATATGAAGAAATCTGATAAATCGCATTTTATAAAAAAAGAGACCATCTGCTTTTGAAAAGGTAGCGATAATTATCTTTTCTATCTTCGAATGTTTTTTTCTCAAATTAGTTGCAAAAATAATGGAGCGTATGATCGATATCGAAAATAAATAATTTCTCTTTTACTTATCCTGAATTATTTTGGTTGTACAAAGAAAAACAAATATGGCGTTTGTTCGTTTTCTTCAAGAAATTGATTAACTCGTTTTCTGAGCTAAAATCACAAAACTGTAATAAAAATATATTAGAATATAAAAGAACAAGAAATGTAAACTTAAACATTTAATAGCTAATATTAGTTGCATGTTAAAATTAACCCCTTAACGGTCGCATTAAATTACGGTTTAAAAAATCTAATAGCTTATTGGCACCACTTTTTTGGAAAAGAAATATTCATCTTATTTAACGAGCTGCCAACATCTTACGCTTTTTCAGACCACAAAAAATTTATAGTAAATTTTACCTTTGTAAATCGCCGTAATCTGCCGATTAAATAAGGCAAAAATTTCTTTTAAATTTTTGTGGTCTGAAAAAGCGGAAGAGTTGGCAGCTAAGGCTAAAGTGATATCATTATAAAGCCAATCACACTATGTTATAAAACTGGTAGGAATAAAAAAAAATAGCCATTTTAAAAAAAAATAGCCTGGGAATATCACGGCAGCGATAATTAAGGGGTTAAAGCTTTATTTCCTGTTGTCCATTTTTAAAGAAACGATTTTTAACACTTGAATGCCCTATGGTAGCGTATTTGCTACGATCGGTGTTCCCGACTTAGGGGATTTTTCTATTCCAATATTCCATATTCACACCAGAAATTTATAAAAGGAATTTAAAATAGAAATTTTTGCTTTTTTTAACAGCAGGCATTTCGCTATTAAATGAACCGAAATTTGGTAGATAAAATTTCTGGTATGAATTCCAATTCCCTGAATGACGCAATTTATGGACCGCATTCTACCCTGTGAATTAGAGAGTTAAAGTCTGTCTTATTCTGTCTATTTTAACCCCTTGAACTGTTGGATATTATATATACCACTTAATTTTAATTCCCAAATGCCCCATTAGCACAAGGATTTAGGAATTTATTTTTTCTTTATATAACGTACGCGAAGAAAAGCTTTTACTTACTTTCATGTAAATTTGTTCATAAATACCGGTGTCATGCAATCATTATAACATTTTAGCATCAGACGTACTTTGCCCCTGAATGGGTTAAGAAAAATAATATCATTACTCTTTGATATGTGATAACTGCAGTTAAAGGTTCTGTGCGAAGCTATGTCTAATAGTTAAAAATGTATTAAAATTGTTTTTTTTAATCAGTGGTATAAAATCAACATTAACTATTAACAATAAATATGTTGCATTTCCAATAATGTCTACATAATTGAGTTTTTTTTTTTAAATTATTAATTTCATTTTTACTTTGCAAACATAAAGTGTAAGGAAATCATAGTAATCAATATTTGTGTGTGTATATATGTGAGTCAACACGATTTCTCTCATATCGTACTTCCAATTTGTCGAATATGTTATAAACCACTGTCGCAGTAACCGTGTACATTTTCGTACACATCAGTCATCGGATTAAGTATTTAATACATTTTTAAAGCATTTTCAAACAATTTTGCTATAGATTCTATAGGAAAAATCAGCAAGTAATTGTAATACAGTATAAGCCATAAATATTGACACGGTGTAATCAAACAAATATAGCGCAGAAGATAATGTCTCCAATGTCAAAACGGGAGTTCGAAAGTTCGAATCCAGCGAATTCCATTTTGTCAAAAATTCATATTATTTTATGGACACGAACATCAGTGTTCTGAAAGTGGAGTAGAGCAACTCCGCATTTTTTTTAATAAAGTTATTAGTTCACATTCGAAAATTTTGAGATATTTCAATATATTTATAACTACGAAGATGTATATCTAACAAGCAGTACTTCCGATTTGGCGAATGTGTTATAAACCACTATCGTAATAACCGTATACATTTTCGTAAAAATTAGCCTTTGAGTTAGGTATTTAATCCAATGGCTGATTTTTACCAACCATTTTGCAACAGATTTTATAGGAAAAATCACCAAACAATTGTAACACGGTATAAGAGATAAATATTGTGGCGATGCAATCAAGCAATAATAGCGCAGAAGATAAAGTCTCCAATGTCAAAACGGGACGTCGAAATTTCGAATCCACCCATTTCCATTTTGTTAGAAATTAGTATTACTGTATGGACACGAACATCAGTGTTCAGAAAGTGAAGTACAGTCTCTACATATCTTTTTTTATAAAGTTATTAGGACATATTAGAAATTGTTGAGATATATAAATATAATTATAACTAAGAACATGTATATCCTCTATTTAAAAAATATGATAACGCATAGCTGCCAACTTTTACGCATTCTTCGTACCACTAAAAGTTTATAGTATATATTGCCTTATTTAATCGTCGAAATCTCACGGTTAAGCAAGGCCAAAATCTCTACTAAAATTTAGTGGTAGCAAAAAAGCGTAAAAGTTGGCAGCTGCGATAACGGAAAACTGGCATTGATCTTTTTATCCAAGAAAAGTAAAAGAATTTTATTTTTTTAAATAAAATGCTGTCCTTTTTTCAACACCCTTTTTTAAAACCTTTTTTCAACAACAACAACAAAATTTCTATATATACACTATATTGCCATTAATAACCGGCAACTTTCAATTTTAGACATTTTGTCGAATATTTAGAAATATACTTGGCAGATGATTCTGTAATTTCAGGATTGAAAAGAATAGGTATGACCTCATATTTACCAATGTCGATTTGATAAGGGGGGCAATTAGGGGGGCAACAAAAAATCAAAGAAAAAATAATACTTGGGATCACCCTGTAAAATAAAATGCACGAAATGATCTAATGCTACCGAATATAAATAAACAGACATTGTGCAATATGTGTATTTTTTGTGTAAGAATAGCACGTATATTAATACAGATATAGCGATTTCTTTAAGAAAATTTAAAAATTCTTGCATGTTTTTTGCTTATAACATGCAGGGTTTTCAACCAAATTTAACGCTGGTTTCAGAAAAATTGACAAAATATAGTAGAAACAATATAGTTTATCTGGAATATAAATATATTAAATACTTTAGGAAATATGAGCAGTTGTATGAAATAATTTTTATCTGCGCATGCGCGAACGATAGCTAGGATCATTTTACATAATTTAATAGTCAACTCTATGGAGCAACTTATTAAAAAAATCTAGTCAAATATCGTAAAAATTCAGAAAGATATCGACGTTGAAGTGAGCAAATTTTTAGTTGTTGTCTAAAAGCAGCTGAATGGTAAGGGATTTTACACAAATTGTCATTTTTTTATTAACTGACTTTCACAAAAAAGTTAGTGTTTAGTGAGTATCAACGAGTGGATTTGGAAAAAAATGCTTCGATTCTGATACTTCTTTTGATCATGGTATAGGTTCGTTCTGGTGGTTATCCAAGAACTAAAGCATCAATAAAAAATGAAAAAAAAATGAAAATTAAAAATGACACTTTGTGGAAAATCCCTTATCATTCAGCTACTTTTAGAGAACTACTCAAATTTTGCTCACTCTAACGCCGATATTTTTCTGAATATTTACGATATTTGACCTTATTTTTTTAATAAGTTACTGCATAGAGTTGACTATTAAATTATGTAAAATGATCCTTGTTATCGTTCGCGCATGCGCAGATAAAAATTATTTCATACAACTGCTCATATTTCCTAAAATATTTAATATATTTATATTCCAATTGCACTATATTGTTTCTACTATATTTTGTCAATTTTTCTGAAACCGGCGTTAAATTGATTGAAAACCCTGCGTGTTGTAAGCAAAAAACATGCAAGAATTTTTAATTTTTTTTTTAATAAATCGCTATATCTCTATTAATATACAGGCTATTCTTACACAAAAGAATACACATATTGCACAAGGTCTGTTTATTTATATTCGGCAGCTATAGATCATTTCGTGAATTTTATTTTAGAGGGTGGCCCCAGTTATTTTTTTCGTTGATTTTTTGTTGTCCCCCTAGTTGCTCCCCTTATCAAATCGACATTCTAAATATGAGGTAATACCTGTTCTTTTCAATCCTGAAATTCCAGAAGAATCTGTCAAGTATATTTCTAAATATTCGACAAAATGTCTAAAATTGAAAGTTGTCGGTCTTTAAGGGCGATATAGTATATAATATATTGTGATATTTTACATGCACTCCATTTATAAAAGAACGAATGGCGTCACGCCCTCTTTTACTATAATTACCGTTTAATGCAGGGCTCGCTGCGTTTCTAAGTTTCTATTCCTTTTCTACCATTAACTTAAAACTAGAGTTTACTTGTAAGATTCTTTCACACCCACAATTAAAATTGATCTGCAATTTGACTGTCTCATACTAATGATAGCAAAGGTATGAAATTAAAAAAAGGTCTATTCTGTTTTCTTGTACCTTACGAAAAGAACTCAACGATGGCTGTAGCATGAAGTTATAACTCATGAAAGAAAAGCAAAAACTATCATTTTAATTAGAATATTGTTTTACGCGATTTATCCTGTTATATAGAGAATCTATATATTAAATTTGATTTTAACGTTTAAAACTTCAACAACAACAGCCTATTTGTATGACATATAAATGATCAGTATGCTAAAACAACTTTAAATTATATAAATTTGAATGATTCGTTAGTTTGCTATAGTTTTTATGAAAATTGGACGAACCATTGTTTTAGGTGGTGCAGGATACAAAAATCTTCTCATTTTCTAAAAGACATTTAAAGCATTAAAATTTTCCCTTGTTTTTTCTGCATAAAATGACGTTTAAATTAAGTTTCTATATTGACTAGAACAGGAAATATTATTTTCTTAGTTTTGGTTTGTTTTCAAAACCTAGCTTTGAAGCAATGGTTGTCATGGAAACGACTTCTTGTGAAAATGTGTTTTCTTCATGATTGGTTTTTTTTCGCCATTTCTCGTATTTAAATTGTTATAAGACAAGGATCGCTAAAGATAAATGGTTCATGCTTGGAACATGTCTTTTTTAATTGTTTTACTTTATTTTTGTTTCAGCAATTAAAAAAAAAAATATATATATATATATTTACTTTTGGAAATACGATTTTTTTAAGTTACATAATTTAATTTTAACTAATATTATTTAATAAAAAAAATAATATTTAAAAAAAGGCTGAATCAAAATTAAAACTTATATATTTCTGCTTATTTAAATGAGAGAAAAATTGCAGTTCTACAAGTAGTATTTCGAGTTATAATGATTTTAAATTATCAACATTTTTAATAAATTTTAAATAAAAAAAAATTTGAGAAGTTCTATCATGTGATTTTGTTTGCAAGTGATATGGTTAAGCATCACAAAAAATTAAAAATTTTAACTCAATAAATAAAAATTATTTTAAACATGTCCCGAACCTCTTTGTAAAAGAGTTTATTTAATTACTCATACAGTGAAAATTAAAAAAGTATGTGTTTAATTTTTAATTGAATGAAACGTTGTACTTAAAAAAAAATGCAACAAGATGAATCTAATGAAAACAATAATAAGATTTTATTTGGAGATTTTCCAAACTCGTATAAAAATAAATATATATGTTATATAAAAATTTTTACTTTTACTATTCATTTAAATTATTCTAAATTGCCGGCATATTCATTATTTCCTTTTTTTAATATGCTTTATTATTTATTTCTAGCTAAATTCCTATATTTTTAAAACGCGTATCTTAATAATAGATTTATTCCAAAACGTAATCTAAACTTTTAATCCCTTCGTTAATTTTTATCGTCTAACAAACTGTAAAGTTCTGAACGCAGTTACCTATTTTTCGAATATTTATCAAAGCCATTTTTACTTTTTTATTCTATTTCATATCTTTTTCCCGCCAGCTGGGAGACAACCTTTTCACATCGAAATCATTCAATTAGTGGCGCTGGGATTCTTTCCTGTGACGTTTCTTGATCGCTCACCATTGGCTGAGTGTCGGATCCCAGTTTCACTTCCAGGCTCGTTCGTGATTTTCGTTGGTTTAGCTTGAAGTTTTCATTTCAATCGGAATTCCTCCGCGCATTCTCATAAATAGCGAGAGCATGAGCTCAGAACGAGAGATTTTTGTGCTGTGATTGTTTACATAACCTGTTACCCGGTGTCCTTAGCCATGTAGAATATTCATTTCGTAAATTAACATCTATTTAGCATGAGTAACTAGTTTATGCTAGTGAGTGCTAGTTTAAGCTAGTGATTATGCTACGAGTGGAATGCTCTGATTTCTCATCTGCGGGAATTGTTCAGTGTTGGTATGTTCTGATGGAATAAACAGTTGTTCTATGACTACGTTTCCATGTGTTTAATTGGGAAAACCCCATATTTCTTCATACGCCTTTTTTCGCCACTCACGCTGCCTTGTTTTCATAATGAAATAATGTTTGATTGGACTATACCAATATTATCATCGCTCTACAGCTGCTATATTTTCACAGAGTTGATACCTCCGCTAGCAGCGCTTGTGCTAAGTGGTACGATTGCTTACAACATCACCAACGGCTGATTAAAATGTGGTGTGACTCCAGTAATACGTAATAAGCACGATGTGATATTTCAACTACACCCATTTAATTGTTTCGTAACAAGAACCCGGCGTAGGATAATGTCGACCTACTCTACTTTACACTTCTAAAAGGAAATAATGAATATGCCGGCAATTTAGAATAATTTAAATGAATAGTAAAAGTAAAAATTTTTATATAACAATATCCCCCCTCTCTAAAAAACGGTGAACTGGTGGCTCCGTGACCCACATGTTCATTGGGGAAAAGCATGAACTCGAATTACAATAGTGTTACCCGGGGTCCTTAGCCATGTAGAATATTCATTTCGTAAATTAACATCTATTTAGCATGAGTAACTAGTTTATGCTCGAGTGGAATGCTCTGATTTCTCATCTGCGGGAATTGTTCAGTGTTGGTATGTTCTGATGGAATAAACAGTTGTTCTATGACTACGTTTCCATGTGTTTAATTGGGAAAACCCCATATTTCTTCATACGCCTTTTTTCGCCACTCACGCTGCCTTGTTTTCATAAAGAAATAATAAGTGTTTGATTGGACTATACCAATATTATCATCGCTCTACAGCTGCTATATTTTCACAGAGTTGATACCTCCGCTAGCAGTGCTTGTGCTAAGTGGTACGATTGCTTACAACATCACCAACGGCTGATTAAAATGTGGTGTGACTCCAGTAATACGTAATAAGCACGATGTGATATTTCAACTACACCCATTAACCCTCCAAGCGTCTTGCAAAAGGGTAACATTGTAATGTTGTTTTCTTTGCATTTTGTTTTAAATGCTAAGAAAATATGATTCTTTCAACATTATAAAAAAAAATTCAATCACAAATATGAATGTAATCCTTGAGAGTATTAATCTTTCCTCAATGTATTTAAAATTCATTAAATCTACAGAATTATATTATCTTAAATATCGCTTGTATTGCTGTGAAACCTGGAGCTTAGTGAACGGAATATTACGCCCCAAACACTTAGAGGGTTAAATTGTTTCGTAACAAGAACCCGGCGTAGGATAATGTCGACCTACTCTACTTTACACTTCTAAAAGGAAATAATGAATATGCCGGCAATTTAGAATAATTTAAATGAATAGTAAAAGTAAAAATTTTTATATAACAATATCCCCCCTCTCTAAAAAACGGTGAACTGGTGGCTCCGTGACCCACAAGTTCATTGGGGGAAAAGCATGAACTCGAATTACAATAGTGTTACACGGGGTCCTTAGCCATGTAGAATATTCATTTCGTAAATTAACATCTATTTAGCATGAGTAACTAGTTTATGCTCGAGTGGAATGCTCTGATTTCTCATCTGCGGGAATTGTTCAGTGTTGGTATGTTCTGATGGAATAAACAGTTGTTCTATGACTACGTTTCCATGTGTTTAATTGGGAAAACCCCATATTTCTTCATACGCCTTTTTTCGCCACTCACGCTGCCTTGTTTTCATAATGAAATAATAAGTGTTTGATTGGACTATACCAATATTATCATCGCTCTACAGCTGCTATATTTTCACAGAGTTGATACCTCCGCTAGCAGTGCTTGTGCTAAGTGGTACGATTGCTTACAACATCACCAACGGCTGATTAAAATGTGGTGTGACTCCAGTAATACGTAATAAGCACGATGTGATATTTCAACTACACCCATTTAATTGTTTTGTAACAAGAACCCGGCGTAGGATAATGTCGACCTACTCTACTTTACACTTCTAAAAGGAAATAATGAATATGCCGGCAATTTAGAATAATTTAAATGAATAGTAAAAGTAAAAATTTTTATATAACAATATCCCCCCTCTCTAAAAAACGGTGAACTGGTGGCTCCGTGACCCACAAGTTCATTGGGGAAAAGCATGAACTCGAATTACAATAGTGTTACCCGGTGTCCTTAGCCATGTAGAATATTCATTTCGTAAATTAACATCTATTTAGCATGAGTAACTAGTTTATGCTCGAGTGGAATGCTCTAATTTCTCATCTGCGGGAATTGTTCAGTGTTGGTATGTTCTGATGGAATAAACAGTTGTTCTATGACTACGTTTCCATGTGTTTAATTGGGAAAACCCCATATTTCTTCATACGCCTTTTTTCGCCACTCACGCTGCCTTGTTTTCATAATGAAATAATGTTTGATTGGACTATACCAATATTATCATCGCTCTACAGCTGCTATATTTTCACAGAGTTGATACCTCCGCTAGCAGTGCTTGTGCTAAGTGGTACGATTGCTTACAACATCACCAACGGCTGATTAAAATGTGGTGTGACTCCAGTATTACGTAATAAGCACGATGTGATATTTCAACTACACCCATTAAATTGTTTCGTAACAAGAACCCGGCGTAGGATAATGTCGACCTACACTACTTTACACTTCTAAAAGTAAATAATGAATATGCCGGCAATTTAGAATAATTTAAATGAATAGTAAAAGTAAAAATTTTTATATAACAATATTCCCCCCTCTCTAAAAAACGGTGAACTGGTGGCTCCGTGACCCACAAGTTCATTGGGGGAAAAGCATGAACTCGAATTACAATAGTGTTACACGGGGTCCTTAGCCATGTAGAATATTCATTTCGTAAATTAACATCTATTTAGCATGAGTAACTAGTTTATGCTCGAGTGGAATGCTCTGATTTCTCATCTGCGGGAATTGTTCAGTGTTGGTATGTTCTGATGGAATAAACAGTTGTTCTATGACTACGTTTCCATGTGTTTAATTGGGAAAACCCCATATTTCTTCATACGCCTTTTTTCGCCACTCACGCTGCCTTGTTTTCATAATGAAATAATAAGTGTTTGATTGGACTATACCAATATTATCATCGCTCTACAGCTGCTATATTTTCACAGAGTTGATACCTCCGCTAGCAGTGCTTGTGCTAAGTGGTACGATTGCTTACAACATCACCAACGGCTGATTAAAATGTGGTGTGACTCCAGTAATACGTAATAAGCACGATGTGATATTTCAACTACACCCATTAACCCTCCAAGCGTCTTGCAAAAGGGTAACATTGTAATGTTGTTTTCTTTGCATTTTGTTTTAAATGCTAAGAAAATATGATTCTTTCAACATTATAAAAAAAAATTCAATCACAAATATGAATGTAATCCTTGAGAGTATTAATCTTTCCTCAATGTATTTAAAATTCATTAAATCTACAGAATTATATTATCTTAAATATCGCTTGTATTGCTGTGAAACCTGGAGCTTAGTGAACGGAATATTACGCCCCAAACACTTAGAGGGTTAAATTGTTTCGTAACAAGAACCCGGCGTAGGATAATGTCGACCTACTCTACTTTACACTTCTAAAAGGAAATAATGAATATGCCGGCAATTTAGAATAATTTAAATGAATAGTAAAAGTAAAAATTTTTATATAACAATATCCCCCCTCTCTAAAAAACGGTGAACTGGTGGCTCCGTGACCCACAAGTTCATTGGGGGAAAAGCATGAACTCGAATTACAATAGTGTTACACGGGGTCCTTAGCCATGTAGAATATTCATTTCGTAAATTAACATCTATTTAGCATGAGTAACTAGTTTATGCTCGAGTGGAATGCTCTGATTTCTCATCTGCGGGAATTGTTCAGTGTTGGTATGTTCTGATGGAATAAACAGTTGTTCTATGACTACGTTTCCATGTGTTTAATTGGGAAAACCCCATATTTCTTCATACGCCTTTTTTCGCCACTCACGCTGCCTTGTTTTCATAATGAAATAATAAGTGTTTGATTGGACTATACCAATATTATCATCGCTCTACAGCTGCTATATTTTCACAGAGTTGATACCTCCGCTAGCAGTGCTTGTGCTAAGTGGTACGATTGCTTACAACATCACCAACGGCTGATTAAAATGTGGTGTGACTCCAGTAATACGTAATAAGCACGATGTGATATTTCAACTACACCCATTAAATTGTTTCGTAACAAGAACCCGGCGTAGGATAATGTCGACCTACTCTACTTTACACTTCTAAAAGGAAATAATGAATATGCCGGCAATTTAGAATAATTTAAATGAATAGTAAAAGTAAAAATTTTTATATAACAATATCCGCCCTCTCTAAAAAACGGTGAACTGGTGGCTCCGTGACCCACAAGTTCATTGGGGAAAAGCATGAACTCGAATTACAATAGTGTTACCCGGTGTCCTTAGCCATGTAGAATATTCATTTCGTAAATTAACATCTATTTAGCATGAGTAACTAATTTATGCTCGAGTGGAATGCTCTGATTTCTCATCTGCGGGAATTGTTCAGTGTTGGTATGTTCTGATGGAATAAACAGTTGTTCTATGACTACGTTTCCATGTGTTTAATTGGGAAAACCCCATATTTCTTCATACGCCTTTTTTCGCCACTCACGCTGCCTTGTTTTCATAATGAAATAATGTTTGATTGGACTATACCAATATTATCATCGCTCTACAGCTGCTATATTTTCACAGAGTTGATACCTCCGCTAGCAGTGCTTGTGCTAAGTGGTACGATTGCTTACAACATCACCAACGGCTGATTAAAATGTGGTGTGACTCCAGTAATACGTAATAAGCACGATGTGATATTTCATCTACACCCATTAAATTGTTTCGTAACAAGAACCCGGCGTAGGATAATGTCGACCTACACTACTTTACACTTCTAAAAGTAAATAATGAATATGCCGGCAATTTAGAATAATTTAAATGAATAGTAAAAGTAAAAATTTTTATATAACAATATTCCCCCTCTCTAAAAAATGGTGGACTGGTGGCTCCGTGACCCACAAGTTCATTGGGGGAAAGCATGAACTCGAATTACAATAGTGTTACCCGGGGTCCTTAGCCATGTAGAATATTCATTTCGTAAATTAACATCTATTTAGCATGAGTAACTAGTTTATGCTCGAGTGGAATGCTCTGATTTCTCATCTGCGGGAATTGTTCAGTGTTGGTATGTTCTGATGGAATAAACAGTTGTTCTATGACTACGTTTCCATGTGTTTAATTGGGAAAACCCCATATTTCTTCATACGCGTTTTTTCGCCACTCACGCTGCCTTGTTTTCATAATGAAATAATAAGTGTTTGATTGGACTATACCAATATTATCATCGCTCTACAGCTGCTATATTTTCACAGAGTTGATACCTCCGCTAGCAGTGCTTGTGCTAAGTGGTACGATTGCTTACAACATCACCAACGGCTGATTAAAATGTGGTGTGACTCCAGTAATACGTAATAAGCACGATGTGATATTTCAACTACACCCATTTAATTGTTTTGTAACAAGAACCCGGCGTAGGATAATGTCGACCTACTCTACTTTACACTTCTAAAAGGAAATAATGAATATGCCGGCAATTTAGAATAATTTAAATGAATAGTAAAAGTAAAAATTTTTATATAACAATATCCCCCCTCTCTAAAAAACGGTGAACTGGTGGCTCCGTGACCCACAAGTTCATTGGGGAAAAGCATGAACTCGAATTACAATAGTGTTACCCGGTGTCCTTAGCCATGTAGAATATTCATTTCGTAAATTAACATCTATTTAGCATGAGTAACTAGTTTATGCTCGAGTGGAATGCTCTAATTTCTCATCTGCGGGAATTGTTCAGTGTTGGTATGTTCTGATGGAATAAACAGTTGTTCTATGACTACGTTTCCATGTGTTTAATTGGGAAAACCCCATATTTCTTCATACGCCTTTTTTCGCCACTCACGCTGCCTTGTTTTCATAATGAAATAATAAGTGTTTGATTGGACTATACCAATATTATCATCGCTCTACAGCTGCTATATTTTCACAGAGTTGATACCTCCGCTAGCAGTGCTTGTGCTAAGTGGTACGATTGCTTACAACATCACCAACGGCTGATTAAAATGTGGTGTGACTCCAGTATTACGTAATAAGCACGATGTGATATTTCAACTACACCCATTAAATTGTTTCGTAACAAGAACCCGGCGTAGGATAATGTCGACCTACACTACTTTACACTTCTAAAAGTAAATAATGAATATGCCGGCAATTTAGAATAATTTAAATGAATAGTAAAAGTAAAAATTTTTATATAACAATATTCCCCCCTCTCTAAAAAACGGTGAACTGGTGGCTCCGTGACCCACAAGTTCATTGGGGGAAAAGCATGAACTCGAATTACAATAGTGTTACACGGGGTCCTTAGCCATGTAGAATATTCATTTCGTAAATTAACATCTATTTAGCATGAGTAACTAGTTTATGCTCGAGTGGAATGCTCTGATTTCTCATCTGCGGGAATTGTTCAGTGTTGGTATGTTCTGATGGAATAAACAGTTGTTCTATGACTACGTTTCCATGTGTTTAATTGGGAAAACCCCATATTTCTTCATACGCCTTTTTTCGCCACTCACGCTGCCTTGTTTTCATAATGAAATAATAAGTGTTTGATTGGACTATACCAATATTATCATCGCTCTACAGCTGCTATATTTTCACAGAGTTGATACCTCCGCTAGCAGTGCTTGTGCTAAGTGGTACGATTGCTTACAACATCACCAACGGCTGATTAAAATGTGGTGTGACTCCAGTAATACGTAATAAGCACGATGTGATATTTCAACTACACCCATTAAATTGTTTCGTAACAAGAACCCGGCGTAGGATAATGTCGACCTACACTACTTTACACTTCTAAAAGTAAATAATGAATATGCCGGCAATTTAGAATAATTTAAATGAATAGTAAAAGTAAAAATTTTTATATAACAATATTCCCCCCTCTCTAAAAAACGGTGAACTGGTGGCTCCGTGACCCACAAGTTCATTGGGGAAAAGCATGAACTCGAATTACAATAGTGTTACCCGGGGTCCTTAGCCATGTAGAATATTCATTTCGTAAATTGACATCTATTTAGCATGAGTAACTAGTTTATGCTCGAGTGGAATTCTCTGATTTCTCATCTGCGGGAATTGTTCAGTGTTGGTATGTTCTGATGGAATAAACAGTTGTTCTATGACTACGTTTCCATGTGTTTAATTGGGAAAACCCCATATTTCTTCATACGCCTTTTTTCGCCACTCACGCTGCCTTGTTTTCATAATGAAATAATAAGTGTTTGATTGGACTATACCAAGATTATCATCGCTCTACAGCTGCTATATTTTCACAGAGTTGATACCTCCGCTAGCAATGCTTGTGCTAAGTGGTAGGATTGCTTACAACATCACCAACGGCTGATTAAAATGTGGTATGACTCCAGTAATACGTAATAAGCACGATGTGATATTTCAACTACACCCATTAAATTGTTTCGTAACATATATACGATTTCTGAGGAAAATTTCAATATTACAGCAGCATACAAAATCATAATAAAAGATCGGCCATCATTTAAATTTTAGAACTGTACATTTTGCCATCTGTAGGCTAATTTCTAAAATAATGACATACTGACGTAAAGATACCGACCATATCGGAGATTTTGACAGTTATCAGATCCAGTTGCATTAACGTTATAAGTAGAGTTTTTATGGAAAGTGTGTTCACTCGCAAGTAAATTTCGCCGATTAATGAATCCTTTGTAGGTCCACCTGAATACACAGCATTGCTTTGATATAGTTCTTCATACTTTCTTTAATTTTAACTGTTAGTAATTATTAACTGTAAACATGACATAGAGTTTTCCGGTCATTTGAATGTTATTGCACTGATGAGGGGCTAAAACTTAGCCCAAAACGTTTGCATTTTTAAATGTATATATATTTATGTAATTTTTACTTGTATGGCTGATGAATTGTAATTTTTCTTGTTTTTTTTTAACCACGATGTATGTTTGTACAAATATGTATGTATGGGGCATTCTGTCAATCTTTTGACTTTTGAGAAAAAAAAATCTGGCGAAATGAAACTTGCTAAAATAACATTTTAATCTGATAGACGAATGCTATAATGATTCAAAATAAAGAAAAAATGGTCAGCAGCGAAAAAAAAATTATTTAACTAAGGTTTCAGTTAAACTTGCGAGTTTAATTTTCCTTACCATTTTACCACTATAACTTTTTATTTTCTTCTAATTTTTTACTTATAATGAATTTTCATAGTATCCACAGGATATTCAAATAAGAAATAATGACAATGTAGTATTTTTAGCGCAAAATTTTGGTATATTGTCTTAAAGGGTGTTAAAGAAGGGACGGTAATGTAAAAAAAAGGGACAAAAGGGGGAAAAGGAACAAAATGGGGAAAAAAGGGACAAAATGGGGAAAAAACGGACGGTAAGGATGGAACAGAGAGGAAACTTACCACCTATTTTAAGCAGATCATGTTAAGACTAAGTGGTAGCGAAAATGTTCAATGATTTTTAGAAACAGTTATTTACATTGGATTAAATTAAAAAAAAAATTAATTTACCTCGGAAATTGCAGGATTAAACCTTGCGGACGGTAAGACTACCAATAAAGCCACGGTGCTTGAAATTGATATTTAAATGCTTATTTATATTCTGCAGTAAATTTCCTGTCAAAGAATTTTAGATATTCTTTCTCTAGCATACTTCTGTATGAGCAAAAACTTGAAAAAAATTTCGTCGCTGCATCTGAAGTGATTTTCTGTATCATTTTAGAAGAGGGATGGTAAAAAATCTAAAACCCAGGGACGGAGTTCAAAAAATAATATTAACCCTAAAAATGTGTGCATGTTAATTTTTAGCTACATATTTATATAAAACAATAGTTCCAGTTTCAGAAAAAAATTACATAGAGTTATTTTTATTGAAACAATTTTATCCAGACAGCTCCAAACTTCAAAAGTCCTTCCGGCCAGTGCCGGGAGGAATAGGTAGCTTTCATATTCCTTATTTTTTAAAAGCCAGCTTATATTATTCAAACACACGGAGCTGAAATTAGTGGAACCCGATTATATAAGATTAAATACTAATTTATGTCAATAATGAATATGAATGAGAATTTTGCCAAATTAGTCAGCGTTATCAGAGCTGGTTTTATTAAAGTGATTTATATTTTGTCACCAAATTTGCTGATATCCCGAATTATATTAATAATTATATTAACCCGAATTATCGGTGATAGCTCGCCATTTTAAAACAACATAATGGGTGCAACAAAGCTCAGCAATGAACTTAGTAGAGACCTTAGTAATTCCTGTGCACAAGCTTACTCAGATCTAAATCGTTTGATATATAAGAGTTCTGTTGCAGGCAAAAAATCAGATTTTTCAAAATGTCACACACATTCGAAATTGAAACTGCTATATCTCGGCCTTTTATTTAGATAAAGGCAAAACAAAAAATGATCCGGAATCTTTGTAACAAGTTGAAACACATAAGAAAAAATCTTTTTCAATTTCTAATTTTTTTGTACCTCAATTTAAATTAATTTTTTTTTAAATTTTTAAATGGCCGCCATTTTGAAACAAGATGGCGGATGAGGCTGGCAAACGAACTCGGTCGAGACATTGCTATGTACTATGCACATTCTTTGTCACATCCAAATCGGTTCATAAATACGTGTATTATGGCGTGACAAAAATCAGATCTTTTCAAAATGTCAGCCATGCTAGAAATTCAAAGTGCTATAACTCAGTCATTTTTTAACCCCTTGAGGGGCAAGCAATTACGTTTGTGAAATGCTCAATTCCCACCGGAATCTTTGAAAAATTCTATTTCAAAATAAGTAAAAGCAATTTTACGGCTTTTTTCCACCAAAGTTAGAAAAGTAAAATTTAATAAAATTTTTCTGGTGTAAAACTTCATTAATCGTAGGTGGTATATAATATATACCGGTGCCCCTCAAAGGGTTAAGATATAGACGAAACAAAAAATGCTCCAGAATCTTTGTATCAAGCTGAAACACATAAGAAAAAAATCTTTTTCAATTTATATTTTTTTTGTTCTTCATTTTAAATTTAATTTTTTTTTAATTTTAAATGGCCGACATTTTGAAACAAGATGGCGTATAAAGCTGGCCAACGAATTCGGTCGAGACATTCCTATGTACTATGCACATTCCTTGTCACATCCAAATCGGTTCATAAAAACGCATATTATCGCGTGACGAAAATCAGATCGTTTCAAAATGTCAGCCATGCTAAAAATTCAAAGGGCTATAACTCAGCCATTTTTTAAGACATAGACGAAACAAAAAATGCTCCGGAATCTTTGTATCAAGCTCAAACACATAAGGAAAAATCTTTTTCAATTTCTAATTATTTTGTACCTCACTTTTAATTTTTTTTTTTAAATTTTTAAATGGCCGCCATTTTTAAACAAGATGGCGGATGAGGCTGGCCAACGAACTCGGTCGAGACATTGCTATGTACTATGCACACTCTTTGTCACATTCAAATCGGTTCATAAATACGTGTATTATCACGTGACAAAAATCAGATAGTTTCAAAATGTCAGCCATGGTAGAAATTCAAAGTGCTATAACTCAGCCATTTTTTAAGATATAGACTAAACAAAAAATGCTCCAGAATCTTTGTATCAAGACCAAGCACATAAGAAAAAAATGTTTTCAATGTCTAATTTTTTTGTGCCTCATTTTAAATTTTAATTTTTAAAATTTTTTTTAATGGCCGCCATTTTCAAACAAGATGGTAGATGAAGCTGGCCAACGAACTCGGTCCAGACATTGGTGTGTACTATGTCGGTTCATAAATACGAGAGTTACAGTATGACAAAGATCAGATATATCTATATATACATATATATATATGTGTGTGTGTGTGGATATATATAAATATATAGATATATCAATTTTGAACGGAGGTTGGTTTCGGGGTCTAGGGGTCATGATCGGTAAAAATATACCAAAATTTTTCGAAATCGTTTTCCTCCGAACGGCTGCAATAGGTAGCATTTTGTAATGAAAGGTACCTAAAATCAGCATCAGGGACACGGGACGGTAGATGAGTTTTCCATGTGTTTGGACCCCCAACATCGTCCAAAACTTATTTATCTAGTTAATATTGTTGTGCAATCATGCATTGGGATGTTCCCAAGGATATGAACAACAACAAAAAAAAAAAAAAACACAAAAGTGTATTAAATAAAAAATTATTATTCAGGGACATGAAAGTTAAAAGATTGTGAGAATGTCCCATATATATTTAAATAATTGAAAAATACTGTATAGAAATATGTTACATTTCATTAAATAAATTATTTGGTGGAAATACGCTTTTTAGCCCCCGGTTTGCTATTTCTTTCTCCCACCTATTAATATGTCGTCGCCAAAAAGCAACGTTCCGTTGTATAAGCCAACCGTAAAACAAAGCAGATGTATCATTGTACGGAATAACCTCTATTGCAATATTTTAAAGTTCTAAGCATCACATATTTTCAATTTTTATACCGTCGTATTGAAAAAAAAGTACTTTTAAATGCAGTTTGTTTGAAAACTGCATTTCCATTCATTTTTGAGATATATTTTTTTGTAGTTTTTAGCACCATTTGTTTAATTTTGGCAACTCAAGTACTCAATTTCTGTTGAAAGCAAAGGAAAAATAGTTGAAAAATATCAATGATACCTATTTGTTGCCATTTTCTCATAAAAACTGAAAACAAATGTATTTAAAATACGTGTTATTTTGAAAAAAAATATATAAATAAATAATTTCTAATAAAACATGGAGCTATTATAAACTAAAGTTAATTTTAAGTATCTATATTAATATTACAAACAAATGAAAGCATAGGAACCAGAGGTAGACGATTCTTTTTGTCCAGTTTCTTGAATGACGAAATCTCTTTTTTTGGATTTGTGTATTATTCAGCGATAGTCACGTCCAATGCATATTTTACTGTAGATGTTGTTTAAGACTGGATCGTAAATGAGGAATTCTGAAGCGGATGCGGATGACGTCATTTTATATAAAATAAAAGCGTGTGTTTTAAGTCTTAAAACTGAACTATTTATATTTATATACATCTATATTTTTTTTTCATCGGGGGCGACACAAAATTCTGAAAAAGCAGAATTCCTGTTTTTTAGTTATTATTATTATTTAGTGGGCCTAACATCACTCACAGGAAGGTTTGGCTCAGTTTACGGAATTATGGGAAATACCGCTCTTTAAAGTTTAAACGCTGTAAAAAAAGAGGAAACATATAACCTACTTATATGCAGCAAATTTACATGCTTTTATATGTCAAACACAAATTGCGTGTTATGCTATAAAAAATTCGTCACACATCGCCAGCCATTGCTTTTCATGGAAAACAAAATGTTTTGAATGTTAAAAGTATTTAACGCAAATCTTATATAGTTATTCACATATCAGGGTGTATCGATAAGTTTTGCCTATTATATAGAAATAATTGAGTGAAATTTATGAAATTGCTACATTGTATTAGTCATTTTCTATATAGTCATCGGGCATAGTAACACATTTCTACAAACGGTATTTCAAAGACAGGGACGAGGATGTATTCCATGAGGCGCGATAGTAGGCAATTTTCTTAATTTTGCGCATGTCATTGATGCCCCCGGGGGCAAATTTGGGGAGGGGCTCGGGAGATGCATAGCATAAATAAGTGGCCACAGGCCATTCCAACAATATATCACATAAGGGGGTCGGCAAAAGTTAGAAAAATGCCCCTATGGGTCTACTATCGCGCCTCCTGGAGTACATCCCCCCTCTCTTTGAAATACCGTTTGCAGAAATGTGTTACTGTGCACACTGATTATATAGAAAAGGACTCATAAAATGTAGCAGTGTTTAGCAATGCTAGCAATGCAATTTAACTCAATTATTTTTATTTGAGGGCAAAAACTTATCGATACAGCCTCGTACGTTTATACTTTGTAGCAGGGACTTCAAACCAGATGTTCTTTACATTCCAAAGATTTCTTATATGGCTCTTCACTTTATTTAATCGGATATACTTGGAGATTTAATAATGAAATATTCTTGTAAAAAATTCTGGTACTTTGCAGGTTCCAGGTTGGACAACACAGCTGTATAAGAGAAAACAATTTGTTCGATATGTAAATTTCCACTTAGTGTATAAAAGTCTTTTGTATACATTATTATATATTTGCGCATGATACGTGTATATATTATTTCCATTTTGTTTTCTCATTTCATAAACACTTCGTTTCTAATTCGAAAGAAAGAAAACAAAATTTAATTAGAAGCGACTCACTTAGGTTTGAGAATAACTCCATGGAGAATTCCTATTTTTCTGCATACATCCGAAAGCTTTTATTAAGGAGAGATATTTCCGTTTTCATGTAAGGTAAACGTTACATCTAAACTTAATTTTCCTTATTCCGTTTCCTTGATGTGTATATCCAAATGTCAACAGATATGTCAAAATATGTTCTCAAAATTAATAAAGAGAATCGTGGTGTATCTCGTCGTGAAGTCTTCAGAATTAATCAATCAGCATTATGAATTGTTCAAGTATAGGACAGAATTTTGTACATAATTCGTATTAATTTTCATCTTATTTTAGGGTGATTTGTATAATTTGATTTATTACTTTTCAAATATAAACTATGGTTTTATTTCAAAAGTTGAGATATAATCTTTTGCATTGAAACTTAAATTAAAATGTTATATCAAAAGTTAGCCTTTAAAAAACATATTTTGTTAGTTCCAATATTTTCAATTATGCTGCGCACATTTAAACTCGAAGAAAGTAAAAAAATGAATCTTCCTCATCTCATCTAATCTTAATCGATCTTTTTTTTTTTTTGTTTCTGCGTGTTTTTAAAAATGAATCTTTTTCATATCATCTAACTTTAATCTATCTTTGTTTTTATGTGTTTTGAATTCAAATTTAAAAATGTCTGTCTTTTTTAATTTAATTTTTTTTTTCTGTCATTTTGCTTTTTTAGCATTTTATATCTTTTTAAACTATACTGTATGGCCTCTAGAAAGAGTCCTTTTTTTTCGAATGGGAGGAGGGACTTCCACACGGCAGCTTTTTAACCTCTTCTAATTGGATTGTTTGCTTCTAATGGATTTTATTTTCTTTTTTTCAAATTGTTAAAATTATATAACTAACTTTATTTTTAATTTCTGTATTCACTTAATTTAAATTACTATACTTAATTTTCATGTGATTACCAACCATGTTTAAACAATTTTGCTTTTTACGGCTCAAATTTTCTTTGAAAGTCAATTTACAACTCAATTCTATGTGTTATTGCCCCGCAACTAGGGAATTCATAAAATGTTTACATTGGTTCATCGTTCCATTGATTTTAGATTTATCGTTATATTTTTCTGGTTAAAATTTTTATGACTCTTGAGGTTTTTCAGGCAGGTCTTAATATATATACAGGGTGTCCCAATTAACATGTTACAAACTTCGAGAGGATGTAGGATACACCTAGACGACTCGGAATCACATAGGAATGCCGGGTCGGAAACGCCTTCCGGACCCAGTAAGGCCATTGACAATGTTGCCAAGTGGGCAATTTTTTTAATTCAGATTTCTCGATTGGCACCACTTTTCTGAAATGATAAAATTCCGCTTCTTTTTGCCTTAATTAATATGTTATTGATTAAGGCGTATTTTACTATTTCAAAAAACTTGCACCAATCAAGAAATCTGACTTTTAAAAAGTAGCCCACAGGCAATACTGGTCATTGAAAAGGCTGGATCACCTAAAGCTGATCTTTGCCTCTGTCAGAGTTCCCAGTGGACTACCTTTTTTTTAATTCCGATTTCTTGATTGACACCACTATTTTGAAATGATAAAATTACCCTTCTTTAATGACATATTAATTAAGTTGAAAACAAAGGGAATTTTATCATTTAAAAAAAAATTGGTGCCAATCAAGAAATCAGAATTTAAAAAAAAGTTGCCCACTGGCAACACTGTCAAATGCCCTACTGAGTCAGGAAGGTGTTTCCGACCCGGCATTCCTGTGTGATTATAAGTCGTCTATGTGTACCCTACCTCCCCTCGAAGTTTGTAACATCTTAGTTGGGACACGCTGTATATATATATTTTAATTTATGGTTGTATCTCTAACGCAATTTCTTATATAAGTATATGAAAATTTGAGAAAAGTTTATGAAATATACCTTTCTAGAGTTCTTTGAAATAAGAAAGTTAAATATGTTGTCAAAAGTTGATATTACTATTTGGAAAGAAGAAATCGGTGCAATGTTTATGTGGATGGTCCTTATTTATAAAATTTCATTCATGTTCTTACAGAAGTCGAGTCAAATGACACATTTCTTTACCATCTATTATAAACGATTTACAAATATTGGAGCATCTTTATTATTGTTATTATTATTTTCATTGTATTTACTTCGAAAACGTGGGAAAATGAAACAGAGTTTAAGAAACATCCAGAAAAAAAAAAAAAAAAAAAAAAAAAAAAAGTTGATCAGAATCATCAGTATCTGAATCGCGACTATTGAACTAAAATTTAAAATTTCTAGAGTAATTGTTCATCGTCTTTAATACTAAAGTTACATATATTTTTTAAATGTGCATCAACAACCAAACACATATTGTTCCGTTGGTTTGTATGTATATAACATACTTTCCATATTTTGATGTAAACATACAGGCACTAGTAAATGAAAAATAATTGGCAGTTAATTATGGAACACTCTACAACATATAATATTTTCACCCTCATAAGTTTCTACAGAAATACCATATTTCTTAAATCTCATGGTTATTTCCAATAAATTGAGCACATGCAACATAAAAAAAATAATGATAGTGTATGGAATGCCTCCTAATCAGAAAATTATAAAATTATGCAATAGAAAATAATATATACTAGACCGTTTAAAGCAAAGTATTAGTTAAATTGAGCTTTTAAAATTATACTTCAAATCGCAATATGTAGCATGTAAAACAAAGAAATCTATGTATAACGGGAAATTTTAGCGCTTCCTTTCAGATTTGTAATTAGCAGTTAACTACAGCACTTTCATTTTAAATATAACGACAAAAAGATATTGCAAATGTTTATTTCAAAAACGTAAACAGTAACAATTTTTTTTTAAACTACTACATATTACCGCTAAAAATTAATAGTGAAGAATCAAATCTATATTTAGTCTCTTTGTTTGTGCGTAAGTGTGTGTGTATGAAATGTCTTGTTTATATTAATTTAAATAGGAATTACGTAACATAATTATCATAAATCATTTGCACATTTCTTTTGTAAGTATTATGGAACAAGTAAACATTTTATTTCCAGAAAATTAATAAACAATGTTTTATCTTGAACTACCTTTAACGAAGTTTAGTACTTTTTCATCCCAAACAGTACACAGTGAATTCTCGTTAAGTCGAATTCGAAGGGACCGGCAAAAATATTCGAGTTATCGTAAGTTCGACTTATCAAAAATCCTTAAATACATTCAGAAAATATATGAAAAATAATTCAATCATATACATAGGAATTGCAATTATACCGTAATAATGGAATCTGCAAAATGAGCTCTAAAGAGATATATTATTTAATGCTACATATAAGGTACTTACAAACTCAAGTTTTCCGAAAAACTTCTTAATTATGACTGTTTGAAGAATTTTTTTTGTCTTTCACATGTCAGAAAGTATGTAAAGAAAGGAAAAGAGAATCGTCCACACCGTCTATACTTTCGAGATATTGCTGTAGAGTCGTCATTGCAAAATGTGCTTCTCTATAGTTTGGAGGTGAAACGCAATTTACTTCCTCATCATCCCCAAACTCAGAATCGTTCCCCCACCTTTTTCTTTGCTTCAACTATATCAGAAGCACTAATTTCTCTGCAAACTGCGACACTTTAGTCAATATTCAAAAATTCATTATCATCATTTTCAGAAATAACTTGATCGTGTAGATTTTCATTCATAACGCATGAGTGCACATTGCTTACAAAGTAGCCACATCTACTGAAGCAATTTTCGATAGTGATTTGTTTCACGTCGTTCTCCCAGGCTTCAATTGCTTTTAACGCACCACACTTTTGATTTATTCCATTTTTTCATCTTCGATTGCCTTCCACCCTTTTCTGTAGGAACGTTTTAAACATTTAATTATTCCCTGGTCTGCTGGCTGTAGTTTAGAAGTTGTGTTAGAAGGGAAAAATTCTAACTTGATAGATTTCAAGTTCAAAAGTTAATCGTGAGCCTTACACGGATCAACGAAGATCAACATTTTACGCTTTTTTGCATGAAACACTACTTCTAAATTTCTGATGTACTCCTCGAACAATATCAGTGTCATGCAAACCTTGTTATTGGATCTTTACTCTACCGGAAGTGACATTTTATGTTTGAAACAGCGAGGATTTTTGTATTTAGCGATGACCAGCAAAGGTAATTTTTCTGTTCCAGAATCATTTGCTCCGACAAGCACATTTAAATGTTCTTTACTTAACTTTCCACCGGAACATTCCACCGGAATTTTCCACACGAAAATGCTTTTGTTGACTTACTTAACCCCTTAATTCTCGCTCCCGTCATATTCACGGGCTGTGTCTTTTACTCAAATTGTTTGATTCCCACCAGTTTTATAAAATAGTGAAATTGGCTATATTTTAGTATCGTTTTTCCTGTCATTAAATAAGGTGGATATTTCTTTTTCATAAAAGTGGTGCCAATAAGCAATTTGAATTTTTCAACCGTAATTTAATTCGAGCGTTAAGGGGTTAAAAAAACCCGACTAAAAATGTATCACGATGTGAAAGCAATAAACACTAAAATTACAAGACTCAACATTAAAACAAAGAACCCGAATGAAAACTCAATAATGATATCGAAAGATATAAAAAAAAAAAAAAAAATCCTTCCATAAAAGCGTGAGAAATTCGGCAAATTAGAATACACCAAGCCACCTGAGAGTTGAGAAAAGGGAATACGTAAAGGAGAAGTGAATGGAGGAGGGGGAACAATTGCCACCGAAATTGCAAACTCGCAGACTCTTCTCACTGTCCAAGGTGGAAAGTAAAAATAGCATCCTTCAAAGGCCGCGAAGGAGTTCAGAAAAGTTTCATATAACAGAAAGTGTCAGCATTTTTGAGTTACGGCTGAAAAATTAAGAAATTAGTCCAATTACTGTCATTTGTCTTTCTGAAAAAAAAAAATCGTCTTAAAAAATGTAGACTCAACAAAACGTGAAAGTTTAACATTGATTTGTAATGAAGGGGTCGGGATTTCGTGTAAACTTCGACTTAAACGAATATTCGACTTATGAGATTTCGACTTATCAAGAATTCACTGTAAATAAAAAAAATATTTGCGTAAGTGTGTGTGTATGAAATGTCTTGTTTATATTAATCTAAATAAGAATTACTTAACATAATTCTCATAAATCATTTGCATATTTCTTTTGTAAGTATTATGGAACAGGTAAACATTTTTTCCGGAAAATTAATAAACAATGTTTTATCTTAAACTACCTTTAACGAAGTTTAGTACTTTTTCATCCCAAACAGTATATATAAAAAAATATTTGCGTAAGTGTGTGTGTATGAAATGTCTTGTTTATATTAAAATAAATAGGAATTATTTAACATAATTCTCATAAATCATTTGCATATTTCTTTGGTAAGTATTATGGAACAGGTAAACATTTTTTCCGGAAAATTAATAAACAATGTTTTATCTTGAACTACCTTTAACGAAGTTTAGTACTTTTTCATCACAAACAGTATAAAAAAATATTTGCGTAAGTGTATGTGTATGAAATGTCTTGTTTATATTAAAATAAATAAGAATTACTTAACATAATTCTCATAAATCATTTGCATATTTCTTTTGTAAGTATTATTGAAAAGGTAGACATTTTTTCCGGAAAATTAATAAACAATGTTTTATCTTAAACTACCTTTAACGAAGTTTAGTACTTTTTGATCCCAAACAGTATATAAAAAATATTTATTTGCAAAGAGTCACATATAACAGAGAAATGTCTATTAAACAACGCATATTATGTCTACAGCTTCGAAAATTCTTGTAAAATAAAATTAACCTAAATTCCTTATTCCTTATTCCTTTTGAGTAATTTTAATTAGTGTATGTTTAAGTGAAAAAATTTCAATTTAATTAAGTTAATAAGTTACTTTTAAACGAAGATGAAACAATATATTTTATTTTTAAATTTAGTATATAGCGTTAATTTAAATGTACAAAATAAATGAAAATACAAAATTGAAATATAATTTTATTCTTTTTTTAGTAAACAGATAATATATTTTATTTTTTCCTTGTTCTTTTAATTATAATAATAATTAATTAAATTTTAATTTTTTTAACCTCAAAATTTTAAAGCTTTGATATATATTGTTTATACTTGTTTTTAATTGAAGACCCTTTTTTTTTAATACCAAAAATACTTTTTGAATAATTTAAGAATAAATTCGTATATTGTTCTATTTGCGAATTACTTTAGATATTTTTTAAACAACCTTTCTTTCCTTAAATTTTTAAACATCGTAACTCATTATTGAAAAATGTTGAACAATAAAAATAAAAATTATCACCGCTATGAGTTTCGCTATGTATATACTTAATATAGTTTGAAAATTTCCGATTTATGAGCAATATTTCTCTTTTCTATACACATTATGTTAAAAAGGGAAATTTCTATAGGTTTTAACGCCATTTCCCCCCCCCCCCCAAATAATTTAATAAACAGCATTTCTCACAAAAATATGAAATAATACATATATATATATATATATATATATATATATATATGTATATAATACCATTAAAATCAATTACAAATTACCACAAAGGAACATAGTAAAAAAAGAGAATTGAATATAATGGAAATCTGTAGAACCAAGGTGGAATCCTCAGGCCCTAAATACCTAGGCACTACAAATAAAGTGTGTGTTTTCATCTTCGTATTAGACATAAAAAAGCTAAATAATACGAATTTATTGCTACCAAACACACGGTAAAAACAGGAAAAAAATTGGAAAAACAATTAAATGAAAAAATAAATACGGATAATGTAACAAAAAAATAATTAATATTAGTTATAAATTATTTATTGAACCGTTATGTCAAACTTTGAGAAGATAATGTTGCAACTTTCAATGACATTTCTTTGGATAAAGTATCAGATACCTATAACTATTTATATATACATATACATACAATACCTTTGACAATCAAAATACAATAATCAAATTCTTCCTACAAAATCCGACTAAATCTCTAATTAAAGATGTCACGTAATTAATTTATATATAGAATACCTTTTAATTTAAAACTAATTAACAAATTTACATATATATAAAAAGTCCACAGAAATAAAATCCACCTTTTCAACATCTACCAATATCAACTAATCAATATGGACACTCACGTGGCTATATGAGGAGGAGGTGACCATGACAGGAGCAGGCCATCTTTCACGAAAATTGTTAGATTATGCACAACTCGCAAAATATATGCCATCAAGGACAACACCAATTGAAAACTGAACAGAGTGGTATTTGTGATAAGGTCTTTTTAAAACATGCATTAAAAAGGGAAGATGTATAAGATAAAAAAAAGAAGTGGTCGCATGAAAAACACAAAACTAGTAACAGGCGATATAATGCATAACCAGGCTGGATGAGAAATGATCACATGATAGGGAGTCCCTTTCAGTATATGTTGATGTCATCAAGCAGCTTTTTTGGTCAGCTATACTCACAATAGGTTGGTGACCATATAAGGAACATTTTCATAACAGTGGCACTTACCGTACAATCGAATTTCTTAAGAAAATCACTTCAAATTTCTTTTAAGGGGATGCATGGGTTTCGAAGGTTAAAAAAAGCATATATTTTCTAATATTTGCTCAATTCATATAAAAAAGAAAAATTTTGAAATTTTTTTTTATAAAATTATCATTCAAAAATCTGGAAAATTCAGCCGGTAGGTTCTGGTTTTCAGAAACCCATCAAAAAAAAAAAAAAAAAAAAAAAAAAAAAATGCCCTCGTGGTGATCAGGATAATTCATGATAGCTTTATCTGAAAAAAAAAAAAAAAATCTGTTAGTAGAGAAGTATCGTTCGTAATTGAAAAACAGATTTAAGTAAAAATTGAAATCTGAGTTTTCGGCAGAGTTGTATGCAAAACAGTACAATATTTGGTACAATTTACACTACGCATTATAACTCTGTAAAATTAGTTGTAATCGAAAAAAAAATTAACTCAATTACTAGTCAGTCCTATTTTGAAGAAGTGTGCCAAATTTCAATAAGACCGGTGCATTAGTTTTTGAGAAATCGTGTCCACTGACATCAAAAAGAGTGTTTTCAGAAAAAAGCGATTAAAGTTTTAAGTAGGAATAAAAGAATATTATTTTTAACTTACAATCTTCGATTCCAGTTCCATAATGCAAAGATTCTGCAGCAGCTGCAATGTCCGGGCCATCTTTTTCGCTCCTGCATGCGACGAATTCTTGCTTCTCGTGTCACAATCTTAGCTTTTTTCTCAGTTATGAGTATAAGATGTTCTTCCTCTTTCCGCCCGTACTCGTGACTATTTAGGCAAAGTTTTCTATCCATGCCGGACTCCAATTGAGGAGTAAGTTCTTCCTTCGTATCTTACGAAGTATCCAGAGTTTATTTGGAGATTCGCATCAGCAAATTAAATCCGTTCCAAACGCAAGAATTTTTTCAAATAAATGTGTAACCAAGAGGTTGAACTAAAATATTTAAAATAGCTGACTGCTAGAATCTGAGAAAAGCGAGCGAGACAGACGATATTTTAGTCATAGTGTACTGACGGTACTTTAAAGTACCACTTTAATTAATTATCTCTAAGGAATTAAATTTCTCACGGGTGAGTGTTTTTTTTTATGTTTATCCTTTAATTTTCATTGTAGTAACTGAAAAAAAAAATTACATGAAAAAAATTGCAGTAGATCATAATGCAGTAGATAAAGGGTTAAAATGTATTATACACTGTCAGAAAAACTCGTCTATATATACTAAATTATTCTTCATGTTTCAACAATTAAATTCCTTACTCATAGAAAACATGCTTTTTTCGTTAATTAATTTTGAAGTCAGAAAAAGAGGGAAATTCCCTTTATTCCTTACACACATGCCGGACTCCAATTCAGGAATAAGTCCTTTTATCGTATCTTACGAATTATCCAGAGTTTATTTGGAGATTCGCATCAGCAAATTAAATCTGCTCCAAGCGCAAGAATTTTTTTCAAATAAATCTGTGACCAAGAGTTTAAACTAAAATATTTAAAATAGATGACTGTTAGAAAGTGAGAGAAGCGATCGAGACAGACAGACAAACAATAGCTTAGCTGCTGCTTCAATATATCTGCTTCTCGATGTATCTGCTTCGCTATACTACTGAGGGGAATTTCCCCAGACTTCTCTCCCCTAGACTTTTATGCCCCACCAGTGGTCGAGAAGTTCTGTTATCAAGGCTGGTATACGGGGGATGCTGGGTTCGATTTCAATCGCGCCCTTCAGCCTTTTCGTCCGGTGTTTTCCTGGAACCTTGGATACTTACGGGTTAGGATTCCTTCGAAAGATCCCCAAAGAGGGCACCTCTCCTCGGGCCTGTATCCCATGTGAAGATATTCTGCCGTCATAAACAACAAATGCACTTTTACTCCGATTGACTTGAAACTTCGGGAAACTTTTCTAGATGTATCGTGCTATTAGATGTTTAAAAAAAAATTAATTTTTTGAAATTTTCAAACCCATGTAGCCCTTGAAAATACATTTTTAATGTGCATTTTCTGACTAAACATTTATGAGAGTAAAAATTAATTTCCTTACATTTTGAAAAAAAAAAAAAAAGATTACATTATCTTTTATTTTCAATTAATTACATTACATTAATTAATTGTTTTATTAGATGCGACATCCAAAAATATGTAAATCAGATATGTTTTAATGATAATTAGAAGACTTTATTTATTAAATAACTCAAAATAGGAAATTGCAAAGAGAAAATTAATGATCCAAGATTAATTAATGGGAATTAATTACCTGATTAATCTGCTAAATTAACGTATGTCTTTTCAAAAAAGAAATTAGATTCTCGCTTAATTTCAAACAGCAGTATGTTTCATTCATTAATCAGAAACAAAATTTCTATCTTTTCGAATGGTAATTTCTGCTATTTTAAAACTCTTGTATGATAGTATAATTTATCCGACACTTAAAAGTAAACTGCACTACATAATATTTATTAAATCTGCATTGAATTTAAATAAAACCGATGAAAAAGGAAACATATATAATCAGAAACCCCAAAACATTTAGATAAATTTAATTTGTTGATTTTTCAAAGATGATTTATTTATAAAGGCGTTTTATAGAATTTTTTGTTCTAATTATAGATTAGATTTAAAAGCTTTAACCCATTTACACCTGAATTTTTGTTTTCTCAAATTTTTGGGTAAAACCACTTTTAAAATGTTGAAAAATGAACTGGAAAAATACTAAAATTAATTAAGCTAAAATATTTTTGCATTTATTTGATAAAATGTAAACGTATTAAATACACTGTAAAAAAAAACAAAAAAAAACGACATTTTTACAGTACAAAGTACTGTTCATCTCGCGCACAAACTCGATCACAGTTGAATGTACTGTATATTTCTTTGGTTTCCTGATTATTTAATCATGGAAAATACAGTAGTTGCGTAAAATTAACAGCACAGTGTACTGGCAATTTGGACGACAGTAGTCTGTGCTGTTGTCCAAATGCGTCCAAAATTGCCAGTACATTGTACTGTTAACTTTACGCAACTACTGTATTTTTCATGTTTAAATAGTTACGAAACCAAAGAAAGATACAGTACATTCAACTGTGATCGAGTTGTGCTGGCAAATTTACAGTGTTTTTTTTACAGTGCATGAGAATATCCACATGTGGAAAAAATGCATAATTATATGTTTTGTCTAAATTTATATAAATTAAGCTTTTATATTGTGTAATATAATTAGTACTTTTATGAACTATTAAAAAAATATATATATTTCTTTACAGAGACTAATAACATTATAAGTATAATTAATAATAAATTAAGAATAATCGTATTTGAGGCTAAGAAAATGATTTATTTCAAAATCATATTGAAAATGACTTTACATCAACAACTGACCCCTAAATGGCTAATAGAAATATTTACCCATTTGCGCCTAGTTTTCTACCCATTTTTTACGTTACAAATGTGCATAAAAAATAGGCTTGAACATATAATTTCGCAATTAAAAAAAAATAAGTCTTTCAAAGAAGTCTACACACTAAGATTATGTTTTTTAAGTTTTTACACTGAGGATGTGAGTCCTAGTACTCACGAAACGTATACGCCCTCATAGCATGCATGGTCACGGTGACGTCATTGTGACGTCACTGTAAGTCACTGTGGTCACGTCACATCTGTGACCAAAATGCCACCACTCAGTGATGTCACGTTGTGACTGAGATGTGAACTTCTTAGAAAACTTTAAAAAATTACAAAAATTCTTCAAAACATGTTATTTACTGTAAAATTATATTTTTCTATCAATTAAAAAAAAAATTGAGACGTCATTGTTATGTCATTGCATGTAACGTACATCACGTCATATATGTGACAAAAAAAAAAAAAACCAAAAAAAAAACCCACCATATTGTAAGTCACAGTGTGAAAAAAATATGAACTATTAAAATCTTTGAAAATGAAGAGAAATATTTTAAACAGTATTTTAAACAGTCCCGAGTTACAGCGGCATGAGGAATGAAAATATATTAGTGGATAGCAAATGGTAAATTCTGTCACGAAGGGGGGGGGGGGGCATAATATATAAAGTGCACGATACAAGCATTAAAGCAATTTGGATAACATATTTAGAATTAGGAGTATTAAATCTGTACAGTATTTAGTTTGCAGAGAGGAAACTATTTTATTTTTTTTGCCAACCAGTGGTATTCGAAACACTTCTGTGGTTTCAAACTAAATATTTTCTATTACAGTTAAGTCTGCAGCTTTTAATGAGCACGTAGAAAGAGTCTTCAGAGTTTAGTCGGAGTTTTTTTCTTGAGAGAGTTTTTTTTTTCCTGACAACTATTTAACTATTTTAAGTAACTATTTTTGAAAAAATTCTACTTCTTTCAGACTTTTCAAATAAATTAACATTTTCCGAAAATAAAAAAAAAATATACAAAATTTATGCAAAACGCATGATAATAATTAATTATTCGTATTTCAAATTTGTATTTTACAGATATGACTTAAAAAAAAAAAAGTTATTTTACAAATTGCTTTATTTTACAGAAAATTAATATGAAAAGATTGTCAGATTGACAAAGAATTCTTTTATTTTATCCTCGATAATCCTTTTTTATTTATTAAGAACATATCGCTCACCCGCAAGAAAAGTGACACATCTCACAGAAATTCATTTTGCGTTTTATTCCACTAAAAGATTTGTCATAGGTGCGTCTTGCTACACAAACAGTTTCATAAGTTTAGCTACATGAAAAATCACGTTATTATGCTATATGTCCATTTGTAACCAAAGAAGAGGGGTGGATTATGTAATGAGGTAAAATTATCCAACCCTCCAAACCACATCCTAAGTTTTCATTCTTATGTGCTTTACGCTTTTATGCACTTTTTAATTCTTGTATGCAGAGTTAAGTGCTATAATTTCATGTTACAGTAAAATCATGTCCTCATGTCCCTTCATCCCCTGTGAAATTTACTTTTGTCGAGATGTGTCACTTTTCTTGCGGGTGAGCGATATTTTGTATTTATTACGTGTGAAACAAATTTTACTTTAAGAAAAGGGGGGTGGGGGTTCATTATTACCATTAAATTGATATTTACTCATTTTAAAAATTTAAACAAAGTTTTATCTAATAAACTCTAATTATTATTATTATTATTATTATTATCATTATTATTATTATTATTTACAAAAAAGAACCTTTACAATCCATTGTAACTTAAATTGTTTGGAACCGATAAAAAGAAAAGATAAAATACATTGGAAAATTCTCCAAAAAGAAAATTTTAATTAAAGACAGTCTCATAAAATTATTGCGCATCTGAGTTCGAAATCTTTTGTATTCAAAAACAAATAACGATAAAAAAGGACATCTGCTGAAAATCAAAATCGTCTGCGCACAGAAGAGAAGATGCCGGAAGTTTAGAACAAGTTTAGAATCTGTTTAGAACATCACGAAGTCTACAACACTTTTTTATAAAATAAGAGAAAGAAGCCCGCCATTTTAAAATATTACAAATACACGGATATTATAAATGGGACGTAAATGTAAGTCTTATTTAATTTAAATGTTTTATCCCTGTTTTGTATATTATGATGACTTAAATAGTTTTATGTTATATTAGTAAGGGACTGTTCTGCAATTGTTTTCAGAAACATTTTCCTATTCGATGCTGCGTTGAAAAATATCTTAATCTGCTATCACTTAAAAAGAAAAGAAAAAAAAAACAGCTGCGCAGAGACTGATTCATAACTGCATTCAGAGTGGAATTAATTTAAAGATTAATTTGCTGTTACTTGAGATAGAAAATATGTTGAGAAAATGATTTGGAATTTTTTTCGGCTTCTTACTGTTTTGTGTTTCCTGATTACTAACACTTACAGTAGTTATAGACATTATTATTTTGGAGTTAAATATGATTTTCGATTATTATGATATTACGAAACTATTTCAGATTAGAAATTAGCATTATATTGGGAAAATGTATTTTTACGTATTACACTAGTGAAACTTTTCAAAGATTTTTCTTTTGGTGCTAATAATATTTTAAATTATTATTTAAAATCATAAATCTTCATACCAATGGTTTTCAGATTTAGCATTTGCCAAAATTATAAAATAATAGAAATTTCTTATAACATATGCAAAGATTTTTGAGATATTGTTAAATCTAATAATACATTTAATTCATCTATTGTAATTTATTGTTGTTTAATAGTACAATTATAAATACTAATTATTATTTTTAGTGTTTTTCAAATTGGTATATTTATTTTTTTTAATTGTATATAAGCATTTTTTTTTTGTTTGTGATTTTAATCTAACATTTAATTATGGACATTCTGAAGCGGTTATTAAATTTTCGTCTATTATAAAATTATTTTCTAAGTTTATGATATACGTAATTATTGCCACTAAAAGTAAAATATGATATTTAAACATTGAAATAAAAAGTTTTTCGTGTCTAATAGGAAGTTTATAAATTAAACTACTTTAGTATATATATATATTTTTAAGTTCATATTTATTTACATAATATAGGAATGAATATTTTTTTAAACAGATTAACAGTGTTTAACTTCGGTTTGTCTGTCCGTTTTTCTGTATGGCTGTCTGTCCGCGCTCTAACTCTCGTAACTAAACTCGGATTTCCCTGAAACATTTAGATATTGACGTTTACCATAACACGTTCCTTATTTCTAATGAAGTTTATAGCATGTTTAGTTCATTTACAGGGACAGTCAAAAGTATTCCGTTACATTACGGCCTATGGAAAAAAATCGTTTCAAAGGATTTTTAATGATTTTACACGCTTTCAAACAGAATAAAATTGATATGCATTTATGAAGCGCATTTAAATATGCATTTTGCTGAATATGCGATGCATAGAATAGTTATTGTTCATTTACAGGGCTAAAAAAGGAATTCCAATACATAATGATATAGGTGTGGAGGGAATTATTTATGGCGTACTTTAATTATGTTAATCTATTTCATATATAATGAAATTTATATACGTCGCTGAAGTTTACATACTATAAATTATTTTATGTATAATACGAAGTGCATATAGCATTTACAGGGACATACAAAATATTTCAATACTATATTGTATCCGAAGTACTGTTCATTAGCGATGATTGCTGGGAATGCATTTTTAATTATGAAATGCGCTTTTATGATTCACTATATTTATGCACAGTATATGGTGTATATAAATGCTACAATTCGTATACAGGGCTAGACAAAAGTACTCGTAAGGGTTACTGCATATGGGCGCAAATTGTTTAAAGGTGGCTTTTAAATGAGTTGTTCTTTTTTACGCTGAAATGCATTTAATTTGCTAAGAAATGTTTGTAGAATATAGATAAAATGATATACAGGGTCACGTAAAGAATTGGATACATGGCCGTCTGTAAATCATAATTTCTGGAAATGTGATTTCAGCAGTTTTAAAAGTGTCTTAGTTTGAATTAAATTTTAACTAAATAGTGGCGTGTAATAAAGGTTCTAGGTAAACTACAGGATTGTACAAAAGTATTTAAGTATCTTTCCATTTATTAGTATAAATTGCTGAAAGAGAATTTCAACCTGTTATGTTTCAATTGCTAAACTAAATTTCTCCATTATATTGTATATATATCAACCTACAGATCAAATACAGGACTGTTCAAAAGAATTAGAAAACATATTTGGCTATGGACGGTAACTGCTGAAATCAGTTTTTCAAATGTTTTATGCGTTTTCTAAAATGTTTACTTAGTTATCTTATTTACGTTATTTCCCTAAATTACGATGTCTTGTTAAAGTATTCAGGAAGCGTTGGAAATTGTTTTATAATCTATGCTTAACGCATGATTTTTCTTACTTGTTTTTTTTCTTTTTCGCAGATCAGTCTTTTCCTATAAAACATACAAAATCTATTTAGGTCATATTCACAAAATACAATATATACGGGAATAAAAAATTTAAATAAATATGGCTTATAATGTCGTATTTAATAAAGCAATGACTAATCATAACACATTAAAATCTTACACATTCTTAATATCGAGCTTGTACTCAAGATCAAGCTTGGAATTTAATAAAAAAAAGATGTCAGTTGATAAGCATTGTTTTTTAAGTGGAAAAATTTAAAATATTTTAGAAGAACAGGACTCCAAAATAGCGATATTTTGCTAAAAAGTATGGTAAAAATATAAGATTTTACAATTCAAACAAAACTTTATTTCAAAATTGTGCATTTTAAAATACATCACAGTGCTTATGACAAGAACCATCACAGTATTGAAACTTGGAAAATTTTCCAGAGAGAAACATTCGGCTTGCATACAATATTTCAAATGAAAATCAAATTTTAAATTAATTGCTTAAAAGGTGCAAAGGCTAACATAGTGAAAAAGATTCCATGCCGGGACTCGAACCCGGGTCATCAGTATAGTGCACTGACATTCTCCCGACTAAACCACATGGAACGATACCCAGCCTGGAAAATTTCTCACTATTACATGTTGGCAAGGCTACAAAAGCAGCACGAGAAGGGATATTTATCGTGAGCCACCGACATGTGGCAAACACGAAACTTAATTAAATCCAGATTCGACTGAAACTACATTAGTACTTGGAAATTTTTCCAAAGAGAAACCTTCGCCTTGAATGCAATATTTAAAATGAAAATCAAATTTCAAATTAAAACTGCCTTTTAAGCATGTAATTTGAAATTACATTTTCATTTGAAATATTGTATGCTAGGCGAATGGTTCTCTCTGGAAAAATTTCCAAATATTAATATAGTTTCAATCGATGCTGGATTTAATTAAGTTTTGTGTTTGCCCCATGTCGGTGGCTCACGATAAATATCCCATTTTGTGCTGCTTTTGTAGCCTTGCCAACATATAATAGCGAGAAATTTTCCAGGCTGGGTATCGTTCCATGTGGTTTAGTCGGGAGAATGTCAGTGCGCTATACTGGTGGCCCGGGTTCGAGTCCCAGCATGGAATCTTTTTCACTATGTTGGCCTTTGCGTCTTTTAAGCAATTAATTTGAAATTTGATTTTCATTTGAAATTATCACCGTTTTTATGACAAATTCGTCACAAATGACACATATTTCACAAATTGGTCACAATGTGACTTCAAAACATTGTCACATTCGTCACAGGTTCGTCACAAAGTTAATGCCAAATTAGTCACAAATGACACACTTTTCACAAATTAGTCACACCGTGACTTCACAGAGTGGTCACAATGTGACGTCACAAACGACCTCTAAAACGGCCATAACGACCTCGCATTCTAGTCACTATGACGTCACATCGACGTCACGTGACGTCACATCGACGGTCACAAAATCACAGCGTGACTTCACAACGACGTCGCCGTGACGTCACCATGCCTTACGGGCGTATGGTCAAATCTGCTTGTTTTATTGTGTGTTTAAACGTTGTTTTCAAATAATTTATATTTTCACACAAGTTCTGTACTTATTACTTATTAAGATTATGACTTATTGATTTGGATCTTTGATACAAAATATACAAATAAACTTACTTTTAACATTTCGCTATCTCGATGAATGAAAAACTATAAATACCGTAAAAAGACCTCCATTTAAGCAAATAAATATAAATTTCAACTGTCATCTCTGTAATAGATAAAGACTTTTATAGACAATTACTTCATACAATTTTCATGTTGTAAAGAAGAAGACAATTATAAAAAAAATATTAAAATTCGAAACGCCCCAAAAAATGAGACGCTAGGCATAAGTTGGTTTTAAATCGAGATTTTGAATTTGAATTACATTATATATATATATATATATTTTTCTTCTTCTTCTTCTTTTTTAAGTGATGTACTGAGAAAGTATTTTACGTACATTTAAAGATTTTTTTTTTTTAATTTTATTTCATATTACCCCGAAACAAGAAAATATTTATAATGCTCTCGAAGTAATAATAATTTTTAATCACAGTGTAGGTAAAGAAAGTGCAAGATGGATTAAATTTATAAAGATTGTGCAGTCTAAAAGATTGTTTTAATCAGAATAGAAAACAAAAAATATCGCAGAAAATATTTTTTCTAATATATTTTTTACACATATTCTTATTTTAAATTCCTGAAAAAAAAGTAATATTTCTAAAATGTCAGTAAAATTTCATTTTTATTTATTGTACACTACATACAGTTCACGAATTAAATGTTAAAATATAACGTTTCGGTGAAAAATATGCAAATTAAACATGTTTTAATCGAATTTAGATGGCTTATTGATTTTAAAAAAATCAAAATAGGAAATTGCGAACAGAAAATTAATGTTCCAAGATTAATTAATGTGAATTAATTATCTGATTAATATGCTAAATTTGCGTATTATTCCAAGAAAAGAAAGATTTTCGCTCAATGGTAAACATTATTAAATACAGGGATATTTTTCATTCGATAAACGGAAGCAAAATTTTTAACTTCTTTAAATGTAAATTTCTGCTATTTAAATATCTCTATAATAGTATAATTTATAACACATTTAAATGTTAATTTTAATATGCTGTAGTTATTAGGTTTTCATTGGTTTAAAATGCATTTCTTCAAGATAAAAACGATTTTTACACACAGACATTAAAACTTTTATATAAATGTAATGTGTTATTTTGTGAAAGTTAAGGTAATATAAAGAGATTTTATGCAATTGTATTTGGTTCTAATTATCAGCTTAAATTTGATTACAATATTTTTTCTTGCTGTTGTTAAATATAAAGTTTAAAACATATTAATAGACTGTATAAAACTTAATCACCATTTTGATCTCACATGTTGATCGCTCAGTTTTGATAGGTACTATTTTAAATATAAACAAATTTAATATTATCAATTCCATGCCTTGAAAAGTGACCTCTTGCTGAAAAAGTGTTAAATTTAAATTATAGTTTATGTTCAAATCAGCAGTAAATGTTAAAGGTTCTTTTAATATTTAATTTTTTTAACTCTTTTAATTAAATTTTATTTTAACTTACACTAAAACTACTAAATAATTAAAATTAATGCCAAATAATAAAAGTTGTAATTAACACTGATAAAAAAAGTCTCAAAGTTTACATACAAAAAATATTAAGTTTGTGCTGTAGAAAAAATCATTTTCATTATAAACGTAAATAATAAACAGACTAATCGATAGTCCATAGTTATTTTCTGTGATTAAATTAGACGAAATAAGTAGGTTTGAGAGTTAAATACAAAAAAATGAGAATAAACGGGGATGTAGTCTGTGTAGTTGGAACTAGATGGCACTACGATTCATGTTTATCCCACGGAGCGCGCGGTAATTTGTAAGTGTGGAGCTGCAGCCGCTTGCCTTACAGGATGAAAATTGTGATTCTGAACTGTATTTCTTTTTTAAAAAGCGGCATTTTTTAAAGACAAAGGCATGAAGAATGTTTAATTACGTTATTAAAAATTATCATAAATTATAAAATAACTTACCAGACCTTTTAAAAACGAGAATCATTATCAATTTTTTGTTTTTTTTTTTAATGTTTTCAATGTAGTTTTGAGATGAATAAATGCATAAAACCGATATTGTATTCGTGGGTTCATTAAAATAAGCATATTACTTTAGGCTGGGTTTGTACGCAATAATTATATATTTAATAATTCCTTCTACTACATTCAGCGATTTCCACAGTTTAAATATTCACACAAACAATAAAAAAAAGAAAGAAAAGAAAACAGATCTATTATAATTAGATATGCATCAATCATCATTACATTTTTAGGCGCGTTCGTAATTACATAAATACGTAACACCTACAGTCGACATCTGGTCTGTCCACATATAACAGCACAAAAACTACCCAACCGAATGATTTGAAATTTAATATATATAATTGTTTCATAATTTTGCCATTTCACATTTTATGAAAATCGAATCAAAACTTAAAACGATATTAATAAATTTTCCTCCATTCTATTAATTCCTATCACAAGGGATGAATTCAGTTATATCCTATGATAGGTAATGATTCTAGGTTACCAAGGCGATTCCGTCTTATATCAGATTGAATTATATTATTTCCGTATCACTGAATTTAATATATAATCGTAATAAATTTTGTATTCATGCAATAAGAGTGCAACAACTACTGAACCGAGATCTGAATATTTATAAAACTAGTACGAACGAACATCATTTACCACGTTTGACGTACAATTTCCGACATGTTGTTTAAAAGTTCTAAAATGAAAAAAAAAATAACATACGCAATAATGTATTATTCAATGCATGGAATTTCAATACTTAATAATATTATAACAGAAAAACAAATTAAAGTGACTAATGCCTTTGAAATATTCTTAAATACGTAGAAAATAAAAATATTTGCTATCTTCCTTACCTTTAAAAATTGTGTCAAATATTATAATTCTTTATATTGTTTAAGGACAAGCTAAAAAAAAGGGTAAAGTAGTGTGTTAGTAAATGTCAGTAATAGATTAATTTGCGATGTAGCATACAATTGTAAATATATTAAAATGCATTATACACTGCCATAAAATCTCGTTATTATACACTAAATTATTACTCATAATTCAACAAATAAATTCCGTACTCATAGGAAACATGCTTTTTCCGTTAATCTTAGCGGAAGTCAGAAAAAGGGGGAAAAATTCCTATTACAGTAAACTCTGCGTAAGGCGGACTCTGTGTAAAACGGAAATCTGTCTAACTCGGAAAGATTTTCAAGTCCCTACGAATCCACAGACATAGAGTAAAATTTGTCTAGGGCGGAATATTGTCTACTACGGAAAATTTTCTCGGTCCCGATCGATTCCGCCTTAGACAGAGTTTATTGTATTTACATATTGTATTACACGTATTGTATTACACGCATGCGTATTGATTGTCTTAGTACTAAAGCTCGAATCGATTTCTTAAATGAGACACCGAAAATTCAATAAATTAAAATTTCTAACTCATTTAAAAACAAACAAACGAAAGAAAATTCTTTCAAATAAAAAAAAAAGTAACAATTTTTTCATTCATTTAAAATTTTTCGCAATTTATTTTTTAAAGTTATAAAAAAATATCCGCACTTACAATATACCATAAACGTACACATTAAAAAATTATATAATAGTTAAATTAAATTAAAAATATTCGATTTAAAAAAAAGTAAACTTTTCTTCTCGAATTTAATTAAAAATATAATATTCACATTTTGCATCTAACAATGTCTCACTTATATTTTTATCCTTTATTATCCTAAAAGTATAAAACCCCAACCATTATTGGGCATTTCTACGGGCACTTGCCGTGTATGTTACATACTATGATTTGGGCTACCAGTATTTTAGAACGGAAAAATGTGACTTATTTTTTGGGAGATATCTCATTAATTCAAAAAAGGCGAATCAAACTTTTATAAAATAACGGTGGCCAACAAGCATAGTATAAGACTTACAAGTGCTCGTACATTATTACATTACCCCATTATCCCACAGCGACGAAATCTCACCGCAATTACGTTCAAAATTGCGATAATTCTAAACAACAAATTTAACAAGTCCAAAGTCCCCATAAAGTAGTGTTGCCAGACGAATACTAAAAATTTATTTAGAATACCACTATTGCCATAGAGAGATAGTCGCCTCATTTATTTTGCAATTAAAGCAAGCTAATAATACCGTACGGAAATAGCGGTATTCAAAATAAAAATTTAGTATCGTCTGGCAACACTGCCATGAAATAACTCCTTTCTTCATTTTAAATTCAACCTCATGCAAGTGGTTGTTGGCGTAATGGTGAAGATACTAGACTCGAGGGAGTCGATTGGGAGTCGTTGGTTCAACTCCAAAGTCATCCAGTAGGCCAGTAAAATTAGCTCAAAACAGAGTCGCTTTTTACAATAATTCGCGGAAAGCTGGAAATCGTTTTAATCACTTTGTTCTACATCCAAATGAAGGGATTTGAAGTTTGTCCCATTTTTTCTAATGAGCTTCAGATGTGGCACTACAAAAACCTCAAAATTTTCAGACTTTTTTCAGTATTTCGCAAATAACTCAAAAACCGTTCGCTCTACAGAAACAGTCTTCATTTATGTTTTATAGAGCACAAAATTCTGCACCGATTAAATACCGCAGACAAAAAATTACACCAATAATAAGCGAGATATAATATATCAAAAAGTGCAATTTTCCTATTTTTTTTCTTTTAAACCCGCATAAAATTACTTTTTGCGTACCAATTATGAGTTAAATGAATCATTTTCCTTACAAAACAGTAGAATTGCATAAATTACTGAATTGTACTGTTTCATTAAGAACTTCAGCATTTAATTACATCAATATGGGAATTTCACCAACTTTTCCAACAGATGATTACACTTGAAGTGCAATCGACCGATGTCCTCAAATTAATTTTAATTCTGTCCTTTGTAAGAAAATTATTTTTTGAAGTACATAAATAATTATGTTTTGAAAATTCTATGAAATGATGAATGTAAGGGATATGTAATTTAAAAAGGAAAGAATTGTATGTGTACTTTTTAAAAAACTATGTATTTCATAAAATGTTAGAGAACAATGTAATAATAACAGAAAATTAAAAAAATTAATTTATTTTAAAAAAATTATTATATAAGCAGCAATGGTAATAAAATTAACTCAAGTTACTTGAGGGATGTACAGGAAAATTGAGCTTAGAGCGTTATTTTATTTTATTTTTTTTTGCTGGACTTTGATCTTCCCGTCCTTCTTTCTCCAGTACACGGAAGGCCTCCTCGTCCATATCTACTTTTTCGTCCTATCCGGTTTGTGACTCTTCTTCTTCTACGGTTGTTAACGACGCACCTTCATCGCGGTAGCATATAATTGAGCGTTTAACCCCGTTCTTCCTACAAGAATATAAACCGCCTTTGCACATTTGCATGACAAAGTGTTTAGGAGCTCTGGTGGTGCTGCTACATCGTTTGTGGTGACTGGAACTATACCATGCCTGAATGACTTCCAACCCCAATCAGTGGGATTCATCCCCCTTGCATTCCAGATGTTGATCTGAATAAAAGCTCTGTATGAATGTTGTTTGTCTGCATCTTCAGTTAGCGGCAGAGAAGCTAGGTTAAATTGTGTCTTCATAAGGTGTTTTGCAAATGTGTTGCATCGCAGTTTGTGCAGTGTGGTGGATTCGTCATACTGGGGATTGTATGAGGTGGCAATAAATTTTTTCTCCGCAACACTTACGTCCAGAGCCGTAGCATATTGGTTATTATAGACAGTTGTAACAACCTGTCGGTAAGCATGATTTTTCAAAATCTTGACGAATTTCAGTTTGCCTTGCCTGAAGAAGGCTGATGTAGAATCACAGCCACTAAAAGCATGTAGGAATAGGATGCTATACTTCACAATCGGCGAGTACTTGAAATTTAATGGTGAATAGAAAACGTTGCCTGACTGTCCTTTCCCAAGTTTCAAGAAGTATATCGTGGATGTGTTGGGAGCAAATGCAGTCAAAAGCACAAGTAGATCAATGTCTTCCCTAACTATGATGGCACGTTCTGACTGCTGATAAAGTTGGATGGCTTCCATCACGAAGCTATTATCTGCACCCTCGATAGCTTGTTTTATAGTAAGATTGTGTTGCTCCAGTTTTTCAATGAACATTTTTATTAAACGGCTTTTATTGGCTTCATTTGCAAGGAGGTTCTCTTTTTGCATTATGAGCGTCGTATTTTCGTCAAAGTCAACACTTGCTTCAATGTATTTATTTTTTCCGACGGAAGCGCTCAGCAGACTTGGTGTCATCTTGTGACGATTCAGTTGGGTAACCGTCAGATACAATGGTTGCAGTTTTACCGTAGTTGTTTTTCAAATATCCAATGTGCTTTGAAATAATTGACGATAACTTTTCTATTATCTACCAAGTCACTCGATGAAGGAGAGAGCCACCATCAATCACATGGCTAGTTTGTATGGTTTGTTCTAAATTATCAACGGGAGTGAACAAATCGTAAAATACCGACTTTCGCGTTTTCCTCATCCCAAAGATATTAAACAGAGAAATATAATCATTTATGCACCTCAAAAAATTTGTTTACAAAGGACAGAATTGAAATTAATTTTGGGACATCGGTTGCATTTCAAGTGTAATCACTATTGAAAAGGTTGGTGAAATTCCTATATTGATGTAATTAAATTTTAAAGTTGTTAATAAAACAGTATATTTTGGCAATTTATGCAGTTGTACTATTTTGCAAGGAAAATGATTCATTTAACCGATAATTGGTATACGCAAAAAACAAATTTTATGCGTTTTTTAAAAAAATTAGGAAAATACACTTTTTTAATTTATCATATATCACTTATTATTGGTGCAACTTTTAGTCTGTGGTACTCAATCGACGCAGAATTTTGTGCTCTACAATACATAAACTAGGACTGTTTCAGTATAGCGAATTGGTTTTGAGTTATTTGCGAAATACTGAAAAAAGTCCGAATTTTTTTAGGTTTTTGTGGTGTCAGGTCTAAAGTTCAACAGGAAAAATGGCACAAACTTCAAATCCCTTCATTTCGATGTAAAACAAAGTGATTAAAACATTTTCCAGCTTTCCGCGAATTTTTGGTTAGTAAAATCCTATTTTTACTGGCCTAAAGAGAAAAACACAAGAATGTTTTTTTAAACCTCAGTTTCATCAAATTACGGAAATTTTCTATCTTACTTTATAAATACGAAACATTTTGTTTATGAGCAATAATTTCCAGCAGCCGGTAAAAGGACATTTTTGCTCCTACCATATACACAAATTGTTATGGAAGTTTTAAAAACATCATTAAAAAAAAAAAAAAAAAAAAAAAAAACAGTGGCACTCCGGGAGTGCCAATAGAATTAAACTTCAACAATTACGTGTGTGTTTTTTGAATCGTCAGAAAATGTTTTATTGTGCAGGAAATACTTTTAAATGTAGTGTTTTTTATTCATTATTATAAACTATTACTACCAAAATTATATTACAATTTTCATAGTAATATAATTTAACTATAAATTACATATAAATAGACATTAATAATTTGTAATATATATTATTATATTAAATTATATTATTAAATTATACATGTACATATAAATAAACAAATTTTCGTACAAAAAATTCTCGTATTGCATTTAAAGATTTATCCGGTGAAATATAAACGGCAACCTTTGCAATTCAATACTATCCAAATATTTAAATACATACTCCAATTCAATACTATCCAAAAGTATTTTTATTAATGAATACAATACCACAATTATATTACGCTTGGCGCGCTAGTGTCTATGTGCCAAAATGCTAGCATGTCGGTTACGTAACAGTGTCTCCAAATCAGTGGTTTTTCTCCATCTCAAAAAAAGCTCAACGCGCCTAAAGAAGTTTTCGAAAACTGATAATGTGTGTGTGTGTTCCTGTGTGAACGACGGGAGAAAAAGTGAGTTTTAGCTCCGTTCTTCTTTTGCGGATTGAGCTGAAAAGGGAAAAGTTCCTGTCATTCACTGCTTGGCGCGCTAGTGTCTATGTGCCAAAATGCTAGCATGTCGGTTACGTAACAGTGTCTCCAAATCAGTTGTTTTTCTCCCTCTCAAAAAAAGCTCAACGCGCCTAAAAAAAAAAAAAAAAAAAAAAAAAAAAAAAAAAAAAAACTGAATCAGGAAAAATAATTAGTAGTACAGTCATGATACATTATGTATTGGTTTAATTCTTCAGCTCAGTTAATGAATAAATTTGAAAATGTAATCTAAACACAATCAGGCTAAAGATGAATTTGTCACCACTGGTGACGCGCGACCGCATTTGACAAAGCCTGGTGAAGTAAATATTTAAAGTAAATTCGCATTCTTTGACAATTTATAGATTAATTTATCGAAGTTTCTGATTGAAGTAAAATATTGGGTGTACATAATGTGTTCATTTGATTACAAATATGTATTGCAACAACCGAAATGCAATTAGAAATGTATTGCTTTCCAGAAACAGTAGCTGCAGTAATTTAATTTTTGATGAACATCAATTGCCTGTATAAACTTAAGCACGCGCTCTCCTTTTATCTCGGAAAATTTCAAGTAGCTATTCCAATTCTAGGTAAATGTTCTTAAACTTTCTATCTGAAATGCTGGACTCAATATCTGTTATCAACGTAACTCAACCTTTAAATGTTTTAATACATGAACTGCTGTGGAAAAGGTTTGACAAATCCATACAAAAACAAAGTTCCAAATAAGTTAAAAATACAAAGCAAATGTTGAACGTTGTCAAAACACGTTGCGAGAACTGGAATATCGACTTGACTTTCTCCCAGATACACGATAAAGTGTACTGGGGGGATGTGTTTTCATAAAAAGTAAATTAATGCGGTTACTTTTCAATAATAGGTGTTCGTCTTTTAAAGGATTTCAATTTTCAAAAAAATATGCAATGATTGAACGGCAATCTATCTCCTCTTTGAGTTCTCTTCCACTTAATCGGAGATCATTTGACATTTATTTTTTCTACCAAAAGTATATAATAGATAAAAACAAAAAATTATACCTTCGAATACTTCAGTCTTGAATTTTTGTGTACAAAAGTAATGAAAAATGGAGCAGTTATGGTCGGACTCCAGGGGCACATCTCAGCGGAAGTAGCGTGCGGTGGGCAGGATAATTCGGAAACCGCTTATCTGAAATAACAGTAACAAAAATATAACAATATATCAAATAAATTTAGCCTTGAACGAACGAAATTAATTTATGGTGATTTGTAGACAAAATGGCGAACATTTGAAGGAGAAATCTATTTTTTGGCCTAAAAGTTTAGCTATTCTAACATGCTTAAAAAATATTAATTTTGATCGGAAATTAATTTTTTTCGGTCAAAAGCACGATGATTTTAATAGTTACAATTTCAAAAAACGTCATTGAAACCCGCTAAGATTTTGTTTGTAGTCATGCCTACGGACTTAAAAAGAGTTGCTTCGAGAAAAACAACTTTAAAGTTTTGAAATTAAATAAAATGTATATAACATTCATAAAAAACGAATCTATATAGCACATCTTTTTCATTGTAAACAGCCAGCTTCCTTGCATGAGTAAAAAGAAAAATCTACTACAAGGAGCACTTTCCACGCCGACTACTGTCGCGATCCGCGCCGGTAGTGATGGAAAAAAATATTTCTTACTACAAGATCAATTTTAAGTTTTGGATTTAAGTACTCTGCAGACTATACTTTCGTTTCGTTATATTTATCCAAAATGATTTTTTAAGAAAATTTATGATTGGAGGTAACCACTTAACATAAGCATCAAAAACGACATATTTAAAGGAAAAGCACACATTACAAAAAATTCATAACGTTTAAAATATTTTTCGAGATATTTATAAAATAGGTTATATGTATTTTATTATTTATTAATAAAGACAGAACAAAATGTTACCGAAGTTCTCTATTTTGTTTTTGAAATTGTTATTTTATTTCGGACTTCTTTAAATAAGCTATTTCCAATTCTCTTTCCTTTGCCACAAGCAACACACATATTCAGTTGAAAATGTGGATTTGTAATTGGAATAAAACGTTGCTAATTCCCTTAATCACTGATAATTTCTCTCTTGGCGATGAATACACAAGACTAAACATCTAGCCCTAATTTAAAATCACAATGGAGAGATTCCAAAAGTTCCAAAGTTGATTAACCCTGCCAACTCAATAAGAAGTGTCTTTAGAGATCTGGCTGCTCCAAATACTGGATATGATTAAAAATTGCTACGCGATGAATTACATTTAAATCACGCCAAAATGCGAAAAATGAGGTAACTATAAATACTGAAACTTTAATTAAAGTATTGATCTAATAGAGAAAACCCATTTGAACAGAAAAATATATTTTATTTGAGCAAATAATTTTAAAGAAATTCTGGTACTTGTAAACTTATATGTACAAGTTATAATCTTAACCTGAAGCTCCTTTTTCTGACGTTGACCTGATATATAAGTTCACCTGATTTTTAAAAATATTTTTGTATGTATTAAACTTAATACTTATGTATTTTACAAATTATTCTAATTATTCCAACTCTAAATCCTTTTTTTTTAAAAAAAAATCAGAAATTTAAGATATTTTTAGTATTTAAATCATAGCATTTTAACATACTGTCGAATCGTATCTTTAGCACATTAAAAATTGGGAAATGATCCTTGAAAAATTACCGTAGCAAGTTTATGAAATAGTTTAGATTTTCGAAAAAAGTACATATTTTCAATTATATGAGATTTGTTTTCAGATATATATATATATATATATATATATATATATATAAATAAAATAAAATTGTAAGGATACCAATGTGATTCCATTTCGATTAAAACCCTAGAAGTTTATTTTAAATTTTTGATTAACTTGAATAACCAAATTTACCTATTAAAAAATTTCAGAATGTTTAAAATTTCTTTTCGAGATACATTCAAAGTAAGTTATATTGTATACATTATAACCTCTTTTATTCGAAACTCGATTAACCGATATCCATTTTTAAAGCTTTAAAAAAAAAACATATATATATATACTAGTATATTCCTCGTGTGCAAGCGGTCCTTTCCGAAATACGAGTAAATATAAATATTTCCGATCCCATTTCTTAGAGTTCGTTTGAATTTAACTTGCGCTCCCGTAAGCCTCAGGTTGGAACGAAGAAAACCAACAAATTAGCAATTCTGAAGCTTTTGAATGTTTTGCAAAAGGTTTGGCATGGTTGGAGCAGCAGAAAGACTGTGATACTGGTGAACTAATAATATAAAAAAAAAGACTCAGTAATGGAGCTTCAAAGCAAAGGCAATCGAAACTGCGACAAACAAAACATTTTTTTTCAAATCCTTCTGATGTATATAAAAGGTACTTAATTTCAAAATTAAAATTCAGGTAATTTATTCCTGTTTCTACTTTGCTATTGTTTTATTATTATTAAGCACTTATTACCATAATAAGAAATATTGCATATATTTCTTCTTAATCTTAAAATGGTAGCATTTTCGGTTATCCGAAAATTTCGGCTTTCCGAAAGATGGTCGGTCCCAATTACTTCGGATAATCAAGATTTTACTGTACTTTATTATTTGTTATCAAAGGCATAATTAAACTTAGATACACTCACATTATGGAATATCTGTGTTATTTTTAATCTGTTTATAAAAGTCTTTTGAAATTCACATTCATCTGTCACATGAAATACCCAAATACATTGGAAAATACAGATTTCCATTTAGAGTTAAAGATTACTAATTCTCTTAATCACTGATAATGTCTCTATTGGTGAAGAATAAAGAATGCTAAATAAATATCTAGTTATAGTTTAAAATGACAAAGGAGAGACTCTACATGTTCCAAACGTGATTAATGTTCCCAACTTAGTAAGTAGGTGTCCACACAGATCTGTCAGTTTCAACTATCGGAAAGACTTAAAAATTGTGAATAACATGGTGAATTAAAATGTAAATCCGTCAAAATGTAAAATTTGCGGAAGCTAAATTTACGGAGAATTTTTAAACGTATAGATTTTAAAAAGAAGTTTTTTTGAATTATAATATTTGATTCTACTCGATTAAATATCCCCCCCCCCCCCCAAAAAAAAAAAAAAAATCCATTTTTTACAACATTCAGAAACTTAAAACTGTTAAACAAATTGAAATATCGGAGAACTGTTTCTCCTTTAAAACTAAAACAAAATGTCGGAATTTTTGAAGCAAAAATTGAAATAATATATATCAAGTAATTTTTTTTTCTTTTTCCGTAAAAAAGCAAGAAAGAAAAACATATGTCAAGCATAGATTATGAAACACTTTCCAACACTTCCTGAAATCTTTAACAAAACTTCGTTATTTACAGAAATAAGTTAAATAAGATAAGTAAGTAAACATTTTAGAAAACAGTTAAAACATTTGAAAACTGATTTCAGCAGTTACCGTCCTTAGAAAAAAATGTATTCTAATTCTTTTGAACAGCCCTGTATTTGATCTGTAAGTTGATATATACATACTATATAATGCTGAAATGTAGTTTAGCAAGAAAACGCATAACAGGTTGAAAATTCTCTTTCAACAATTTATACTAATAGATAAAACAGACTGGAATACTTTTGTTCAGCCTTGTAATTTACCTAGTACTTTTACTACACGTTACTATTTAGCTAAAATTTAATTCAAACTAAAACACTCTTAAAACTACTAAAATCACATTTTCAGAAATGAGCATCCATAGACGGCCATGTATCTAATTCTTTGCGTGGCCCTGTGTATCATTTTATCTATATTCTATAAACATTTCATAGTATAATGCTCTATAAACATTTCATACACTAAATGCAGTTCAGAGTAAAAATGCATAACTCATTTAAAACCACATTTAAGCAATTTATGCTCATACTCAGTAATATTTACGAATTCTTTTGTATAGCCCTGTATATCAACTATAGCATTTATACACACCATATAGTTTGCATAAATATAGTGAAACTTAAAAGCGCGTAACTTAAAAATGCATTTCTTTCCGTCATTCCTAGCATAGAGTACTTCGGATAGAATACACTAGCTGAAATTTTTTGTGTGTTACTGTAAATGCTAACCACTTCGTATTACACATGAAATAACTTATAGTAAGCCACAGTGACATATATCTATCTTATTATAGTTGAAATAGTTTAACATACTTAAAGTACGGAGCAAACAATCCCCCCCCCCCCCCCCATACCATATGTAACGGAATTCTTTTGCATGAATTTATAACATAATTTATAACATAAATTTAAACTAGGCGGATGTTCTTATCTCAAAACTTTCTTCTCATACATGTTAATACTTCAAACTTTGCTATCACAGTGCCAAAATTAAATGACAATCTATGCCCAACATTAGGATTCTATATATACAGCTTCGTTGAAATATGTGCATCAAATCATTGAATTTTGGCACTCACCCACTTAGATCTCTGCAAGCAAAATTTACAATATGAAAAGCATAAAAGCGACACCTGTTGTTCAGTATACACTCAGGCCTAATTAGGATTCATTTATGTGAAATTAAGAAAGTATGAAGTTGGATTAAATTCCGTGCATTAGTTTTTGAGACATATAGCTATGGCGGAAATCATGAAAAATGCAGCATAGCAACGGTACCTGTTATATGATTTACACCAAAAGGCAATCAGCACCAACTTATGTCAAGTTCTAACAGAATTTTGAAGTTTGATGAAATTCCGTACATTGGTTTATTTTATATATGACTATCGCTAAAACAGTGTAAATCCTGAAACATTCAGCACAGCTGCGCCTAATTTTAAGAAACATACAATGATTATTTCAAAAATCTTGTATCACTGATTTTTTGCTTCTTTTCGCTTAATACTCTGGCAGTTTAATAATTCGATTGATTTAAATTTGAATGAAAAATTAAATTATTAAAAAGGGTTTAAAAAACTAAGAAATCTTTAAATAACTTTCCAGATGCATTACAAATATATTGCATAAGCCTTATTATTTGTTGTTAAAAGATTGACTAAACCATTCTTCCACAACTGAAAATTTTATCCTAGGATACTATTTATACATTTCGAAAATATTTAAGTTTTCTATCATAAAACAATATTTCAAATTTGCTGTTACTTGTCACAAGAAACGCTCATATTTATCGGTAAATATAGAATTGCCTTGGGAATTAATCCGTTTCTAAATCCCTTAATCACTATTAATGTATCACTTAGCGCTGAACATAGGAGGCAAAATATTTACTTCTACTTTGAAATCATGATGTAAAGATCCCAAAAGCTTAATAAATCAATGTTGCCAGTGAGCTACTTTTTTTAAATTTAGATTTCTTGATTTGCACCACTTTTTTGAAATAGTAAAATTCGTCTGATTTAACGATATATTAATTAAGGCGAAAACATGGTGAATTTTACCACTTTAAAAAAGTGGTGCCAGATCAAGAAATCTGAATAAAAAAAAGTGGCCCTCTGGCCACACTGTGACTTGCACTTCCAATTGAACAAGAAGTCTCTTTATAAAGCTTACAGTTTTGGTTATTTAAAAGGCTTAAAAATTGTCAATAACTTGATAAATTATCATACAAACTGGTCTACTTAACCCCTTGAGGGGCACCGGTATATATTATATACCACCTACGATTAATGAAGTTTTACACCAGAAAAATTTTATTAAATTTTACTTTCCTAACTTTGGTGGAAAAAAGCCGCAAAATTGCTTTTACTTATTTTGGAATATAATTTTTCTAAATTTCCGGTGGGAATTCAGCATTATACAAACGCAACTGCTTGCCCCTCAAGGGGTTAAGAGAAACGAGGTAACTGAAATTACGTTTTATTTTTCAATACATTCTGGCATAGAAAAATATCCAATAAGTTGTAGGATATTTTATTACAATCAAATATACGGTTTTACAGATTGGTCGGAGCTTTAAGGTCATAATTTTACACATAAGAGTTGAACATAGAGTAGAATCCAACTCACTACACACACCCATGTCTGATTGGAATTCGATTCCTGCACTTCTTATCCAGTAGTCAGCGCGCTAACAACTAAACAGGCAAGTAGTCATGCACAGAGGAGAGGAGTGTGGAAGATGGCGTGTATTTGAAATTACTTGCAAAGTAAATTAAAATAATAAAATTAATATTCTTTTAACGAAAAGTACCATCTGAACCATGAAGGTGGGAAGTTTTTTTTTTTTTAATTTAATTTTCTTTTTCTTTTTATAGGTGGGTGGGAGTTTAATTGCACTGGGGAAGAGGCAAACACAGTAGTGATGATCGATTTCGATTTTTTAAATCGATTTAATCGATACTATGGCCAACTCGATTTAATCGATACTATAATTTTTTTAATCGATGTCTCTAAAGGTAATATCATTTTCCTTTTCCTTTAAAAATTGATGGTAAAGTAGTTAGATGTGCCAATCCCAAAACTTTCTTCTGTGTCATAAATATTAAATCTTCAAAATTCTCTAACACATATGAAATTTAAATGATAAGCTATGCCCATCATGAAGATTTAAAAAGTATGAGTTCGCTGAAGTATGTGCATTTTAAAAGAAAATATAAGCGTTGCATTTTCCTAATAAATCATTGAATTTCGGCCCACAACCTCTTAGATATCCGCAACGGAAAATCTCAATTCAAAGAGCATAAAAGCGATACCTGTTGGGCAGTATACACACAAGCCTGATAAGCATCCATTTATATGAAAGTGTAACAGAATATGACGTTTGATTAAATTCCGTGCATTAGTTTTGAGATATGGCTATCACGAATATCATGAAAAAAGCAGTATAGCAGTTTAACCTGTTACATGAGTAACACGAAAAACATAGGAACAACTTATGTCAATGACTAATAGGATAAAATGTTTGATGAAATTCGTTCATTACTTCTTGAGATATTATCACTAAAATCGTGTAAATCCTGAAAAACAGTGTTGAATTCATTGGGCTGGTACGAGTGGACAACCCCTCCCCCCGGGAACATTGAAATGTCCCCAAAAAGATATGAGATTTCATGCTTAATGGACAAAAGTCCAATCCCCCCCCCTCCCGGAACACTAGAATGTCCCTCTCCAGAACCATAGAAATCCCTCCCGGAGAAAAATGTCTGAATTTAACACTGTTGAAAAAAGCAGCATGGCAGCACAACCTGGTATATCATTTACACGAAAACCTAATCTTGAACAACTTATGGCTATGTCAAACAGAATATTAAGTTTGATAAAATTCCGTTCATTAGTTCTTGAGATATGATACCTAAAATCGTTTAAATACTGAAAAACGTGTTGAATTTAGGGGGTGGCCCGAGGGGGGGTTACATGCCCCCGAAACGTTCAAATGTCCCCCCAGAAGGCTTGAGATTTTATGCTTAATGTACAAAAGTCCAATCCCCTCCCCCTCTGAACTGTCCCTCCCTGGATACACAGAAATCCCTTCCGGAAAAAAATGCCTGAATTCAACACTGCTGATAAAATCAGCATAACAACGCCCCTTGTTGGGCGATTTACACCGAAACCTAATAAGTAGTAATTTATGCCATCGTCTAACTGAATGTGAAGTTTGAAGAAAACCCGTGCATTAGCTCTCTCTCTATTGCGAAAATCGGGGAAAATGCAGCATAGCAGCGCCACCTACAGGTAGATTTACATAAAACCTAATCATCAACAACTTATGTCTACGTCAAACTGAATCTGAAGTTTGGTGAAAATTCATGCATTAGTTCTTGAAATAGTGATCTTGCGGAAATCTTCAAAAATGCAGCATAGCAGCGCTACTTGTTCGCGATTTTCATCAAAAAGTAATAAGCACCAATTTATATGAAGGTCTAACTGAATCTAAAGTTTCAATGGATCCCATGCATTAGTTCTTGAAATAGATCGCCCACAATTTTTTTGTCAGAAACAAATAGACAGATAGACAAACAATTTATAAAAATAGTCAAATCGTATTCCAAACATGGCCTTTTAAAACTATAAATCCTTCGAAAACCGGAAGTCGAAATTTTTCACTAATTCAACACTTTCTTTTTCTAAAGACGAAAGAAAAAAAAAAAATAAATGAACGAGTCGATTCTACCCCTTACCTAGGATCAGAAATGGCGAATCGATTCAGTACAGATTCGATGTCGACCTTTATATGAGGGTAGAATCTTTATTTTTTTATTTACTTCAATTATTTATATGCGGGTAGAATCGTTATTTTTTTATTTACATCAATTCAAATCGTATCGCGGTCGATCCACGATTCGGATTGAGTCGATTCTTCAAATTTTACTGTTCTAGTGGTAGAATTGCTGTAAAATTTTGTATAAGAGCATTTTATTTTATTTCTAGGTTCAGTGAAGAATGGCGGGAGGGATTTCTCCGACTCCAATCGGGATACGGGAGCGATATTTTAGAGTTTCGTAAGGGGGGGATTCATATTTGTGCACTAAAAAGCATAAAATCTCAAAACTTTCGGGGGGGGGGGACATTCCGATGTTCCCCGGACCACTCCCTGAATTCAACACTAGGTTAAATCGTTTTACTTTTGTTTAGCAGCCTAGTTATTCGGGTTACTAGTATATTTTGTTGTATATTTCAAGATCGCCCCTTCTAATCTCCGCCCTCTCTTCCTCGCCAATTTTAATTTACAGGGCCGTTCAATATATGCATGCAATTTTTAAAATGTCTAATTCTTAAAAAGCAGTAAACCAACGTTTAAAATGCACAAATAACGGATGAAAAGCAGCAAACAGCTGTTTCGAATCTACAGCGAGATTCTTCTTCAGTGCAAGATAGGGAAAAAGGAACAGCGTGCAAGAAAAAGCAAGGCTGAGCAAAATGATAGACAGAGACGTTCTGCCTTATATACCCTATGCGGGTATCGAAAGCGCCAGAAACAACCAATGAGAGAGAAGCAGTGGAAACGACTGGGTGGACAAGTAGCGACATCTACCGGAGAAGGGGAGAAAAAGAAACCAAAAAAGAGGAAATTAAATTAATGCTTTCCAAATACTTGGAAAATCTGGAGTACTAGATAAGTCACTGACTAAAGAGTGAGAATTTTTAATGATGTGGTAAGCTACACAAAAATCAAGATCAAGGTTAGAAGAACATTTTTGGATAATGGTGGCTGAGGAAAAATCGAACCTATGTTGAGAAGTTCAAGAATGTTGAGCAGTAGAAGAACGTTTGAGCTCCTGATTTTTAACATAACCTTCATGCTCTTTTAAACGAAATCTAAGAGCACGTTTAGTCTGGCCAATATAAGAAAGGCCACACTGGCAAGAGATTTGGTAAATACCCCAGTTGTCAAGGCGATCAACGGGGTGTTTGAGATTTGAAAAAGTGATTTTATTAACAGGAGAAAAAATAACATTAAAATCAAACCTTCTTAGGATTTTAGCAACTTGCTGACTAATTTTAGGAAAAAATGGCAACACAACTGAAGTATTAGAGTTGGAATTAGAATGCTTTTCAGAATGGACGTATTTTGTCAATTTCTTATAAATATAATCAATAATATTAGAGGAATAACCACGATCAACAGCAATAGCTTTGATGTAATTAAGTTCAGCACTAAGTAACTGAGGAGTGGAACAAATATTGGTAGCCCGAAAAACAAAAGTATTGAAAGCAGCGAATTTCTGGTTTGGTGGGTGAGAAGAATGCCTGTGAGGTGGGAGACTGACAGCAAAAGGTTTACGAAAGACGGTAGTCTGAAAGCCATTTTCACTACGAATACCAAGGACATCGAGGAAAGAAAGACAGTTATTGGTCTCAATTTCAGAGGTAAATTGAATGCAGGGATCAATGAAATTCATAATAGAGAGAATATGATGAATATCCGAATTTATTTCAACCAGGACATAAACATCATCAACATAACGAAGATAGAACGGAAATTTTAAAATTTCAAAAAGTTTGACCTCAAAATAGTGCATATAAATATCGCATAAAATTGGACTAAGAGGATTACCCATAGCCAAACCATCAATCATGCGGAAGAAATTACCATTGAAAACAAAAGTATTTTGCGACAAGCAAGCGCGAGTGAGAAGGATAAGTTACTCGATTTCAAAATAGGAGAAATGGAATTCACGAAGCCTGTTCTTGAGGCAATCTAAAGCCCCCTCAACCGGAACGTTTGTAAATAATGATTTAACATCAAAAGAAACCATCATGTGACCCTGCGGCTTAAAATTATGAAGTTTTTTAACAAAATCAAAAGAATTCTTAACAGTGAAACAGTTACTGCTCAAAAGTGGGGAAAAAACAGAAACTAAATATTTGGCAAGCTTATAAGAAGCTGTACCGATGCTAGAGACAATAGGTCTAAAAGGAATGTCAGGTTTATGGACCTTAGGTAAAGCATAAAACCTGGCACAATGCGCAATAGATGGAATAAGAGACTTCTTAAAGTTAGCAGGAATAATGGAAGAAGACTTGATGGCAGACTTAATAGAGTTAATTTCACTAGTGGAAGGGTCTTTGCGGATGTCCACATAAGGACCATCTTTAATTAATTTAAGAGATTTTTCCAAATACGAAGAAGGGGCTTTAGATTGCCTCAAGAACAGGCTTTGTGAATTCCATTTCTCCTATTTTGAAATCGAGGAACTTATCCTTCTCACTCGCGCTTGCTTGTCGCAAAATACTTTTGTTTTCAATGGTAATTTCTTCCGCATGATTGATGGTTTGGCTATGGGTAATCCTCTTAGTCCAATTTTATGCGATATTTATATGCACTATTTTGAGGTCAAACTTTTTGAAATTTTAAAATTTCCGTTCTATCTTCGTTATGTTGATGATGTTTTATCTCCTGGTTGAAATAAATTCGGATATTAATCATATTCTCTCTATTATGAATTCCATTGATCCCTGCATTCAATTTACCTCTGAAATTGAGACCAATAACTGTCTTTCTTTCCTCGATGTCCTTGTTATTCGTAGTGAAAATGACTTTCAGACTACCGTCTTTCGTAAACCTTTTGCTGTCAGTGTCCCACCTCACAGGCATTCTTCTCACCCCCCTAACCAGAAATTCGCTGCTTTCAATACTTTTGTTTTTCGGGCTACCAATATTTGTTCCACTCCTCAGTTACTTAGTGCTGAACTTAATTACATCAAAGCTATTGCTGTTGATCGTAGTTATTCCTCTAATATTATTGATTCTATTTATAAGAAATTGACGAAATCCGTCCATTCTGAAAAGCATTCTAATTCCAACTCTAATACTTCAGTTGTGTTGCCATTTTATCCTAAAATTAGACAGCAAGTTGCTAAAATCCTAAGAAGGTTTGATTTTAATGTTATTTTTTCTCCTGTTAATAAAATCACTTTTTCAAATCTCAAACACCCCGTTGATCGCCTTGACAACTGGGGTATTTACCAAATCTCTTGCCAGTGTGGCCTTTCTTATATTGGCCAGACTAAACGTGCTCTTAGATTTCTTTTAAAAGAGCATGAAGGTTATGTTAAAAATCAGGAGCTCAAACGTTCCTCTATTGCTCAACATTCTTGGACTTTTCAACATAGGTTCGATTTTTCCTCAGCCACCATTATCCAAAAATGTTCTTCTAACCTTGATCTTGGTTTTTGGGAAGCTTACCACATCATTAAAAATTCTCACTCTTTAGTCAATGACTTATCTAGTTCTCCAGATTTTCCAAGTATTTGGAAAGCATTAATTTAATTTCCTCTTTTTTGGTTTCTTTTTCTCTCCTTCTCCGGTAGATGTCGCTACTTGTCCACCCAGTCGTTTCCACTGCTTCTCTCTCATTGGTTGTTTCTGGCGCTTTCGATACCCGCATAGGGTATATAAGGCAGCGCGTCTCTGTCTATCATTTTGCTCAGCCTTGCTTTTTCTAGCACGCTGTTCCTTTTTCCCTATCTTGCACTGAAGAAGAATCTCGCTGTTGATTCGAAACAGCTGTTTGCTGCTTTTCATCCATTATTTGTGCATTTTAAACGTTGGTTTACTGCTTTTTAATATTCCTGCACAAAGGCTATAATTGCTATTTTAATGTCTAATTCTTGTTCTATTTTATTATAAAGCCACATTTTAAAACATTGACCAAAGATACATTTGAGCTCAGCCCTCCGATCGTGTTGAGCTTATCTGCCCGCTCTGGGGGGCATATTTTTTTCCTGTCAAACCATATCGTGTAACATATCGTAGGAAAGTTTTTAATGTGATCTTTTATTTTCTGTCACTATTCTTCCTTCCTTTTGGTAGGGGTCAACCGTGCTCCAACTTTTGTATCGATATTTTTGACAGTAATTTCAAAGCAATATATATATATATATATATATATATATTCTTTCGGTTTTACTAGTTTAAAGGCAGAACTGTTGTCAAATTTTCCATAAAAGTATTTTTTTTTCCTATGTTAAATTGTTATATTTTTAGTTTACGAGTCAAGTCATTTGGGTTATATGTTTATTAAGCTGTACTTTTGCAGTTCGTCAACAATCACATTCCCACCTTACGCCCGCCCCTCATCTTAATTTTCTTAATTATGACCCGATTTCAATGGGACCATTTTGACATTCTTCCCAAGTTATTTTCTTTACCATTTACTAAACATTGATGTTATACCTGCAGCTCCAGGTGAGCACTATTTATGAACAATAATAACATATTCCTGCTCTTTTCCAGTTTAAACTGATCATTCTTGGTTTAAAAAGCCACATTAATCAAGGTTCTCGTTATAGTTAAGTGGTTGTGCAAGTTGTATTTTAAAAATTCTAGTCGTTTACAACCAAACTTACTGATTTATGATACTTTGAATTTTATGAAATTTCGGAGCTTTCCCACACTAAAGGATCCCCTGTGTTTATCAATGTTTTTCAAGTGCATAGAAATTAAAACATGTACTAAAATGCTTTAAAACTTATTTCTTCAAATAATATATTTAACAATTTAAACAAAGTGATCCCCGATAATTTTGTACTGTTTTTTCTACTCCTATACATGTATACAGAAGAAAGAATACACTTGAAGATGTTGCAATTAAGTATCAAATTTGTATATAGGAACATAATAGAAGTATATAAAAATAAAAGCCTTTACAGAATCACTAATTTCAAATGTATTAGAAGAGAATATTATACGAAAAATATCCGGCAAATATTGGATAAATAATATTCCGGAAAAGTAAATGAATTTGAGATTATATATTGAGATTATGTATTCTTGAAACGCAGAGAAATTTGCTTATCGAATTTCTTCTAATATTACTAGCTCTAATGTTACAGATTTCCAAGCAATATATATATGTAAAACAAATCTTAGATATAGAACTTCGAAAAATAATAAATTTTTAAGCAATAAAATACATACACAGACACAGTTATACAGTTATAAATATATCATTAAACTTAAGTCAATAATAAGAACTAAGAAAAAAATTAAAGTTCAATAAACCCAATAAGGACCAGCATGTTTTCCAGGAACTTTATTCAGTTCACGCCACGTTTTGTTAAACACTTACTTTTACTTTATGAATCACTGAAATGTGTTAATTAAATAAAGCACATTTTACTTTTCTCTTTTACTGGTATCAAAAAAATTTAAAAATTCACAAATATAATGTTGCGAAAACCCAACGTTAGTGTTTAATGGGTTAAGGAATAGTTGCATAGTTTTATTGCACATATTTTTATCAGTAACTTTATGTAAATAAATAAGCGTCGCTATACTTTTAAGACAGTAAAATTAATTGAATTTTTTCTTCTGGGAAAATTAAATTTTCACGCCTCGCAGCGATGATTGTTTTTTTTTTCTTTAAATAAAAGAACTTTGGTACATTTTGCTAGTTGCATGATTAATCTCAAATTTTAAGAATACTAAATCGGTTTTTATGGCAATGTGAATTATGTTCCTGAAAATTTTAATTTTAATTCAAGCTGGAAGAAAATCACAATAATTCAAAGTTCGTTTATTTCGAGACCGGGACGGGCGTAGACCTCATGAGTTATGCTGCCGAAGGCAGTCTGAGCCCCAACTCTAGGTTCGTTTAATTTTGAAATTCGATTTGGAAAAGTAGTACATAAGAAAAAATAAGTAAAACAAAACATAAATTATGTGATTAGCATCAATAATTTATGGATATAAGAGAAACTGGTAAATAAAAGGCCGAACATAAGCGGATATGCGGCGAACGGTTTCTTCTTATAGTAGCTTCCAACGGCATTATATATATATATATATATATATATATATATATATGTACTCGTATATCTTAGACTATAAAATTTGGGTGCCTAAAATTTTTAACATTGCACCTACCTTTCCTCTACGCTTATAGGGCGCCCTAAAAAAAAAAAAAAAAAAAAAAAAAAGACTTAAAAACTACTTGAATCTGCAAATAAAATTTACAGCCTTCAAAACTTTAACAATTAATTTTTTTTAGCATTCAAATTTCGATCTGGGCTTTTTAAAAAATATTTACGATTATAGAAAGTAAGACCCCATCTGTTTGGTTGAAGGAAGTAAAAATAGAAAGTACCGCTGTTCCAGATGAAATCATTTTTCCTAATGATAAAAAATCATTAATTCCTTTTTTTTTTTTAATCTGAGCGAGATCTTCTTTAAAAAAATAAATGTAAATAAAATATAAATTACAATATTTATAAAATTACATCTTAAATCTAAAAATTTTAAAAGTTTAAAAAGTTTATTATTCGACTCAGATGTCTGTAATAGCTTACGACTGGGCTTTTGACTTCGTCTACTCCCCCACCCCCCACCCCAAATAAGAAGTGTTTGTGAGGCGATCGCCACGGCTCTGCTGATTCCCTAAGTTTTGAAATTAATATTTTTAAGCTTATTTGTGTGAATCTGAAAATCGAAATATCGATTCAAGTATCGATTCTAGAATCTTGGAATCGATTTTTATTGTGATCGATTCTGTTTTATACGTTGTCGATTTTAATCGATTACCAAGTTTTTCAGAGTCGCCCAGCACTAGAACACAGTTTCAAAATGAAGAAAAAGTTGAGCACTTCGCTTTCGTCTGCGTCAGTGACCGTGGAACGACAAATTCCATTTTGCGATATTCATTACGGTTTTTAATTATTATCTGTTCGAATTATCAAAAATTGAAAAAATATTAGTCAAAGGTATTATGTAGTATAAACACAGTTATAGTAATGAGTTTCCATTAAAACAAAATGTGTAAATGTGGTACGATTTTAAAAAAACAAAAAAAAACATATGTCTATGTCGTGCAATACATTTTTGAAAGTAGGAAGATGTGCCTATGTTACTGTACAGTCTGTACGATAAGAATAATTGAAATAAAAGAAACAGTAATCAACGCAGTCTGTAAATAAGGAAGTAGTGCAAATGTACAATAAAATAACATATTTTTTTAATTATATATTTTTCAATTATAGAAGTTCATTTTTTACTCAACTTCAATTTTCAAAAAATATGTAATGGTTGACCGAAGATCTTTGTCACCATTCATTTTTCTTTCGCTTGAATGAAGACTCTAAAAGTTTATTTTAAAATTCAGATTGATTAAACTTACTTCTAGTCACAACGTCTGATCGGAGGTCATTTTTGGTATGTTTTTCTTATTAAAGTATACAATAGATAAAAAGAAAAAAATATACGTTCGAACTCTTAAAAAGTAGTGGCAAATTTATATGTAGAAGAATAATAAACTTGGCGGACTTATTGTTCGGTTCCGGGGTCACCTCTGAGCTATAGTGGCGTGCAGTTACACAGAAATTGCATATTTGAAATAAACGTAATCAATTGATTTTAATAATTAAACCTACTTTTCAACAAAGAAAATTAATTTATGATGATTTAAAAACAAAATGGCGACTGATTGAGCAAGAAGGCTATTTTTTGGCCTAAATTTTTGGCTATTCTAACTTTCATGAAAAGTAATAATTTTGATCAGAAATTTCTTCGTCCAAGGGCAAAATAATTGTAATAGCTGCATTTTCATATGCAATCATTGAAATCCGTTGAGAGCTTTGTTTGTAATCATGCCTACCGACTTAAAAATACCGTTTCGAGAAAAACGACATTAAAATTTTGAAATGAAATGAAATGTCTATTGCATTCACAGAAAAGATGCCATAAAGTACGTGTTTCATATTTTAAGCCTATAACAAATATGAAGAACTGGAAGAACACATTAAAAAAAAAAAAGAAATGTGTCCAGTTAAACTGATGTCATTGTCCTCAAAGACTATTCACACCAATTGTATATTATAATCTTATTTCAAAGAATAGTGCCCGTCGAAAAATAAAGAAATCGACTAAAAAAATATTTTGATATATTAAGGGTGGGGGGGGGTAGCTCCTCTATTTTTTCCTTTATACTTAACCAATGAACCCCGAAATCTAATCAGGGAAGCGCCTTATGAGAATAAACCGGTATACAAAATTTGCAGCAAATCAGATTATTCTGCATGAAAAACCCATTTATCTGAATTAAGCGGGGGGGGGGATTAGTCCCCCGTCCCCAATTTATACCTACCCAATGAACCCCAAAAACTAATCAGGAAAGCTCCTTATAAGAATGAACCTACTTACAAAATTTGAAGCAAATTAGATATTTCTATCAATAGTTCTCGCGTTACGTACGTACATACATAAGTACGTAAATACAGATACATCGGGTACCTTAGCTCTCAGGCTTTCATAACCTGTGAGCTAAAAAATCATAACATTTAAAATATTTTTCAAGATATTTTCGAAATAAGTTATAGGGGAGACTAGGGAGGGTTGACTCACTTTTTACAAAATGATTTTTAATTTTTTAAATTTTGAACGTAGAATAAAGTTTTATATATCATTTTATTCGCTATACAATCAGTTATCAAAATAAAATTGCTACATAAGTGTCATATATAAGTAATTTTGAAAAATGATCGATTTTAACCATGAGATAATAATGAGTTAAGGCTCCCCACATATGGGAGGCTTATAATTGATATTGAAATATTTGTGAAGGGAAATAAAGTCTGTTTAAAAAAGGCAATATAACATTATGCTACATGCTTTAATTATTATAAAAAACATTTTTGAAAATATGACGCTTAAACAAAGCTGTTTAGACGCAATCGCAAGTCAGAGGAGAAAAATTTTGTTTTAAACAGAATTTCGTCTGAGCAGGTATAATTGCACAGCAGGGAAAATTAAATTTTAACATTTAAGACAGTTAGAGACAGGTTCTGTTTTTCTAGGGTTTCATGTATTATTATCCTTGGAATTTATAGCCACTGTTCCGCTTTTTTTTGTCTCCTTTTCCTACTTTTTGTGACACTCGACCTGGCAACTCTAACTGTCACATAGTTTGTCTTCATCTCACGGTATTCATGCTGGTGAAATTTGTCTACATATCTTCCAAAAGTTTTTCGATCAATGCTATGTTCTTTTGCAGCCGCATGTGCACTTAACTGATCGTTATCTTCTTTATCACTCTCAGTGTCAAAGTACTTTCAGTACTATAATGTTGAAAAAAAATGACTGGCTCCGGAATTTACGAACAAATTTATTTATAAATAAGAAAAAGGGTATATTTCAGATACATATTAAATGCAAAAGATTTTAGCAAAATTATGGTGCCATTGTGGCATTTGGGAATTACAATTAAGTGGTTTCATAAGCACACAGCTGCCCCTGATAGGTTTAAATCTGCTGCTTTCATACTTTTAGTCCTTTCTGCTGTTTTACACTGCTTCTGTTTACCTATTGTAGTAATATTTAAATGGAAAAAGTTCCTATCAACTTTCTAATTTATATTTCATTTATTTTTTTCTTGCAGTGAACACTATAGCAATTTTTCACATCTTTCTTTAATCTAAACATTTGCTTTTCCATCACCCTATTTTACCGTGGCTTCACAGAATACATTTACATTCTTTTTTTTATATAACCATTAATCTTTCATTATGCATTGTGTATAATAAAAGGATTTCATCTGGTCAGCCCTCCTTCACATTGACTGGGTCAAGCCTCCCCACATAGTCTTTTTATAGAGAATAGCACATTGTTATGTTAAGCCTAACTTACTGTACAATCTTTATGCCTGGAATGAAAGCTCGATATTTCTGCTTTACTTAAAACCTACTTAAATTTCTATGATATATTTTATCTGAAAAAAGCTCACAAAATATTTTTAAAAAACACAACTTTTAGGTTGAAAACGCCTCACAATTGATTTTTCAACACCTATTTCAATTATCTGTATGAAACAAAGACTATTGTTTGAGCATTCCAATAGCTTTAGTTGACACCTAATGATAAAACTCTGAAATTTTTTTAAATATGAAAACTGATTGGTGGGTCAAGCCTCCCGTATGGTCAACCCTCCCTAGTCTCCCCTAAGTATATTTTTATTTATTAATATAGAAAAAAAATGTTACCCTCGGGCTCTACTCACGTTGTTTCTATATTATTTAGAAATCTTTAAAAAAGCCTTTTACAATTCACTTTCATCTGTCACAAGCAACACTCATGTTCCGTTGTAAAGGTGGAATTCCAAATGGGATCAAACGTTGCTAATTCCCCTAATCACTGATAATGTCTCTCTTGGCGATGAATATAGAAGGCTAAACATCTAGTTGTAATTTGAAATCACAATGGAGAGATCCCACAAGTTCCAAACGTGATTAACTTTGCCAACTCAATAAGAGGTGTCTTCAGAGATCTCGCTGTTTCAACTACTGTATAGGCTTATAAATTGTGTATAACATTGATGAATTTAATTTAAATTACGCAAAAAGCAAAGAATACGGTAGCTACGATTACGTAAAATTTAACTAAAGTATTGATCTACGAAAAAAATCAATTCGAATTGTAATATTTTATTTTACCTGATCAAATATTTTACAAAAATCCAGGTTCTTTTAAACTTATGTATAAGCTATGACCTTAACCTGGATATCTTTCTTCTGACGTTGACCTGATTTTTTTTGGAATATTTTTATACGCATAATGTATTTAATATTTCTAAATTTTACATTAATCTGTTTATTCCTACTGTAAATCTATGTTTTTAAAAATTCTGAAATTCAGGATTTTTTTAACATTTCAAATTAACTATTTAACAATCTGTCATATCGGAGTATAATTTCCATCTTATTTTTTTTTAAATGGTCTTGGAAAAATTAGCGTAACAGGATTATTCAATAGATTAGATTTTTAAACAATATATTTTTTAATTATAGGAGTTATTGTTTTAGAAATTTTAGAATGCTTTACGAAACAACTGAGTTTTATTCCATTTGGATTAAAACACTAGAAGCTCATTTTAAAATTTTAATTAACTTGAATCTGTAATGAAATTTACATATTGAAATACACTGGCCTCTGACATTTAAGGAACAGATACTGGATGTTTTCGATTGTACACGGTTTATCGAACATCTACCAAAATCATTGGCGAATCGTTCTAAGAAAATGTTTGATTTCATATCGGTGAAGATTTTAGTCGGGAGGACAATTAGGGGCTAATAACAAATTTAATAATAAAATAATATTTGCGATCACCTATGTAACATAAAATGCAGAAAATGGTTTGTCACTGTGTTAATTGACTATTTGGGTCCTGTTCAACGTTAGTGTGCATTTGTGTAAGCATAGCACTCATATTCTTGAAGATGTTATTGCGTCTATTTTTTTCTGTTTATAGCATACAGAGTTTTCAACCAAATTTAACACAACTTTCCGAAAACCTGACGAAGCGCAGTAGCAGCAGCATATTGCAATTAAAACATGAGTATATTGAATATTTGATGATATATGGCCATCTGTATGAAATCATTTTTAACTGCGCATGTGTAGAAGATTCTAAAAATTTTATTTCATAATTTGGTAATTCAGCTATTTAGGGTAACTTATATAAAAAGTTCAGTCAAATATCGAAAAAATTCACAAAGATAGGGCGATATAGTGAGTTGCTTTCTAAAAATAGCTTTATTATAAGGGATTTTCTACAACTTTTCAATCAGCTCACTATATCTTTCTAAGTTTTCACAATATTTGACTTGATTTTTTTATAGAAGTTGCGCTAAATATCTGACAACCAAATTATGAAATAAAACTTTTAGCATCTTCCGCGCATGCGCAGTTAATAATCATTGCATACAAATACCCTTATCTCATCAAATATTCAGTATATTCATGTTTTAATAGCAGTATACTGTTGCTACTGTTCATTGTCAGGTTTTCTGAAAGTTGTGTTAAATTTGGTTACAAACTGTATGCTATAATAAAAAAAAATTAGAATTTTTCACAGACGCAATAACATCTTCAATAATATGAGTGTTTGCTTACACAAATGCACACAAACGTTGAACAGGACCCAAATGGTCATTTAACACAGTGATAAATTATTTTCAGCATTTCTACTACATAGGTTATCGAAATATTATTTTATTATAAAACTTATTATTGGTCCCTAATTATCCTCTCGACTAAATTTTCACCAAGAAATATGAAATCAAATATGTTCTTTACATCCCAGAAGTTCAAGAACGATTCGCCTATGATTTGGTAGATATTCGACAAACCGTGTACAATCGAAAGCATCCAGTCCCTGTTCCTTATCTTTTGGAAGCCTTTATTATCTTTATTTCAAAAGGTGTAAAATGGTTTTTAAGGTATTTTCAAAGTAAGTTATATAAACACAGTGATGCAAAATGAATGGGATTGCTAATGCATTTTATACCATTCCTTTTGCATCACCCTGTACCTTATTATTTATTACCATATACATAATAAAATGTTATCCCTGTTGTGTACTTACATTATGGAATTACTCTGTTATTTCAAATCTACAATGTCCGGCTATTAATTTCCAGGATTGACGTAACTGTACGAGAACGAAAAGCCGGAAGATAGCTCTAATGATTGCATATTGAAGAGCGTTTTATTGCGCGTGTGCAGTGCACTCAGCGCAATTTTGATGTAAGTGGTTCTCGTGGAAAGGCGCATTAAAACGTAGCTCTTAAATTCCTGTTGTCGAAGCGAAAATTGAGGAAAGCATTAACATTAAATTTTGCTTAAAATTGGGCAAGACAGCTGCGGAACCCTACGAAATATTAAAACTAGTTTACGGCGAGGAAGCATTATCCCACTCAAGAACTTTTGAATGGTTTAAACGCTTTCGGGACGGGCGCGAAAGCATCGAAGATGATTCCCATGCAGGTCGGCCGCAGTCCGTACGCATGCCGGAAGTAATTCAAAAAGTTCGCGATATGGTGAAATATGATCGTCGATTGACTATTCGAGTACTCGCCAATGAATTGAACATGGACAAAGAGACGGTTCGGTAAATTTTGAAGCAAGACCTAGGCAAACGCAAGATTTGTTCCAGATTCGAGTTGCCTGTGAGGCGATTCTTAGCCCAGCATGGTGTCGTTGAGATGTTTCATCCACCATACTCTCCAGACCTAGCACCCGCAGACTTTTTCCTGTTTCCTAAGCTGAAAAATTCGCTGAAGGGAAGAAGATTTCAGGATGTCAAAGCCATCAAGAAAACTGTAACGTCACTATTAAAGAGCATTCCAAAAGAGGACTTTGAAACTTCTTTCCGAAATTTGTACAGCCTATCACAGACATGCATTACGGCTGATGGGCATTACTTCGAATCATATTAAATGGCTGTGTGTTTAACCTTTTTTTCTTCTGAGTTATTCCATGAGTCTTGGAAATTAATAGCGGGACCTTGTATTTATAAAATCCCTTTTTAAGCCACATTCATCTGTAATATGAAACGTACAGTTAGAAATAGCGAATTACATTTCGAATTGAACATTACTAGTTCTTTTATTCGCTGCTAATATCTCTCTTGGCGATAAATAAAGGAGGCAAAATATCTAATCCTAATTCGAAATCAGAAAGGAAAAATCTTATATCCCTAAATGCATAGAGTAACTCAGGAGTTACATGATCTTTTTTTAATATTTGGCGCATTCTATTGGCCTTTTAGGGAACTATTACGTGTTACTTACGTCTGATAACATGCATTTAGGGCTGCTAGTCAATCAGCTTCCGAATTTCTCTCAGTAATGTTAAGCCTATGGGCATTGATCAGTTCGTATATTTGAAATATCTCCATGGGAGATTAATACTTTTAATTTATTTTTTATATGTACTCTTCTTAAAAGATATCTCTTTTTTTCCTTAGTTTTCAAAATGTTTCTAAAATATATGCTTAATTTTATACGAAGTGTAAAAATCTTACTCGCAATTTGCCAGCTTTTAACACACAAAATATTAAATTAAGCATAGATTTTTGAAATATTTTGAGAACTAAGGAAACAAGTTGGAAATTGCTCGTCAAACGTGGCAAATGAGGTGCGTTCGTACTATAACAAGTTTTATAATTATTTTTTGCACCCCATATTGTACTGAATGTATATTTATTTGCAATTCATAAGTGCATCGTCTGTAACATCATTAAAATGCACTTGCAATAATTTTTTCCCATTCCCCTTAATGTAACGGAAAAAATTGACTGTCCCTGTAATTAAGCTATACATCCGATTTTCATGATATTTGAAATGGCTCGACAAAATTTTGCAGCAATTATATATTTAAAATTTCAGCCCATTCGGAAAGCTGTAACATCAATAATATGCACTTGCAATAATTTTTCCCATTGGCTTTAATGTAAAGAAAAACTTTTGACTGTCCCTGTCATTAAACTATACATCCGATTTTCATAAAATTTGAAATGGCTCGACAAAATGTTGCAATAATTATATGTTTAAAATTTGAGACCATTCGGAAAGCTTTAACATCATTAAAATGCACGTGCAATAATTTTTCCCATTGGCCGTAATGTAAAGAAAAACTTCTGACTGTCCCTGTAATTTAACTATACATCCGATTTTCATAAAATTTGAAATGGCTCGACAAAATTTTACAACAATCATATATTTAAAATTTCAGACCATTCTGTTGGGTAGTTCTTGCTCTATTATATGCGGACGGACGGACAGATAGACGGACGGACAGACAGACGGACTGAACGACGACTATAGGTGCTACGTATTTATATAATTACGAACGCACCTAAAAAGAGACATCTTTTAAGGAGAGTACAAATAAAAAGCAATTAAAAACATTAATTTCCTGATGAGATATTTTAAATATACGAATGCACCCCATCCCCATAGACTTAGCATTAGTGAGGGGAATTCGGAAGCTGAGTGACTAGCAGCCTTAAGGTCGTGAAATCTCTTTTTGTTCTGATTTGTTATCACGGTTGATTATAAAGTGTTTTGTTGATTCTGATTGCTATGTACTCGACTGGCGTTTTTTCTCTATCTTTATAAGGTAGTAATTAATTATGAAAACTATTAAAAACACAGTAAAATTATTATATCATCGAATAGCTGTAATTGTACAGTGTAAACTCTCTAAAGTAAGTATATAATTTAAAATTAACATTTTTGGAGCAATTTTCGCTACGTAATTCAGGAATGACATTATGATAATTTGTCCAACATAAACATAAATAAATTTTTTTCACTATTTTTCTTGCGGATAAATAACAAAAATAGACTCAAATATATTGTTTACCGAACAAACTAAAAAATCATGAATTAAAATTTTTATTTCTAAAGTTCTGTGTTATATTTGCCAAATTAATAAGTAGGTATCTTTACAGAACTGGCAGTTTGAACTACTGGCGAGGCTTAAAAATTGTCAATAAAATATACATATTTGAAAGTGTAGCGAATTTGGTAGATAAAAATACGAAAATTTTATTGAAGTATTGATTTACAAAAGTAGCCTTTTCGAATTGTAATACTTTATTCTAGTCGATAAAATACCCCCTCAAGACGTTAGGTTTTTTTTGAACAATCAAAAACTCATAACAGTTAAATAAACTGCAATATTGAGGTACAGTTTCAACATTAGAACTTGCAAAATGTTCGGCATTTTTATAGCAAAAAGCTTTTTAGAGAAAATGTCTAATAGTTTTCGAATTAGCTATTGGTTAAGAAACGAAGAGACAGCCTGCATATTTAAAATTATCGATTCATCTGTGGCTAACTGAAAAAAAATAATAATAATCCTTTCGGCTCTGGCGATCACAAATGTGTTTCTTTATTTTAAAATGCTTTAAACTATAAATAACGCCTTGCAAATACATAAAAACCTCATAATCACACATGCGCGTTCTATATTTTGACTTTTTAGTGGAGAAGTAGCGCCATTTAGCTTTGAAATAGTAAAAAAAAAATACAAAAAAAAGTTGGCAAAAGTTTTTTTTTTTTTTTTTTTTTTTTTTTTTACTTTAAGAAAAAAGTCAGGGCCGAAAACAATGTTGCCAGACAAATACTAAAATTTTAATTTTTTCTACCGCTATTTTTATAGTGATATTGTTGCCTTATTTATTTACAAAAATTATGCGACGAAAGCAAGCGAAAATACCGCACGAAAATTATGGTATTCAAAAATAAAATTTTAGTATTCGTCTGGCAACACTGGCCGAAAGGGTTTGAACTTACATTAGGAACTACTTTCCTGAATGAATAATTTGTGATAAACAATAAAAAACACTAGTATGATTTTATGTCTGTTAAATCCTATTGTAATACGACATTTTCCAAGCGCCTTCGAAAATTTTTGCTTCGACTATTGTCATATGCAAAGAACGCGAAATAACTAAATTCGTTAGGTTTCAAAAACTAACATATATTCGTTACATTTCAGTTAAAACCTAATTTCTGTGATTTGGTTAGTTACATTTAATTTTATTAGAGTAAAAGGGATTTTTAGCCCAAACTAAAAAAAAAAATTCAGGGCTGAATGGGTTAAGAGAGAACTAAAATCTAACTTTAAAAATGCGTAAATAATAATAATAATGATAATAATAAAGACCATTCATCTTCAAAAAATTACAATAATTTTCCAAATGCATAACAAATATTTTGAATATGTTTATTTTTTGTTAAAATACGGATTCAATTAGTCTTCCACGGCATAAAATGTTATCCTAGGTCACTATAACTTTTGAAAATATATTTAAGTTCTCCATCATAAAACAGTCTTTTCAAATTTATTTTACCTGTCACAAGAATCTCAAATTTAGCTGTAAATATAGAATATCCTTGGGAAGTAATCCTTATTAATTACCTTAATCACTATTAAATATTTAATTCTAGTTTGAAAACATTATGTAGAGGTCTTAAAAGCTTCATAAGTTACGAACACTGCCAATTGAGTAAGAGGACTCTTTATTAAGGTTACAATTCGAAATATTGAAAAAGATAAAAAATCGCCAATAAATTCAATATCATATATATATGTTAACATATACACATTAGGGTGGAACTTAAGTATAGGGTAAAAAAAAAAACTTTTTTGTTTTAATGTGTAATAGTGAAAACATTTTTCCTTTTTGGATGTCTAAACTTTTGGCTGAAAAGGTTTTTTTAAATTAAGTTGTTTTCCGGTTCCTCAAGGAGGTCAAAGTTTTGAAATTTCAGTATAAAGAAACTTAAAGTAAACAACGTAGCTGTTAACTCATATCTACTTTTATTTAGCAAATACTATCCAGAAGTCACTACGAGGAGGTGGTTAAATATCGACTTCCCCCCTCCTTACCTCCCTTTGTTATGGATTAATTCAATTGGATATTCAACCTACTGTCTTTTTAGGCAAACTTTGTCACTACATTGTGGGAATTCAACTTTCCCAAGATTAAGCCATATTTTGCTTAATATTTAAAGACGGTTGACGCAGCTTGCGGGACAATTTGACACACGTTTCCACTGTTTGAGTATGACAAGGAAAATCTAAAATTCAGGTGTATGCCCCTGTTTGTACTTTTTTTAAGTTCTTCATCCGATCAGTCCGTCAAGATAGGATCAATGGTTTTATTGTCTATAATTTCAATATACTCGCATTTTTTCAAGTCGCTTTCCTACTGGTCCAGAAAATCCTTTTGTACCTGTAGTTTTTCCAGGAAGATGTTGAAATAAGTATCGAAGAAAAAAGGTCATTTGCATGTAATAATAAAATTATCCATTATAAAGTTTTTAGGGTATTGCTTCCGATGTTTTAACAACTCCAGATTTGCATCCTGCATTAAAGGCGTTTCTGTTTCACCCAATAACTTTCAAACTTGAAATATCTGTATTTCTTTTTTTGAAAATACACCAAAATTGCAGTGGCTATATTAATATAAGAAGAAGATGTCAATGAAATATGACCAATATATTTTTATCCTGGTTTTTGAACTAAGATCAGGTGTTCGTCTTTAATGATTCTTAGTTATACTTTTTTCCCTCTGCTTCAGTTATCATAGTGTTATCCTTTCTGCCATCAAAATACTAACCTTCTAAAATTAACTCATTTCGTCTTTCCTGTTCTTTCAAATTCTTCCTTTTCTTTTCTCTTTGTCGTCTTCAAGTCCTTCTTTCAGTTACCTTTTCTTTATTATCATCAGAAATACCCATATCTTCTAAGGTGCCATTTGCAATAATATTTGCAGTTCTGTCTAATACTCCGGTTATTTCACCTTGTTGATTATCAAATTCAGGTTTAGAAAAATAACCGATTGAACTATTTCCTTCGAACTATTTTTTACACTTGACGATCATTCAATCAAAACATCATTTTTTTGTTTTAAAATAACTTTTTTTCTTGATATTTCCTTTTCTAGTCTTGCTACACATTTTTTTGTCGTTTTTATATCTATTGATCCTATTGCCATCACCCCATCTCTCTTTGTTCTTTGAGAAAGTGACGTTCTTGTTCTGATACACGATAATATTTAGTGCTGTTACACAAAGAAATGTTTTTTGCAGGATTACCTAACATTTTGCAATTTTATATTGGATGTGGGATTATTCTTTCTAATCTTAATATTTTTCTTCAAATTTTGACATCTCTCGCGCTAGTCTCTAATCATTTTTTATGATTTGTATATCAGAAGCCGTTGGAATTGAAGGTCTCAGCAATACACTTTTAATTGTATCATCAACAGCTTTAAATATTTTAGAAATAGTGTGTACCAGATTCTAGCTGCCAGATTTTAAGTTAAATTGAACCCCAAAATAATGTTTCATAACATCTTCATATGTTCGTCAAAGATGACAGTCTAATGTTAACTGTTTTGGTTCACGAAATACAGGACACTTCAACAATTATCTAGATTTAGGTACGTTAACAGAATTTGTCACTTTTGACACTGAATGTTTATTGAAAAATAATTAAAGAAACTGTTAACACACGTTAAATCGGACTAACTTGTTATGTGTCGCAGCCAAATAAATCAGAGACAATGAAAGCCGACGCCCACGACACGGGCTTCTACAAAAGTCAAATAAAGTGGGGCTAACTTTTCTAAGGCACTCAAACTAAATTATTCTCTTTATTACAGGACATTAACACTTAATTAATTTAATTTTGCAAAATATAAATTTAACAATAAGCTTAAAAAATTTTTCAGGCAATTATTGGTTTTTTTTTCGTTTTTTAGGGAAAATCAGGCGCTTTGAGGAACCGGAAAATATCATTTTAAAATTAAAAGAAAAATATTTTCTTTTTATGGAGTTAAAAAGGAAAAAAATAATCACTATTAGAATATAAAATTCGAAACTTCGTTTTTTAGTTCCACCCTAATACACATGTCTACTTAAGATACATGAGATAGTCAAAATTACGTCTTATTTATTAATGTACAGTATGATGCAAAAATAATGTGACAAACTTAATGAGCAATCAATTTAATTTTGCATCATCCCAAATTTTTGAAGAGAAGTATCAAATGTTCGAATATTTTAGGTACTGCTTCTTTATCCCGTCAACCATTTTCGCCAAATTATACAAATCACCAAACTATGCGCCAAATTATAGAAATGGAATAATGTTGCCATTCTAAAATTTTAAGATTGGAAATTGATTTAATTTAATTTAATCTTAATTTAAATTAAGAAAATTACTAAAGAATGGCATTTCTTTAACGATGACATTTAATTATGAGGTAGCGACATACCAAATATAAAATTTGATTTATTTCAGACAAAATATACTAATAGTTTAAATACAGAGTTATTAAATTAAACAATAATTAAACAGATATTTTTGAGATATTGTATTTGTGAATAAAATGAAAGTATTTTAAATGTAATAATCGAATTCAGGGCTCGCAGCGTTCCTAAAATTTTCGCTCTTTGCTACCACTAAATTAAAATGATAATCTTTGTTGTGTGAATCTATTATAGATGTTAAAGGAATTTACCACGAAGAATTCTTATTTTAAATACTGGTAGAAAAGTGCGAAAATTTTAGGAACGGTGCGAGCCCTGCGAATTTATTAAAGGACACAATAAATATCAATCATAAAGGGAAGTTATAAGGAACCTAATGCTCTTTATTTAGTCAAAAACTTAGACGGATATAACTGTAAAATGTATGTAAACATTGGATATAGTCTTGAAGGGGAAAAAAATCAAAATTTGCAGTAATTTTAATTAACGAAAAAACAAATAAATTAATAAAACATTAATAAAAATACAAATAAACCATCGAATTAAAACGACTTGATGACGTAATAAGCACGTGTAACACGTTTAATCTGAAGTGAATGTGACATTTACGATCATCCATTATTGGCATTTAATCTTACTATTTGGCGACAGTTTTTTGGTCGACGAGATAATCAAGTAGTAGCGTATTTTATTACAATCAACTACACAAGGTTTTACCGTTGGGTAGTTTGGTTGTTTGGTTGCAGCGGTACAGTCAGCTGTTGCACACAAGATCTGAACAAACCGAGACCCCGTTTGAAGTAGAATCCGAACCAGACTTACTACGAACCTCCACCCGATGCTTCATAGCAATTCGAATCCTTCTTGTCCAGTAGCCAGTGCCGTAGTTACTAGACAAGCAGTTAAGCATTTAAAGAGGAAAAAGAGTGTTGTAGATAGAGGATAATTGTAGTTACAAGTAAAAAAAATATTTCAACCCATCCACGCACACACAAATTATTTAATTATAGATTTGAAAATAAATGTTTTTTTTTTAATAATTTAAACGAGGAAAAAATAATTATTAGTATTGTAATGATATTGCTTTAACTTCTTAACTCACTAGGGAACATCCCTATCTGTCAGTTCAGGATTTTGATGTGAGTGGTATCATTCGAAAACTTTCGTCACGAGGATCAAGAAATGTATAGGATCTGCACTCCAGAATCTAATAGTTCCCGAAATGTTCTCAACGGAAAATAACAAAAAGGAAAGATTTCAAAACTGTTCCACGAATTAGTGGGCATTAAATGCGAATACAAGTACAGTATAGTTAGAAACAGGAACTAACTTCTCGCCTTATCCTATGGGATGAAAAGGTGCCTAGGTGGCAAATTCCAGGAGTGGATAATGACAGCTGCTTTACTGTCAAACAATTATACCCTCAGTCATTTGTGCCTGGAGTTAGAAACGTTTCTATTTTGAACACTTTTATCTGAAAAAGTCATCGTGATTTATTATAACACAAAATTTCTACTTTTGACAGCTTTTGGAGCAATCTCATGCTATTTTTGCTTCTTCCAAAACAGAGGCCCAAATCTCGTGAAACATTGGATTCGGGAGTATAATTCCTGCACATTTCTTGATCCTCGTGGCTTTACCTTTCGAATGATACCACTCTCGTCAAAATCAAGAACTGACAGTTGGGGATGTTCCGTAGTCAGTTCATGAATTAATTTTTAATATAAAATTAACTTTTTCCCTCATCTCAACATCATATAATGCATCTAGCTTAAACGATAAAACGCGGTGTTTAAAAAAACGACTTTCTGCTAAACTTTGTTTTGAGTGATATTTCTTAAATACTCAAGTCTCATGTATGACGCAGGTAGTCCTTAATTAAAAAAACTATTGAATAGCACTATTATTATTGCACTTCATAGAAGTATTCGAGAGGTGCTGGACAGAAGAAAGCACTCTTTAATAGCTGGTATTTTTTTATAATAAAATTACCTCGTCCACTCTATAAAACACTAATGACAAGTCAGATTTGGCAAATATTAATTTACCTTAAATAAAAAAAAAGAATCTGATCGTAAATCATAAAATTATGGTAAAAAGGCAACGCGAATTACGAGAGAATATCAATAACATTCACGCTATAATAAATAAATTATAAAATACAAATTGGTTGCGTTCTGATTCTTTACGAGGACCCTTTTTACTTATGAATTTTGCCTTTCAATTATTTTCGAAAGAATCATTTTTAATTTATCTTTTAAAATAATTTTATTAAGTTATCTAAAATTTTCTAAATCAACTTAAAAGCTTCTGAAAATTCTATGAAGATCATAAAAGAGAAATACCTTCAAAAGCAATGACATACACTTTAATATACACTAAAAGAAAAGAGACTGTTATCTCTTGATAAAATATTTTTATTTCCATATACATAAATTAGCAATATTTACATCAATTATTAGAATTAAAATGAAACATAAGCAGGATTCTGAGCTGCTTATCAAATGCTGTTCCAACATTGGAAGTTAGATTTTTGACATGAGAGTTTTCGTTCAACTTCTTAATTCGAATAAAGAATAATTTTTTTCTTATCATATTTTGAATTTTAACTTATTTATTTTATATCATTCATAAAATATTTATTTCTAATTTCATATATTTATTCTGAGCTCTTCATTGTAGCTTGAATATTTTAATTACGTTACTACGTCATTTTATCTTATTAATTCTTTTGCATTCCCAGTTGTCGCAAAATCCCTATATTAAAATTTTCTCTTAATGGAGAAACTTTTTTTTTAAATTGTGGCAGAATATTTAGTCATACCTTTGTTTTTGAAGACACATTCTCAGGATCAGAGTTGATGTAGTGGAGACTAGGGAGGATTGACCCACTTTTTACAAAATGATTTTTTATTTTTTAAATACTGAACGTAGAATAAAATTGTATATATCATTTTATTCGTTATACAATCAGTTATCAAAATAAAATTGCTACATAAGTGTAACATATAAGAAATTTGAAAATTGATCGATTTTAATCATGAACAAATAATGGGTCAAGGCTCCTCACATATGCGAGGATTGACCCACTATATAGGAGGCTTGACCCACTTTGTTTTATATTGCACTATTTGTGAAGAGAAATAAAATCAGTTTAAAAAAGAAAAGTAACTTTATTCTACATGCTTTAATTATTATAATTTTTTAAAAAAAATATGAGGCTTAAACAAACCAGTTAAGACGCAATCGCATGTCAGAGGAGAAAAATTTTGTTTTAAACAGGATTTTGTCTGAGCAGGTATAATTGTATAGCAGGGAAAATGAAATTTTAACTTTTAAGTCAGTATTCTGTTAGAGACAGGTTCCGTTTTCACAGTATTTCATGATATTATTTCCGGATTTAGGAGCCACTGTCTTGCTTTTTTACCTCCATGTTCTATTTTTTTGTGATACTCGATCTGGCAACTCTAGTTGTCACATAGTTTGGCTTCAGCTCACTGTATTCACACTGGTGAAATTTTTCTACATACCTTCCTAAAGTTTTTCGATCGATGCTATGTTCTACTGAAACCGCATGAGCACATAACTTATCATTAACATGATTTAAACCTTTAAGGGGCAAAGCACATTCAGTACTAAAATTTTAAAATAAATGACTAGCACTGGAATTTGTGAACAAATTTATTTGTAAATAAGAAAAAGGCTACATTTCACATAAATATTAAATGAAAAGATTTTTGCAAAATTCTGGTGACATTATGCTGTTTAGGAATAAAAATTAAGTGCTTTTATAAACATACCACTGACCCTCAAAGGGTTAAGACTGCTGCTTTCGTCCTTTCTAGCCCTTTTTATTCTTTCCCACTATTTCTATCTACCTATTGTAAGGAATATTTAAATGGAAAAAAGTTCTTATCAACTTTTCCATTTTCTAGCAATTTTTCACATTTTTCTATAATCAGTTTTAAACATTTTTTTTCCATCGCACCATTTTACTGAAGCTTTACAGAACAAATTTACATTCTTTTATGTATCTACCATTAACTTTTCACTATGCACAGTGCATAATAAAAAGATTTCCAAAACCACTTAATTAAGGGAGCCTTGAGCATCTGGTCAACACTCCCTCACATTGACTGGGTCGAGCCTCCCTACATAGACATTTTCTAAAGAATATCGCATTGTTATATTAAGCCTAACTTACTGCACAGTCTTTATGCCTGGGATGAAAGCTCGATATTTCTGCATTATTTTAAACCTACTTACTTAAATTTCTACGATACAATTTATTTGAAAAAAAGCTTACAAAATATTTCTAAAAAACGCAACTTTTAGGTTGAAAACGCCTCACAATTGATTTTTTTTTTCACACCTATTTCGATTATCTCTATGAAACGAAGAATGTTGTTTAAGCATCCCAGTAGCTTTGGTTGACACCTATTGATAAAACTCTGAAATTTTTTAAATATGAAAATTGATGGGTGGGTAAAGCCTCTCGTATGGTCAACCGTCCCTAGTCTCCCCTATATATCGGCAGATTAGTCTGAAGTAGTCTGGGGCTGCCCTGGATTAGACGCGTATCGCATGCAGGCAACGGAGGTACGACACGGCTCGGTCATCTTTGGATGCGGGTCCATCACCCATGTTCACGGCAGATAACTGTGGCACCTTCGGCAAAACCATCTCATCAACTGGACCGCCTTATTTTTTTTAGGTCATCACGGGAGAAAATCTATATATGTCTGAGCCTTCTCATTTTTCTCTTTAGCCCCTAAATTGTTAGTAGTAGGCTGGGATTATACTAGCTTCAGCCTAATTGGATGCCGATTTCTTGGTAGGCAAGCTGTTCTGATGAAATTTCTGTTTAGGATCTTTTCCGTGCATCTGCTTATGCAAATCGAGTTTCTCTCTCAGTTCAAAGGTGAAAGTTGTAAACTCACGAAAGTCCGTTTTTTTATGACTGTTAGTTACCCTGTAATAAAAATAGCATTATGCATGTTGACATTTATTGTCGTAATTCGGGGTTGTAAAAATACCACCTACGTTGCAAAGGGATCCTGGTTAGCTTTCGCGTACAATACATAAATTCATACAATTAATTAATTAAAAAATATATTTTGTGACAGAAATTGATACATTAATTTTTTATGCTTGTCAGTACAATTTCAAATCCAATAATATAATTTGTATTTTTATATGACTATTGGAATAATTTATACAAAAATATTTTTAATATAACATGATTAAATTAACACAAAATGTCCATGTGCGTTTAAAAGTTGATCGGTACATTTCTCTAACCACATGCAGTGCAAAAACACACAGACTAAATCTTTCTTTTAATATTATAAATTATTACAGACAGAATAAAATCTTATTCTTGGTTACCTTACAGAATGCAATTTCTATGGTATTTAAGGCCTGTTTTAAAAACACTTTTTACATTCAGTTGAAAATAGAGAAATACACTCGGAATTGAACAATATTAATTCTTTTAATCACTGATAATGTATCGTTTGGCGATGAATATAAAACGCTATACGTCAAGTTCTTATTTGCAATAACAAAAGAGATGTCCCTCAAGTTCCCAACGTGATTAACACTGCCAACCCAATAAGAGGTGTCCTCAGAGACCTAACAAGTTCAAATACTAGATAGCTTTAGAAACGGTGAATAACATAGTACAAATGCGTCAAAAGGTAAAAAATGTAGTAGCTAAAATTAAGAAAAATTCACTAGAATATTGATCTATAGAAGTAGTATGATGAATTTGCAATATTTAATATTAATCGAATAAATAAAGAAATTGATTTTTTTAAAACTTGTATATAAAAGTTAAGGCCTAAACCTAAAAGTCCTGCAGCTGACATTGACTTGACCTTATAAGTTAACCTGATTTATATATATATATATATATATATTCTAATTATATTATGGCTATATATATATATATATATACAGGGTGTATCTAAAATGCTTCAACAAACTTAGAGGAATAATAGTCTCATGAAGATGAACAAAAAATGCAATGGAACATGGGGTCGCAAATGACGTTTAAAGGATCTAAATCGGGAAAATGTGTCCGGAAATGGACAAACTGAGACAAGAAATAAACACTCCAGAAAAATTTTTATTGCACAGAATAGGTACAAAACAGCTCATGATATCCAGAGAAAAGAAATATTTTACAACAATCGTTCATTGTGTCGACCGCGGATATTATTTCACACAGTACATCTACGGATGAACGACTGGCGGACACGCTCGAAGACTTTGGGAGTCCTGCGTACGTGGATTCCTGCTCACAGATTTGTTTGGATTTCTTCCAAGTTTTTGTTATCTGTTTCTGACCGGATAAGCACAAAGTGAAAGGAAAACTAGCCTCGTGCTACTAGCCAGTTCTGCAGAAAAGCAGCATGCGAGATTTCAATATTTTTAATAGTTTTGCGAATTTGACCCTTTAAACGACATTTGCGACCCCATGTTCCATCGCATTTTTTGTTCATCTTGATGAGTACTATAATCTCCTATGTTTGTTGAAGCATTTCAGATGCACCCTGTATATATATATATAAATATTTCTATATATTACACGTTAATTTATTTATTGCCACCACTTTAAATCCCTTTAAAATCTGGTTTTTATATTATGATTCCGTAATTGTATGCTTTACACCAGTAGGTGGCTGCACAATAGGGTGGGCCGAAAAAAACGTCTTTTTGATTTTCGATGATGGGTAGTGCGGAAAAGTGGTCACTAATGGCAACAAGTTCACACAAAAAAAATTGAGATTTTTAGGACAATTCTTATATTTGCCGCTTGTGGCTTGAAGTTTTGCTAAAATGCTGAATTTTGAATTTTTTTAGCAAACATTTTAAAAATGTTAAATGAAACTTATTTTAATCGTATTTACGTGAAAAGGCATATTTATTATGCCAAATGTATAAATAAGCTCTGATAATGTATTATTTAATTGCTATGTGTATTTTAAATTAGACGATTTTAATAGCCTTTTCGCGTATAAGTGAGCAAACGTTGCATGTATTGTTTGAATCTTTCAACGGTTTCTTACTTTTGTCTTGTTTATGTCCCTTGGTCTTCCTTATTTTTTTCGAAGCTTTAAGGGTCATATATTTGGGTGACGGGCAGCAGAATCCCTCAAAAACAGATCTGGAAGGAGAGAAGGGGGTGAAGCGAGAACTTAAGCGAACGCAGTGACTCATCGTGATGTTGCGGGAGTGAAGGAGGAAATACAGGAGGAGAGAAAGTGCGTAAGGGATATTTATTATTTTTCAGTGCTCAGTTTCCCTGCGACATTTGTTCAGTGTAAAAATAAAACCTTTTCCTCGCGCGATACAGTGCTTCTTGGATCATTTAACGTGCCATTACTGTGTTTTGTGCGTTTTATTATGGCGAGTTTAGAAATGGCTAGTGCGAAAGTTCATGGTCATGTAAAGACACGTGTTAGCGTGAAAATTAGCCTTTTGGGGACACCGTGCAAATTGAAAGACTTGCAATTGCCAACTTATGCTGACTTCATGCTCCACTACAATTGGCTGCGAACGATATAGAAGAAAATCGAGAAATTTTCTTCAACCAATGGATGATATTATCAAAATGGTGGGTGAAAAAGTTCCCGAAATCTGGATGAAAGCTTCCATACCAGTGGTTTCCCAGCGAAAAATTAACGGAAAGATTAAAAACTATTACAATAAATGTAGATCATTGGAGAAATCCTGTAATCATGCGGGAGTTAAAGGCAAGACAATCCGCGAAGATTTCGTATGAAATGCGGAAACCTCTCTCTTTGACATTGCAGCTTGTAAGAGTAGAGACTTGAACAATTGTAGCTGCGACAACAGGAGTAAAGTTCCACATCGACAGGTGAACTTCTTAAAGGATCAAAGAACTGTTCTTAAAATGTTTATCGGAAATATTGACTTAAAAACAAGCAAAACTCTTGCAAAGGAAATATCGCGGAAAATGAAAAGGGATACAATTTCAACGAGGAATAGTGGTTCTGCGACAAAGCCTTCAACGAGTGGAGTTAGATCGAGATGGAAGACAGATATATTGTTAGAAGATTCAAGTAGTGGGAGCTTGTAAGCAAGCAGTTCGACTGAATCTGAATTTGAACCAGGCCCTTCAAAGCCAGACACACCTAAACGCATATCCCTGTCTCACACAACGTCCGCCGCATTTAGGACTGGTGTATCAGAGAGGGAAGTCGCTTTAATAGCTTCATCCGTGCTTCAAGATGCAGGAATAATGACAGAAAAAAGGATAAGAATCTCGTCATCGATAAAAACAAGGTCAGAAAACAGAAACATAAACTTAGAAAGAAGATACAGGAGGAGGAAGTTCTTGAAGGAATGAAAATTAAAAACATATTCTTTGATGGTAGAAAGGATAAAACGATCATGATAGAAAAAAAGGGAACAAGCGACACCATCGAGAGAAAGGCTAGAACATATCACTGTGTTGTCTGAACCTGGTTCGGGATATTTGCGTCACTTGACACCTCGTTCCGGTCACGGAAAAGAAATAGCAAAATCCGTATATAATTTTCTATGTCAGAACAAAGTAGACTTTTCTGAACTGATAGCACCCGGGATTGATGGCATCTCTGTTAATACAGTAAAACGCCATGGTGCCATTGCCTGTCTTGAAAAAAAAATGTAAGAAGAGAGCTGCAACATTTTATATGAAGATCTGAGTACAGATCAAAAATATTTATTTGATATTGCAGCGGTTTCAAGCGGACAGTGTCCTTGAGGGCTGGAAAACAGAAAACCTGGACTAATTGTGCAATCGAGATGGATCACAACTGCCTGCAGAATTTTACGCTTGTACATTAGTAGTTCAGATCCTGATGAAGCACTTAAATATCTCGAGCAGTACGTGATAAAAGTTTATGCGCCAGTGTGGTTTTCTGTAAGGAAAAGGCCAGGTTGTGCGGCCAGGCCTAGACATCTGTGGCAGATTATTCAACTTTCGACGTTTCTACCAGATGAGCTAGAAGAGACAGTCCATTCAGTCGTACAGACAAATGGATACTACGGCCACCCCGAGAATTTACTGATAGCAATGGCAACCGATAATAGCACAGATATTAGAAGAATGGCATGGGAAAGAATAAAAAAATGCCGCAATTTAAAAAAGATAAAAACCAACAAAATGCGAGAGTTTCAGGTTCCAAAGCTGAACTTTAAAGCAACGGAATACTATGATTCCATCGACTGGGTAGCCACCGAAATCAGCGAGCCTCCTATAACAAAAACTCTTTCATTAGAAGAAATTGAGAAAACATAATTTCAGGATCCATGTTGGATAAAGCATTAATCTGCTTTCCAAGTCACTCCCAGGCTGTGGAAAGAGTCGTTAAAATTGTTACAGAAGTTGCATCAAAGGTATGTGGGAGTGAAGGAGCCTTCATTAGAGCAAAACTGCAAGCGCAGAAAAATATGCCAAATTCATTTCTAAGAAGGGCTTCGTTACCTAAAAAGGTATGCACTTTGAATATTTAATATTCTGTTGGTAGGAGGGCGGGTGAAACTCGCAGTACAGCTACTTCCTCGCGGTGAGTTCTGGGTTGTTTCGCGTTGGTACCGAACGCAAAATAAGCTAAAAACTTTACATTTTAAAAGCACGTAGCACAAAAATAGTGCATAATCAGAGCACATTATTTGGCACATTAAACATGCCTTTTCAAGTAAATATAATCAAAAGAAATTTAATTTAACATTTTAAAAATTTTAGCAAAAAAGTTCAAAAATCAGCATTTTAGCAAAATTTCAAGCCAAAAGCGGCAAATATAGCAATTGTCCTAAAAATCTCAATTTTTTTGTTTGAACTTAGTGCCACTAGTGGCCACTTTTCCGCACTACCCATCATCGAAAATAAAAAAGTTTTTTTCGGCCCACCCTACTGCACAAACCTTCACCGCATCCAGTTGACGGCTGAAATTCCAGGATTAGCTAAAATCGATTCGCATATTAAAATGCAACCAGTCTCTCTAGCCATACCTTCGTGAAAAACACTTGCAAACCCGTTTTAGTGGTTCATTGGTAGGTTCACATTGTGTTTTCCTGCTCCCAGCCCCCCATGTTTTCATACTTTTAATGCAGGAAAACTCAACGATATACCTACTTATCAACCACAAAAATCAGATCTGCAGACGGTTTCCACCAAGATATAACTTTGCAGGCCGATTGTATTTTGATGTGTTAATCGGGTTCTGTCTAATCTTGGAATTTCAGTCGCCAACTCATCGAGGTGATGGTCTTTACAGCCGCCATCCGCTCTACTTGTATGTTAGAATTCTCGTATTGAAGTCATTCATTTCGAACATTTCCCCCTTAACCAAGCCTTGTTTTTTGTTTTTCCAATACGAGTTCCAAAACACTTCTTTCCTTTTTTTGTGCCATATTCGCGCCTGCGAGTACACTGATTGGTCGTAGCTCCAGTTCGATCCGATTTTTTTGCTGTTCCTCTACATTGTTATGCGTTTGAATTAGAAACTCTCAGTACGCTCTTGGAGTCGGACTTTTTTATTTATATCCTTTATTTTGTAATGCCACTGCTGTCATTACGTTGTTTTCAAGCGAATATGTTTTGAAATTTTTTTGGAAACATTTAAATTTAACGTTGCATTCTTTTCAAGGAAGTTGCATAAGTTTGTCATCAGTGTTACCCGAACAGTTTCTCAGAGGTTTGTGCCTGACTTAGTGAATTAGAGGCTCTCAATCTATGTTTATTATCAGAATAAAGATGTGTTTATGTTAAAAATAATAATGCTTCTTAGGGGGATTCTGCAAGTGAAATTCATTTCGTCTGGATTAAATTAACGATGAAGGACTGCTAATACAGTGGAGACCCGATTACCAAACTCCCGAGTCTTAAGAGAGTTTCCGCTTTAACAGAGTTACCTAAAACAAGAATTGTGGTCATATTTATGCATTGTTATAAAACACCAGAGTTATAAATTTTTACCATTTCTCTTTCATCTTCACCTAACTCTTTATTACCAATGGCAGTTTATTAATAGCGGATTTAGGGATTTCTACTTTAGTAATAATGTAATTCCTGCTTCACAATGCAAACAGTGTAATTACTAAACAAGAGGGTGTGCATCGAGTGATTGGTCGGAATCCCAGCCTTAAGGAGAGATGCTCATTTGAAAAGGGGAGATGGAAACAAGGGAGCTATCTCTTATCCTTACCGCTCTTGAATATAGGCGGGGACGTGGATTCTTTTAAGAAATTGGGATTGGGTACTTCTCTATATTCGAGATACATAATTTTAGACAGGACGGTATTTGTCACACTGGCTGTCTGTAATTTACTTTATCTTGTTGTTTATTGTTTACTGTTTGTTTTCGAGTACAATAGATAGTATTTTTCATTCTCAAAATTCAATAACCATGAGTACTAAAGATAAAAACAAAACAAAAATATAAAATGATGCAGATGTTATAGAACATCTGAAACAGGTTACACTGATGGATGTTGTGTATTGGATTGCTGAAGAGTGGCGAGAAGTTAATCCGACGACTGAAGGAAGAAAATAGCAAAAAAAAAAAAAAAAAAGTCAAATTTTGAAAATGAAGCTCGTGATGACGAATCTTTGTTAGGCCTAGCACAAAGACTTTCTGTTAGTGAAACTGTTTCCCGAAGAAATTATTGCTGAGCTGATGACCGCAGATGGCCAGGAAGAAATTACAGATGACATGGCTGCAAACACTTTTCAAAAGCAAGACAACAGGGATGATAAAAACAATGCCCATCAGAAGAAAATTATGCATTTCGCAGGTATAATTTGAACTGCAAAAACTATGGAATAGTAATTTACTAATTTTAGTTGCTAACAGTGTAAATTAAAACTTTAAAAACAGTAAAAATAGGTTTTTTAGACTATTTACATATTTTAACTCTACCCGAGTCATTTTCAAAACAAAAAAAATAAAAATATTTTTAAATTGCACGGTCCATGAAACGGCATAATTCAATTATCCACGCATTCTTTCGTATTATGCACGGTAATTTCATTATTTTTCTTGGATATTTATACATTGAATGCACTGAGCGTGAGTTCGCGCAAAGAAGCAAGAATATTCTACACCTGCCATTATGGTGACACTAATAAAATGGCGTAACACTGCAGAAAAGAAATTTTATAATTCAACAAACAGAAAACTATGCAGAATTCTTCAAATAAACAATTTTATCCGTCATTTTAAAAAAAGCATTGTAAGCGTACATCAATAGTATTCTGAGTAAAAGTACCCTACAAAGTGTGTAAATTTATACTCCATCTACTTGGTTAGTGACAATTAATATAAATTTGGCTTATCAGAGTTTTTTTTTTGCTTATCCGAGGTAAACATGATCTATATTAACTCATTAACGATGGGTTTATTCTCCTCTTTAAAATGGAAATTTTGGATTTTGCACCACTTTTACAGAAAAGTAATTATTGTCCTATTTTATCGATGTGTTTGTCTCATCAAAGAAATAGCATATTCCTCTCCCGAATTACTGGTATGCAAACAGTAACCGTATTGCAATCTGTGCTGTTATCATATGTTAACGTTAGGCCTTTATGGGTTAACTGGGATAATGAAAACTTTGCTATATTTAATATTGTATTTCTTCTAGAAGGCGTAGTCTACAGTCACAAAAAATTATCTTTCTCTACTAATAACTGCTACATTGATCCATTACATCACATGTATGTTTGAAGAAGGTAGAAATTAAAATGGCTGTGAATTTATTAAAGTATTCAATAAAAGATGTAGTCAGATTGTAATTTTTTATATTAAGTTCAGTCAAATCAAAATTTCGACGTTCCTTTTTAACGTGTTCAGGGTTCGTACGCTTCAAAACCTTTCAGGCGCCTTGTACGAGAAATTTTGTAAAGTAACATTCGCCTTAATCTTTAGGTATAGAGACCACTACATCATAAAATTTCTGGTACTAAATCACCTAAAATCCCTTGAATTCTTTGATGAACGAACTCTGGTGTTAGAAAATACTGCGGATTTTAAGATTACTTTTGTATAATAGAAAGACAATGTATTAGAGTCAATTCTTGAAAATATTGAAAGTTGGTGAAGACATGGCAATAGATATGAATACGCCAAATTTTGAAGAATGTGGCAGTTCAAATTACGGCTAATTTGCTACAGTATTTACGCAGAGAAGTACTCAGTTTGCATTATCATTTTTTTTTTTGTTCAAATTATAAATTTTAAAGAATTATTGTTTAACATTTCAGAAAGTTAATGTACTCGTCATTAATGTGTTTATCGTCATTTTTTTTTCTTTACAAAGATGAACTACTAAATATATTTTTTAAACTACGGTGTAGGTCTTGAAAATCGTGATTTTCTTTTCTTTTTCTTTCTTTCTTTCTTTTTTTTTTTTTTTTTTTTTTTTTTTTTTTAGAGGACATTCACGACTGAAATCGTGATAGACAGAATTAGAGTAAAATTAACATATAAGTACAACTAATCGTGAAGAATGTAGAATTTAAAATTATTGAAATTTATGAAAATATTCATGTATTATAAATAAACAGTTAGCATTGAATTTACATGTTTTCTTTTCTTTAAACAAAAATGTAAAAGATGCATAAAATAAATATATTGAGTATTTATAAAAAGGAAAACACTATATTTTTTGAGTTTCCACATTAATGGTATCATTCTATTATTATTTTTTTTTTTTTTTTAAGACGAACAAGTACTAGAAATTTATGTTTATACAACAGATAAGGCTTGAAATTTTCGAAACATAAAGTTGCTAATTATTGTGCTCTTTTCCTATCAAATAAGCATTTCTTGAATAAGAAACTGTAGGGGAGATGGGGGCACATGTGAACATCGCAGTTTTTCAATAGTTATTATAAGTTTTTTTATTTGAAAAAAATTACCAAAGATGGCAGCACCTGTAGACATATGGTAAAAATTTTTTGAAGCTTTTTGACATTTTGTTTGTCTTCAGTAGCCAAAACACTGTTTGTATATGTCAAATGTAAAATGTCGGTTTCAACTTTGGTAAGTGATAAAGTTTATTTATTTAATTAGTTATTCGAATTTTAATGTTTTAACATATACTATGACTACTATTGAATATTTTGGATAAAGTTGTTTTGTTCCCTAAAACTGATAAATGTTAATTATTTATCAATTTAACTCTAGCAGCCATGCGGGGCACTTGTGAACAGACTAGTTGGGGCAGATATGAACAGTTCACAAAAATCAAAATCTTTCTCTGTTGTGCGAATAGAAAGAATTGATAATGATAAAATGTATGTTAAATTCCCGAGAAAGAATCTCAGATCCAATTCATATAATTTCCCTGAAATAGTAGACATTTCTGTCATACAAAAAAGTGATATTGTATTGAAACTTCCACTTCTACATTTGTCAGGAAGTACACAAAGAGCAAGAAGCTCATTTGAGTTCAATTATAATTTAAATAAATTCAATGTTTCCTAAAATGCAATAAGTGTTATGTACTATTTTAGTAAACGGTTTAAAACAATATTTTTTATGCATTGTTAATACAAAGAATATTATGACAAACAACTTTGTATTTTTTTTCTTTTCATTTGTCTCAAACTTGCTCTCTCAAACAACAGCTATGAATAGGATAATTTGAATTGGGATGGATATCAGTAACATTCTTAAAATGTAAAATTTTCAAATTGATAACTAATATAATTCTTGGGTATGGTGTCAGAACAGCTTTATATATATTTAGTTACATTTTAAAATCTTTTGTTTAAACATGTCACTCAGAAACTAGAAAAAAAATATTTTTTATTTTATTTATGGTGAATTTAACTGATAATATAAATAATGGTTATGATAACAAATTAATAACAGGAGAAAAAGCATGTCAAAGGATATTTTTTCCTTGTGTTCACATGTGCCCCACGAGTGTTCACAACTACCCCGCTGATGGGGCACATGTGAACAATTTTTTGAATTTATAAAACTATTAAAAAATGTAAGAAAAACTATACAGGTGATTAAAAAAAAAATTCCATGTGTAAAAGAAAGTTCTGTTTACTATACTGACTAGTTTTTATTTATAAGAATTAATCCAATTATGAGAAAAAGATATATTTATGCGAACTGTTCACATGTGCCCCCATCTCCCCTACATGATAAACGATTCAAGTTTCTGGGTGCATTTATGAATTTAAATTTCTAGTTAAAATATGTTGTTTTGATTTTTAAAAAAATAGCAATAAGATGTCAAATATGAAACAAGATGAGAAAGTACAAAATGTGTAGATTTAGAAATAAATGGTAAAATTAGGGCAATTTTATAAACGTGAAACGATAATTTTCATGTACATCGTAACTGGTTTAAAGCAAAACAGTACTCATATTTAAGGTAAACCAATTTAGGTAAGGTAAATTAAGGCACCAGTATTGGGCCACATAAGGACCTTTATCTAATTATTATTAAGGAGTTAATGAATTCTGGGTGTCCACATAGTCTCTTTCTAACTTCAAAAATTCCTAAAAGATTTTTTTGATGAGATATGAAAATGAAGTTTATTATAGATACTCAGGTTACAATAACCTTTTTATTAACCTTTGTTTTGTGTATTATAGATAACATTTTGAAGAAACAAGGCCCAAGATATCAAAATGGCTACGCCTCAAGAAAAAGCCCAGTGTGTTTTTTTTTGTTTTTTTTGGCTTATAGAGTGGTCGAAAATCTTCAACCAAACGTGTTTTTTAAGCAAGATGGTGCACTACCACACAATGATGTAGTCGTAAAAAACCCAGAGAGTATACGCTAAAGTCATGAACGTCTTGCCTAGGGTATACGCTATAGCTTTATTTGTGAAACGGGGGGGGGGGGTATACGGTGCTTCTGAAAAAAATCCAGAAGGTATAGGGCGTATACCTGCTTATACCCTCCACTACACCCCTGCTACAACATTGGGGTCACGGTGTTCGTAATTTCTTTTATGAAACATTTCCAGGTCGATGGATTAAAAGACCCAAATACCTGAACACCTCGTTCAACGGACATCACGCCCTGGATTTCTTTCTGTGGGGGTATATTAAAGATCGTGTATATCGAAGAAAGGTGTGGGTATCACTGACCTGAAGCAAAGGATCATAGACGCCATCGGCACCATTGATAACACTTTGTTCCAGAGGACATGGCTGGAAATCGGGTATCGCCTTTAAGTGCTTTCCGCAACTAATGGTGCGCATATAGAGGTTCATTGATTGCTGTAAAAAAAAAAAATATATTAATAATTGCATCCTAAAATAAAATAATTTTCAAGTTTGTATCTGTTCAGCATTTTATTTATTAAACGCCTGTATTTGCAAAGAGACTTTATGAACACCCTATATATATATATATTTAGCCTAGTCCAAACCATCATGTATCAGAATAAACATTCAAAGATTCAAAATATATTCTTCGAACAAAAAAAATAAAAATAATAAATGTTATCTTCCTCTAGGCTACAGTACTGGGCATAGTAAATTTTTGATGCATGAACATTTAAATTTTCTGCTTATCCAACAAATTATTTACGATGTAATGGATTATATCATCGACAGCAGTTTAATTCAAAAAAGTCCTTCCGGCCAGTGTCGAGAGGAAGAGGTAGCCTTTCATATTCCTTATTTTAAAAAAGCCAACTTATATTATTCAAACACACGAAGCTCAATTTAGTGGAAACCGAATATAGGAGATTCAATACTAATTTTTATCAATACTAAATTATTATGAATGAGAATTTCGCGAAATTAGTCAGCTTTATCCAAGATGCTTTTATTTAAAGTAACTTATACACTGCTCAAAACAATTAAAGGATATTTGAAGTTTTATATAAAATAAAGATATAAACGAAATTTTTTTGCCGAAAATAGAAGAAGAGAATCACAAATGCAAATTTTTCTGGTTTTCAAACTGTGGAGTATGAAAATTTTGAGTTCGACGTCAAAAACGTCGCTTCAGCGGCAGGGAATGAAATTTGACTTTCAACTGGATAAAAGAGAATGAAGATAAGGATGATCGGCATTCAGTGATTGCTTTGTTTCGATGAGTACGATGTCTCAGCGAAGTCATTTGACAGATTCAGAAGCTTTGAGAATTGTTGGTAGGTTAGAAGGGGGCCAAACTCAAGCCGAAGTACGGCAAGCCATTGGAGTGTCACAAAGTGTCATTTCCAGGATCTGAAACCGTTTTTTGGAGAGTGGATGTGCAGGCCGAAGACCAGGGCAAGGTCGTAGACGGGCAACAACGCCCAATGAAGATCGGTATTTAGCGTTAACAGCTCGGAGACACCGAACCATGAACGCTACTCTTCTCCAACAACACCTTCGCTCGGCTACAGGCACCACGATTTCAACTCAGACTGTCCGAAACCGGCTCCATGCTGTAGGTCTGTATGCTCGCCGACCGATGGTATGTGTTAGATTAACATCAAGGCATCGTCGCGACCGCAGGGACTGGGCAACCGAGCATGTCAACTGGAGGAGAAATGAATGGAGCAATATTCTGTTTTCTGACGAGTCCCGTTTTTCTGTGCATCCAGATAATAGGCGTATTTTCATCTGGAAGGACCGTGGCAGTAGGAATAATCCTGCGTTCGTGCACGAAAGTGTCAGATTTGGCGGTGAAGGAGTGTTGGTGTATGGTGGCATCTCCATTGACGGGTGCACTGACCTCTATATCATTCGAGATGGAGCTCTGACTGGTCGCCGATATAGGGATGAGATCCTCAGACCTATTGTAGTCCCTTACGCTGCAGCAATCGGAGATAACTTCATTTTAGTGGACGATAACTGCAGGCCACATCGTGCAAACCTGGTGGAGGATTTCCTTTTCGAGGAAGGAATCGTTCGAATGGAATGGCCAGCGTGTTCTCTAGACATGAATCCAATCGAGCACGTTTGGGACGCTCTAGGAAGACGAGTTTCTGGCCGCCAACAACCCCCACAAACTCTCCAAGAACTGGAAAGAGCTCTTCTGGAAGAGTGGGGCAGAATACCCCAACTCGTCATTAATAGCCTCATTGAGTCCATGCCCCAAAGGTGTTCAACGTTGCTGGCCGCCCGTGGAAACCATACCCCTACTGAAAATGATTTTCTTTGAAGAAAACACCTTTTCTTACTCTTTTTTTCTCATATGCACAAATTGTGTTTTTTTCCTTTAGTACACAAATGCGCAATAAAATGCATTTTTTTTCTGCCAAACATGTGTAATTTATTCTCATATAACCTACTATGTCTGTCGACCATGTATCAATCAGCTAAACAGTTTACCAGATACAAAATCCACCTAAAACTGCAATATCCTTTAATTGTTTTGAGCAGTGTATTTGGCTGCCAAATTCGGCGATTTCTTAAAGTGGCTGCCATTTTAAGACAACATGGTGGATGAGGCTAACCAGTGAACTTGGTCGAGACCTTAGTAATTGCTGTGCACATGCTCACTCACATCGGAATCGGTTGATATAGCAAAAAATCAGATTTTTCAAAATGCGCCCACATTAGAAATTGAAACTGCTATATCTGAGCCATTTTTTAAGATAAAAACAAACAAAAAATGCTCCAGAATCCTTATATCAAGGTCAAATACTTAAGAAAGAAACCTTTTTCAATTTCTATTTTTTTTGCACCTCACTTTCAATATTTTTTTTTTTAATTTGATGGCCGCCATTTTGAAACAAGATGGCTGATGAAGCTGGCCAGCGAACTTGGTCGAGATATTGATGTATACTATCCACATGCCTTCTTACATCGAAACAGGCGAATACGTGTGTTATCGCGTGACAAATACAAGATCGTTTCAAAGTATTAGCCATGCTAGAAATTCAAAGTGCTATAATTCAACCATTTTTTAAGATATAAACAAAAGAACAAATTTTCAGAAACAAAAACTGCTCCAGAATCTTTGTAACAAGGCCAAACACATAAAAAAAATCTTTTTCATTTTCCAATTTTTTAATACCTTAAATTAAATTTTTTTTAAATGGCAACAATTTTGAAACAAGATGGCGAATGAAGCTGGCCAACGAACTCGGTCAAGACATTGGTATGTACTATGTACAGACACAGACCAAGTTACATCCAAATCGATTCATAAATACGCCTGTTATCGCGTGACAAAAATCAGGTCGTTTTAAAATGTCAGCCACAATAGAAATTCAAAATGCTATAACTCAGCCATTTTTTTAGATATAGACGAAACAAAACCTGTTCCGAAATCTTTGTATTAAGGTAAAACACATACAAAATAAAACCTTTTTCATTTTCTAAATTTTTGGTATCTCATTTTAAATTTAAATTTTTTGAATTTTTTTAAATGGCCGCCATCTTGAAACTAGATGGCGGGTGAAGCTGGCCAACGAACTCGGCCGAGATATTTGTATGTACTATGTACACGCCAAGGTACATCCAAATCGGTTCATAAATACGCCTGTTATCACGTGACAAAAATCAGGACGTTTCAAAATGTCAGCCACGCTAGAAATTCAAAATGCTATAACTCAGCCATTTTTTAAGATATAGACGAAACAAAAACTGCTCCCGAATCTTTTTATCAAGGTCAAACACATAAGGAAAAAATATTTTTTCAATTTTCAGTTTTTTGGTACCACATTTCAAATTTAAATTTTTCTTAAAAATTTAAATGGCCGCCATTTTTAAACAAGATGGCGGATGAAGCTGTCCAACGAACTCGTCGAGACATTGGTATGTACTATGTATAAACGAAGTTACATCCAAATCGGTTCATAAATACGCCTTTTATCGCGTGACAAAATTCAGGACGTTTCAAAATGTCAGCCATGCTAGAAATTCAAAATGCTATAACTCAGCCATTTTTTAAGATATAGACAAAACAAAAACTGCTCCGAAGTCTTTGTATAAAGGTCAAATACATAAGAGAAAAAATATTTTTCCATTTTCAATATTTTGGTACCACATTTCAAATTTTAATTTTTTTTAAAAATTTTAAATGGTCGCCATTTTGAAACAAAATGACGGATGAAGCTGGCCAACGAACTCGGTCGAGACATTGGTATGTACTATGTACACACCAAATTACATCCAAATCGGTTCATAAATACGAGAGTTACAGTATGACAAAGGTCAGATATATATATATATATATATATATTGATATATATATATATATCAATTTTGAACGGAGGGTGGTTTCGGTGTCTGGGGGTCATGATCGATGAAAATATACCAAAATTTTTTGAAATCGCTTTCCTCCGAACGGCTGCAATAGGTAGCTTTTTCTAATGAAAGCTACCTAATAAAACGTAACATTAAAGAAACGATATTTTAGATGAAAACTTACCTCTAAATCGGAATCTCTACGAATTTGCCAAAAAATCTCTTTTTTCAAGACAATCTAGATAGTAAAAATGTGAAAACAGCAGAAAATTTTTTTTCAAAAAGTTTATGGAAAGTTAACGTTTAAGGATGTTAGTCAATCATATTTCTTTCAGTCGTTTCTCACAAATGCATTTTGAATTATTTTTTAAACTTTAAAAACTAGTGGTTCACTGTAGGTGCATTTACCTTATATCCTGTTAAAAGACTGTTAGCTTATATTATCAGTAAGTATTCTTATCATTTCCATAAAAATATTTAGAAATAATCTGATTAAAATACAAATATATATATATATATGCTTCTTCGTGTTTTTTTTTTTTTTTTTTTTTTTTAACTAAAACTTTATACTCGATTAATAAAATTCCTTTATGTAGTTTTTAAAATTTTATATAAAATAAATAAAACTGAAATATAAGTAAGCTCAACTTGGGCTATTATGAGAAAATACTTACATAGTCATTTTCGATCTGTTGACACTAAGCAAAAAGATAAAAATAAAATAAAATAAATTAATTAAAATTGTAATTTGTGCTTTTGTTTATTTTATCTGTTTATATATTAAAAAATACGCATTTCATAAAAATTAACGTACAAATATTAAACATTGGCTCATATTAACTACACGCAATGGAACTAATATGTGACAGTTGCGAGATTAAAGTAAAACACCGTTATTTTTAAATGGTTACAAATGCTTAAAAAAAAAAAAAAAAAAAAAAAAAAAAAAAAAAAAAGATAGTAATGTAACAAATTTGACCCGGATCTAATGTTTTAGCTGTAGTTTTCATTTTTTTATAATCTTTCATTTTGCCTAAATCTCGGAGCATATTTCATTCGTACACCAGAATACTGATAAAAAATGCAATAAAATAAACGGACGACCAGACTTAATAAAGTTTACGGGAAACTATTTAAGAGAAAATTATGTGCTTCACGTAAACTAAATTTTTATGACATTTCATATGTAAATTTCCAATGATATAAAACCCATTATTGAAAAGCATAAATTCAAAAACCTAATCAATGATCTTAATTGATTGTCGTAATTAATTGCTCATTAATATTTATACGGAAAGGGAAATTACAAATATCTATCGTCATTTTTAAATTTCCTGTGTCACAGTTAAACACTGGGCAGCAACAGTATCCATATTGCCCACAGCAAATATTTCCTTTTTTTAATACACGAAATCAGTGTTAGATAGATCGTTATAAAATCTCAAACCTTTGACTGTTACTTTTCTATACCCTTTTTTATGAAAAAAATGTATTTGTAGTGAGTAGACTCTCTAATTAAACTTTTAATATTTTAATTATCTGAAATATTTGTGTCTTGTAAACAAATGGATCAATTTCTTTCCTTGTGGTACTTACCATAATACTTTTTAATAATTCTTCATTACTATTATGAGTAGAAGAAATATCTTCATGGTATGTGCTGTTTCAATAGAACATTTTATCAATGAACCTCTTTTTTTTATTTATTAAGTTTTATATTTTTATAAATCCTTTATTTTCAATTATGTCTACATATATTTTATGGCCATTTGGGTTGTGCTAATCTGTGCATATTTATTTTTTCATGTATAGATTTCAGGACTTTTATCTCTTTTTTCTGTTAGAGAATCAAGATTTAGTTTGACTTCCTTCATATTTTTATTTATTTATCTTTTGGGGGAGGAGAGGTGTTACAATCCCTTCTTTCTTTTCTTTTTTTTACTCCACTCGTTAAGGAATTTAAGTCATTTTCCTTTTGGTTTTTCTTACTCATATTATATTTTTTATTTTTCTGCTGCCCATCGGCTCTTCACATTTAATCACATTTGTTACTAACTTCTATTTTTTTCTTTTCTTTCATTTCATTTTTAGTTACTTGTAAAAGCAACATCTCAGAAGAATTTTTGGAAATTGATAAATTAAACCTCGCAAGAATTTCTATAGGAGATGTAGAATGTGAACTAACATTGGCATATTTTTACCATGGAACTATTAACAAATAGGAACTAACATATCTTTAAAATAGTGAAGCTTCAGCTGTAACCGCTTTTGCAGAGGTTGATTAACGCCGGTAGAATCTCCACCAGTAAATTTAAATAAAAATTTTCTTCTTATTTAAACGCCTTACTAATGCAAAATTTCCGTCATAAATAATGGTAGAAACAGATTTTAATTTTACTGATGGAAGTTTACTTTGGCGTAAGTTAGGACCTGCGTTTTCGCCATGTTGTGACAACCACTGAAACAAACTGATTGCGGTACAAGGCTAACTGTAACCAGTAAAAGCAAATAGAAAAATTTATCATATTTGTAAGAAAATATTTCCGTGATTAAGACGCTTAAATAAGACGAAATTTGCTGTTCAATTTTACTGGTGAGAAGTTTGCTCCGGCGATAATCAGAAATTGTAGATCGGATTTTAAAAAAGCAGCTACCATTAAGTGACAACCTCCTGAGTTACTTCACTCGCGACTGGTAAACAGTACACTTTACGTCTCCCCCTGTTTATTCATAACTCCATTATTTTTACAGCGCAATAAAGATCTATCCATCTTACTATTTTTAGCTAAACATCATATTGATTTACGAGTGATATGCATTTTTTGGCGTCTTTTAAAATAATTTCTGAATAAACTCTCTTACGTCCTTTGGTTTGTAATTACGGATCATTTTTTATGTTTAAAAATACCCATTTAACCCTTTATGTCCCAAATATGAAATTCTTGAAAATTTCAACTTCCAAAGCACTTTTCGCGAATTCAACTACATTAGAAAATTTACGCAATCATTTAATAAATTATAACAGGATTTTACTAATTTAAATTAATTAATTAAATCTGAATTTATAGGAAGTTTTAGCAAAATTTATAACCCCACTTAATTTTTTTAATTATTATTTTTTTAGTGTTTTATAGAATTAGGAAATGTACAAATATAATGCTCTTACAATGGAAATATTTCCAAATTGAAACTTTTCACCTAGAATCTTTCAACGCAAGAAAGCTGAACAGATGAAAATGAAGAAAAAAATCATCCTTTTATACATATTTATGTTTTGTGAAATCCTTAATGCTGTTGGAACAAGATAAAGTAAAGTGTCTGTATTTCATTCTAAACTGTATTGCTACTAATTGATGTATTAAATTAATTTTATAACAAGTCATTTTAATGGTACTTTAAACTACCGTCGGTGCATAAAGGGTTAAATGTTCAATGTCACTTTTAGATTGCGATATAAAACTGAATTGAAAATCAACTTGCTAGCATTTCATATAATTCGATTAAAAATATGTTACAAACATAGAAGAATACACTATTAGACTTAGAATTAAATATAGGTGGTATATGATACAAAATGTCATGTAAAGATTAACATTTCTTGTTTTAGTGTAGTCCCAGCCTTCGACAATTCTTTAATTTTGAAGAGAAATTGCAACACTTATCATTATAGATTGTTCACGGAGTGCTGGTTTACAAAATTATACCCTTATACACTCAACAAATCCGGTGCGATTCCTATGGAATATTTTTTGTTTTTAAATGATTAACTTTAACCTTGATTTTGACTGTGTCCAGGACATGTTTCGATATTCTGCTGTAGCTGATTGTGTACTGATGAGGCTGTGCGTTTGCACAGAGAAAGTCTTTTGTATTTTTAGTTTTTAATTAAATGTTTTTATATATTTTTTAATTTAAGTGTAGTCAAGTCTGCTTAATGTAGGAAAATTAATTTAAACAGTTTAATTCAGCCGTTAAAATGTATGTGTATCTTAAGGATGTAATAATATTCTTTAATCTGCATGATAGAATATTATTATTATTGTCCCAAGCACTGTCACATATTAGCCGCTTAACTTTGGCGGTTTATATCTCATGCTACCTGTTTTTATTTGACATTTTAAACACACACACAAAACAAAATCAACATTTTAACTGTCATTAGAATAATTTTCCTGCGTTTACATTTAAATGTTGCCCAAAAAATGTTTTGAAGTCTGGTAGATTTTTTTTATTATTATCAAGATAATAATATTACGTAATTTATATTTTTTTGATAGTAAAATGATACATTTATTGCAAAATAATCGCAAATCCAACTTTATGAAAGCAAAAATTAGAACTTTTTTGTGTGTCTCACATTTGCGCCATTTTTCAATGTCTGACATTATAGTTCCAATTGATACTATTTAGTTTTATTATATTACGCAGACCAATGCAGGGGCATACAGAGACGTTGATCGAAAATTCCATTTGAAGGACCCTCCCATGGGCTTAATCAGGATTTCGGTTAAAAGGGTGCGAAGTGGTTTAAATTAGCCCAAAATGACCAACATTCTTATATTTTCAAAAGATTTAGAAAAGGAGTGTAGCCCTCCACGTCCCTTTCTTTGCTTCTTGTAGCCCATCACCCCTTCAACCCGTCTTACAAAAAAAAAAAAGGAATCAGCTGCATCATGAAAAAACTAATGTTATTATTATTTTTTTTATGTACTACATTAGTGTATGAGGAAAGCATTAACAAGATGTGTTGAAATTCTTTGCTATTAGGACAAATGCATGTCTGCACTTCCCTTTTCATATTATGGAATGACCTAATTGCATTTTGATCCAATACAATGATTAAATCTTATAATGTAGTAGAACATTTTATATTATAACAAATAGGCAAGAAAGAGTGAAAGACCTGTATTTACATTTCAGAGGTTCACATGGCCTGCTATAGTCTTATAACAAAAAAAAGTACTGTATTCCATCATCTGTTGTAGTTGTGTCAATCTGTGTTGGAATATCCTATATACAAATGTAAATATACCTGTTCGAAATTCATGTGTACATTCAATCGATAGTTTAGTACTAGTCACGTGATCAAAATTCATTTAATATTTCTATGGATAGGTAAAGAAAAGTACTCAGATAGTCTAAGTCAACCCTTGCTTGTGCATCCCTGTATTCTGTTTTTACATAGGTCACTGTCAATTTTTAGGTCTTTTAGAGTTTTAAATACACTTTTTAAAAATTACGTTTTATTTTCATAGTAATAGTAGTAGCGATTGTTTTATCACCAGTAATCCTTATGTGTATATCGTGTATTATATGCAGGAATCTACACATATCAGATACATCAACGTTCGTGCGGTCCAATACATTTTCTACATCATGCTAAAAGGTCGATAGCTAATATTTTAGTCATCAACACTTTCGTAAAAATTTTAAACCATATAATTATATAAATTGCAGTGAATTAACAAAGCAACCATTTTTTCTTAGATCACTATTTTTAATAAATTGCAACACGCATATATTGATTTCTGCCACAATTTTTAAGATTCTTTATAGATTATATTATCCTAACTTCTTAAAATTAATGGAAGAAATTATCAGAAAAACAGTGTAGTTAATAACATTTGTATGAATGTAATTTTTATTCTCATCTTACGTTAATATTTTTTATTGAGAGATTTTAAAACTTCAACGTTTAAAATTAAAATTTTTATCCGACTATAAATCAATCATTTGTAGCAACTTCATAAGATATATGTTATGCTATTTATGTTAAAATATCAATGATTTGAGGGCATGCTTTTATTTATTTATTTATTTATTTATTTTGCTAGTTTTTCTCATGAAGTTTGGCTTCTATGTTTTTCTTTTTAAACTATTTCGGTGTTTTCAAATATCAAAACAGTGAATTAATAGCATCAACAATTTTTAGTTGTATTCCCTTATATCACTAGCTTTGACGTAGTCTCTTTCTAGGTTAAGAACTCTAACATAAACCCCAAGGACCTAGAGGCAGCAATATACATCAATAGATTAACTATACACTGCTAAGAGATCGATAGATAATTTCTTGGTTAATAACAGTTACTTAATCTTTCTTGAGAGAAGCTACATTAAATGTTAGGCAAATTATAAAATGATTAATTTTTAGCGCAATTTTTTCTAAATTTCTAAAAAAACCCTATTGATTTCTTTCTTACTTTTAAAGAATCTTCATAGATTAACAGAAACTAAAAATCTTGAAACTAATAAAAGTGTTCATATAAAAACTTATGTATTAAAAAAAATGGTCTTTTTACACTCCTACATTCTACATTTTTTAATTTAATATTTTTTACTGACAGGTTTAGAGATAATAACTTTTGTAACATAAATGTTTAAATGATTATGAAATCTACAATGAGTTATTGCAATTTCTTTTTAAATTTATAAAATTCAATCAAAAATCTAAAGGATTATTATGTAGATTTCGTATGAAATACTACCTAATACATTCTCCCCTATATTGTAATTTCTGAAAAAAAATTGCAGATCTACACCGATCATGACCCCTAGAATCCAAAACAATCCTCAGTAAAAAACTTTATATACACAAAATCAAGGGACATAAAATCTCGGTCAAGTTCGTTAACATGCAAAATCGGACCAAGGGGATGGAAATAGGTAGAAGTTTTGTGAAAACCGAATAAACCCCCATAACTTCTTAATTTTTGTCCATATTAAATGAGTTTGAAGATTTTATTACTTCTTAAAATAATGCCAAAAATTTCTATATCACAGAATTTTGATCAAAATAAAAATGTGCTCAAAGGGCGCCAAAAATAGGGTTTTTGGAAGAAAAAAATTAATAACTTCGGCAATTCTCAAGATATCAAATCCAATTAATTTTATTATCATTCTCATTAATATTACCTACGACTTTTATATTTACAAGTTTTTGATAGGACCAATTCGTACCTAAAAAAAATAAATTAATTAATAATTAAAAACGAAAACAAAAAGGGAGCTTGAAGAAGGAAAAATCCATAACTGCGTGAATTCACAAGATATAAAATCCCCATGAATTTATCACATATCTTCTTAATATTGTCTACAACATTTATACAGGCAAGTTTTTGATAGGACCAATTCTTACAGCAAAAACAAATTAAAAATGCATAGCGGTTGAAGAAAAAAGTCATCTTATTAAGGGTTATTCAAGTTCAAACTGCTTATTTTCTTACTCATTTTAAAATTCACCTTTGCTCTCAAACGCATCCAATTGGTAGATTCTTTTATTCAGAAACTATATAATGTACCGTAGTGATGAATTTTTCGATAGAGCATCGATAGAGGCAGAATATATTTCAAAAAATGATGTCAAAGTGGGCATTTTGAACAGAATTTCACGAAGCGATTGTGTTAGAAACGAAAAATATTGTCCTACTGAGAAAATAATTGTTTATAAATCAAGTTTTAAATAATTGAACGAAAAAAAAAAAAAGCAGACCGCTTATAAACCTCTTAAAAAATCACGCCAGCAAGTTCATTTCTATTAAAAATTAATCTGAAAATGTGCCAGAAAATTTCGAGTTGTTGAGCACAGAAAAGTATATTTTTGAATACCGCCTAAACATGATTCTGATAAAACCAGCTATTATATAAAAATGAAATAAAAACTCGTCAAATGCTGCCGGATAAAATTGTTAAAGTGGGTTTAACTCTAATCATGATTTAGTTTTTGTTGGTGAAATTAGTATACTTAACTTCGAAATCTATCTTCGCCTCTAGGCCGGGGCGGCAGGGATTTTTTTTTTTTTTTTTATTCTAGACCAAATTTACTTTTGTAGTTCTTATACATTGCTGTATTTTTTATGTCTGACGTTTTTACTAGACTGTTATTAATATTAAATTATACGAGAAATATGTAGGTACCCTTTTTAAATTTTTAAATTTTCAAATCTCTCATATATTTAATAATTCTTGAAATCTACCAGTTATTGGCACAAATCTTAAATAGATTAATGTTTTATTAGAAATATCTGAATTGTATATCTGTACGTTCTTTTCGTTTCTAGAAAATTTATTCATACAGGTTTGGTTATTTTTGGTTTGCTTATAATAGTTTTAAAGGTGTGGTTATATTTATTTCATGCATATTTATTTATCCAATGTTTGGTTCGACTGCAAATCAATTATGACGTTTCATAATTCCGTCAGATATTTGTGTAAGATATAACATTTAAAATTTCTGTTCATTTTTCGATTTATGTTTTACTACATTTCCTTATCTAGTTCATATTCTTTATTTTCACTATTCCAAACATTTTAAAATTCATAGCATACATTTTTCTATTGTATTGTAAGGAATTCTACTAGTATTTAACATGGACTTTAGACAGGTTAAATACTAGTAAAATGCATTGCGATAAAATAATGAAGAACATTTTATCATCAATATTTTTATGTTTATTCCTTAAATCATAAGCATTCATCTACAGTTTTTAGAAGCATTAAATCGGTATAAATCAGTAAGTTACAGATTTTTTAATACAAATTTAGTAATCTTTGTTCTATAGGTAACACTAGTTGGATTCCAATATCCGATATATCGTTTGTATTTCTACCCACTATTGCTTCACTATATCACTCTTCGTAATAGTTTTAATGGAATATCTACATTGATTAAATATTTTTTACATTGGAAATACTTGATATGAAATAGTAATAATGCACTGGAATTATTGCAGTTTTTTATACTTATAAACATTATACATTGGAGATATTTACAAAAAAATGACGAAATATTATCTTGCTAACATTAGTGTAGCATTTACAACATGTGAATATACCAGACATGAGGCAATACTTTAAACCAATATCGATAAAAATAAAATCAGTACAAACAATATTGGCTTAGTAATGTTTTGCTACTAGTACGTATACATATAAATTTTAACATGCACTTTGGGGAAATGTGTAAAATATTGAAAATCCTAAATAATGAATTACGAAAAAGGGTTTTCAGTTAAAAATCTACCAAATGAAATTCAAAAAAATTGTAATTTAATAGATTACAACGACCATTTGGAATTTATTTCATCCACCAAATACCGTCGCATCCTCTTCAACACCAGATCGCAAATATCAAACTTCAGACGACCAAAACCTTTTTCGATAAACTCTCCAAGTCCCGTTTCGAGAAGAAAACTAGTTTACAAATCGAAAGCAGTTCCTCCGAATCATCCACAGATTGCGACAAATTACCTATGTTGAGCTCCATTTTTCCCGGTTAGAATCGACCGATTGTAAAACGCCGTGGCTAGTGGATTGGAACCCTTCGAGACATGGCATTTTACTATCAATCGATTATACATTAGATTGTCTCCTTTTGTGTTTTCATCTTTTATTCTGTAATCGATTTTCATGGGCTACATAATCAGTTGAAGACCTTGATTTTCATGGTCTACATAATGAGTTCAAGACCTCGATTTTTGCTTTGCAAGACAATTTTCATTTCGACGTCGCTCTTTGGCTTTGGATTATTCCATATCTGATAATTTGCGAGTACCCATTTTGTAACTTTTTCAATTTTTAACGATTTTATGCCTTCGATTACCTATTCAAACAATTTTTAACGATTTTATGCTTTTCTATCACCTATTAAAAAAAAATTGTTCTAAAAGTGAAGAACATCGTTAAATTTCGTTAAAAATAAAATAAAATGCGAGCATCATTTGGCCCCATCCTCGACCGAAAACAACAATAATTTCCAAATGGTTAAAAATATGAAGAACCTTAATTTAAGTATAATAATAACAGAATATTAAATTTCGTCTATTTTACGGACATTTATCTGAAACATTTAGACTTATAACAATTGATTATGTAGTAATACGTTATCAATTTTACCTTTTTTTTTTCACTTTAATATTTTCTTTCTTAAATCGTTTAAAGTGAAACTTAGATGTAATCTTTGAAATTTTTCTGCGTTATCTCCGTTCTAATTCACTTTGAAACCATCTGGAATATTTTTTAATCTTTTTTTTCATACGTAAGAAAACAAACATATTAATTTCTTCCTTAATTTTTCATATCTTTCATGGATTAAAAGATGTTTCGAAACCTGAAATTAATCATAGAGATAATTTATAAACATGTGAATTTTAAAAACCTTTGGATTAAGATGTTTTCAATCTCGCATCTCATTAATATTTCTTACTTATAACATTCAAGATAATTTGATTTACATTCTATATGTTTATTTTAGATTAATTATAAAAAAAAATATATTAAATAAAAATTTAATTTAAGAATTTTAGAAGTTCGATAAAATTACTTATCATTTTAATTCTTTTCTTACAAACTTATGTAATGTAATTATAGATTTTTTAGAAAGAGGTTAATGCTTATTTACAATGAATGCTACTATTTATAAATTTCATTTTTGTACTTCGTGTTTATTTTCTCTTAATTTAATTTTACTTTTTGTGTGATTTTACATTTCACTAGTTGTTTGTGCCATCATAGAATGAAACTAGTCATATTTTATCTTTAATATTTTATTTCTTGTATAAAAAGCATTTAAAGACTCTATCAGGCGTATAAATGTATGTATAAAGCAATACGTTATACTTTTTCTTGCGAAAAAATCTATATATAATATCTAATTGAATATTTTATGTTTTCTTTAATTAGTTTAAGAAACTGGAAAAGAGATACTGTCCAGGCAAAGTAGCTAAATATGATCTAATTTCATTCCTTGAGCATTAGTTTTCTTAAATTATAAAACAAACATATTGATTTTCTTTAATATTTCCCGTCCTACATAGATTAAATGAACCGTGAAACACTAAAATTAATGATACTGATCCTCTATAAATGATGCATTATAAATAAAACTTACGAGTAAGAAATTTTTTGCCCTATCATTTATAAATGTTATTTACTGATAAATTAAAAAATTCTATCTTTTATAATCTAAAATTCGAATCACAAAAAAAATTATATATTTTATTTAATTTTCATTGTTTTTAGAAGAATATTTTTACAAATATTTAATGCTTTTTCAAAAGCTCAATTTATAATTATTTATATAATTTTATAACAATCCCGTTATAAAGATTTTTCTTCATTTAAAAAAAAATATAATATTTAAATTTAGTTGCTTATTTCTTTTGCTTTATATATAATTTTTCGTACTATATTATATATTTCTTCAATTTTCGTACTATATTGGTATGTCTATGCACTTAAATACAGGTAAATATTAGTACGAGAACAATCCAGAAGTAAGATTCGTTAGGCAATTAAACAAAAGGAAACGATAATTAATATATATATATATGGCATAATGAAGTAGAATGCTTAATCTTTCAACACAGTTGCCACCCTTGTTGAAGCATTTATCATAGCGGGGCACGAGCATTTATATGCCCTCGTCGTAGAAAGATGCCACCTGCGATGCCAAGAATTTCATGAAGAAGTGAACTGGAAATTTGAGGAAAGTGCCTTGACATCGTCTTTAGGAGAATATACTATTCTCCATATTCTTTTCTTCAACTCCTCTAAGCCAGGGCTGTCCACCCTGGCGCCCGTGGAGGATTTTTTGCCGCCCTTTCGAATGTTCACTGCTAGTTTTTCTAAGTATAAAATATTTTTTAAAAAGTGCTTAAAAGTTTTAAATCATTAATATTTGGATGTTTTTTATATCGTATGCTGTATCAATGGTTTTGGCTCTTTATCCTACCAAAGTTTTTGAGATGAGACGCTTTAAGGGAAATATAATTCAGAATTTATTATATTTATACATGCCGTGCATCGTGAGATGTCGTGCATCGCAGAAAACGTGTATGCGTCGCACAACGCTATCGACTTTAAGATAACATTGTATGTTTCCAGGCATGTAAATAATGGGGACCTTCTTTGTTTGCTAACAGCTAAAGTGCGCCCATGGTAATTGAAAGGTTGGACAGGCCTTCTCTAAGCAAATCATCATCAATCAGAGACAGCAGATGGCTTCGTTCTCCAACGTAAACGTTTTAACTTCTTTCATTTAAAATTCGAACAAATCTTCTTACCACAGAATCACTCATCGCATTTTCTCCGTAAACTTCACAAATTTGTATGTGAATTTCAAATGATTTAGTTTTCCTAGCAATTAGAAACTGGATGACTGATCGTAACTCGAGTGCGGCGGGATATTCATTTTTTAAAACACTTAAAACGCTCAAGATGCAGGAAACACGATACGCAGCAATCTACAAATAACTTGAACTATTTACCAATGAATTAGTAAAGTGGACGCAAATGCGTGAAATCACGAACGCAGCGCTTACGTGGCAAAAATTCCAAGCAGAACTTACTTACTGGATTTCCCTCGTAGACTGCATTTTGTAGCTTCCAAACCATTCGATTTGTCCAGGTCAAATAAACATATTTTGTACAAGAAATTGTATCGATTAACTCTTTGAACTCATCAGGTGGGTGAATTTCTTCAAAATTCCTAAATTTCACATTGGCACCAGTATTTTGAAAATAAAATAATGGGTTAAAAATATACACGAAAAATGTTTTAAACTCTTTTCAAATAAATTTGGTCGTATATTCCGGTGCCATTGTGACATTTGGGAATTAAAATTAAGTGGGAAGAAATTCAACCACCAGAGCTCAAAGGGTAAAATAAAAATAAAACGTACTATTTTCCAAAACAATAAATTTTAATAAAATTATTGCTTTAAAATATGTTTAATTGAAAGAATAAGCTTTGATAAATTTGAATAATTAATAGATTTTAAAATAGAGAAAATTTAGCATCCATAATTCTTATTTTTTATTTAAGGACTGTCACCTAGAATGGAGCATTATTTGGTTGGAGCAATGTTTCACTCATTTCTGTTTAATAAATAAAGGCATGGAAAAAATTATAATAACAAGCAAAAATACGACAATTGTAGGAGCCGCTAGATTAAAAATAAAACGTACTATTTTCCAAAGCAATACATTTTAATAAAATTTTTTGCTATAAAATATTTTAATTGAAAGAAAGAAGCTTTGATAAATTTGAATAATTAATAGATTTCAAAATAGAGAAAATTTAGCATTCATAATTCTCATTTTTTATTTAAGAACTGTCACCTAGATTAGAGCACTAATTGGTTCGAGCAATTTTTCACTCATTTTTGTTTAATAGATAAAGACATGGAAAAAATTATAATAACAAGCAAAAAGTCGACAAATGTAGGAGCTGCTGACTATAAAATTATGAAAATATTTATATGTTAAAAATGCTTCAAACGGAACATTTCCAAGCAAACTTCAAGAGGCTCTGTACCTTTTAAACGCGTTTAAAATTAACAAAAAACTTCAAAGTTTGAATTAATCTATCTTCAAAATCTGTTTGTGTATAATATTTCTAAAAGTTGATCATAGATTGCAACATAAGCTTTGTTCGTATGAAATACTTCGACGAGTTTATTTATTGCGATATGCAGTTGTGTTTTTCGATTATAAAAAGTAAGTGTAATTTTAATGTTTATTTAATTTAGTGGTTAATATTTTTTTTGACTTAGGTTTCTGAATGTTTTGCAGTACTTACGTTACATATATTATTTACTATATGGACTTTTAAGGCACGTATATAATCTAATCTTTACTTCTAAACCTAAAACAAAGACGTACAATGGCTATTGATGCTTTAAATTGGGAGACCATCAGTCTTTCAATTTCAGGAGAGATGGCCACATGAAATCGAGGAGAGATGACCACCTTTAATCAATATTTCAAAGTTATACGGAGTGATGGTTTTAACAAAACATAATTAAATATAAAATCAATATATAACGTTTATGTTTATAAATATATTAATTGATATAACTGTTTCGATTTTAACTAATATAAATATTTTAATAATAATAATAATATAATAACACTTAACGATTTATTTGTTTCAGAAAATACTGAAAACGTCGGAAACTTTCATAACAGAAACTGATAAAGTTGATAAATAAAATAAATTAACGTAATAAACCTAAAATTAACACGAAAAAAAAAACACGACACTTCCGGCAGCGAAGAAAACTAAATACATTTTAAATTCTACAGATTCAGACTAAATTGAATTAAATTAGGATCACTGTGTTGATTCTACAAAGCAATGTAATAAAACATCCAAAAAGCATGTCTGGATACAATGCACAAGGTACCTGAAATGGATCCATGAAACGTGTACAAATTATCAAGGCCTTTGACAAACATGAGGTAAAATTTTACGAAAAGTGAAGTATTAAAATAATACTTCAAATTTTGTTTATTCGAGTTTTATTCATTCATTTTCCATCATATAAGTGCACCTTTGCAAGTTGCTATATGTTTTTCATGATTAACTATATGAAATGGGTTATTTTTTTGGTATTTACCTTCACTTTTTCTTTCTTGTATTAGATGGCCATAATCTCCTCGTCTTTAACCCCTTCGGGACGGGAGCCTTTTACGAAATTTTTAATCTTTTGTCACCGCTTTTTAAAAACAGAAATTTGTGCCTTCTTGAATCGAGAAAAAGCGCTGATTAAATAAGGCAAATTTTACAGTAATATTTTACTGGTGAGGAAAAACAAGGATTCTGAGCGCTTAATGTGGCACGTATACGTGCCGCTCGTCCCCAAGGGGTTAAGGAGAGATGACCATCTGACATTTTAATTTCAATTTTGTTTAACACTTTTTGTTTTCAATATTTAATTATTTTTTGCATAAAATATTATGAGTATATGTATAAGAATTTTAAATATGCATAAATATTTCTTGTATTTGCATTCTAAGAATTTTTATTTCAATCTTAAAAAACTATGGCCATCTATCCTAATGTTACCCTAAGCATGAAATTTTGGATATAAATTTAAATAGATTGTGCTTTGTAATATGCTACCATTAGAAATTTATTAGCATTTTAAAGAATTTGTGTATTGTTGAAATCAAAATAGCTCTTTTTTTACTCCAGAAGTCATTTTGCGCATGATATCTTGAGAAAGTGTGTATGGATTGTCATAAAATTTGGTAAAGACACTAAACAAATATGTTTGTTTAAAATAAACAACTTTTAAGTATTGACAATGGTAATATTTTTAATGACTATTTTTATTCATTAAAAATATCCTGTTTTAATTTATTTTTTACAAAAATGTTTTTTTATCTAGTTAATGAGATAATTTTGCCCTAAGAGTAGTTCATTTTAAACACACATATACGTTTAGTATCTTTACCAAATTTCATGATAATCCATGCATACTTTCTTAAGATATGCGCGCAATGACTTATGGAGTAAAAAAAAAAAAAGAGCCATTTTGATTTCAACAATACACAGATTCTCTAAAAGGTTAATAAATTTCTAATGACAGCATATTACAAAGCCCAATCTGTTTAATCAATATCCAAAATATTATGTTTATACATAAAAAGGTTTTGAAGATAGACTAATGCAAACTTTGAATTATTTGTTAAATTTCGTCGCGTTTAAAAGGTACAAGACCCCTTAAGTTGAAAATTGGCAAAATCATTAAAATGCATGAATTTAAATGGTTTTGATAGCTTGCTACTCGGAAAATATTCTAAGGACACGCATTTTGTTTTTGAAATCGCAAACAAAATTTTGCATACATGGTAGGTTTGTTTAAAGTAGCCTACATCTGTCACGGAAAATTGTTCAGTTTCTCTGGATTTTCATTATTCAAAAGAGCACACAACTATCTGAATTTGAAAAGGTAAAAAGTTATTGCTTACAGAAAATGTGGATTATGTGGACTTGAAATTGCAAGGAATATAAACAGATCTAAAACAGTCATTTGTAATTTTATGAAGAATCTAAAAGAGTACGGCAAGAAGAAGCATACTGATAGGCTTGTTTCTCTGGCTATGCGCCAGAAACATGGAATTGCGCTTCGAGCTTGCTTAAAAAAAATGTTCTACTCAAATTGTAACAGAAAGGAGTCTAGCATGCACTAGCTGAACAGCGCATAATGTTCTGCAAAAGAATCCCAATGCTAGATAACCTAAAATACGGTCACGTCCATCACTTTCAAAACTACATAAGAAACTTAGATTGGAATTTTCTAAGAAATACGTTTCTTTTGAATCTCGCTGGAAAGATATGGTATTTTCGGAAGAAAAATAATTTAATTTGAACATACCATATGGTTTTCGCCATTATTGGTATGACTTGCGAAAAGGCAAACCTTTTTTTTCCAAACGCGAATTCGGAGGAAGTTCTCTGATTGTGTGTGCCGGTTTTGCAGCCAATCGTGTCTATTCGAGATCGCATGGATTCAGAATCATATGCGGATATCTTAGCTGAAAAATTATTGCCTGTGCACTCCTTACCACAGGTGGGGATTATTCGTTTGAATAAGACAATGCAAGTTGTCATGTGTTTCGTGCATCACGTTCATGGTTCAAGTCCAATTCTGTCCAACTTTTGGATTGGTTGCAAGAAGCCCTGAATTAAACTCCACAGAAAATCTGTAGGGCATTTTAGTTAGAGAAGTATATAAGCATGGCGCGCAATATTCAAATACAGACGATTTGACATCATGCATGAAACTATCGTGTAAAACCATTTTCTAAACAAACTTTAACTGGACTTTCTGAGCCAATGACTGCACAATTAATAAAATTTATTGATTAAAAAGGTGATTTTGTAGAAATTTAATTTATTCCCAGAGATATTTCATTATGTCCTTATAATTTTTTCCATATTTCACATCATACGATTCTATAAATATGAAATTTATAAATTTTATTGTAATTTAATTTCGCATTAATATGTTCCTAATCTTTTATAATTACGAGTAGTAAATTATGTTTGATTTTGTTTTCAGTTAATGATTACTTTAATACTTATTACTGATTTATCAACGTGTTCTTATATTTTTTTCCATGACTGTATGTGTATGATTCTTAGTCAATAATAGTCCTTTTTGTATTATTATTATTATTATCTCTATATTCAAAAGAGACTATTTTTTAGTCATCTGCCTTGAGCTTTCTTTCGAACAAATTTTAATAATTATTTTTTTAACTGATTGCTGTTCCTTTTTAGGTATGCCCACACTTACTTTTTTAAATATTTCCATTTTTATATTTTTATATTTAATTCTTAAAGTTTTCTATGAAATTTCTTCAAAATTGTGGCAGTCAGATTATTTCCGATGTTGCAAAGAGAAAGGAGAAATAATGTGGTTTATAAATCTTTATTGATGCCATTTTCTCGCAATAATTCAAAATAACTTTTCAGAAAAATGTTAAATTAAAATGACTCCACGCTTAAAAAAAAAGCGCCTTTTTCCTCAAAAGCTATTATAGTTCACTATTTTTTCATTCCACTGGTACTGAGTTTGAGACGATTGGTGAAATGCTCCAGTGAGGGAAAATGATGTCATATTTACAAGAAAACGATAACTTTCTTTGATAAAACAAAATATTTTACTACTAATGCCTCTAAAAGATATGTTTCTGTAATTTTTACACACCGGTACTGAGATTAGAACCTTAAATGAAAAGTGCGAATGTCCACACGCAAAGTTATCGATGACAAACTTGGGTTCAAGTTTGAAACTATAGGTATTAATAATTTATTGCGCATAACGATATTTTTTAAATGGTGAATATAAATGTGAAAGTGCGTAAATAAATTTTGAGACGAGACTCAATTGATAGCTTGTCAAAAGTACTTATCTTGATTAGATACACTAATAAAATTTAATGTGTCAGTAATTTGAACAGTTTAAGTTTAAGGAAATAGTATTTTGGTAACTTTAGGCTAAAAATAATATTTGTTTTAACCCTAAAACTACCGGAAATTTTACTCAAGTTTTATAAAAACATTCTACACCAGAATTTTTACTTAAAACTATTTAATTTGTTTATTTAACTTATTATTGTCTGATTTATACATTTAGTTTGTTTTGAAGAAATTTTCTGGTTTGAATAGATATTTTGAATATACATGTCGGGTCCATTGGACCCTTCTGGTAGACAGAGGGTTAAGAGTTAAACTAACCAATGTAAACTTACTTTTTATTGTAATTATCTTTGTACGTTTCTTTTAAATTCAATGTAGCAGTTTCTTTATAAGCAATTTCTATCGTCGAAATTTAAATTTAACGGGTTCCACATCTTTATTATTAATTTTTAATATTATTATTTGCAAATATTAAGTTATAAGAAGTACAAAAAACAAAAGCACAAAATTTTCACTGACTACATATTTTGAATGTTACGTTTTGTAAATTATTACAGCAATCATACTCCAGGGTTCGTACACCTCAGGGTAAGAATACCAGATTTTTCGTAAAACCATATGTGCCTCACTTCAGAGGGGAAAAAATGCGTTTAAATATGGCGACCATTGCATTACGAAAATTCTGGTATTCAAACGCTTTAACCCTTTATCTACTGACGGTACTTATATGTACCACTCACTTTTAACATTTATACCATAGTTAATAATACTAATATTCTAATGGTACTTTGCAAAGAACGTTCTTTTAACTCCACTTTATCCGAATATATGGCAGCAGTAGTTCTAGATTTGTTATTTTAGAAAGGAATGAGGCTATCTTTGAAGCAGACGATGCGTTTTGTGCCGACATTTCGTACAGATTGCCACGCTCGTCTTTTCATTGCGGTAAACACAGTAAAGGATATAAGATATCTGTTGGATTTCTTTTATGTGTTCATTAGGATCTTAGAATACAATTTGACTACCTATTTTAGGTGAACGGTGTATGTATTTGATTTAACAGTGGAAGTACTCGGTGGTACTTATAAGTACCGTCAGTACACTGGGTGTTGGAGAAAATCTTCTTGTTTACTTTTCGTCTGTGTAGTTACCCATCATTTTTATCTGCTTTCAAATGTAATTACTAAAATGTAGTGTAGTACTGATTTCTCTGGTATTTCTTTTTTGTTTCAATGTTATTTTTTATAGGAAATCGAAAAAGTTGTGGCACCGGCTCGTTTTTGGTATGCTAGAAATGGCATATGTAAATTCATATATTGCATACGTGGAGATGCGAGAGAACATGTTGTCCCTGGAATATTAACGTCGCATAACTAAAGGACTGCTAACAAGATCGAAACCTAAAAAAAATAGTTTTTTTAACCCTTTCAGGAGCAAAGCATTTTCAATTCTAAAGTGTTGAAATAAACGATTGGCACCGGAATTCACCAAACGTTTTATTTGTAAATAATAAAAAAAAGGCCTATCTTTCACATACTTATAAAATCGAAATTTTTTTCTGGTGCCAGTTGAAATACCTTGTAGGTTTTCTGTTACGATATTTTAGTCATAGTGTACTGACGATACTTTAAAGTACCACTTTAATTAATTACGTCTAAATAATTAAATTTCTCACGGGTGAGTATTTTTTTAATGTTAATCCTTTAATTTTCATTGCAGTAACTGAAAAAAAAATATTACATGAAAAAAGTTGCCGTAGATCATAAGGCCTTAGATAAAGGGTTAAATACACTCAATCTTCTGAGGCGTTCAAAAACTGTAATCATTTCTTTCTTAATTTTATGTATCCTACACAGATTAAATGATGTTTAAAATTAAATATTGCTACCATCTATAAACTGCTATAATATAACAGCTTTGTACCCCTTTTTAGTCTTAAGTTGCATTACTTTTACTTAATGATCATTTTATTACAGTTATAGAAATATAATTTTAAAACATTTAGAAATGATTTTTTAATACTTTTAATTTTCGATAATGCATTTTAAATAAATGTTTCTCTGCTTTTAAACGCAAATACATTTTGAAAGGTTGATAAAGCTACAAATTGTGAATTACTTAATATGAATAATTATTACCCTAATCCTGTGTCATAATCATAAGTACGGGATTAGGGGATTTTTTGCCTAATATTCATTCCTATTTCGACCGATAAATTTTCAGATGTTTATAGACGATATTTATATTATCTGTAAATCTAGAATGAAAAATTGCAATTTTGTTAGAATTTTGTTTAAAACTGTTCACGAAAACATATAAATATTAGGCCGTATAATATTTAAATAAACGTGTGTTATACTTTAAGTTACATTATTTATGAAATTCGATTTCCTTTTTCTATTTTACTTTAATATGTCTATGTTTTTAAATGGTGATAAATATTGGAGTTTTGTATCATCATTATATAACGATAAAAATGTTTAAAAGTTACCATTTTTATTATCCATATTTCTTAACATTATGATTCATGTTATAAAAATCCACATAGAGTTATTACATGAATTAAAATGTGTATAAAGTTTCCATTTTTTCTAAAAAATATCTATATATTTCTGCTTAAGGGTCCTGTCGCTGCCGGCGAAGACACTCACGAGCTAATGCTAATCCTATGGGGAGGGATTTTTCTAATATCTCGTTTTTATTTCGACGTTTTTAAATAATTATTATTTTTTTTTTTTTGTATCGGATAGCCGAGGTCCGTCTCTACAGCACACCTTGGTTACTTTTTCGATTTTGGTTGCAGATATTTTTTAGAATGACACTTTCATTTTCAGAACCGGTTTTGAAAATGAAAGTAACTTCATTAAAAATATCTGCGACTAAAATCAAAAAAGTAACCAAGGTGCGCTGTAGAGACGGACCTCGGCTATCCAATGCAAAATAAATTATTTAAAAATGTCGAAATGCAAACGAGATATTAGAAAAATCCCTCACCATAGGATTAGCATTAGCTCGTGAATGTCTTCGCCGGCAGGGACAGGACCCTTAAGTCATTCATACTTTACCCAAAATCTTTCATTGAATTTATTCTAAAAATGTACAAATATAATGCCTCAAATTCTTCCTACACTGATGTTCATAAAAAAAGAAAAATGTTGCATTCTTATAATTTTCCGAAAGTTTCGTAGAATAAATGATTCTTGAATTCTGAATTCTTTACCCCCATTTAGATTTGTTTAAACAATGCGTTTTCTATTTTCTGCTAAATAATTGTTGTTAAACCTTTTAGTCAGCAGTAGTTTCTTAAGACAGATATAATCCCGGCTAAAATATGGTCTGAATCCTTTGCTGGACAATTATTCTTCTTATATTATAAAACAAACATATTGATCCCTTCCTTAATTTTTCAGATCTCTCCTAGATTAAATGATCCTTGAAAAAGGAAATTAATGATGGAATATAATAAAAATCGAAGAAAGAAAGAATGAAAATAATGATTTTATCTAAAAACTAATGTATGATAAAAAATCTTTGGACTGAAGGATACTTTTTCTTTATTTTTCATCAATTTCGTTAGAGACTGTCTATATTATAAAAGACAAATGCGTCTCTACGTCGCGATTCTGCAAATGGCAACACGATTATATTTAGTTTTTTACAAATTTTGATACTGCAATTTTTTAAACTTCTAAACATCGCACATTTTTAGGAGCGTTCACAATTATATAAATACTTATATAACGTAATTCGTTATTACATAAATACCTATATAAGCATCTATATTCGTCGCCTGGCCGGTCCGTCTGTCTGTCTGTCCGCGTAGCCCTTTAAGACCCAAACCGGACGATCGTGCGGGTTAGATATTCATTTAAATTTTTGAAGTGAAAACTTCTTTAGGCGCGTTGAGCTTTTTTTGAGATGGAGAAAAACCACTGATTTGGAGACACTGTTACGTAACCGACATGCTAGCATTTTGGCACATAGACACTAGCGCTCAAAGCGGTGAATGAAAGGAACTTTTCCCTCTTTAGCTCAATCCTCAAAAGAAGAACGAAGCTAAAACTCACTTTTTCTCCCGGCGTTCACACAGGAACACACACAAAATTTACATTTTCGGTGCAGTACGCTGTTGTGTTTATTGTTAAAGACAAATACTTGATACTTTCATTATTGAAGTAAAAACTTCTTTGGGCGCGTTTGGAATTTTTTGAGATGGGAAAAACCATTGAACTCGTGATACTGTTATTGTAACCGACACCTCTCTATATAAGTATGTACATGTATTGTGCATAGTTCGGTATGAGAACGGCGGGCAATTAATTGTTATTGATTGCTTAATCAATAACAACAATTTACAGGCAATCGCGCCCCATGCTTGCCTGTGCGCTATTGGTTCCCGAAATACACGTACAAGAGTTAGAAAAAGGAAATCTCATCCAAAACATCTCATATAAAAATTAATCAAGTCTCGTGACTCTTGCTAAAATAAAACTACCTTGCTCTAGCAAAATAAAATTATCTTTATTCAACAGTTGTTATTTATGTCAATAGTTGGCGGCAAAAGTGAACTATTCGATCAAATATCGGGTAAGTTTAGCAGAAAAACTCTCTTGTTTTTAAAATTCGTGTTATTTTTTGCGTTATGGTGTATGTCTATTGTGTATGTTATTGTATAATAATGAATAAAAAAACACTACATTTAAAAATATTTCCTGCACAATAAAACATTTCCTGACGATTAAAAAAACACACACGTAATTGTTGAAGTTTTCACTTCTATTGGCACTCCCGGAGTGCCACTGTTTTTTTTTTTTTTCTGAGTCGTATGTAACAGTCGTATGTAAGAAAAACCCGAATCGACCGATCGTTCTGGTTTGCAGAAACAGTAAAATTTAATTTTTTATCAACAGATAGCGGTTGTAGTGCATGTTTTACTTTCAGTCGGCATGACTGAAACAGATTGTATAATACAATCTATACACTCAATTGAATTTGTATTTAATTGAGTCCTACAAACAAAGGACTAGCTTTGTTTACAAGTAGGGGAGACCGGGGTTAGTTGGCTACAGGGGTAAGTAGGCGCAGTTCCCATAAATCGCCTGTTTGTGGATAGATTGCGCAACCAGTCACAGAGAACCTTTCTTATTGCTTTTTACAATCCTCAATGTAGTTTTGCATCGTTACCTACGTGCAGTGGACATTTATTACGATTTTTCTGTTTTTTCCACTTATGAGTAATTTTTTGTTGCTTCATTCTTTTTCTATTTTCTAATACTTATCTTAATAATTGCGATTTAACTTGTGCAGTTTTTCTTAGTGTATGATTAACTGTACCTATCCCATATGTGATTTACTTGGATTATTTATGCTTAGAGGATTACGTGTCCCTTTTGTGAAGAAATTTATTATGGGGCAAGTTGGCGCATTGAACACGGGGCAAGTTGGCTCGGAGTTTGGTGTACACCGGTAGCTTGAAAATCAGCAAACAACGAGAAAAGTGGTTGCAATGTAAGGTTTTGGGTACACGTGGCTTGCCCAAACGGAGAAACTCGATTTTTTATTTGTGGCAACTATAACTCTGATGATATGGAGTATAATAGAAGTTACTCAATGTTAATGTTTTATTCATTATTTTTATGTCTTTTTAATGTATAATTTACTTTGTACGGCTATAACGCCTTAGTCTAAACTTACTGGTAATAATGAAATTGATTTCGCTTAACTGCGTGTCTTATTTGAGCTTCATTTAAATTTTTATAAAACGTGTGCCAACTTACCCATAGGTGTAGGCAACTTGCCCCGTGACGGGGTAGGTTGGCGCACAATTTTCCTTTTACTTTAGGTTTTCGCTAAATATAAACTACAAAAGCTACAAACTCAAAACTCCGTATAAGTGCGGTTAAAGTTTGTTAAAAAACTGAAATAAAAAAATTATAAAAATCAAAAACTAAAAACTGCGCCTACTAGCACCGGTCTCCCCTACAAGGGATACATCTCATCGGGTCTTATAAGGATATAACAGCACAAAAACTACCCAACCGAATGGTTTGAAATATAATGCTTATAATCGCTGAGAATTTTGTTGAGTCACTTAAAATTTTATCGCAATCGTATCAAAACTTAAAGAAATATTAATAAAAATTTTCTTCATTCTATTAAGTCTTATCATGCGTCATTAATTCAATGATATCTCAAGATAGAAAATGATTCTATGTTGCCTTGGGATTACGTCCTATTTTAGATGGAGTCACAGTACTCCTGTATTGCTGAACTGAATATATTAAATCGTAATACAGTTTGTATTTCTGAATTTTTGTATAAGAGTGCAACAGCTATTGGACCAAGATCTGAATATTTATAAAACTAGTTATAGTACGAACGCATTTCATCTTCCACGTTTGACGTACAATTTCCGCCTTATCTTCTGAAAAATTGGTATGTAATTTTTTAGTCAGCAATAGTTTCATAAGACAGATATAATCCCAGCTAAAATATGGTGTGAAGCATCTGCCGGACAATTATTCTTCTTAAATTATATATACATAAAAAATATCGATCGCTTCCTTAATTTTTCAGATCTCTCCTAGATTAAATATGATCCTTGGAAAAGGAAATTAACAACTAGAAAACAGGAATTCTGATTTTTCAGAATTTAATCTTTCCCTCGAAGAAAAAAAAATGTATGCATTTATATATATAAATATAGATAATATAAAACATATTTGAGTTTTAAGACTTAAAACATACGCTTTTCTTTTATATAAAATGGTGTTATTCGCATCAGCTGCCGAATTCCACGTTTACAATCCAGTCTTAAGCAACATCTACAGAAAAGTAAGCGTATGACGTCACTATCACAGAATAATACACAATTCCAGCAAAAAGCCATGTCGTCATTCAAGAAACTCCACCGAAAAAAATCGGCTGTCTAATTATTCACAGGCCTTCATTTGTTTCTAACATTATTATAGATATATAAATTAAATATTGTTTATAACAGCTCCATGTTTCATCGGATTTCATTCATTTATATTTTTTTCAAAATAGCAAGTATTTTAATTACACATTTTTTTTCATTTATTATTGGAAAATGCAAACAAGAAGTTATAATAGTCTACTATTTTCCACCTACTTTTCCTTTACTTTCTACAGAAATGGAGTACTTCAGTTTCCAACATTAAAAAAATTTTGATAAAAACTACAAAAAATTAATATCTCAAAAATAATTTGAGATGCACCTTTCAAACAAATTGCATTAAAAATTACTTTCTCTCCCCTATACGACGGTATAAAAATTGAAAATATGCAATGCTTAGAAGTTTAAAAAATTGCAGTAGCGATTATTCCGAACAATGATACATCTGCTTTGTTTTACGGCGGCTTATACAACGGAACGTTATTTTTTAGAGACAGAGCTTTAATTTCTGGCCGAAAAGAAAGCATATATTAGACTAATAGTATATAATAAAGAAAAATTGAAGAAAGAATGAATGAAAATAACGATTTTATCTATGTATAATCTAATCTATTATAAAAATTCTTTGGACTGAAGGATACTTTATCTTTATTTTTCATTAATTTCATTAGATACTATCTTTATTATAAAGAACTAATGTTTCCGTGCATTACACTAACGTCATTTCACGTTGGCAACAGCAGACGATTAAATTTGACTTTTATTAACTTTTATTACAATTTTTTTAATTTTAAAAATACCGCCCATTTTCAATTTTTATACCGTCGAATAGGAAAAAAAAATGTACTTTCAAATGCAATTTGTTGGAAAACTATATCGCAATTTTTTTGAAAATTGTATCACAATTTTTATTGCTTTAAAAATAATTTTCAAGCATGATTTTTTTTTTCAAACTTATCTCTATTGCCTGCAGACGATTATAAAAGATATATCGATTTGCACTTAAATTAATATAAATCGTATCCCAAAATTAATATATTTATTTGCTTAAAAGACGTTATAAAAACGCATTAAAAGTAAATTAAAAATCTATATTTACATGTTTAAACGCTATTACTCAGTCGTCAACAGAATGTATAACAGAAAAATTTTAAATGTATATGAAAAATGGAAAAAATCGTCGAATATAAATAAGTAATCATGTAATGCACTTTACATTTTCGGGATTGCTCGTGTTCCCTCTATGTCGCGACGTCGTAAGTTGTCCAACCATTCAACCCATAAATTCGGGATATGAAAAGATAAAATTACGGCGTCGCGACATAGAGGTAACACGAGCAATCCCGAAAATGTAAAGCGCGTTATATGATTACTTGTTTATATTCGATGATTTTTTCCATTTTTCATATGTATTTATAATTTTCTGTTATACATTCTGATGACGACTCGGCAAAATAGTTGAAACATGTAAATATAGATTTTTAATTTACTTTTAATGTGTTTTTATAACGTCTTTTAAGCAAATAAATATTTTAATATTGTGATATGATTAGTAGTGGACGTAATTTTGACTTACTACTCGCACTTATTTACATTTGTAATATAAATCGTTCATCATTTGTTCCCAGCTTATATTCTATAACGAAATTACTACATTCATCAACCAATAAATAAAACAAATTTAAGACATGCAATTGGATTTCGCGTTTAAAGAACTGAAATGAACAGAATCAGGCTGATTATAAGTAGAGATCTTTAATGTTTTCCTCGGCTGTTAAATTCTGACGCGAGGCCAATATAAAAATATAATTTTTCTAAGTTTCAAAACTTTATTTGAACGTATTATTGCTATTTTTCTTATAAATAGGATTTTTTGTATTTTTAGAGGGCATTCTAAAAAAAAAATAAAAAAAAATAGAGTAAATTTAAAACATCTATTAGAACTATATATATATATATATATATATATAAACAGTTGTGCGAGGCTTTCTTGACTCAATCTTTGAGATAATTTGCTGATACATTTTTACTTTCTTCTATCTTTACAAGAAGAAAGTATTGGATTCATGAAAATTTTCGAATTTAGGATTTCGACGGATTTACACGTTACAGGGTTCAGAAAACCCGAAAAACATGTTTTTACAAAATGTCTGTCTGTGAGTCTGTCTGTCTGTGTGTGACACAAATTTTGTGGGCACTCTATCTCAAGAACTAATGAACGAAATGTATATTCAGTTAGTCCCTGATATAAATTGGTGCTGATTAATTTTCGGTGTAAATCGCTGAACAGGTGACGCTTCTATGCTGCATTTTTCACGATTTCCACAATAGCTCAATCTCCAGAATTAATTCACGGATTTTCATTAAACTTCAGATTCTGTTACTCCTTGACAGGAATTGACGTTTTATATATTTCGATGAAAATTTCTCAACAGGTGGCGCTGCTATGCTGCATTTTTTGCGATTTCCGCAATAGCTCTAACTCAAGAACTAATGCTTGGATTTTCAACCTACTTCAGATTCACGTATACCTTGATATGAATTAATGGTGTTTATGTTTTGGTGCAAATCGCTCATAGGTGGCGTTGCTATGCTACATTTTTCACAATTTCCGCTATAGCATTATCTCAAGAACTAATGCACGAACTTTCATCAAGTTTCAAATTCAGATCTCATTTGATATGAATTGGTGCTAAATTGACGTATATTCTTGCATTATTTAAATGATTTAATCGTCGTGATTTATATGGAAGAAAGTTTTGTGATGACCACAACATACTAGTTTTCATTAATTTTTGATTAACTGCGATTTTTTTTTTATATGAAGCAACGTGTTTTTAAAATATATAATTATACTACGTGAAAAGCTGCTGCAGAACCTTTCGAAAATTAACCTCATTCATCGCTGTGTTTTCAGTATGTGCAGAGGAAAAGAATTAAATCAATAATAATATATACTATTGTTTACACCTATATTCTGTGACCCGGGAACCCAGTGGTTTATCCCCATGTTATTAATAAAAGAAAGCCTATTCCATTATAGATCAATAATAATTTATTGCAATTTTGTTTGAAATATTTGAAGTTTTGGGTTTTAAAAAAACACTTGGGTATGTCTTTTAGCATAGATTTTGCATAGATTTTGCATAGTTATACTATGTTTTTGGTTTTTGTTGATCCGTTTATTCCTTTATTTTCCATTTCTTTTATTATTTACTAGCAAAAGCCGTGGTTTTGATAACATAACACTTGAAATATACAAAGTGGTACTTCTGTGCCTATTTCTATTAGAAAAAAATTACAGTTACAAATAATTAAAAAAGTACTAATTTTTCCGCAGTTTGACTAAACTTCCTTATTACACTGCATTAGGCTAAAATGAGACTTAAGAAGAAGAATTCAAACTAATTCTAAATAAATGATAATATAGAATATATTGTGTAACTTTTATATTCATTTGAGTTTTCCTTTTCTAGGTTTTGAATATTTTAGAAATCATTCTTAGCACCCATTTACATCTCAAAAGTAAACATCATACCCTATTCCAAGCTTCAAGTCTAAAAGTTTCTCTATTTCAATCACACTTTAAGATGTTTTGATTTGAAAATACGTATGTGAATTCGGACAGAACACTCTGCATTATAACATGAATCTTGTAGATTCACGATCTGTTAAGGATGATAAACTATGAGTTTACAAATGAATTCCTTTTTAAATTATCTATCTTTGTAAGTGTTCAGTCTGTAATTCTCATTATGGTAGTGTTAAAATCTGTCATTACGTTCTTTAGACTTATGAATCATTTATTACATTGTAAAAGAAAAATCTGTAAAGTTACAGAAATGTTTCTTATAAATTGGGATTCCTAGAACTTCTTACGTAACGACGACAACAAAAATTCATGTAATAGATACACTTTTCCACCGTAAATCAAAAAAGCTGTAAGGTTACTAAGATTTTTTTCAGAATCTGTGATATCTAGAATTTTTTATGTACAGTCGTAGAAAAAAAAGTAAATAACACCTACTAACTTCTCAAAAAATTATCGTAGAAGAAAGTTACTGGTACCGAACGATTGGAAATGAAGCCTTCTTTTAAATGATGTATGTAAAATTTGCTTAGGGGGCAATCTGCATAATAAAAGGAACCCAAGCTTCTTTTTTTTTCAATGGCAAAACCCAATTTTAATATTTCAAACCTTCGATTCAAACTATGCTTAGACACCAAATTGCAAGTCATTTCAAAGATACGTATTTGAATTATAAGTATTCAAAATTTAGTGCTTCTAATGTTAAATTACATTTTCATATTTTTATTAATATCTCCTGAAATTAAAGTCCTAATGTGCTAATTTTTTTGTGCAGCAATAAAAGTAAAATACCCGAACATAAATATGTTGAATTTGCAATTTTTATAATTTTATGATATGAATAATGAATTATGAAATTAATATTCGAAAAAATTATGAATTGCAATTTACATTTTTTTTATGGATTTAGATTTATTAAGTCCTGCTTTATGAAAATCCAAAATTTCACATTTGTCTTCCAAGCAGTTTCAAATTATGCTTAAAAACGGCAAAGTGATGGTTTAACCCTTTCAGGGGCGAAAAATTTGAATTAATTTTTTGAACATTTTTGGAGTAGAAATGCCTTGTCCCTGAAAGGATTAAGGGGCCGTCTATGATAGAAGGGACTAGATATTTTGAAATTTCTTATGCTATCCTGTAATCTATAGTCTGTAGTAATCTGTCTTCAAAGGCTGATTGAGTGGCGCTTAAGATGCCTTGATCAAGAAGTGGGCTCTCTCCAACAATAGAGTCAACAATAGAGTACCGAACTTCAATCTGGATACAACCCCTAAAATACACTCGTTTTAAAATAATTAATTTCTCGAAAACGTATCGTACGAATTGCATAAAAATTTGTTTTTTAGGCTAACTGAAGGGTGCAGAGCTCATTTATACTGTCAGAATTGTGTACTGATATTGAGAAAAAAAAATATGGATCGTTTTAATATGTAAATGGATTTTATATACGCCATTTAAAAGTAGACATTATTACTAATTCTATGGTACCAGTAACTTTCTTCTACGATAATTTTTTGGCAGAGTTAGTAGGGGGTATTTACTTTTTTTTTTTTCTACGACTGTACATAAAAAGTTCTAGATATCCCAGATTCCGAAAAAAATCTTAGTAACCTTACAGCTTTTTTGATTTACGGTGGAAAAATGCATCTGTTACATGAATTTTTGTTGTCTCCGTTACCCAAAAAGTTCTAGGAATCCCGATTTCTAAGAAAAAATTTTGTGAATGTTTACTTTTTTTTTCTACGACTGTAACTGCAACCCGAGTTACAGATAAAATTTTAGTAAGATTCATTTTAGTAGATTCATTTGTAAAGCTACAGATTTCTGTAGTTTTACAAAAACTAGTTTTGAAGATTTACCTCTTATTCTGTACAGTGTACCAATAAATTATGAGCAATCATACAGATTTCTGTAACTTTGCATTTGTAGAATTACAGTTTGTTTTTTTGTTTTTTTCAGTTTAGTTTCAATATAAAAGAATCGAACACGCAATATTAAATTTCTCATGAGAGCATCGCTTTGAGATCTGTATTATAAAGGACAAACATGCCCTGACGACACTTTGGCATTGACAACACCTGCCGATTAAATTTGGCTTTTACAGCAAATTTTAAAACTTATAAACATTGCACATTTTCAAGTATTATACGGTAGAGTAAAAAAAGAAAAATATATTTCAGATGCTCTTTGTTTGAAAAGTATCACAAATTACTTATTTTTTATAGTTCTAAAAATAATTTCCACGCATGATTTTTCTTTATATCTATCGGGTTACGAAAGATTTACCAGTGTGCCTTTAAAACAATATAAATAGTTCCAAACACGTTTCCGACTAATAAAACTTAACCCATTAAGGACCAGCATGTTTTACAGGAATTTTTCCCAGTTTACTCCACTCTTTGTTAAACAATTACTTTTACTTTATGAAGTCTGGTGTGGACCCCCTTGCAGTGGGAGCCGTGGCGGTCCTTTTGGGCGGCACCGTCTAGTGACCAGTAGTGGTCGGAGCACGTATCTAGTTGGCTTTACTTTATGAATCACAGAACAGGTGGTTTCCTATCTGATATCAGCTTAACGCCCAGTCTAGGAAATGAAATATGTTATGTTTTGTGAGCCATTGGGTTATGTTAAACTGTAGTTTAGAACTACTTCGGAGAAAAAATTAAGAAATTTAAAGAGAAAATGTTTAGTTAAGTATAAAAATGGATGAAAGTAAAATTTTAAGTTAAGACATAAGATGAGTAAAAATTGATAAATATCTTAACCCCTTGAGGGGAAAGCAATTACGTTTGCGTAATGCTGAATTCCCACCGGAAATTTAGAAAAAAAAATTAAAAAATTATTTTCTTCTTTTTTCTACCAAAGTTAGAAAAGTAAAATTTCACAAAATTTTTCTGGCGTAAATCTTCATTAATCGTACGTGGGGTAAAATATATCCCACCGCACCTCAAGGGGTTAAGGAATATTATATAATGATCTAGCTGTAGTTTAAATGTGTAAATTAAGTAAAGCAAATTCTACTTTTCTCTTTTACTGGTATGAAACAAATTAAAAAAAATCACAACTATAATGTTGCGAAAACGCAACGTCAGTCTTTAATGGATTAATAAATAAATAAATAAAACAAATTTAACATAGACTTAATCGATCTACACGCTTAATGTACTCAATTTATCAGAATCAAAAAGCCTGCTGTATGTTGCGAAAACTTTGAAAATTTCTTTAACTATTAAATCCTGATACATTGATACGAATGTAAAGTTTTAATAAATTTCAAAACTTTATTTGATTATATTATTGAAATTTTCATTAAAAAATACCTTTTCGTATTAATAGTGGATAATACAAAAATACATTAAATAAAAAATATACATATATATATTTGTGTTTTCAATTAAATAAAAATTGCATGTTTACATTCTGTCTACGTTCTGTAACAGCATTTAGTCACATAGTCTAGATAAGCATTAAAGCTGTAAACTCAGTCATCTTCTGTATATTCGATGATTCATATGAACATTTGACAAAATTTGCAGGGCTGTTTTACATGAATCTATTCAGAGGTCGAAAAAACTACTTTTTTACTGCAGCGAGCTATAACTACTTTGTCGAAAATGTAGTTAACTACAAATACTTGCTGAAAAATGTAGCGGCTACAAACCCCTTTTCAAATGTAGTTACTTCTTAGCAATTTTGAAATTTTGTCAGAAATTCGAAGGCACGAAATAAATAATAAAGTTTCCCTTTGTTATATCGCGTCTGCTGGAATGCAATTAAATAAATGCGATATAACCGAAGGCATTAAAAATTAAAAAACTAATATACAAGAAGTTGATTTGTGTTTGTCTCCAAAATTTCAGTTTTTACATATATTAGTTAATAAAGTTCTTTAGTTATAAAGTTAGTTAAATTAGTTATAAAGTTCTTTAGGATATTAAGATAGGTATACATAATACAATCAAATAACAATTACAGTTACATTAAAAACAAATCTAAATTGAACGCAGTGGATCTTTCCAAACATTTCACAGAATACTGTGGATTCAAATAAATAACACTATAACAATAAAAAAGGTTTAAAAATTAGCAAAATAAAAAAATAGCAAAATTTACTCTTGGGGCCTGAAAAAGTGAGAAAATTATAATATAGACATATACAGCCACACATACATATGGAATCATTGTAAAAATAGCTGAAGTGAACACAGGTCACCTCAAAATGAAAAAAAATATACCAATATTTCTGTAATGGTGTTTTTAATCAGGCTTAAGATACTTTCTTTACACTATATGTGTACGGAATGTAAAGGATATGATTGAACTACTGGTTATGTTTTAGAAGGAACGGACACAGAGCTATATATTTGAATAAGCGATATAACTAAGAGTTGTTCTTAAATATAACACATTGAGGTACTATCATAAAATACATATAATTTATTTACTATTTTTACAGTAATTATTGCATTGAAATATAAAATTACTATTGAAATGTATTTACCAGTAGATTTTTCCCCTAAATCTGCAATACATTCGTAATATGTACATTGCATTAAATTCTGTTACATTTTCATTATATTCAGTTGTCTAATTTTACACTCTAGAGAATTAGCCAGAAACTATTTTAAATCCAAGCAAAAAATAAATCTGTGAATAAAAAAATTGCAATCTGAGTCCTGAATTCATTCATATAAATATACAATCAATTTCTTTTTTAACGCTACGTTAAAAACTAAGTTTATTAATTTTATTCTAGCGTATACTGATTAACGATTACACATGATTTTGTATTTTTTAAAACGTTTATTAATTTTATAGCATGCATAAATAGTATCTGAGTATGAAATAAACTGCTCTTTCTACTTTTTTAACGTTCCAATAGAGAAACATTTTCTATTGAAGAATGTCTCATTTCCCTCGAGGTAGTCATCATTTTCGAATTTAGTTCCTACTTCCTAACATAATTTTCAAAATTCTATTCATTGCAACATTCGAATTTCTTTTTCATATCGATGACTTATACATTTGAAAATAATCTATGAATAAGATAAATTGAAATATAACTTCCAAAATTATTTCAACTAAGGAATACAGAATTATAAATTATACATTAACCAGTAAATAAATAGAACTTTAAATGAGATTTGTAACAGGCAATTTTTCCTTCGATTTTTGTTTTTTATGTACGCAAAACATAGATCTGTAAATAAACTAGTCGGATATGCCAATCCCAAAACTTTCTTCTATCTCATACATCTTAATATTTCAAAGAGTAGTTACAGATGTCAATACTGGAATATTATTAGTTGAACTAGAAGACAGCCCGTCTAAAATTACAGGAAATGAGATATACATATACAGTTTTCTCTATTTCGCCGAGGCCTCTACTATGGAAAAGTACCGATAATTTAATTTATGTAATCGTCCATGTAACGCACATTAAAATCGGGCAGTTAGAAGCTCAGATAATACAGTGCCGTCTAGTGGCGGTTATTTTATTAGTAGAATTGAATTGAAGATGTAAAGACGTAGATTTTCGTACATTACACTTTAAGTTCTGACCCATAGATTTTGAAAAAAAAAATACCTTAAATGCAAGGTGTTTAAACTAAATTTCGGTGAACTCGATTATGAAAATCTAGTGGGTTTGAATACGAATTTCGCCAAATTAGCCAGCTATCGTCAAGTTGGCGTCATATGTGGTAACTTATTTCTGCCGCCAAATTGTATCAAAATTTGGATCTCTTGTGGTAACCTATTGTGGGTTCTATTAGTACTTTTCAACAATCACTCATTGCTGAAGCTAAACCGAGTCTCCATAAGAATCCTAACATGGTCGCGATGAATGAGGTGGTCCAACCAGAATTGTGAGGGACACACAGAGACTTGGATTTTGTATAAATAGATACTATACCAACTTTGATTCTCATCTTCAATTCCTGCTTCAGTCAAATAATCGGAGTAAAAACTGGTTAATCTCGATCATGATATTTAATAAATCAATAGTTTTTCGTTATTCTGTTGTACATCAGCTATTTGCGAATAGCTGGCATAGCAGGACGCGAGTACCTAAAGGTCAAAATTAGCACTAGCCACCGGCCACAGGGCCAGTAAATGAGAAAAAGTGGCTAGTGAAAAATTGTCTATCAGTGGCCACCTTCCGGCCACTTTTTTACAGGGAGAGAATAAAATTTTCTTGAATTTCATCAAGGATTCTACTTTTTTCTATTCTAATATAACATATATTAACATATTTATTTGGGCTATTCAGTTTTAGATTAATACTTATAGAAATTTTACTGTTTAGTATTTTTAAATAAAAAAGTGGCCACTAGTTTAAGGAAAGCGGCCCCTTAAAAAACTAGTCCTACCGGCCAGTGGCCGCTAATGAAATTTCCCAGTTTTGACCTATACGAGTACCCTCGCTTCAAGAGCCGCCGACGGACAACAGAGTTGCGAAAAATCGAGAAAATTATACAGAAGCCGTTATCACAGCTCCCCTTTCCGGCGGGATATTTTCATATTCAAAAGGACCTGCTGGCCTTTCCAATAACATACACAGAAAATTTGGTTAAATTTTATTTATAACTCCATACACTTTTCGATGATAAAATATAGAAAATGGCACAAATATCGCTATTACAGCAATCCCTTCTGACAGAGTATTTTCTAATTTAAGGATAAACAGTCGGCCACAGCCAAATACATACACAAAAAAAATTGGTTCAATTCTATGCATAACTTTGTACACTTATTGATGGTAGAATAATGAAAATAGTACAGACGTTGGTATTACAGCGCCCCTTCCGGCGAAAATTTTCCAAATTCTGGAAGGACCTTCTTGACATGGTCAAAAACATACAGAAAAAAATGGTTCAATTCTATGCATAACTTGATACAATTTTCGATGGTACAACATTAAAAATAACAAAAAACACCGCAATTACTGCGCCGCCTTCCGGCGGATTTTTCCCGAATTAAGGGAGAATCTGTTTGCCATAGCCAGGCACTTAAAAAAATTGGTTTAATTAGTTTAATTTCTATGCATAACTTTCAGATGGTACAATGGCGACACACAAACACACGGACAGACGTACAGACAGACATTTTGTATAAACATGTTTTTGGGGGGACCTCTGACCCCTAAAACGTGTAAAACCGCCGAAAACCGGAAGTAAAAAAAAATCTCGATTACAATACATTTTTTCTATTGACAATATAAAAAAGTAAAAAAATTGCAAATAATAAGAAAGAAGGCATTAAAACATGATGACCTAGTAACGAGTAAACAGGCACGTGTTTCCAGCAATAAAATTAAATTCTTTAGTGGCTCAGCAGTTGATTTTACCAGCAAGTTCAATGGGCAAAATCTATGACTTCCTGCGATGGTTTACTGTATGCACACTGCTGCTAAGATTCCCCGCGAATATTGACAAATTATCGAACAGAATACATTTTGCACAAAAGGAGCAAGTTATGCCACACATTTGTAGAAAGGTACATATCTCTCGCTAAAGTAGCGTTAAGAGTATGCTTGTTTCTTGTTACAAAGTGTTGATTTTTTGCTCCGCGCAGCTCGCGGTACAACGTTGTTCAAAATATAGCGCGCTACACTACGAACTACTGTAAAAAGTAGTGATTACTCTCGTTTCGCTATTCATAGCGCGTCATTATCGACTCCTGAATTTACTCTAATAAATATACTATCAGTGGTGGGAAATTGGCGCAGAGGAGGAACCTATTGACACCACTAAATTTTAGTAGAATTTTTCGTCTTATCTAATGAGAGTTTTTATTGAGATGAAGAATACCATAAAATATTAGTGGTGTCAATAGGCTCCTCCTCTGCGCCAATTTTCCACCACTGTACTATCCATTTCTTGTTGGTGCGTTCATAATTAGTATATAAATACGTAGCATCTATAGTCGCCCTCTGGTCCGTCCGTCTGTCTACATATAACTGCTGAAAAACTACCCAACCGAATGATTCGAAATTTAATGTATATAATCGTAGCAGATTTTTGTCGAGTCGTTTCAAATTTTATGAAAATCGAATCAAAACTTAAAAAGATATTAATAAAAGTTTTCTTCATTCTATTCAATCCTGTCATACATAATTAATTCAATGATATCCCATGATAGATAACGATTCTGGATTGCCATGATGATTACGTTCTATTTAAGATAGAGTCATATTATTTTCGTATTACTTAATTTAATATATATAATAGCAATAAATTTTGTATTCATACATTTTTGCATAAGAATGCAATAGCTATAGCACCAAGATCGGAACATTTATAAAACTAATTATAGTACGAACGTACATAATTTGCCGATCAATTTCCGAATTGTTTTAATACTACACTAACAATTAACTTTACTCTAACGTATAGTGATTTTGTGATGGGCAGAACGAATGATTTTACAATTCGAATGAATCATTCGGGCATGCGCAAAAACATAGATTCCAAAATTTGTATCAATTTTTAATCAATTAACGCCAGAAATTTTGTATAAAGAAAAAAAACAAAAGCGCAGTTGTCAGCCTCCGTTACCCCTTTTTTTGGTCAGTTATCAAATTCGGAATTTGCACCGATATCGTGTTTGAAAAAAAATCTTAATTAAATTTGAAAATTTCTTTTTCAATACAAAATTTCCTGTAGAAATTGAATTTAAAAAACAAAGATTGGCAGCTATGCTTTTGTGCATGTCTGAATGATAATTTGGAATAGCAAAGTAATTCATTCTGCCTGTCACTATACTGATTAACGATTACACATGATTATGTAACTTTTTAAAGGTTTATTAATTTTATAGCATGCGTCAGAAGTATTTGAGTATGAATTAAAGTGTTCTTTACTTGTTATTTAACGTTCCAACAGAAAAACATTTTCTGTTGAAAAATGTTTCATTTCCCTTTACGCAGTCATCATTTTCGAATTTATTTCCTACTCCTTATTTCACAATTCTATTGATTGCAATTATTGAACTTCTTTTTCATATCGATAACTCATACATTTGAAAATAATCTCTGAATAACATAAATTGAAATATAACATCCAAAGATTTTTGAACTAAGGTATACAGAACTAATAATTACAGGTTAGCCGGTAAATAAATAGTACTTTAAATAAAATATTTAACAAGCAATCTTTCCTTCAATTATTGTTTTTTTAATACTGCACTAACAAGTAACATTATTAACTTTATTCTAACGTATACCGATTAACAATTACACATGCTTCTGTAATTTTCTTTTAATTTATCTATTTCATTGCATGTGTGAGAAGTATTTGAGTATGAATTCAACTACTTTTTCTTTGTTCTTTAATGTTCCAATAGAAAAGCATTTTCTGTTGAAGAATGTTTCATTTTTCTTTACGTAGTCATCATTTTTTAATTTATTTCCTACTTCCTGAGATAATTTTCGTTAATCTTTTTTTTTTTTTTTCAACATTTGAATTTCTTTTTCATATCGATGATTTATACAATTGAAAATAATCTTTGAATAAGGTAAATTGAAATATAACATCAAAAGATATTTGAACTAAGGAATACAGTACTAATAATTACACGTTAGCCTTTAAATAAAATTTGCAACAAGCAATCTTTCCTTAAATTTTTGGTATTTTTTAATACTACACTAATAAATAATTTTATTAACTTTATTCTAGCGTATACTGATTAACTATTACACATGATACAGACATTTTTTAAAGTTTACAATTTCATAGCTTGTGTGAAAAGTATTTGAGTATGGATTCAAATACTCTTCTTCGTTCTTTAATGGTCCAATAGAGAAATGTTTTCTGTAGAAGAATGTTTCGTTTCCCAAAAGGCAGTCATAATTTTCAAATTTATTTCCTACTTCCTCACATAATTTTCGCAATTCATTGTAGCATTTGAATTTCTTTGTCATATCGATGACTTACATATTTGAAAATATTCTTTGAATAAGTTAAATTGAAATATCACATCCAAAAATTTTTGAACTAAGGAATACAGAACTTATAATTAGAGGTTAGCCGGTAAATAAATAGTACTTTAAATAAAATATTTAACAAGCAATCTTTCCTTAATTTTTTGTTGTTTTAATACTACACTAATAAGTAATTTTATTAGCTTTATTCTAGCGTATACTGATCAACTATTACAGATGATACAGACATTTTGTAAAGTTTACCAATTTCATAGCTTGTGCGAAAAGTATTTCAGTATGGATTCAACTACTCTTGTTCGTTCTTTAATGTTCCAATATAGAAACGTTTTCTGTCGAAGAATGTTTCGTTTCCCAAAAGGCAGTCATCATTTTCAAATTTATTTCCTACTTCCTCACATAATTTTCGCAATTCTATTCATTGTAACATTTGAATTCTTTTTCATATCGATGACTTATATATTGAAAATATTCTTTGAATAAGTTAAATTGAAATAAAACCAAAAAAAATTTGAACTAAAGAATACAGAACTTATAATTAGAGGTTAACCGGTTAATAAATAGTACTTTAAATAAAATTTGTAACAAGCAATCTTTCCTTAAATGTTTTTTTTATGCTATACTAATAAGTAATTTTATTAACTTTATTCTAGCCTATACGGATTAACTATTACAGATAATACAGACATTTTTTAAAGTTTACCAATTTCATAGCTTGTGTGAAAAGTATTTGAGTATGGATTCAACTACTCTGCTTCGTTCTTTAATGTTCCAATAGAGAACGTTTTCTGTTGAAGAATGTTTCGTTTCCCAAAAGGCAGTCATCATTTTCGAATTTATTTCCTACTTCCTCACATAATTTTCGCAATTCTATTCATTGTAACATTTGAATTTCTTTTTCATATCGATGACTTATATATTGAAAATATTCTTTGAATAAGATAAATTGAAATATAACATCCAAAGAGTTTGGACTAAGGAATACAGAACTATTACAGGGTTCGTACGGGTCCTTGAATTTTTAAAATACGAAATTCTTAGTTACCAGTATTTTCTTACAGAAAATCTCTTCACAAATAAGGCGAAATTTCGCGCTTTTAAACTATGTTTATTTTTCTGTAAAAAAATACTGATGTTTTGCCTTGAAAATAACAGTACACGTACGAACCCTGTATTAATTACAGGTTAGCCAGTAAATAAACAGTAGGGGAGCTAGGGGATGTATGGGACATTCTCAATATTTCAGGCAATAAACATTTATTTTAAATTGCTTCCTAACCCCATATACCTCTACCACAATGTGCTTCAGAACTAAAAGTAGGACCACATTGCTGTTTTCATTTTCCTTCAAAGTTGCATTTTCTGAAATCTCTGCTTAAAAGTAAGTTTTTTTTTTTTTTTTTTTTTTTTTTTTTTTTTTTTTACATTTGAAGATGTGAAATATCTTATACAATATAAAAAATTAAGCTATGTTGTAATTATTTATTTTAAGATTCAATATCAATAATTAAAATGAATGAATAGTAACCATTGTGACAAAATAATTTTTGAGGTAAAATGGCTGAGAAGGGATATTATGCATCATGGGGATGATTAGGACATTTGAAATGGGGATGAATGGGACATTCTCACTCCTCCCTAGAGATGTTGAAAATTTTATTTATTAATTAAATAGTATTATATAGGATGATAAATCAATAATTTACGTCAATTATAGTATTAAATAGTATTATATGAGTTGTTATTGTTTAAAATTTCTGTGTGCTACTTATTGTATTGTAATAATTATTAATGGATTATCAAAAAATTGGTACTAAAACTTAATCAAAATAGATAAAATTGATAAAAATAGTATATGTGTATTGATCAAATGGGGGAAATTATATTGAATTTTGAAATGTTGCACAAATAAATCCCCACCCCTAACATATTGGGTCAATCGGAAAGTCGGGTCGTGTTGGGAAAATCAATTCGTACCGGAAAATTCAATCATTTAATTATTAGACATTGATTCCGATATCTAATGTCTAATAATTATCGGGCAGAATTTTCCGGTACGAATTGATTTTCCCAACATGACATGACTTTCCGATCAACACAATAATTTCCGTTCTGCATGTTTCTACGATACATTTAATTAGTATTAATTAATAAGTTATGATTGAAAATTATTAGCTATGCTATATTTAAAAGACATTTTGCACTTTCATTTCAAATCTAAAATGCCTCATAAGTGGAAAAAAAGAACAGGTTGATAGCCGAAGTCCGCAATAAAAGTTAAAACTGCATTAAAAGAAGTTATTGGAAAAAAAAAAAAAAACATATCGATTCGTGCTGTAAAATCATATATTACAAATATAATTTTCATATAAGGTTATAATTAAAAATTTTAATTTGGTAAAATTGAATGCAGGGAGGAAAATCTTTGTGTCCCATCCATCCCTATTAGTGTCCCATTCATCCCTGCTGTGGGGATGATTGGGACAGGGAGGAACGTTTTTTTGATTTCGTAATATTTTTATGAATAAATCATAATCTAGAATAAATATTGTTCATATATGTTGGCAAATACCTAATGTATGAAATGTGGTGTATAATATTGATAGTAACTTAAATAAAAAAAATATAAAAAAATATTTTTGTGAAAATGTCTTATTCATCCCCCACCTCCCCTACTTTAAATAAAATTTGTAGCAAGCAATCTTTCCTTCAATTATTTTTTAATTTGTAATTTATAACAGTATCCTAAGAATACTACAATCGAAGTCTGTGAAGAACTAGTAGAAGCAATTAAAAAGTACATTAAAAATTAGTGATAATATCACAGAAAGTACATCGGATTTATTCCAACCTCACAGCAGGTCAACAAATCCCTTAACTCTTTCAGGGGCGAGGCATTTCTGCTCCAAAAAATGTTCAAATAATTAATTAACCCCACATTTAAGAAAAAATTTATTTGAAAATAATCAAATGCTTTTCTTCAGGTTTATTTTGGGATCGAAATTGAACTAAAAAAATACTGGTTCACCTTGACAGTTTGGGCATTAAAATTAACCGTTTGCAGATTGTAAAGGGCGCCCCTGAAAGTGTTAAATATTTAACCTAATAGTTTCTTCGGTTTGGTTAACAAGTCTGCAAGTGAGGTGCGTTCGTACTTTAACTAGTTTAATAAAAATTCATATCTTGGTGCAATAGCTGTTGAACTTTTATGCAAAAAATTGCAAGAATAGAAAATTTATTACGATTATATATATTAAATTCAGTAATATGGTAATAATATCAGCCCATGTTAAATAGAACGTAATCACCATGAACTTAGAATCATTACCTAGCATGGGATAACATTGAATTAATTACGTATGATACGATTTAATCGAATAATTACCATGGCAACATGGAATAATTACCTATCATAGAATGTCATTGAATGAATTACGTATGATATGATTTAATAGAATAAATAAAACTTTTATTAATATCTTTTTGAGTTTTGATTCGATTTTCATACAATTGGAAATTATTCGACAAAATTCTACAACGATTATACCGGGTGTCCTAAAAAGGACTGACTGATTTTAAAATTCAATAACTTGCAAACGGTGAGAGATATTTAAAAAATTCTTGTAGGAGGGTTATGCATGAGGTCAAAAGGTTTTTTTACAGTGATTTTCGCTTTTAGTTCGAATTACAGAAATTAGATGGCGCTGTAAGCAGTAGGCGCTAAATACAAGATCGATTTTTTGGTCTTTCTGTTCTTTCATGCGGAAAAAGGAGATGAAAATGTATTGAGTGGGTTCCGAAGTACTAAAAATCGATCCTGAATTTAGCGTCTGTTGATGACAGCGCCATGTACTTTTTGTAATTCGAACTAAAATCGAAAATCACTGTAAAAAAACTTTTGACCTTATGCATAACCCTCCTGCACGTATTTTTTAAATATCTGTCACCGTTTGCAAGTTATTCAATTTTAAAATCTGTCAGTCCTTTTTAGGACACCCGGTATATATTAAATTTCAAACCATTCGTTTGGGTAGTTTTTGCGCCGTTATATGCGGACAGGCGGCCGGACCATACGATGATTATATGTGCTACATATTTATATAATTACGAACGCAAATATACTTAACCTAATGCATAAAAGTTTAACCGTTTCTGCATTTTTGCAATGTTGAGTTCCCAGTAGAATTTTCGAAAAAAGAAAATTAACCAAAATTAAGAAAATGGAATTTTACAGTCTTTTACCAAAATTATAAAGATATATTTATCATATTATTTTAATTATAAAACAACCTTGATTACAATCAACTGGTATAACATTTATCCCACCGCCTTTGAAGGGCTTAAATATTATGTCAGAAATACTGCATTAAACATACTAATTTATATGATATATATGATTTGAATATTCAGAGACATTTTATATGGTATTTTGTAGCAAAGATCGAGAGCTTAAACTCACGTGGAAAAAAGTTATTTTGATTTTAATCTGATGCATTTAATGAATACAGCTTATTTTTGTATTTAGATAATTTAAAAAAAAATTAAATATATGTTTTTAAAATATTTTAACATGTTAAAAAATAATAAAATGAAACCCTATTTTGCTTTTGAAATATGATTCTATGAAAGCATGTAATTATTAAAAACGGAAATTTACACTTCTCGTGAACGAGGTTCAATTCACTTTATAAAAATAAAATTTACGGAATCTAAATAAATTTTAACGCGTTTCAGATATATCTACGGACCTAAACAAGCAGCTTCAACACAAAGATATTGAAGAAAAAACCATCTTCTAAACATCGAATTGAAATTATTAACATTAAAAATATTTGAATTATATATTTTTTTTAATTTCGCGCTTTTAGAGAAAGTCAGTATCCATGTATTTAAAACACAAGGCTGTTTATTTGGTCATCTGGACTGAGCATTTTATTGGACGGATTTCGATAACTATTGTTTAAATGAGAGCAATTTATTTGTGGATTTGATCAAAATCGCTATTTTAAAAATTAATCAATTTTTTATATTTTTATTTTTATTTAAAAAGTCTTTTATGAAATTTATTCACAATGATAGCAACTGGGATACTTCCATAGTTGCAAAGAAAATTGAGATATACCATATCATTACGGATGGCATTTTTTCATTACAATTAAAAAAAATTTTTTTTCTTTTTTTCAACGAAAAATGTCGTTACTTATAAAAACGCATATTTAATCAATTTTTTTACATTTCAATATTTTGCTTCATTCTGCTGATGCTGATTATTGAGGCGTTAATCTCAGAGCACTTCGGTAAGTGAAAATGACGTCACAGTAAAAAGGAAACGTAATATTTTCTTCGTTAAAACTATCTTACTATGAGAGAGTCTAAAATAATAAATTTCTGGATTTCGCCTCAACTGAGATTAGATCTTCCAGTCAAGAGTGCGAATGTGCATATGCAAAATTGTAACTGGCAAACGTGACATCAAATTTGGAATTTTTTATTAATAATACGTTGCACGTTAAAATAAATTTTAAATTCTGTGGCGGTGAAAATGGCATTATTTCTTTTATTTCGTCGCCAAAAAAATTATGATTTTGTGAATGTGGGGCAATATCTGTTTATTTTTCATTACGTAATACCGAAGATCAAATTTCTTAATTTTATCTCTTAATTACACGTCATTAATTACTTATAAGAATAACGTTTAATTTTTCAATGATTAGAAAAGTTGAAGTTGAGCTTTAGAAGGTCATCGAATATAAGATTGATTATTTATTTTAATTATATTTTTATTTTTTTTATAAATTGTATCTAACAGTTCTTTGAAACATCTTCATTCGTCGAATTCGACGGGTCCCGACTCATATATTGTTAATCCCCATTGTTAAAGTGTAAGAATAAATAAAAAATGTTAATAGGAAATGTGAGTTTTTCAGATATGAAAAATATATCGTAGGGGAGACCGGGGCTAGTAGGCGCAGTTTTTAGTTATTGATTTTTATAATTTTTTGTTTAAGTTTTTTAACAAACTTTAACTGCACTTTTAAAGAACAGGCATTTGGCTATAAATACCAGGAGTTTTGAGTTCGTAGCTTCTGTAGTTTATGATTAGAAGAAGCCTAAAGTAAAAGGAAAATTGTGCGCCAACCTACCCCTTCACGGGGCAAGTTGCCTATACCTATGGGGTAAGTTGGCACACGCTTTATAAAAATTTAAATGAAACTCAAATAAGACACGTAATTAAGAGAAATTAATTTCATTATTACCAGAAAGTTTAAGCAAAGGCGTTATCGCCGTACAATGTAAATTTTAAATGATACAGACATAAAAATAATGAATAAAACATTAACATTGAGTAACTTCTATCCTACTCGATACCATCATCAGAGTTACAGTTGTCACATAAAAAAATCGAATGTCTCCGCTTGGTCGAGCCTCATGGACCCAAAATCTTGCATTGTAACCACTTTTCTCTTTGTTTGCTGTATTGCAAGCTACCAGCATACACCAGACACCGAGCTACCTTGCCCCGTGCCCAATGCGCCTACTAGCCACATAATAAATGTCTTCACAAAAGGGAGACGTAACCTTCTAATCATAAATAATCCAAGTAAATCACATATGGGGTAAGTACAGTTAATCATACACTAAGAAAACTACACAAGTTAAATCGAAATATTAAGATAAGTATTAGAAATTAGAAAAAGAATGAAGCAACAAAAAATTACTTATGAGCGCAAAAAACAGAAAAATCGTAATAAATGTCCACTGCACGTAGGCAACGGTGCCAAAACTACAATGGAGATTGTAAAAAGCAAGAAGAAAGGTGCTCTGTGACTGGTTGCGCAATCTATCCACAAACAGGCGATTTCTGAGGGCTGCGCCTACTTACCCCTGTTGCCAACTAGCCCCGTTTCCCCTACTGATAAAAAAATTAAGAAATTTCAAATTTAATGAAAGTTTACGGATTTCTTTTTCATTGTACGTTCGAAGAAAATACCGTATATGGTCTTTTATTCTAATATTTAAGGGATTTCTTATAAAATATATTTATGATTTAAGGTACTGATCTATGATTAAGGTATGATTTAAGTTTATGATCTAAAAGGTACTAGTTCTTTATGAAGGCAATTTAAATTTTTAAATAGCATTTAGAGTAAGTAATATGTGAGCGTTTATTTCGCAGCAATTTGATAAACGTATAACATTATAAAACTAATCAATTGAAACAAACTCTTTCTCATACATAATTATAATTTTAGAATTAGAATAGTAATCCCATATTAAACAAACTAATTTGCATCATAACATATTTACTGAATATTCAAAGATATTCTATTTAGAATTTCGTACCTGAAATCAAGAATCTGAACAAATGTGTCTATAAATTGAACAATGGGAGTTGAATTGAATTTTGTATATTTTATGTATTCAGGTTAATTACATGTTAGAAGGTTTGTGTTTAAAATTGATTTGTGAAATAATTTATCAATAATGTTTAATATATAAATTGTACATTAAAAAGTAAAATTGATTTACTATGATGGAGGAATGTCAAATTTTTATGCTTTTGAATGGCCTTGGGGTGTTTGTGATTTCTTGGGATAGGTGTTTTTTTTTTTTTCTTTTATTGCTAAAGAAAGTAGAATATAAGCAGTGACTCATGGAAATTAATTTTTTAATTGAACATGTCGCTCAAAAATGAAAACAAAATCTAGTCTTAATAAAAATGCAGTGTTGAAGTAAGGTAGACCGGAGCTAGTTGGCCATAGGGGCATGTTGACCCACTCGCGATATTTTTAAAACTTTGCGTTAGATGACATTGTCTGTCCAGTCAAGTATGCGTTGTATCGCTTTCCTCCTCCAACATGAGCACCATTGAAGCCCGTTAAAGAATTATTGAGAATTTTCAAAATTTTTCAGAGGTGAGTAAATTTCCTATCTTATAAATAATCGTTTTTAATTTGTTTGTAAATTACATTTTAGATTTTAATATATAATAATTCAGAAAAATAATTGTTCGTAGTTATTGTAGGTCATGCTTTTTTATTGAAATACTTTGAGAATAATTCCTTAGATTCATGAAAAACAAAAATGGCGATACGGGGTTAGTTGGCCCATTTGGCATGGGATATTGGAATTTTGGTAGTTTTAGTGAATTATTATAATAAACATTTATCATTATTTTAATTTATTTATTATTAACTAATAGTAGGGAAATATTTTATTATTGAATTCCCAGTTATTCCAGTCAATCCTTTAAAAAAATGAAGTTATAATGTTATTTACCTCCTATCCAAAATAAATCAGCTGCTCCTGTTTTACAAAAACATTTATAATTTTCATAATTATAGAAAAATCCCTGTTGACGTGGGCTACAGGTGCAGCGATGACAGCGATGACCACCTCGGGAACTCAGCTTTCAATTTAAGTACTAATTTCACCAAGAATTTAATGGATTAAGGGAAATATGATTTTTTTTTTCTTATATCTTCCTCCCCCCCCCCCCCCACACACACACTTTTCTTGTTTTTAATTTCTTTTTGCTGTAAGAGTTGCTCCTCTCAAAATCTTGTCAATACAAAAGTTGTAGATATTATTAACAGGATTTATGATAAATTTTAGTTAATTAGATATCATTAGAATTGGCGAAGTTATGAATTTTTTTCTTCTGAAAACCCTATTTTTTGCACACCTTGTAGCCACTTTTAATTATATCAAAAACCTGTCATGCATAATTTTTTGCCCCTTTTCCTAAAAGTTTTGATAAGTTTAAACTGATTGGATATGTTATCTTGTCCATAAAAAAGTAACATATATATATTACAAAATTTAAAATTGTTCGCCAAGTTTAAAGTATTTTATATAAATTTTTCTTTTTTAGTAATATTCCGTATATTATACCGTCTTATTAAATTAAAACCCTAGTCTATTAATCTGTATAAGATCTTAATCCAAATAATAATATTTATTCCAAATTGCGTAAATCTAAAAATGGCTCTAACTATTTATATTTTTTAATAAAACTTTTATTATTTAAATTCCTATTAAATTCCGCTATTAAATCCCGGTATATCATATTCCCTTAAAACCTTTATTTAACTGCTAAAATATTATTATTATCCCGTCTTGAAGAAAAAACCTATTTATTTCAATTTATTCTTTTATTTAAAATATCCAAGTGCTAGCTCGAATATTTCAAAGATTAAAACTTACGCAGAGATAAATTCATTTTCTTTTATCGTCTGGCGAGGGGAAAGAAGTTTATTTTTAGCACAATCTCGACAACAGGGATTAAACTTTGTTTACACTTATTACATGTGGGGCTAGGATGTTTAATATTCTCGAACAATCTTTTAGCGGAAGTATAAATACAGAGTGCTGCAACCAGTCGGGGGCGCAGTCAGAGAAATAGGGCGTAGAGGTAGTAGAGAGAGATCGAGATTACTGAGGTAGATGGAAATTTCATTCTGCATTAGTATTGACACTTAAAAAAGCAACCTACATTGGTCTATGGTAATGATTACTTGGAATGATTTGCTGCGTTTTTATTGAGATGTTGTTGGAGTTGTTAAGAGCTGTGTGCGAGATCTAGTAAATTTAGGAAGGTAATACAGTCCGTCTCATAAATATAAAGACACAGATGTTTTTTAAATTACATTTTAATAATTCAGTTAAAAGAAATTAAATTTTATACCTCATATTAAGAACACTGAAATGAATCTCTTATAGGAGTTTTAATTTAAATAAAATAATTTCGTCTCGAATAAAAAATAAATAAATAAACAATTACGCTGTCTCATAAATATAAAGACAAACTTTAAACTGCTTCATATGCAATTTTTTTTTCGAATGCGCGTGTACAGAATTAATGCGCACGCGCAGAAATACACTTTAACTTACCCAAACGAGCAAAGTTGTTTGACTTGCTTCAATTGCAAAGATGTCGTGGAAAATTGAAATTTCTAAAGATGAAATCTGTAAAATACGTGAATTTATAGCTAAAATTTATGGCTTAATAGTTTCTCAAATATGTAAGAAAACTGGGAGAATCAGAGCTGTACTTTATTAAATTTTATCAAAAACTTACAATTTATATTCGCGAAAACGATCTGACAGACAGGGAAAAACTAGTGAAAGACTCGATAGGAAGACCATGCGACTTGTTTCGTCGCAAAAAATGTCACTCCGTTAAGTTTTTCAACGAGTTTATGCTATGGTCCCAAAGGATACAACACATCGTCGTATAATAGAAAGAAAAAACATTGTATGCCGACATACGTGCAGATTTTCTTTACTGGAAAAAGAACACAAAGAACGGAAGTTAATCGGGGTTAAAGATCATATGCACTGGAAGGACGAATGGATGCAAGACATTTTTTCTTATGAAAAGATATTTAACTTGGATGGCCCAGAGTGTTGGAATTCCTACTCGCACGATTTAAGACGTTAATCTCAAACCTTCTTACGTAGACAGAAAGGGGGAGGTTCTGTTATGGTGTGGGGTGGCTTCTCTTTTAATGGAACTACGGATATTGCGTTTCGGGAAAGTAAACAGACATCTAAAGAGTATATAGAACTGCTTGATAGTCAGTTGTTGCAAATTGCTGAAACTCTTGGTGGTCGGAATTATTTGTACCATCAGGATAATACACCGATTCACACACCAAGACTCACAAAAAATTGTTTTACCGATAGCAATGCTCATATCACGGTGTCATATCCCGCACGTAACCCTGATTTAAATTCAGTTAAGAATCTTTGTGGTGCTCTCGTTCGCAGTGTATATGCATCTGGAAGACAATTTTCAAACGTCCTTGAGTTGAAAAAAGAAATCGAACGAAGTTGGTTTGATATAAAGCCAAAATAGTTAGACAACTTAATAAAAAGCATGCCAGCTAGAATATTTTCTGTCATTAATAAGAATGGATTATTTATTGGATGGTAATTCAAAAGTATGTAAAATGTCTTTATATTCATGAGACAGCAAATTTATTTACGTTTATCAATTTTCGAGTTGAAATTATTTAATTCTAATTTAATTTACTGTAAAATGTTTTCTTAGCACATACTTTTCGTTATATGCATAAATATAATTTTGAATACTGAATTATTAAAATATTATTTCGAAAATATCAGTGTCTTTATATTTATGAGACGCACTGTAAATGGCTGGTAATAGAATGAAGAGAAAACGATTTCTTAGCGAGAAATGGAATAGCTTTTAAGCTAATTTTGATGGATCGAGTTTGGTACTTTTTATCATCGGTAAAGTGGAGTATTTACCGCCTAGACTCAAATTATGAGAATGTTAATGAAGTGGGATTGTTTACAATCGACTGCATTTTTTTTATGATCTTCGAGATTGTTATTCTCAACAACCATGTCGGCCTGAACGCCTGTGTGTTTTATAACTGGAAACCCCCATCATCTTTCGACAATGCCTGCTGCTTGCCGTCAAATCATCACACACACGCACACGCACACACACACACACACACACACATATATATATATATATACATATATTTTAAACCTCAAACAAAATATCAAATTCCTTCACTCACCATATCAAAATTGAAATTCTACATGAAAAATATTAAAATAACCAACATAAACATTAACTCTTAAAACCAAACTAATGAAAATATATATAACAGAAAAACAGAACAGAAGGCGAGCGGCATGGCTAACGACATGCTGTGCACGGTTAAGTCAGACTGTACGCATGCTACGTCTACCTTCACTCGCCTAGACCAAAAATGAAAAAATGAAAAACAATGAAAAACTAAACAGATCTACAAAATCCATCAAAATTTCTTTCTATCTCATTAGATCAATCACAGCATCAAAACCACCATTCTCATCCATCACTGAGTTCAGTTCAGTTCCGTAACTGCTACTCTTAATATATATATATATATATATATATAATATATATATATATATATTAAGAGTAATATATAATTAATATATATATATATATATATATATATATATATATATATATATATATATATATATATATATATATATATATATATATATATATATATATATATATATACTAGCAAACCCCGCGGCTTTGCTCGCGTAATATTTGAAATATGCCAAGTGATATTTATATGTCTAATTTTTATTAAAAGTACTAACTAAATTTTTATTTTATTAAAAGGTATTATTTTATTAATACATGGAAATTATTCCAGAGGAAAACATTCGCCTTGCATACAATATTCCAAGTGAAATTTATATGTCTAATTTTTATTAAAAGTACTAACTAAATTTTTATTTTATTAAAAGGTAATATTTTATTAATACATGGAAATTATTCCAGAGGAAAACATTCGCCTTGCATACAATATTTCAAATGACAATTAAATTTCAAAGTAATTGCTTAAAAGGCGCAAAGGCCAACATAGTGAAAAAGATTCCAAGCCGGGACTCGAACCCGGGCCAACAGTATAGCGCACTGACGTACTACCGACTAAACAACTTGGAACTAAGGCTCCTATAACTCGGGGTGACTCACGCCGCCATTTAATTGCCGGTAGGAGAAGAACGAGTGGCCACGTCGCGTGGGCAACAATCGCTCATTGGTCTAAGAGGGAAACAAAATGCTTGACGATTCATCCTGGGTTACAAGAGACCTACTTGGAACGATACCCAGTGCGATATCCTATCGATGCTGGATTTAATTATGTTCCGTGTTTGCCCCAGGTCGGTGGCTCACGGTAAATATTCCATCTTGTGCTACGTTTGTAGCCTTGCCAACATATAATAGTGAGAAATTTTCCTTGCTGGGTATCGTTCCAAGTGGTTTAGCCGGTAGTGCGTCAGTGCGCTATACTGATCACCCGGGTTCGAGTCCCGACTTGGAATCTTTTTCACTATATTGGCCTTTGCGCCTTTTAAGCAATTACTTTGAAATTTGATTTTCATTTGAAATAAGGTAATATTTTATTTAATTAAAAGGTTTTTTTATTAAAAGGTACTTATTACTTTTAGGAATAATTCAAAAACTGCTATTTAAAACACAGTTTGATTATACATCATTATTACACTGAATTAGGCAGAAATGAGACTTAAACTAAACTAAATAAAACTAAATAAATGATAATTTAGAAAATATTTTGAAACTTTTATGCGCAATTAATACGCTCATTTCAGTATTCATTTGAAGTTTTGAATTTTTTAGAAACCATCTTCTTACATCTTAAAATTAACTATCATGTCAAATTCCAAATTTTACCACCTCTCTCAACAAAAAGGGCTATGTTGAAATAGGAACTGTCACCATTAATTTGCCAACATTAATTTTGAAATCGGTTTGTTATTTCCTAATATTACACAGAAACGTAAATTAGAAAGCTTTTAACGGCCTTTTTTAGAACGTTTGTTGTTCCTGTGAACCCCTGGTGGTAGAATCATCGACATAAAATATAGCCTGTGTAAGATCAGAGACTGTTACGATTGATTCGCAACTATTACTTTTATAATCGGTTTATATTCACTGAAATTGCATAGGAATCGTAATTCAGGACTTTTTTAGAATGCTTTTCGCACCTCCCCTTCGCTTCATCACTTTTTAATTCGAATTTATTTTCGACAGTCCTTCGAGGGCATTTATATTTTATAAGTAACTACCATGACATATTTAAAGTTTCTAGCCTTTTCAGTATCACAGAAATCGCAATTTAGAAAGTTTTTAGCTCCTGCAACCCTCTGGTGGTAGTAGCACAGACATAAAATATAGCTTATGTTTGAGCAGGTTCTATCACCAACAATTTGTCATCACTCTTTTTTTAATCGGTTACGTATTAGATAAGATTGCGTAAAAAATGTAATTTATAACGCTTTTCGCTCACTTCATCTTTTTAAATTTGGAATTTTCTTTCGACTGATTTTAGAAAGCAGTTGCATCTTGTGAGTAAATACCATGCCATACTTCAAAGTGTTATACCTCTCAGTTGTGCAAAAAACACAAATTAGAACATGTTTTGATTTTGCAGCCCTCAGATGGTAGTGGCAGCAACATAAAATATAACCTATGTTAGAGCAGGGACTGTTACCATTGATTTGTAAACATTACTTTTGAAATAGTTTTGGTATTTCCTGAGATTGAGAAGAAATCGCAATTTAGAACGTATTTAGAACGCTTTTCGTGCATTTTCACCCCTTTTAAATTTCAAATTTTTTCGAAACTGTTCTTAAAGATCATTTATATCTAATAAATATGTACCTTGCCTAATTATAAGTTGCTAGCCCCTACCGATCACAAAAATCGAAATTTAGGACGCTTTTTTGCTCCTGTAACGTCTAGGTGATAGTGATACCGTCATAAAATAGAGTCTATGTTAGAGCAGAGGCTGTCAGCATCAATTTCCTACCATTACTTTTGAAATCAGTTTGATTCTTCCTGAGATTGCTCACAAATCGTCATGTAGAACGTTTTTAGAAAGCTTTTCGCGCATTTTGCTCCTGCATCTTCTCTGGGGTAGTCAAAACAGATATAAAATATAGCCTATCTTGGAGCAAGATCTGTCACCATCTTTTTTGCACCATTACATTTGAAATCGGTTCAGTACTTCATGAGATTGCATAGAAATCGCAATTTAGAACGTTTTTTACAACGCTTTTGGCGCATTTTGACCCCCTTTTAAATTTTCAATTTTTTTAGTAAATGTCTTTAGAGATTCATTGATATCTTATAACTAACTACCATTCCAAATTTCACGATTCTAGGCCCTTCCGGAAGGCAAAAACCGCAATTTAGAACGTTTTTCTCCTGAACCCTTTTTGGGGTAGTGGCACTAACATAAAACATAGCCTATGTTGGAGAAAGGGCTGTCACCATCATTTTTAGCCTTTATTTTTTAAATTGGTTTGGTATTTCCTGAGATTGTGTGGAAACCACCATGTAGAACGCTTTTTAGAACGCTTTTCGCGCATTTTCACCCTTTTTAAATTTCGAATTGTTTAGGAACTGTTCTTAGAAATCCTTTATATCTAATAAGAAGCTAATATTTCAACTTTCATATTTCTAGTCCCTTCAGCAACACAAAAATCGCATTTTTAGAAAGTTTTTCGTTCCTGCACCCCCTTTGGGGTAGTGACACCGACATAAAATATAGCCTATATAGGAGCAAGCGTTGTCACCATCATTTTGACACCAATATTTTTTAAATCGGTTTGGTATTTCCTGAGATTATGTAGAAACTACCATTTAGAACGTTGTTTAGAATGCTTTTTGTGCATTTCCACCCCTCTTAAATTTCGAATTGTTTAAGAACTGTTCTTAGACATCATTTTTATCTTATAAGTAACTAATATTCAAATTTCATATTTATAGGCCCTTCAATAACACATAAATCGCATTTCTAGAACGTTTCTTGCTCCTGCACCCCCTTGGGGTAGTGGCACCGACAAAAAATATAGCCTATTTCGGAGCAATCGTTGTCTCCATCATTTTGACACCAATATATTTTTAATCGGTTTGGTATTTCCTGAGATTATTTAGAAACTACCATTTAGAACGTTTTTTAGAACGTTTTTTGTGCATTTCCACCCCTTTTAAATTTCGAATTGTTTAAGAACTGTTCTTGGACATCATTTATATCTTATGAGTAACTAATATTCCAAATTTCATATTTCTAGGCCCTTCAGTAACTCAAAAATCGCATTTTTAGAACGTTTTTTGCTCCTGCACCCCCTTTGGGGTAGCGGCACCGACATAAAATATAGCCTTTTTCGGAGCAAGCGTTGTCACCGTCATTTTGACACCAATATTTTTTAAATCGGTTTGGTATTTCCTGATATTATTTAGAAACTACCATTTAGAACGTTTTTTAGAACACTTTTTGTGCATTTTCACCCCTTTTAAATTTCGAACTGTTTAAGAACTGTTGTTAGACATCATTTATATCTTATAAGTAACTAATATTCCAAATTTCTTATTTCTAGGCCCTTCAGTAACGCAAAAATCGCATTTTTAGAACGTTTTTTGCTCCTGCACCCCCGTTGGGGTAGTGGCACCGACATAAAATGTAGCCTATGTTCTAAGTTGGACTAACACCATCATTTTGATACCACTACTTTTGAAATTGGTTCGGTAGTTTTTGAGCTTACTTCCTACAAATAAACAATTTTTACCTCTTTATAAGATTAGTATAGATAGATAGATAGATAGATAGATAATGTTTTGCACTGGAGGTGATTTTGTGCTCCAGGGGTCAAGATCGGTGTAGATCTGCAAAAGTTTTTCAAAAACTCCAACATATGGGAGATTGCAATAAGTAGTATTTTTTACGAAGTCTACCTAAAATTTCGGCATCCTAGTGTTGCATACTACCGGTAAAAGTAACAAATCTGACTATCAAAATCTACCCGACTCTGATATTTCTCAATTATTAATTAAATCCCCTTGTTCCCCCGCCCAGAGAAGAGTTTGCCACAAGTAATGCTTTAATAACATACCATTTTATGAAGTGAAAATCTCTTAACTGCGTAGTTATCCTTTCTGTCTTCATAATCCATAAAAAAGGCAGTTTTAGGAAACAATTTTTAATTATCACAAAATATATTTTCCTTTAACCTCTTGGGGACGAGCGACACGTATACGTGCCGCATGACGCGCTCAAAATCCTTGTTTTTCCTCACCAGTAAAATTTTACTGTAAAATTTGCCTTATTTAATCAGCGCATTTTCTCGATTCAAGAAGACACAAATTTCTGTTTTTGAAAAACGGTGACAAAAGATTAGAAATTTCGTAAAAGGCTCCCGTCCCGAAGGGGTTGAGAGACATGTTGTCCTTTCCACAGACAGAATAGAAATATACTTCCTGAAATAAAGATTAGCAGTTCAAACAAAAATATTAAAAAATGATATTATCCAACATAATTATATCAAGCATATTGCTATATCCTAATTTATTAAATTATCTAAATCTCATTATACCAATAATAAATGATGAATGTAATCAATAAAATATACATTTCATGATAAACATACTGGGTTTTTTTATACTTGATTAGGAATAAAAGTTTTATATAAACGAAAATTATCATTATTTCAAAGAAGCTGGCATTACCCAAAGCATCATGAAGCAGTATTACATTTTACTGGCAGAAATTTGAAGGGAATGATGCGTTAGAAAAACTTAATAAACGAAAGAAAAGAATTATCGCACTTATTACAATTTATTTATCATCTGGTGTTTATAATAAATCACCTAATTAATGATGAATGATTTCTTAAATTACTGTACTCTAAGATTTACGGTGTTTTAACACCTAGCATACCTTTATTAAAATTTATTACTGTTCCGTAATGTAGTAAAGGCATTTTTTATGAGAAAATAAAATCAATTTTTAAATCAATTTTTGGTCGAAGTTAATAATTTGAATAACTCACAGAGTTAATATTTATAATTTTTATTTTAATTTAGGAGGCTATATTGTGTTTTTGTTCGCAAGAAATAAAAATTAAGATTTTGTAAAATTTTGATCATTTCACTTCTACACTATCAGAACATAAAAAAGTGACGTGTGCCAACTTAACTCGCAATCGGGGCAAGTTGGCCCAAGCGACTTGGTGTCAGTTTGAGCTTCTAAACTAATACTTATAGTTAATATTTTCAAATTTTGCTATTGTGACTTCTTCCTGAAAGTACACTGATAGTGGTAACATAAAAAGAAATTTAAAATGTTGAATTATAATTTTTTTTAATTATTAGAAGAAAAAGTGAGCCAAATAGCTTCGGTCTACAGTACTCCATAGGAAAAAATAAAAATAATAAAAACTGGTGAAATTATCTTAGCGCAAACGGATATTTTCTAACAATAATTATTTTTCATTTGCTAAAAAACAATTTAACGTATTTCATAATATTGCATTGAAATGAAACTTTAAATATTAAAAGGCTGTGTAATGCAAAATATTCATTGCGGAATAGCTGTTTTTCTCTACTTTAAATAAGAATTTATTTTAATAATAGGAATAAATATTTGTTATTAATATACAAATTTACGTTTATTAAAATATCCCATTTATGATAAAACATATAAAGCAATCAATAAAACACTAGAATAAACAACCTGTGGTGCGTAGTTATCGAAACCATAGCACCCAGACTAAAGTTCAGCTCCATGGAGGAAAAAAAAAGATGGAGATGAGGTATGTCGTATAAACGGTTTGCAATACGAAAGCGTTTATCGCTCAATTTAAAATGCCCTGCTTTGGCCCAAACAAGACAAGTACGTAGAACAGGGAACAGGTATTTCATCCTATAACTGCCCATATTGTCATTTTCAATCGAAATTTTTATCATAACTACGCTCAATAAGCGATTTATGAATAAAAATCTGCAGTGGAAAAAACAAATCCAAAGATATACAGGTTTGAATTGACAAAAGCGCGTCAAAGCACATGTCTGTGAAATAGAAAATGTCTTTGTAAAAATAGAAAATATTTTAAAATAGAAAATGTCTAGATTTGGCATAATTTGGACAAGCACGTATAGTTAAACGCTGTCTGTGCATAGCATGACACCACTCTCATATAGATGCATGCTAGCTTATCTTTCCAGCCCGTTATGGCTTCCATGTGGAATGAGAATCCTACAGGAAGTAATGAAATGGTTGCTAAGAACGAAAGCATTATGCTCAAAATATGAACGATCAATTAATAGTCCAGCTGTAATTGCTCTTTCTTTCAACTATCAACATGATGTGTTCACAAAGTTTCAAGACTGGTCTTATTATACAAAATTTATTAAACATTTTTGTACAGCGAATTAAAATTTTTCGACATATGACCCTTGGGCAACAACATACCGCTGCCAGCGCTTTTTCCATTGTTCATAGGCTCCTGGAAGCCTTCGCATCCAAGGCTATTAAGGGACCTCGTCGAGCTGCCTGGTTCGCTATTATTGTGTCGAATCGCTTCCATTTCAGGTATTTTTTGATCCGGGGGAACAAACCAAAGGCGCTAGGAGCGAGATCGGGGCTGTAGGGGGCTTGCAAGAGTATTGTCACGTTAAACTTAGCCAAAACTTCGGCGGCAGCAAGCGACGTGTGAGAGGGCTCATTATCGTGGTGAACAATCCAGTCCTCTCTGATGTTTGAGCGGATGCTGGGTAAGGTCAGTTTTACGGTAGAGTGCTCCATCATTTGAAGGATCGAGGACCCTACAACCCCAACCTCGCTACCAGTGACCTTTTTTTGTCACCCCGGATCAAGAAAGACCTGAAAGGGAGACGATTCCAGCGAAATAGTCAGCTTCGACGAGGTCCCTTAACAGCCTTGCACGCGAAGATTTTCAGGGAGCCTATGAACCATAGAAAAAACGCTGGCATCGGTGTGTTGATGACCAAGGGTCATATTTCGAAAAAATTTAGTTCGCTGTACAAAAATGTTTAATAATTTTTTTATTCTCAGTCTAGTCTTGAAACTTTGTGAACACACCATGTATGTATACTTTTCTGTAATATTTCATTTTGAAATTTTATACTGATTTTTGTTTAGATAACAGTAAGCTAAGCATATGATAATGTCAAAAACCACGACTTAAAATTTACACATAATAATGTAGAATTAGAATTAACTGTAATTTATGAATAAAAATACGACTACTAATAATAAAAATAATAAAAGGAAAAAAGGACCTATTTTTAGTATCTTATCGATCGTGATATTGATTACTTAAGAAATAATTTTAGAAAAAACATCGAAATGAAATAGATAATTATCATTTAGAGTCTCAAAAATAGATGTTTCTTTTTTCTTTCACCATAAAAATAAAAGAACAACTCATCAGATTCATTTTTAATTATAGAAGGGTTTTTAAAACTGAGTTTTATTTCAATGCTAAAGAAAAAACAATCTGCTAATAGCAGATTTCTTTTTTTTTAAGTTATAATAACGAGTAGAACATCGTGTTTGCTGATAAAATACTTTTCAGATTTTTTTCAAACATTTAAAGTATTTCTTTATGTTTTTTCAGGAATTTAGAATAACAACAATAAGTCCTAACAAGGTAGTCGGTTTTTATTTTAGAAGCAAAAAAAAAAAAAAAATTAGTTTAAAAATCACATATAGAGGGCGCTGACGACCCGAAACACAATGAACAGGACAACAGTTGTGTCGTAGAATGTTATGGAGGTAATGTTGAACATTTGTTATTGGAAGAACAAATGAATGGAGCGTATTGCTGTCCTGTTCGTCGTGTTTCGGGTCGTCAGAGACCTCTACATGTGATTTTTTAACTTTTTTTCTTTTGCTTCTAAAAAAATCCAACTACCTTGCGAAAACTTTCTTGCAAACCGCACTTCTTTATCGTAATTTCTTCCTCTTTTATGATTTTTTAAAGTTTTAACGGACTTTTAGCTCACCCGGTACTTCCAAGAAATACATGGTTATCTTTAAAATATCTCAAGAAGTGTGCTTTTTCATCTCGGGCAAACATTACTGCTTTCATGTTGTCGCAATTAAATAATATTTTGCTTTAAATAATAATCAATTGGTAATTAAATATAATATTAAAACTGCCAACAGCATTAAAAAACAAATAACATTTCATGGAATGTTTTCATTTTAAACGATTTGAATCAATATTGTAAACATGCGTACATTTTAAGAGTTTCTTTTCATTCAGAAATCACGATCCGTGTCGGAAATCCTGAGAAAAGAATTTTTACTTCATGTAATCATGAAACATGTTTCTTTAAGAAAATCCGAAAATACTATTTAGAATTTTGTTAAAAAAATAAACAGTATTACTTGTATTTACCATTCTATCAGTTAGAGCGAAAACCTTCAAACTAGTTAGAGTCAAACTTCCAAATGTTCCAGGTTCACGGGCTTATTCTTCCTGTATATGGTGAATTTTCATGATTTTTGGGGGTTTTTTTATTAATCTGTTGCTTTTTGTTTTTTGTATTTTTTTCTAGTTAGTTTTTCACTTTGTATGTTTTATTTACCTGTACTATGCGACACTACATTATTACTTTTTTACTTTTATTTTTCTATTTTTTATTCATTCTGTATAAAACAATTTCTTACTTAACCTTCATGTTTCCTTTTTTTTCTTTTAGTATAAAATACTTTTCTCTCCTACAGTCAAAAATGGCATTTAGCTGATGAAATGTGTAAATACTGCATTACCGAGACCTGGCAATGTATAATTTTAATATATATGTGTACTGCGATTATTTAAGCAGTATATTTTTACAAGTGCAACGCCATATGATGCCATGGATTGCATGCTTTGGATTGTTTATAATTAAAATGATAAAAATTGACTTGTATAATCCATACATTCCTAAATATTTTATTCCTACAGCAATTGAATCATTGAGGTATGGCTGCTAACAGTTTTAAGTAATATCTATAGCAATTTTTGTTGAAATATCTCTATTTTATTTGAAGCTATTAACAATTAAAATTTGTGTAAGGCTTCTTGCATTTTAGTTTGAATAAGTGGATTGCAAATTTAGTTTCCGTATCGTAAAATATTAATCTTGTTGGTCTCTATTACACCATCGATTTTATTAAATCAATTTACGAATATGCTATATAAAAAATAGAATGTAAACTTTTGTAACATTAATGAAAAAAAAGGCATTTAGTAAAAAATAAATAACCATTTCAGAATGTCATTGACATTTCTGATACTTCACCGAAAACAAAGCATTTTAATAGAGTCAAAACACTGTTTTAAACACTAGTGTCGTGAAGGAAATTTTCACCTTGTTATTAATAAACTTTATAATATAATGCCTTTTAAGTAGTTATAAGCATACTATAAAGTTTATTAAAGCATTTTAAGTCATACATTTTCATTATAGTATTAGAATGTAAGATCAGCACAACTTGTATAAAAATATAAAACAGTGTTGAAATATATTAATCCTAAGAAAGTTATTACTATAAGATAAAGAAAGTTATTACTATATATAATAAAAGTTTTGGAAAATTACATTTAGTAAGATTTCTTATATATAAAAGCTCTACACGTACCACAGTTGCATCACGTGTTTAGTTGACGTAGTTCAAGAAAAAAAAATATCAATATAAACTTTAAAACATACTTATAATTATTTAAAAGGTAACACAAACATATAAAGATATTATTTATTATAATCCTGAGATCTTCCAAATGCAAACACGTTCATTTTTAAAGGGAAAATATGACTGACTATAATAGAAAAAAAATTAAAAACAAAACAAATTACTACGCATGCGCAAGCAAAGTTCAGCCCATTGCTATACAGAGGGTTGTAAAGGTCAGTTCATATTTACAGGAGCTCTTGAAATATTTAGGATGTTATATCAAATATTATATGAAAGAAAATCGTTACAAACCGTATCACCCCTAATAAAAATTTCAGTGGATTCACGGATTATTGAAGAGCAATTGTTAGATGTTGAAATGAGCATTTTCGCTTTTTCGAAGTTTATCTTAATATTTTATCTTTGATGCAATCTGGATAAAGCTGTACTTGGTTTGTTGACCCCTTAACGGTCACATTAAATCACGATTTAAAAATTCAAATTGATTATTGGCACCACTTTTTTGAAAAAGAAATATTCACCTTGTTTAATGGTAGGTAAAATGATACCATAATAAAGCCAATCACATTATTTTATAAAACTGGTAGAAATCAAACAATCCTAATAAAAGACTAAGACCGTCAATATTACGGGAGCGAGAATTAAGGGGTTAAACTAAATATCTGATAGGTGCTCTTTTAGCCTTTCTTTAAATTTTCAAGATGTCGTGATTACCAATATAGAATAAACTTTCGTGATGTTCTGTGCTGATTGGGATTATGTAAACTCCTGCATTTTTATAATCTGGAATTGGATCAATTTTACTGTGAATCAATTCTTTCAATTTTGTTGGAGGTTTGGCTATTAAATTAATATTATATTTTAGTAATACATATCTCAATCTATCGTAAAGCTGTGGGTTATATTCAAACGTGAAATAAATAAACTTGTTCAAATTTAATTCATTCCTCTGACTTGGTTGTTTTGCTTGATCAATTAATTCATTAATATATTCAGGGACGGAAACCATTCTCAAAAGCAATCTGTTTAATTAATCTCTTTTTCTAAGTATTTATCCGTACAAACTTCGAAGACATGTTTAATGTAAAACCCATAGGCAGAAATGTTATATGAAAATGGGGAATCAAAACTAAAAGTGTTGTTAAATATCCATTGTTTTCTATAAACAGTACACGCCAATTTATTTCCATAGTTGTTCTTTATCAGTTTAACATCAATAAAGATAAAATACCCCCTTTCTCAATCTGAAACATAAACTTTATCTTTGAATCCAACTCATTAACTTTTATGAGTGATACTGTTTGTAACGATTATTTTTCTTATAATATTCCCACGATTTTGTATAATATCCTAAATATTTAAAGTGCTATTTAAATCTGAACTGATCTTTTCACCCATCTTTATAGCAATGGACTGAACTTTGCTTGCGCATGCGTAGTATTTTTTTTTTTTTTTTTTTTTTTTTTTTGTTTTCTATTATAGTCAGTCATATTTTCACCTTGAAAATGAACGCGTGTTCGTTTGGAAGATCTCAGGATTATAATAAACAATATCTTTATATGTTTATGTCACCTTTTAAGTAATTATATTTTAAAGTTTATTTTAATAGCAAGGTGAAAATTCCTTCACGACATTAGTTTTTTAATACAGTGTTTTGACTCTATTGAAAAAATATCAACATAAGTAAAAACAAAAGTAAAAAAATTAAGTTAAATATTATTTATATTTAAAAACAAATTTCAAAAAGCTTCTTACATTCACCATCTTTATTGTATTCCCTAATGTTTAAATTTTAGTTTATTTATTGTTCATTTTATTTCATTTATAGTTTATTTTATTTTATTGCTTTTGAAACCAGATCGTTGATATATTAAGAACATATCTCCCAATCATGTAATTTTCCAAAATAAATATAATTGTTCAATCTTTTATACTCATATGATTATAAATTAAGAGTTTATTTCCTGTCTGTAACAAAAGCTAATGAATCAAATGACATAGAAAACATCCAAGTAAAAAAGAAAAAAGAAAAAAAGAAAAAAAGTGCAACAGCGTATATTTGTGTAAAAAACTACAAAGCGAAAGCAGTAAGTCTCTATGGATAACTGAGACCTTCATGATCAATAAGATTATTTATCAAAATGTACATAACACAAAAAATAATTGGTCTAAATCAACAGACATTACAAAAAGATATTTTTTTCCAATTACTTGTCTATACCACATCCGAATAAACACAGAAGATCATAAAGAATCACTAGAGGTATTAGGGTGACAGTTATTTTGTTTAAAAAATAATTATTACACAATTTCAAGAATAAGTACCTTAATTTACTGAATCGATTTCTTTAGGGGGTTTTTACAAGCGATAGCTTTAAGAAATCAGAGTGGAATATTTTGTAATTGCGTAAAATGAAAGATAGAAGCAGTTTCATAGCATATTATTGAAATTAATATGTGGAACATTGAAAAAGGTTCAATAAATGTAGCTATTATAACAAAGAATTGAGAGGGGATTCCATATAGCATCTGCTGTGACGGAGACTTGTCTAAAACTAATTTTCCAAGTTCGGGTAACCCTGTTTTCAAACATTTTATTGTATATATTAAAACACTGGCTATAAAATATACTCTCAAAACCACCTTAATCCTCTGTGTTACATATGGAATTAGTTCCAATATAGAAAACGCACATGATTAACTGAATTCCATTCCCATGTTCAATTTATCTGTCAGGTCTACTTTGATTCTCGATTTCAAATATGAAATCCCAACTGAAACATATTTGAATATTCAATTAATTTATGTTATGATACAAATGACAAAGTTTAATATTGGATAATAGTACTGCACGGAATTCAAATTTACCTATATGGGAGATGATATACTAATTAAATTATCATTCAGCATGGTATTCCAGAATATGATGATATAACATAATTAAACGATTTGTTACTTAAAAATGAAAATTTCGTTAAAATTATAGTTTATGTAATTTGTATGAGATTTGATTAATAAAGTAACATACTGAATATTTTTTAAGTGAATAGACTCCTTTTATCCGACACTCAGTAGAATAAAAGTATATCAGAAAATCGAAATCATCAGATTAGAGGAAAGCTACTTATGAGATTTTCTAATTATAGAAACATTAAATTATATCCTTAATTTCTGGAAATTAAATTAAGAGCTTCATTCCTAAACTAAAGTATTATAAGCAAATCTAAAAAAACTAGTATGTTGTGGCCATCACAAAACTTTCTTCTATCTCATACATGTCAATACTTCAAAATTCACTATCTCAGTGCCAAATTAAATGGCAATCTGTGTTCATCATGAGAATTCTAAAAATATGAAATTCCGTTCTCGAGGTATGACTGTCACTGAAATTGTGTAAATCCAGTAAAATGCTACATAGCAGCGCCAATTATTGTGTTATTTACACCAGAACATAATTATCACCAACTTATGTCAACGTCTAACTGAATATGAAGTTTGAGGAAAATTCGTGCATTAGTTCTTGAGATAGAGGTATTGCGCAAATTCTGACAAATGCAGCATAGAAGCGCCACCTGTTGAGTGATTTGCAACAACACATAATCAGCAGCAATATTAATCAAGTTATACTTAAATCTGAAGTTTGATGAAAATTCGTGCATTAGTTCTTGAGATAGAGCTATTGAGGAAATAGTTCAAAATGCAGCGCAGCAGCGCCACCTATTGGGCAATTTACACCAACAGGTAGTCAGCATCATTTCATATGAAGGACTAAATAAATCCGAAGTTTGATGAAAATGTGTGCATTAGTTCTAGAGATAGAGCTACTGCGAAAATAGTGTAAATCCTGCAAAATGCAGCTTAGCAGCGCCACCTGTCGGCCGATTTACACCAAAACGTAAACAGCATCCATTCATGTCAAGGACTAACGGAATCTGAAGTTTTATAAAAATCCGTGGATTAGTTCTTGAGATAGAGCTTTTGCGGAAATCCTGCAAAATGCTACATAGCACCTGCGCCACCTGCAGGGCGATTTACACCGAAAACTAACCAGCACCAATATATATCAGGGACTACCTGAATATAAATTTTTATTAAATTCCGTGCTTCAGTTCTTGAGATAGAGCGCCCACAAAATTTGTGTCACATACAGACAGACAGGCAGACTCACAGACAGAAATTTTGTAAAAACATGTTTTTTAAAATCTCTGACTCATAAAACATATAAATCCGTCGAAAACTGGAATTCGAAAATTTTCATGAAACCAATACTTTTTTCTTGTAAAGATAGAAGAAAGTAAAAAGCATAATCATAAAACAGACTAAATATAATAACTTACCTTTTTATTTTCTGTTGTAAATGAAAATAAGACACTGCCATGAAAATATTCTGTTATGCATTTGTGTTTCCACTTGAATTCTGATTTGCGTGAAACTAATTTTCAGAATTCTATATCAAAAAGTAACTTATGTTAAAGATGTTTCTTCTTATCCTTGAAACCATTGAACGCATTTGTATAGCACTTGCTATGCATCATCATAAATTACATTGCATTTCGAATCTTCACTATAAGATTCTTTAGATTCAGCGTACTTTTTCAATCCCTACTATTGGCTCACACTCTCCCTATATTTACACTGCTCAAAACAATTAAAGGATATTTGAAGTTTTATAAAAAATAAGATATAAACGAAATTTTTTTTTTTGCCGAAAATAGAAGAAGAGAAACACAAATGCAAATTTTTCTGGTTTTCAAACTGTGGAGTATGCAAATTTTGAGTTCGACGTCAAAAACGTCGCTTCAGCGGCAGCGAATGAAATTTGACTTTCAACTGGATAAAAGAGAATGAAGACAAGGATGATCGGCATTCAGTGATTGCTTTGTTTCGATGAGTACGATGTCTCAGCGAAGTCATTTGACAGATTCAGAAGCTTTGAGAATTGTTGGTAGGTTAGAAGGGGGCCAAACTCAAGCCGAAGTAGCGCAAGCCATTGGAGTGTCACAAAGTGTCATTTCCAGGATCTGGAACCGTTTTTTGGAGAGTGGATGTGCAGGCCGAAGACCAGGGCAAGGTCGTAGACGGGCAACAACGCCCAATGAAGATCGGTATTTAGCGTTAACAGCTCGGAGACACCGAACCATGAACGCTACTTTTCTCCAACAACACCTTCGCTCGGCTACAGGCACCACGATTTCAACTCAGACTGTCCGAAACCGGCTCCATGCTGTAGGACTGTATGCTCGCCGACCGATGGTATGTGTTAGATTAACATCAAGGCATCGTCGCGACCGCAGGGAGTGAGCAACCGAGCATGTCAACTGGAGGAGAAATGAATGGAGCAATATTCTGTTTTCTGACGAGTCCCGTTTTTTTGTGCATCCGGATAATAGGCGTATTTTCATCTGGAGGGACCGTGGCAGTAGGAATAATCCTGCGTTCGTGCACGAAAGTGTCAGATTTGGCGGTGAAGGAGTGTTGGTGTATGGTGGCATCTCCATTGACGGGCGCACTGACCTCTACTTCATTTGAAATGGAGCTGTGACTGGTCGCCGATATAGGGATGAGATCCTAAGACCTATTGTAGTCCCTTACGCTGCAGCAATCGGAGATAACTTCATTTTAATGAACGATAACTGCAGGCCACAACGTGCAAACCTGGTGGAGGATTTCCTTTTCCAGGAAGGAATCGTTCGAATGGAATGGCCAGCGTGTTCTCCAGACATGAATCCAATCGCGCACGTTTGGGACGCTCTAGGAAGACGAGTTTCTGGCCGCCAACAACCCCCACAAACTCTCCAAGAACTGGAAAGAGCTCTTCTGGAAGAGTGGGGCAGAATACCCCAACTCGTCATTAATGGCCTCATTGAGTCCATGCCTCAAAGGTGTTCAACGTTGCTGGCCGCCCGTGGAAACCATACCCCCTACTGAAAATGATTTACTTTGAAGAAAACACCTTTTCTTATTCTTTTTTTCTCATATGCACAAATTGTGTTTTCTTTCCTTTAGTACACAAATGCGCAATAAAATGCATTTTTTCTGCCAAACATGTGTAATTTATTCTCATATAACCTACTATGTCTGTCGACCATGTATCAATCAGCTAAACAGTTTACCAGATACAAAATCCACCTAAAACTGCAATATCCTTTAATTGTTTTGAGCAGTGTATTTATATATTTATATATTTATCTTGTACAAATTTTCAATCGTTAATAAAATACTCATTGTTCATCCTATCAGGTTGAAATAAAGTTTTTTAAACTTGTACTGGATGACAATTGATGTTAATAAAGTTTTTTCGAATATTAATATATTAATTAAATTTTAATTAATTAATTTTAGTTTTGCATGGGAAACAAAATGGCCGCCATTGGTTATTGAATTTCAATGAAAGTATTTTCAATAAGGGGTTACCATAGGAGGGGGCACTGTTCTGTCGCCAAATACCGCCAAGTTTGTCGCCAACTTGGCGATATATCGCCAATTTGGCGGCCAAAATGAGTCGCCAAAAGTGACGCCAACTTGGCGATATCTGTAATATTTCGCCAAATTCCCATAGAGTTCCATTGTAAACCTACTTGCTTATAGAAAATCAACAAATTGAGATACACTGCTCAAAACAATTAAAGGATATTGCAGTTTTAGGTGGATTTTGTATCTGGTAAACTGTTTAGCTGATTGATACATGGTCGACAGACATAGTAGGTTATATGAGAATAAATTACACATGTTTGGCAGAAAAAAATGCATTTTATTGCGCATTTGTGTACTAAAGGAAAAAAACACAATTTGTGCATATGAGAAAAAAAGAATAATAAAAGGTGTTTTCTTCAAAGAAAATCATTTTCAGTAGGGGGTATGGTTTCCACGGGCGGCCAGCAACGTTGAACACCTTTGAGGCATGGACTCAATGAGGCTATTAATGACGAGTTGGGGTATTCTGCACTACTCTTCCAGAAGAGCTCTTTCCAGTTCTTGGAGAGTTTGTGGGGTTTGTTGGCGGCCAGAAACTCGTCTTCCTAGAGCGTCCCAAACGTGCTCGATTGGATTCATGTCTGGAGAATACGCTGGCCATTCCATTCGAACGATTCCTTCCTCGAAAAGGAAATCCTCCACCAGGTTTGCACGATGTGTTCTGCAGTTATCGTCCATTAAAATGAAGTTATCTCCGATTGCTGCAGCGTAAGAGACTACAATAGGTCTGAGGATCGCATCCCTATATCGGCGACCAGTCAGAGCTCCATCTCGAATGATGTAGAGGTCAGTGCGCCCGTCAGTGGAGATGCCACCATACACCAACACTCCTCCACCGCCAAATCTGACACTTTCGTGCACGAACGCAGGATTATTCCTACTGCCACGGTCCCTCCAGATGAAAATACGCCTATTATCCGGATGCACAGGAAAACGGGACTCGTCAGAAAACAGAATATTGCTCCATTCATTTCTCCTCCAGTTGACATGCTCGGTTGCCCACTCCCTGCGGTCGCGACGATGCCTTGATGTTAATCTAACACATACCATCGGTCGGCGAGCATACAGACCTACAGCATGGAGCAGGGTTCGGTCAGTCTGAGTTGAAATCGTGGTGACTGTAGCTGAGCGAAGGTGTTGTTGGAGAAGAGTAGCGTTCATGGTTCGGTGTCTCCGAGCTGTTAACGCTAAATACCGATCTTCATTGGGCGTTGTTGCCCGTCTACGACCTTGCCCTGGTCTTCGGCCTGCACATCCACTCTCCAAAAAACGGTTCCAGATCCTGGAAATGACACTTTGTGACACTCCAATGGCTTGCGCTACTTCGGCTTGTGTTTGGCCCCCTTCTAACCTACCAACAATTCTCAAAGCTTCTGAATCTGTCAAATGACTTCGCTGAGACATCGTACTCATCGAAACAAAGCAATCACTGAATGCCGATCATCCTTGTCTTCATTCTCTTTTATCCAGTTGAAAGTCAAATTTCATTCGCTGCCGCTGAAGCGACGTTTTTGACGTCGAACTCAAAATTTGCATACTCCACAGTTTGAAAACCAGAAAAAATTGCATTTGTGATTCTCTTCTTCTATTTTCGGCAAAAAAATTTCGTTTATATCTTTATTTTATATAAAACTTCAAATATCCTTTAATTGTTTTGATCAGTGTATTTTAATGCAACAAAAACTCATATTAGCTTGATTATATTAAATTTTTCTTTTATGGTCTAAGTAGGAATTGACTTTAAAAACAAAATTTTTATATTACTTGTTTATTCATCAGGTTAAAAAAAAAATGTTGCATTGTAAACAATATAGAAAATATATCTCAAGAAATTTTGCAATACAGTCACAAAAAGAAGTAATGTATATGTTCGCATAATGGAGCAAGGAATAAATAGAAACTAATGTATAGTTTAGTGTCTACAATTTGTGAGTGAATAAACTTAGTATATCATCATGAGTTAATTTTCGGATTTTATATCATAAAGAATCTTAGATTATATATGTTTCTACTTGTCTTTGAAACCATTGAAAGCATTTGGATAGCACAAGTTATGCATCATCAGGAAGTATATTGCATTTTGAATCTCCCCTATAAGATTCTTCAGATTCAGCGTGCTTCTGTACTTATCGGATTTATAAAATTTTCGGTATAATATAAATAATAATAAAAAATATATTTATATATCCCGAATTTTTGAAATACAGCCACAAAAAATACAAATGTTCACATAATGGAGCTAGGAATAAATAGAAGCCATTATATAGCGTAGTGTCTACGATTTTCCAGTGAAAAAACTAAGTACGTAATCCTAAGATCCATGAGCAGGTCCTAATTACCGCCAGAGTAAACTTCTACTTGAAAATTTCAATACATATTTTCAACTTATTTAACCGCTTTATTCCTGCAAAATTTCTGTCATAAACGGGACAAAATTTTCTTATTCTTTTTTACTGGTGGTTAGTCCCGGCGATATAGAATTCCACTGGCATTGTCTATGTTACCCCAATGTGGAGGAACCACAAGGTTTCACTGTCACCGTGGAATCTTCCACCAGTAAAAAGAATGAGACATTTTTGTCTTAATTATGACAGAATTTCTGCATGAATAAAGCGTTTAATAATAAGAAAATTTCTATTGGAATTTGCTGATGGGAGATCACCTGCGGTAATCAATCCCTGCGGAAACGGTTACAGTTGAAGCTTCACCGTTTTAAACCATGGTAGCATATAGGGTGACCCCGCCAGTAGTTGATACACCACCAGTGGTTGATCAATTTTTTTTTAATATTGCTCTATTCCAGGCGGAAATTAGTTTTACACGTGACACTAGACATAATATCGTTGTTTGAATGGCGGAGCACCTGTTTTTATATTGTTTTCAGCTACCTGCTGTAAGAGAAGCCATTTTTTTTTAATAAGAAAATATAAAAATTTAGCTTTTGATGAGTTGGAGACAATAGCGGTAAGTTAAAATAATCCACTTTCAACTTGCTTATTTCAAATAATAGTTTCATATGAATAATTGTTACTATGAATAATTGTTGATAAATAAGCATGACATTTAAAGATCAATTTTTGAATCATCGACTGATTTCTTCGATTGATCAACTACTGGGAAAACGGCAATTAAAGAAACTATTTATTTATAATTTTGTTGCTATTTAATTCCAGTAAATTTCATTTTTGACCACTATAGAACATTTATTAAGGATTGTAGCATTCATGTTAGTTTACTTCTAAAACTTAAAAGGAAGAAAACGTAACAAAACACCCGTAGCACTGACCTTATTTGATCAACTACTTGGCCAGTCACCCTATGCTAACAACAGTATTTCCAATTTAATGTTTTTTTGCATTTTTCTAAATTCACACCAGAAGCTTAATATAGCGAAATTATTTTTATTTTAAAACAGACATTCGGCCATTAAATAAAGTGATATTTTTTACTGGAGTTTTCTGGTATGAATTTTAATTTTCTTATTTACAGAATTTCTAGAATGTATTCCACCATGGGAATTGGAAAGATTTGGAAATTACTTTTCATTCATAGTTCCATGGTTCGCATAAGTCGATTGACGAAGTATGTGAGAGATTAAAATGTTGAACTGGCAGGTATGGTGCAATAAGGTCAGAAGAATTTGTTAAAGGCACTTCTTAAAAACTTTGCGATATTTTTTTTTTATTGGTGTTTTTCCAGAAGTTCTTTTGACCTTATGTAAGAGATGCCTGTAAATTAGTGTGTTTGAGCATCGAATAATTGAGATTATAATGTATTTCTTTTATTTTTTTTTTGTGGAATAGATTCTTTTAACCTTCTTTCTTTCTTTCTTTTTTTAACACGACAAATATTTGTATTCACATTTACTGATGGAGACTATTTTTTCTTGTTTTAAGGTTTACCCACAGAAACCTTTTCTCTTCAAACATTGCTTTTCATTTCCCGTGAGACAGACTTCATTTTCGAATTTACTTCCTACTTTATTTTTCTTAGGGATTTTCTTTCCCCCCCCCCTTTTTTTTTACTTGCAAGTCTTGACACGTTTTTCATGACAATGATTTTTGCATAAAAAGTCACTGGATAAGATAAGCAGAAATATAAGAGCAAAGATATTTTAAAGCTAGATTATAGTTATATATATATATATTACAAATGAAAAATGATTATACTCTCTATAATGTATAGTGCTGTTTTATGGGAATATACATATAAAACTGTATCAATATTTACTTTAAAAGATATATCAATCTATACTATCAAAAATCATATATATATATATTTAATAAATGCAATCTAAAAATCCATCATATTTTCTTTTCTATGAACGTATTCACTTTCTATTTATCGAACACATTCATACTTTTTTTAAAAATCATGTTTTGCTATTTCTGTTTCTTTAACTACGTCATTATACTAAAACTAAATAAAATGTATTTAAATGATGATTAATTTAATTTGTATGGAACCGACTGAATAAAATCTTTAGTAAGTGGAAAACTTTCTTATAATTTAATTCGTTTTTTTAGTCTATAAATCCCTAAAGATTGCATGTAAAAATATTAAGTAGTTCAAAGAAACCTTGCAAGCAGTTTTAAATATTTGGAGATAATCCTCTTAGAAGTATCCTTTTAATATTACTCGGATTAAGAACGTTTTAATTTTTTTTAATCGTAGCAAGCGTAATTGTTCAAAATTTTGCTGTGCAGTTTACAATAAAATGTTCAGAATATATTGCTCTTCCGTATATACATTATTCGAGTAATTGAATTTTTTGAAGATTTAATAATTGTTTACACTCATAAACATATGAATTAGTCACCGAGAAAAATAAAAATAAAAAATGATAGAAAATAGGTTTTGAAACAAGATTATGTTGCGATTTTTTTTACATATATGTAGGTAAGTAGTATAAGTAATTAAATTTCACTGTAAAATATATTGTGAATTTTATGTATCAATATACACTGTAAAAACTTTATTAGCAGTAAGTGTGAATGGCATTAAAGTTTAATGTGATATCTTTTACAGTTTTAATATTGAAATATAAATCACTGAATATTTCTTTTTAAATACGAATTGTATTTTTTATGCTAATTATGTACATTAACATGCATGCCATAATAATATATGTGTGTATATATTGTATTAAAATTAATTTATAATCTACTGCATATATGCAGAAATATTTCGTTTTCCCATTTCAATATATATACCAGGTGATTCGAAAGTCTCTAAAGAAATACAAATTTAAGAATTCAAAAATAACATACTGTAACATGATGCAGTTTTACTAAAATGTAATAACGCAAATTTTTTTTTTAATAACGAAAATTTAATTGCTAGTTAATTTATATCTATCACAATCAATCAGTTTTTCATTTACAACAGTAGTTTGTACCGTGGTGCACGACAGCCAGGGATGCAAGCGCTGAGCCACAAATGGGTGATTGCTGTCACCAAGTTTTTATAGTATTCACCTTATTTAATGACAGAATTTTTTAGATTTAATAAGGCATAGAATACTATTAAAATTTAGCGGTGAAAATCAGTCATTTGTGGCGCAGCACTTGCATCCCTGACGACAGTTCAGTACATAAGTAGGATTATAAATGTTTAATTTGACGGGTTCCTTTATTGAAAACAGCTTACAGGCGTGGAAACATACCTTGTTTATCATCGAAATAGATATTGTGCATGTTTGTCCACAAACTGGCTTGTTGCGTCACAACTCAGCTTGCTGTTGGCAAAAAATTCGAACTGTGAATTTAAGCTAAAATACTCGTAATTTTCACGTAGTTATAATACATTGTGTTATATGTAGAAAATAATACATTTTAAATTACGAACTCAGCGAGAATTGTTACTTTCTGAATACAAAGAGTAGAGAAGTACATATTTTTTCGGGTACGTGATGTCACATGCGCATTATCTATTGATTTCTACCACATAATGGGTTGAATAGCAGCATACAGAATCTTTGAAACTCCTACGGTGCTAAACTTCAACAGCAAATGAAGCTATTCTTTCACTATTTTTTCTATATAAAATTCCATGCCTTTCTGAATATTTATATGACAACTGTATCATGCAATTGACTATACTTTCAAATTATCGAAATTTTGTTTATTTTGTGACTTGTAGATCAAAATGTTTATTTTCTAAATAATATTTCTGTATTAGTATTTTGCCATTAAATCACGATACAATTTATTTTGATTTAAGAGTAGTGTAATTCATACAAAGTCTATTAAAAGAAAAAAAAAAGGAATGCTGAAAACTTTTATAGCCTTTAATTTCCATTATATTAGATTATTTCAAACTTGTTAGTATCTTTAGACGACAAAACACACATTTGTCATGGCAATTTCACTGTGTTTTTTTTTTCTTTTGTTTAAGATTTCCCAGTAGTAACCTTCAAACAATTTTTTTTTTTTCGTAAAACAGACTATTTTTTAATTTTATTCCTATTTGTTTAGTTTTTCTGACTAATTGTTTTTATTTGCCGTTATTGAATTACTTTTAATGATCTTGGCTTATGGATTGGAAAAGTCAGCGAATAAGATAAGCAGTAAAGAGATATAGTAAATATAATAAGCAAAAAGATTTTCGTTTGACTTTTTCTTTTTTCAAAACAATATATCTTCTTCTCTTTAACCATATATAGTAATTTGTGCATTATTATCATTTGTAAGAGTTATATTAAAATATACAGTAAAGTTATTCCAATAAATTTCATTTTTATTTTATCATTTTTTAATCATATTACAGGGTTCGTACGCTTCAAGGGCGTTTTATCAGAATTTTCGTAAAGAAATATTTGCTTTATTTCATGAAAAATTTTCTATCTACAGATATAGCGACCAGTACATTACAAAATTTCTGGTACTAAAACACCTAAAATCCCCTGAATCCCCTGATGCGTACGAACTCTGTATTAATCAGAAGAGAATTAGTTCTGTAAAAAAGCTCCAAATACTTTGTCACTGTGGAAAACGATTATGTGGGCTCTGAATATCACATGTATGTACAGTCGGACCTCTGTTTAACGAACTTCTATTTTGCGAATTTCTGTATTTTGCGAACTTTTACTTGGAACCAAGAACATTTTGCAAATTTCTTCGTAAAATAACCTCCAAATAGCGAAGTGTATTCTCTATTTAACGAACTTTTCCTTGGAATCTAAATGTTTTTTCTCCCTATTTCTTAACATATTACTGGGCATTTCAAGCTTATTCTTTCTTTTAACACATTTTATGATGATCAGTATTAGTCATTACTAGGGGGTAGACCAGGTCTTACAAAGCACCTAACTCACCGAGAGCAGTAAAATCGTTGTGATTCTTTGCTTTCCATCAAAGAAGAGCAAACTTTCAGTATCCCCTTGTAACCCTCAATGGAGCTGCCCCGTGTCCTTAAACTATAGTTTCCCGTTTTCTAGATTGTTGATAATGATCAATCCTGTTGGTAATTTCGGTTCTTTGTCAAAGAGAAAGTGCTTGAGCATAAATATATATATATATATATACATATATTCTTGATGAGGTGGATAAAGGCACCAAGAAAAAGAATACTGCTTTAAACATTGGTATTCTTCCAAATAACTTATCAACCATAATAAAAAATCGTGATTTTAATGTAAAATTATTTTTTTAACTGAAAATACAATGTGTTTCCAGACAATGCTTTGTTTCATTCTTATTTCTCTTGCAGGTTTCTTTTTGATGGTAAAATAGGTAAAATAAATAGATATAGTTTATAAAAAAAGTGTGACTAATTACTTTTTTTAATTATATTTAGTGTTTATGGACTTAAAATGTGTTTTTCGTAGTTTAAAGTATTTTAAAGGGTGACCCTCTATTTAACGAATTTTCCATATAACGAACTTTTTTCGGGATTTAGCGACTTCGTTAAATAGAGGTCAGACTGTATTAGTATAAGAATAGCATGCATATTCTTGAAAATGTAAGATTTTCTGTAAAAAAAAAACAATCAAATTAGTTTGGAAAAGAGCATGAAGATTTTTCTTCCAAATCCACTGCTATTTTCCGAAAACTTGACAAATAGTATAGTATAAACACTATACTGGAGTTTAAAAGTCAGTATATTGAACATATCATTATTGAAAAGCCTTTGCATGAAATAGTATTAACTGCGTAATAGAGAATGGTATTAAAAACATTTTTTTAAAATAATTTAACAATCACATAGAGGGCAACTAGTATAAAAATGCTTGTAGAATATTGAAAAACTTTAGAAATATATTGGAGATACGATGAGCGATTGACAATTTGTAGACGATACCTGGTCGCACAGCTTATTTTAGAAAGCGACTGAATTCCAGCCTATTAAATCGTCAATACCTTTCTGAATATTCGGGATATTCCACTGTCTTTTTTTTTATATAAGTTGCTGTATAATTGATTATATTTCGTTGTAATATATTAATATATTCGTTGATTACCAAATTATAAAAGTAAAATTGGCATTTTTCACGCATGTGCAGTTATAAATATTTAATTCAAATGCTTAAATATTTTTAAATATTTTATTTATTATTATTTTTAATTATTGTATAATATTTATGCTGCACTTATCAAGTTTTAAGAAATCAGTTTAAATTCTGTTGAAAACTAAACCAAAAAACATTTGAATGTTTTTTAGAAATATTTTCATATCTTCACGAATATCATTTGTGTTTTTCCAACATAAATGCTTGCAAACGTTTTACATGGCACACATAGTTATTATCTACAGTGGCAGACCACTTCGATCATTTTCTTTTACAGGGTGATCGCAAATATTATTATCATTATTCAGTTCATTTTTTGCGCCATAATTCCCTGATGACTAAATCTCCATTTAAGGGGTCTCAGGACTTTTAATACTAAACGTACCATGAGGGGTCATTTTGACCCCTACCAATTGAAAATATTTCGGTTCATACCAGGATTTTATTTATACAGTAAGATTTTAAAAAAGGAGAAAAAGTTAAATAAATAAGTTAAACAGTTTTAAATAAAAATTCTGGTGCAAAATATTTTTATATAACTTGAGTAAAATTTTCGGTAGTTTTAGTGTTAAAGGTTCAAAATTTAATTTTTTAAGATGTTAAACTAATATCTTTTCTGAAAATTTTGAAATAATTGTTTCCTTCGAATTTCCATTAGAACAGAAGTTATGACTTTTAGAATTATACCCGTTCAATAGCTGAAGCGGCGTTTCCGAAACTTCATTTTTCTCCAAATAACGTTTTTGGGCATAAGTCGCAAGATTTTTTAAAAACTTCTGAATATTTTTTCATGAAATTTTCAAAACATATGTTGTACAATGCTAGTCTGTATAAATTGAACATAAAGTTTCATTTTTATTGTTTAAAAAAATATATATTTTTAGGGGATTATACTGTTGAAATTTTTAAAAATTTGCATTAGCTAAATGCAACTTTGTATTAAAATTTTAAATATCCTTTAAATACGAATTTATTTAGATTCACTGCACTTATTACAATCTGAAGTATAATTAGGCATAAAAAATGTCATTCTAGTTGCAAAATTTATTTTGGAATCCTGCGCTTAAGCTGTTCTACCAATTTTCTGTTCGACAAATACCTGATAGTTTGGAGCGCCCTGTAAATACTAATTCTGCATCTTGTACTTTTTTAAATACATGAAATGAAACAACATACTTATATCTTTCATAGCAATAAAACTTGTATTTTTAAATCACATAGATTTTAAGATATGAAATGTTGAAAATGGTCTTTTTTTTCTTCTTTTTTTAATTTTAAGAGTTCTGAGACCCCTTAAAAATATGGAGTCAAACATATACCTTACATCCACGTGGACTATTCTCAAAGCTTTTCTGTGTACATTCGAAAAAAAAAGTCCAAAGTGGCTGCCTGTGTTAGTTAACAGTAACTGTTAGTTTATGTTAGTGTGTGTATCAAAAGATGTCTCATTTAAAAAAATATATTTTTTTTCCCCTTTAATCATTGAGACATAAGCCATCGTACACCTCTTATTAACCCTTTGCACTCGAGGGCTCCGCTGCGGAGACATAATCTTTCTTTGCAAAATTTGTTTTTGGCACCAGTAATAAAGGAAAGTAAAATGTACCTTATTTAATCAGAGCATTTTTGAAATTGTGTACTTGAACGAAACTTCTTTTAAAAAAGTGCAGCCGATGGAATAAAATTTGTATAAGAGATGCCGAGGGCAAAGGGTTAAAAGGTCTTATTTTATGTTAATTAAATGCATTCGCATGTGTACCAGAACTTTTGTATACCTTGTGTTCTAGCAATATAACGGGTACATTTAATACCGGAAATTTGATCGAAATTTAGAGCTTTGCGTAATGCGCCGTTATAAAACAGTTGTGATATTGTACGTCAAATATGGCAAATGAGGTGCGTTCGTACTATAACTAGATTTATAAATATATAGATCTGGGTGCAATAGCTGTTGCACGCTTGTAAAAAATGCATGAATAGAAAATTTATTGCGATTATATATATTAAATTCAGTAAGACGGAAATATTATGACTATCTTAAGTATTACGTAATCACCATGGCAAACTAGAATCATTACCTATCATGGGATATCATTGAATTAATTACGCATGATAGTATTTAATAGAATGAAGAAAACTTTTTTAAATATCTTTTAAGGTTTCGCTTCGATTTTCATAAAATTTGAAATGACTGAAAAAACTTCTGCACCCATTAAATATATTAAATTTTAAACCATTCGGTTGCGTAATTTTTGAGCTGTTATATGCGGACATACGGACAAACAGAAATGGATACCAGACGAAGAAAATAGGTGCTAAGTGTTCATATAATTACGAACGCAACCAAAAAGAGGTATATAAAAGATTAGTTGCACATTATACAATGAAGCGCATTATATGCAAGAAAGAACAGTATATATTTCTTATAAAACTACTTTGTAATAATACACATTTGCCTATTGGCAATAATAAGAATTTTTTTTTTGCTGCATATATATCTATTTGCAGTTTTAAGTGAACACACATAAACAACACAATAAAATTAAATGCAAATTGAGTTTAGCGCAATTTATTCATGATCTTTTGAATAAAATTTAAGATGTAACTTTAAAATAACTTTAATTCTTCAACTTCTCCGAAAGATATTTTTTTTAGAACTAGTTAATTTCTTTATACGACATAACAAATATTTGTATTCACATTTGACTACTCTTGACTATTTTCTCTTTCTTCATGTTTTCCCCAGAGAAACCATTTCTCTTCAAACTTTTTTCATTTCCCGTGAGACAGACATCATTTTCGAATTTACTTCCTATTTCTTTAGTTTTTGTAAAGGATTTTTTCTTTAATTTGCAAGTCTGGAATTACTTTTCATAGTCCTGACTCATACACACAGAAAGGTCAGCAGAAAAAAAGAAGTTGGAAACGTATGACGAAAGAGATTTTGAAAGGAGATTTTCTTGTTACTTTTTCATAAACTTATATAGCAATATTTTATATTCTTTGTAAAAAAAAAATGTATGTTAATATATAAACTAATGTCATACCGATATTGAAATACCAATCTTGGAAACATATTGATTTCTTTAACTGACAAAATATTTGTATAAAATGTGAATAAAGATATAGTAGAATATTGTGCCTAATTTGCGTCTTCGTTTTTTCTACTTCAAATATTTTATTTCTGGGATTTACAAATCTCGAATTTTTTTTTCCCTAATCTGGACTTCTACATATATTGAAATCATGCGGATAAGGTAACTTTAAATGTTACAGAAAAAAGATTTTGAAAAAAATGTTTTCGTGTTACTTCTTTTCGAGAAACAAGTGCTCTTAAAAAAATATAGCGATATCTTACACTAGTATTTTCTTTAATTATGTGATATCTATTTGTAACCCCAATAGCCATACACTAACATATATTTCAAAAAGTGATTAACACCTTCACGCCGGTGCCAATATTAATTTTTTTCGCTGTGAGACGACGCTCGAATATATATTTCGTTTATCAGGCGGCTTGGTACTGTCGTTTATTCAGATACTGTATGTAATAACCCGCCTCTCTCATATTTCTTGAATTGAACTCGAATATAACAGGCAGAGTGGATTGTGAATGTCTGAAAGTTGGTATGGAGTAAGCAAATTACTTAGAGACATCATATTATTGACAACATAGGTACGAATTTAATATAAAATACCTTACAATCTAAAGAAATATGGTCAACATGACATAAATGCATTTCTGTAAGGTAGAAGCCACGCCCTTAGTCAATGATATTTTTTGAATGAAAACGAGAATTCTAATTTCCCGTCGTGAATGTATTAATTTTATAATAAGGAATTGTTTTGACTATTGAATTTTCGAATATTCAAGTGTGAGACACCTGTTGTGTACGCAGTCTATAGCATAGTCGAGTGGGACCCACTTGTAGCACTCGCTTTCTATGGAACAGCCGAATGTGACCCACCGGTGATGCAGGCCTCATGATGGGACAGTCAACCGTGACCCACCGGTGATACACTCCGGCGTGAGCGTGTTAAACACGCTTAAAAAAGGCGTTTTTTTAAAAGGGGATTACGATCGAAACTACGTATTTAGGCATAATTATAGAACATCTTTTTTTAAAATCCGAAACTGGATTTTTTAAAATAAATATAACAATAATAAAAATAGTGTAGTGATGCATCCAACAGACTTTCTATAATGTATTATAACTAAATTGTTGGAAATAGCTATGATTCGCGCAGAAACAACACTCATATATAAACACTTCGTACTTCGAAATTAGTGTTGTCAGGTGTCCCGCATACATAAGGGCTTGAAATGCTCTTGTCACTACCAATTTCTTACAGTTTATTTCAACATCTTTAATTGCAGATATTTCTGCCATTAGATAAAGCGAACAAAATTACTTTAACCTTCTAGGGGCAAGCTATTTCTATTCATAAAAAGCTGAAATGAGTGATCCACACCAGAATTTAGAAACAGATTTATTCCGAATTAAGCTAAAGCTTCTGTTCCTGTACTTAATAAAAGGAAAATTTTCATTTTAATATTCTGGTGTCAATGTGGCATTTAGAAATTAAAATTAAGTTGTCCAAAAATGAACCACCGCCCTTGAAGGGGTTAAAAGGCTGCTATCTACAGTATTTGGACTTCGAACCCCGATTTTCAGGGGACGCCTGGCAACGCTATTTGAAATGTACCTCACAGTACACATGGTGTTTCATTTTCCGGCCCAACATCCGAGTCAGCGAAAATGCCGCTGAAAATTTGCTCGCAGAGAAACTTGACCGCAACTATGTGCATTCCAAAATTGTCGTTTCTTCCTTCGGAAATGTTCAACATTACTCATTGATTTCAGCTGTATCGACTCGACTTGAGACACGCTTTATATCTTGCTATGAACTTCACTATTTATAATTATCAGTCATGACTTACTCAATACGTGAGTGAAAATTATAAAGGAAACAATGCATATATGACTCAAATTTGAAGAAGTTTCTTTTCACGTGCTCATTAAGCTGCAGATTTAACTGTAGTAAAAAATGTTTAGTCTGATTACGCAGAAGTGATTTAAATGATCTTTGAGAAAGTTCTAGTATAATAGAACATCATTTACAAGAATCGTAAAAAGGGTAATTCGAGGTATGTATACATAAAACATCTTTCAATTAAATGAAATTCGTATAATTAGGAAATTATTTTGTGTGTCTGGTGAATTAATTACATTTTATATTATATGAAATTAAAAAGTTTCGGTCAGAGGCACGTTAGCCAACTTGGACCACACGTATAATCAGCATACTTGCCAACATTTAACTAAACTTCCGTAAAATATGGTTAAGTTGACCCAGGTTATACGCATTACTAACCAGAAAATTTATTCGATGTATCATTATATATTTAAAATCATGTTTCCCTATGAAATCTATTTGAATTAATCTCTTTAGTAAATTTCTGGTTCCAAACGTGTTTAACCCCTTGAGAGGCGCCGTTTGCAGTCTCCAAACGGTTAATTTTAATGCCCAAAATTCCAAATGGCACCAGTAATTTGTTGGTACAAGTTCGATCTCATATTAAGCGTGAAAAAAAAGCTTCTGATTATTTGCAAATAAATCTGTTCGTATATTGCGGTGTTCGGAGCCGAAAAGTCTTGCCCCTGAAAGGGTTAACCTGGGTCAATTTATCTCACATTTTACGGAAGTTTGAGAGAAAGTTGGCAAATATGAATCGGGGTTCTCGAAGCCGCTCGCCATTGAGCCAAATCGCGACAAAATGTTTCATTTGGCGAGTAAACGTGCAATCAAACTCAACAAATTGCGAGTGCTCAATTTCTGGTCTTTTTGTGCTTGCGTGTGCACATACAGTCGAGATTCTTTTCGAGGTTCTGAACGATTGATGCCCCCTTGTCATGTTCAGTCGCACCGTGCCATTTACATTACTCTATTTATAGAGATACTGACTCAACTCCAATTCAGTTTAGGAACAGCAATAGACACAGAACGGATTATGAGAAAGAAATTCCTCTATTGTCAGTTAATCACTATCCATGCGCCGGCATCGCGCCGGTAAAAACAGAAACAATATTACTCGCATCATTCGCCAAATACAGAAAAGTTTTGCTGTAATGCGGCGTTGAAATTAGCCATTTGCCATACTTTTATTAGTTGTATGCAAACTATTATTGAACGTTAAATTTTTTCTATTGGTTAGAGACGAAATCTCATAGCAATTTTTAGTGTATATTTTCACAACGGTAAATAAAATAGCTATTTTGATTTCTTGTTTAGACTGCTAAAAGAATGTCTGAAAAATTTACACATTTAGGAGGCATTTAGAGTACACTAATTTTTAATAGTATCTGCAGCAGATGTTTAATTTTCAATTTTATAAGCAATTACAACAAATTGGGTCATTTAACAATATATTTAAAAAAAGAAAAAATAAGTGGTTAAAGATAGATTTTTCAGTGTTTCACGCCGACTCTATTTTGCTAACTATTTTTATATTTGGATACTATTTTTAATATCTTATTCTCCAAATCGCTAATGTTGGTCAAATTCCAGCGAGAACCCTGCGTATAATTACACGAAAAATTGATTAAAAATATTGTATATTTTGTATGTATTAATTACTTGAAACCTTTTTTTTTTGGAAAATTTCGTTTTCGGCCGAAAATAGGAAGATTATTGGAATTCGGTTTCTGTCTTAATCCCTTAATTCTCGCACCCATCATATTCACAGACTGTGGCTTTTATTCAGATATTCAGATTTCTTTGATTCCCTCAAGTTTTATAGACTAGTGTAATTGGCTTTATTATGGTATCATTTTATCTGTCATTAAATAAGGTGAACATTTCTTTTTTTAAAAAGTGTTACCAATAAGCAATTTGAATTTTTAAACCGTAATTTAATGCGACCGATAAGGGGTTAAAAACCTGCTTCGGTCGATCCTTAGTTGCAAGTTAGGCCTTCACATTTATTCGGAAAATTAGTGTTTATATCAGAAATAAAGAATAGTATTTTATGCCTTTCTTCAATAAGCCTCATGTAGCGATCACACACAGTAAAAATTGCTCTTTCGAAATTTCGAATTAAAATTGGAGGCCAAACTAGCACCCCTGCTTTTTGTAATATTATCATTTTACCCAGAAAATAAAGTTATCCTGTTGAATATTTCGATGAAGTACTGTCATAGTTTTAAAGTTATATATCGAATACCGTGCTCGCTAACAAACAATCAGTAATATATACTATTTTAAAAACCATTAACAGATTAACCGCCGAATCTATAACATACAGATTTTCAACTTTTTTGCAGAAAAACGTTAGCCACCATAAATTTTTAAATTAAATCTTCCATTTATTTAACGGTTAAATTTTGTATTATTAAATAAGGCAATTTTTTTAATTCAAGAATAATGGTAGTTCGATAGTAAATTTAAGCATGGGTATTTATTTTTACTGTTGCGTCAACGCAACACCAGCGGGTAATGTGTTAATGTAGATATAGCATTGTATTATTTCTGTTTAATCCCTTCGTGAAAAGTGTCTTTTATAGGACTTTTAATCTTTTACCACCGGTTTTTCGAATCAGAAATTTTGCCAGTGAAATTATCCCGGAAGCTATTGAATATCAAATACGTGAAATTGCTAAAAGAGCGTCAACATAATAGAAATTTTTACACAATTCGATCAGGAAAATGCTCCGATTAACACTAGAACGGCGGGAAAATTTTACGTACTGGAACGGCGGGAAGGGGTCATTTTGACCCCTCGATGAAACTACTGAAATAAAAACGCCAAAACAATTTTTAATGCCATACATTGGCAAAAATATGTAATTTACGTGTATTTCATAATTTATATTTAATATTACTCGATAATTTATTGAATTTTTAAAGTACTGTATATGTAACGCCTACAGGGCGATTAATTGGATCATACTACGACTACTCAAAAAACTCATTAATTTGATATAAAAATCGATTTAAAATTAATGTTTTCACAAATTAAAACTAATGTTAACTTAAATAAAAGACAATTTATAAGATAATATATATTTATATCTTCATCTACTTACTCGCGGAATGATTCACTCTCTAAATCCATAAATGAGAAATATGTTCTGTTGTTTCCGTTATTTCATTATAAGTGTAGCTGAATGGTTAATATGTTAAGCATCCTGTTTAAATTTTATTTAATGCTTATAATACTCCAAACTGTACACATATATTAGGAATTAATTCAGTTGTAACAAAAAAAAAAAAAAAAAAAAAAAAAAAGCAATTTTTTCAGTACATTTACTGCACACAACTTTGAAACATGGCGCGCAAAATTCTTGAGATTTGTTTCCATTGCATGTCTGTACTTGACATTTTTTCTCTTAATATCTATTTTATTTTCGTGGTTTTTTTTTTTTTTTTTTTTTTTTTTTTTTTTTTTTTTTCTGAAGACTCAGAAAAGATCTTTGGGAGATTTGAAACCATAAGATCTATTCTGAACACATCTCCTAAATTTAATAGAAAATCTCTTCTACTGATAGGCTTGCCTGTTACACTTTTATAAATTATCCAGGCGTTTAAAGCTGCGTGATCCAAAATATTCAAAAAGATATGTACAGGCCATCGTCTAGAAGCCGATTTCACGGAGTATTTTCAGCACATCTGATCATGGATATCCACACCATACTTCATTGCGTTGTAATATTCTATTGAATCGGGAAACTTCTTGAGACAGTCTTCAGTTTTTACAGTAGAATGAAATGAGCTCAGTAGAAAAACACTTTTTTTTCTTTTGGCTTGATAGATGGTAAGTGTCATATTATCACATTCCACAATCTTCGATGAATAAAGAGTACTGCGCATATTTTTCAATGATATAAGAATTTCTCTTCTGTTCTTTTTGATTGTGCAACCAAAGTTGTATTTTTAGCTTTTAACATTTCTGCTAATTTGATATTAGTAAAATAGCTATCTGTCGTAATATTCCTCCCTTCGTTTAGATGGGGATCTGTAATTTCATGACAACATTTTCCGATAAACGTAATTAAGGATTGGCTGTTTCATCCTTTTCTAGATAAATAAATTCATTCAAGAGGTATTTAGTATCAACGTCAACAGATCACCAAAATTTTATTCCAAATTTATCCGATTTATTTGGCATATATTGCGTAAATTTATATCTATCCTGAGATGGGAACAATTGTTCATCAACTGTAATATTTTGTCCTGATCGGTAGCAATTTTAAATAAATTTATTCCGCATTTTAGATGCAAGAGCAAATTTAACAGTCTGTAGTCTGCTAGATCTTGTTGTCTTTTCATCAAACCTAAAAAATATTTTTCTTTCTTTGAATCTATCTCTTGAGATAGTTTCTTTGCAAAATAGTATTCCTCATGCCTTGGACGACAATGAATATAAATCTAAACCCTTTTTTTATTGCTCCTCGAACATATAGTATAGCAACAAAAGCAGCTTCGAGTACAAAGAGTATTTTACTAAAGGGATCAAAATGACCCCGTCCGCCGTTCTAGGAATACAAGCCCATATTTCAAAAACTAACAAATCTAGAAAGCTGAATTTTTTTTTAGAAATATATGTTATCTATTTAGGAAAAGTCAAAAAATTTCAAACGATTTCGCCCAAGCAAACAAAAGTAATCAACGGACGAAAGTACTCAGGTGTCAAAATGACCCCTACCGCCGTTCTAGTGTTAAATAAGGCAAAATTTACAATGACAAATAACTGGTGGGAATAATAGCGGAATCTAAACACCTTAACCCCTTAGCGCTCGAATTAAATTACAGTTGAATAATTCAAATTGCTTGTTGGCACCACTTTTATGAAAAAGAAATATTCACCTTATTTAATGACAGTAAAAACGATACTAAAATATAGCCAATTTCGCTATTTTATAAAACTGGTGGGAATCAAACAATTTGAGTAAAGACACAGCCCGTGAATATGACGGGAGCGAGAATTAAGGGGTTAGTCGTTGGGTATACGTGATTTTCGTCCCCAAGAACGTGAAACATTTTATTGGGGATTTTAAGTATATAATATATACAAACCGTAAAAACTGAATTGATAATATCTTATAAGAATGTTTAACTATCATTTCAAAATATTTCTTTTAAAATTATCTTCTTTCTTTCACCCCTACATCCTACCGCCTTAGAACAACAACAAAAAAAATCGTATATCGATTTCATCCTTACATTGTCGGATTTTTGATGGAATAAATGATTCTTAAATTCTTAAAATTAATTATATTTATCCTGTATATACTGGTATATTATATAAATGTAGGTTTAAATAATACTTCAAACCTTATTTTCATTATTTTTTCTTGCTGAAAAATTTATAAGTTTTGCATTATTTATTTTCTAAATTATCATTTGAAAGTAATATTGGAACCATTTATAGGAAATCTGATAAACTTGCTTTGAGTTTCTGCATTTTAACATAAAATATATTGCGTTTTAGAATATTATATTAATGTATAGTTTAAGGGATGATTTTTTAGTTATATGTATATGTTAACTCTTTCAGGGGCAAAGTACTTCAATTCACAAAATGCTGAAATAAGTGAATGGGACCAGAATTTGAAAACAAATTTATTTCAAAATAAGAAAAGGCTTTTGTTCACTTGCTTGATCACTTGATCATCCATCTCAGGCACCCACCAGAATATGGCATAGGTGATACTCCCCTCGGAGGAAACAAACGTAAACAGAAGCCGTTGTCAGCATCAGCCAATCTAAAACCAAAACAACAGGTACGGAATCTACGGGCCCTAACCAGGGGCCTGATTACAAACGGGGCACACTTACACCAATAAATTTTAAGAGAAAAGTTCGTCTTATCTAAACGCCGTATTCATGTAAAATATCTGCCATGAATGAGGCAAAATTTTCTGTTTATTATTAGTGGTAGGAATTTGCCCCGTGGATAATCAGGCTCTGGCCCTAACTAACAACAAATACAGAACAAGTGCCTTAACCCTAGATCTACCGGGAATTTTATTCAAGTTTTAATAAAACGTTCTACACCAGAATTTTTATTTAAAACTATTTAACTTATTTATTTACCTTATTTTTGTCTGGTTTATATACTTAGTTTATTTTAAAGAAATTTCTGGTTTGAATGAATATTTTGTATGTACCTGTCGGGTCCAATGGACCCGTCTGGTAGACGGAGGGTTAACACGCTTGATAAAACATATGTAACTTAGAAATTATTGTATACTTTTTTTTTCATACACAAATGTTTGTCAACTAGATGAAGGTATATACAGTTATTTAAAGACAATTTACAGAATATAATTGTCTGGTAACTAAATTATATGAACAAACTATCATATGCACAATGCGAAACTAAAAATGAAATACCATATGCAAGTAATCAGCAACTATGAGAGATATACATATAAATTTGAAAATAACTTTAATATCCGAAGTCTATTACCGAAAACCGTGCACACCATTCAAAGAAAGTCTTAAAAAGTAAAATAACTGTCCAATATTATAAGAGTCAGTAGATCGTGTAGTTCAATGTACTTATGTCCTATGCTATATATGAAAATGACTTCAGTACAAAAGCAAATTCAGACCATAAAATTACCACTCAATTAACAATTAAATTTAAAAAATCAAAAAACCCGACTGCGTAAAAAGCGAACTAATTAATTATTTCTCATCAATGTGAAACTATTTTTTTCGATTCCTACTATAATCTCACACTCTCGCTATATATATCTTGTTCAAATTTTCAATCGTTAATAAAATACTTATTATTCATCCAATCAAGCTCAAATAAATTTTATTAAACTATTTTTTTTATATTTGAAATTTACGAGTTGCGAAAAATTCTGACGTGATATTTAAAAGTGAGGGTCATTTTCAGATTCAGTGCTAAAAGGTACATAAAAATCAATTATCAAAAGTTAAAAAACGCAACCATCTCCTCTATTTTATAGTATCGGTTAATTGCTATCTTTTAATTTTAAAATTTATGATTTGGAAAAAAATCCTGACACGATGGTTAAAAATTATAATATATGTCGAATACAGCCCTAAAAAAATACATAAAAACTAATTATTAAAATTCAATAAACACAACCATCGCAGGTTTTGATGATACGTTTTTAAGAATAGTCTTTCAAACAAAGGAACGAAAAGGCGTCCCACACTATTTTAACATCAGATTTTTTTTAAATAAATGCGAGATGTACTAAACCTCTGGGAATTGTGCTATTTTTTTCACAGTATGAATGTATAATTCATAGTTTAAAAAGGATTGTCCAATTGCAAAAAATTATATTAACTTATATTTTCGAAAGGAAACACCCACTTTTACCGTTATATTTGAGCTTCTTGAACGAAAGCGAAACGGAAAAGTATAGATTATTTTCTTTTTCTTAAATCTTCATAAAGTAGTAAACAAAGAGAATCGGAAAAGTATAGATTATTTTCTTTTTCTTAAATCTTCATAAAGTAGTAAACAAAGCGAATCGGAAAAGTATAGATTATTTTCTTTTTCTTAAATCTTCATAAAGTAGTAAACAAAGCGAATCGGAAAAGTATAGATTATTTTCTTTTTCTTAAATCTTCATAAAGTAGTAAACAAAGCGAATCGGAAAAGTATAGATTATTTTCTTTTTCTTAAATCTTCATAAAGTAGTAAACGAAAATGTGTTAGGCGTTTATCTCTAAATTTCTGAAAATAAAATTTAAATCGTACAAGGAAAACCACGGAAAATATTCAATCAATTAACTGAAAACATGTACAGAAATTTCAAAAGCTAGAGAGAGCGACTTCTCACTGTTTCTCGTCGAGCCTGGGACCTTTGACCCATATCCCCGAACCATAATGAACTGAAAGTATTAATGGTGGAATGCGATACATAGCTGAACAGTGCTGAACAGTAGAACAGTGTTGTGGGGTTACCTAGCTGATGTCAACTTAACACTCAATCTGAACAGTGAACAGTAGAGAGTTCCATAGGCTACCCAGTTGCGAAGCAACTCCACGCCCTGTATATGAGTAATGGTATACATAGCTGCCAACATCTTCCGCTTTTTCAGACCACAAAAACTTTATAGTAAATTTTACCATTTTAAATCGCTGAAATGCTCCGATTAAATAAAGCAGAGTTTTCTATTAAATTTTTCCGGGCCAAAGAATCGGAAGAGTTGGCAGCTATGGGTATAGCACATCATAAGAAGATACAAGGTATAAACAGAGAGAAAATTACAAACTCGCTGTGTTTGAAAGAAAATTCTACAACGTATTTCTGGTACATATTTATGATTTTATTTTCTATGGATCCTAAACAGACAAGAATGTTCCCTTAGAGCAGTGATTCCTAAAATATTTTGATCACTGACTGCTTAAAAAGTTTCACAACAGCTTGTAGATCCCATTTTATTTTATTATTTTCTAATTTTAATAAAACGATAAAAAAATACTTATTGCATATTTTTTATTATTTACATTACATATGTTTAACATATTCGCATGTACCCAGACGCTGTTTTGCAGGATTGCCTGTTTGGCTCCTTTTCTTTTATTAAGAAATTCTAAATTCACAGTGGAAATTCGAAAAAAAGAATTTGATTTTTCTAAAAAAAAAAAAAAAAAGTCTACCATTAAATCAAGTAAAAATACGTGTATATATATATATACTGGGTGTTCCGTTAAAGGCGTCCAATATTAATAGGGGTAATAGAGGAGATCACACGGAGCATAAATCAGTATATAATGCCTGGCCGGATCTCAATAATTTTCAAGTTACAGCAAATAGAATGAAAAATCGGAAATTTGTAAAAAAACCCTCATTCCTAAACTATCGATAATGCTACATAAAAACGAAGTACATATTTAGAAAGAGCAGAAAAAATCCTACGAAATGACATAAGTTGTTTTAGAATATTGAGAATTAATGGCGAGTTACAAGCTCTGAAACAGTGAAAAAATACAAAATCAAATATTTAGCAAAATAGTTAATCGTTAATTCCAAAAATGCAACTCTACCTACATCAAGGAAAATGTTATAAAATTTGGTCCATTCCGAAAGCTTTCGAAGAAGCTGACAATAAACCATATCAGTTTAATTGTATGGGAGAAATCAAGCAGTTCCCTAGTTACAACTCTGTACTGTTGCACGCTTGGAAAGGGCGAAACTCCGCCCATGACGATTGTAAACACCCCGTTTTAATATCTTTCAATTATACATTTCTGATCAACCTCTATCAATACCCTTTCATTATTCAGTCTGGTCAAGTGAATGACATATTGTGCAGCTCTCGCCTTGTCTTAAAGCAAACTCCGTGACTGCTGCGTTTCCTCCATGAACTTTCAGGATGATGAAGAAGAACTACTTTTTATGCAAATTTTCTATGTGTATAGGAAGAAAAGTGTAATAAAACAGCAGTCATCAGTGGGCGTTATGTTAAAGGGAGGCTGTTGTAAGTGGGATTGTAGTAAGTTGATGTATGATAATTATGCCGGAATACTCTAACGAAGAATATGCGGACATGCATCTGATGTACGGGCAAGCTCATGGAAATGCATGTCTAGCACAGCGCATGTACCGTGAGCAATTTCCAAGGAGACGTTGCCCAAGTTCGAAACTCTTCATAAAAATCGATAGACGATTACGGGAGACTGGATCGTTTAATACAGCAAGCATTGATGCAGGGAAACCTCGACATGTACGAACACCTGCAATGGAAGAAGATGTACTGAATATTTTTAAAGATAACCCCTCCACGAGTACACGAGCTGCTGCGTCTGAAGTCGGTGTTTCTCACCAAAGTGTGTGGCGTGTTCTGCGTGCAGAAAACATGCACCCCTTTCATGTGCAGCGGGTACAACTGTTATCAGTAACAGATTGTGCTCAGCGGACAGAATTCGTACGCTGGTTGCTTAATGTAACAGAAAATAATCCACAATTTCTGGAAAATATTTTATCTACTGATGAAGCAACATTTACGAGAGAGGGCGTGGTAAACATGCACAATATGCACACATGGTCATATACAAATCCGCACACTGTTTTCCCGTCGAACGCACAACAAAAGTTCAGTGTGAACATATGGGCAGGTGTCCTCGGCGATTATCTCATAGGACCATATTTACTCCCAGATGTACTCAATGGCAGTACGTACTTGGTTTTCCTACGGGATATCTTACCGCAGTTACTGCAAAATGTGCCAGCAACATTGCGCCACAATATGTGGTTTATGCACGATGGCGCACCGGCACATTTTTTCATAGGTGTTCGCAATCACCTCAATTCAACATATCCTGGGAAATGGATTGGACGCAGTGGACCTGTTGCTTGGCCTGCACGCTCTCCAGACCTCAATCCGTTAGACTTTTTTGTTTGGGGACACCTTAAATCGCTGGTGTATGAAACGCCTGTGGATACACCGGAGGATTTACTAGCGCGAATCGTTGTCGCTGCAGGAGTCATTCCCAACTCCGTCGGAGTTTTTCGGCGTGTTCGCCAATCTTTACGACGTCACTGTCGGCTGTGCGATTCTGTTAATGGGCGCAACTTCGAACACCTATTATAATAATGTCCGTTCGTCTGCCTTCCGACATTGAACTGTGCAGCGCAGGCCAGAAGACTACGCTTCACATATGTCATAAAGTACGTGGAATGTAATTCTTTATTTGTCATTTTTCTTTTATTTTCAACACTTTTTGGCACAGTATTTTGTAAGTCACAGACTGTGGTGTACTCAAATTGTAAATTACAAAGTTTGTATGAATTAATTTAAAATTTAGTGTCTTTTTAAAATTTATAATTAATAAAATTATTATGCTATTTGTTATTATTATTTCCTATCATAAATTATGATGCACATATACATACAATAATTGTCCATGTAAAACATGTACTGAAACTTCTTGCATAGTTACAAATCGCAATATTTTTAATTATTTCCGAATTTTCACCACCAGTTTAATTTTAAAGAATTTAACTTAAGCTTTATATCAATAAAAGACCACTTTAAAATGTAGACTATTATTGTAAATTTATTTTGGTTCATTCAACTCTTGAATAATTAAAAAATGTTGCATCTCAGAAGAAGCATGATCGAAAATGTATAGTTGAGAGTAATTAAAAAGGCGGTGTTTCCAATCGTGATGGGCGGAGTTTAACCTTTGCTAGTGTCAAAGAAAGCGGAGTTGTAACTAAGAAACTGATTAATTTCTCTCACACAATTAAACCGATATGGTTCATTGTAAGCTTTTTCGAAAGTTTTCGGAATGGACCAAATTTTACTACATTTTCCTTGTTGTAGCTAGAGTTGTCTTTTTTGGAATTAACGATTAACTATTTTGATGTATATTGGATTTCGTACTTTTTTCACTGTTTCAGGGCTTGTAACTGGCCAATAAATATTGCTATTTTAATACAATTGGTGTCATTTTGTAGGTTTTTTTCTGCTCTTTCTAAATATGTGCTTCGTTTTTATGTAGCATTATCGATAGTTTAGCAATGAGGGTTCTTTTACAATTTTCCGAATTTTCATTCTATTTTCTGTAACTTGAAAACTATTGAGATCCGACCAGGCTTTATATACTGATTTATGCTCATGTGATCTCCTCTAGTACCCCTATTAATATTGGACCCCTTTAACGGAACACCCTGTATACACTTTTCGGAAATTTTTGGTATGAATTAGGAAATTCTGAATAAAAGCGGAGGTCAAACCTGCAACTCTACATTATAATGACACTCTTATTAAGTTCCTAAAATTGATTGATATTGCGAAAATTATTGGCGTAAAATGCTACTGGTGATTTTTTGTAATGGATTAAATATTCCTCAGTTTCAACTTTAAGGACTTAAGAAATTCAATGGGTAAATTAATTCTTTTACTTTTTAGGGTGCAAATAACCTGGCAGACAACAGCTATAAATTTTATAGAAAATGACTATGTAATAATTTATTTTGGGATATTCACACCGATTTTCAGTATTTTAAACATATCTCTCTATTCTAAAAAAAAAGTAACTAACGCTGTAACTGCCGCCGCCGTAAATGAAATTTTGTGACCTGAGGTCTTTCTTCGTTAATACTAAGAAAACTACTGTATACAGAATTATGGTATTTGGTAGTTTTATAGAAAAATGTTTGATGAACACGTAGATGAAGAAAATTTTTAATTCGAATAATTACTTTAAGACCTATTTAACTTTAAAGTTGGTCAAAATCGGGTCATTAAAAAAAGTTTTACAGATTCAAAAACTATACATAAGAATTTGATCACTTTTCTCTAAGGATATACATTACAAAAGCGCGGTGTACAGATTTTAATATTTTCTTTAATTTCAATAATGCTTCAGGTTTATTTTATTCAAATTTTCAGCCTTTTAAGAGATTTTTTTTTTCATATCTTAGAAAAAGTTATTATTTTAAATTGTTTCCAATTGTAAAGCAGTGGAAAGAATAATATTTCCTTTAAAATAAAAATTTATTTACACGCAATATTATATTTAAAATAAACTTTCAAATTTAATTAAATGATTGCATTAAAAGCATTAAAATATGAATAATTATGTCATAATAATTGTATTTACACGTGAATATTAAAAAAGAAAGAAAAAATTAAAAATTATGTATTAAAAACAGTAAATGAGTTAAATTACGCCATTTTCAAAATGGACAAATAATAACATTTACAAACATTTCAAATTTGAAAATATATTTACACGAGACATTTATTTCATATTTCGAGATGATCTTTTTAAATAATGTTGCCAACTAAGACAGCTAAAATAATAATTTCTTTCTAGCAATAAAAATATTTTCACGTGAATATTAAAAAAATACAAAGGAAGCTTTGTTGAAAATTACGTCAGATTTTAAACGATACATATAAAATGCCTTATTTAAGACAATTTTCTTACGGCCTTGTTAAAAAATTCCGGGAGGTAAAGACTCCATTGGCTTAATTCATTTTATGTTAGCTGATTTTCGAATGTTTAAATAAACGTATTTAATCAAACACGAAAATAGTCAATCTTAACAGCAGCTGACTCGACATTAAAATACATCAGTAAATGGGAAATGAATGGAAACTCGTTTACAGGGAGATCGCCGCTTGGTTTTGAATTATAAATCAATCTATATATTATTTTAGATTAATTTTCAACAGTGTTTTTGTGTCTCATGTTTCGCCACAGGATTGTGTGTTCATGAAGACTATTTCATGTTGTGCTGCAGTTGCATCCTTACCAACATATATGAGTGAGAGAATGCTAAACTGGGTATCGTCCTCGTAGCTTAATTGGTAGAGCACTTGGAGCGCTATTCCAAGGGTTCAGGGTTCGATTCCCGGCTTGGACATTTTTCACTCTGTTGGTTCTATGTTTAGTTAGCAATGTGATAAATCCCGTATTAAATATTCAACAAATCAATCTTCCATAATTTTTTTAAAGCCGATCAAATTAGAGTGTATTTAATGTCTGTGGTGTCTGAATGGGTGATGGCGACCGTAGTTCGTAGAGGGCAATGCTTCATATTATATTAAATAGCAACTGTAGCGTAACATTATGATTCGAAGTTGTAATGTGGTAGAAAGTTTAGTTTCTTGGTTTTACTTTCATATCATATAGTTTTAAATAACTTTTTCCACCTTCCCCAATCGACCTTTAATATCTTATCGAACCCGGAGAGTCGATATCGACCACTTTGGCGATTCCTGCATTATCCCGCCGAAAACTAAAATTCGATAACTAGTGTAAAGAAAGAGTTATAAAATAACCTAGTGATATTTTGAAAGACAGTAATTTTTATTACGTTAAAAGTTATATAGGTGAAAATTCTGAATTTATTAATAACTTCCGTAATTTATAAAATTATTTTTTTAATTGAAAATACGCATGGAATATATTTGGGTACATTCATTGTATCTCATTAAAAGGGAAACAATTCAGACGGATAATTGTTTAGAAAGATATGAATAAAAATATGTTGCGTATATTTCTCCTTAGCTTTCTAAAATTTTGATATCCAGTAACTCTATGAAGATTTACGAAAAAGTATATAAAGTATAAAGTTTTCCGGGCTGTTTTGATTCCAAAAACTTAAAAGAAGTATAAAGAATGTTTTCTACAATTTAAAAAGATAAATTTGGTACAATGTCCAGTTCATACGTAGAAGAAATTATTTCAAAAATCGAATTTATATTCAGAAAGATGACATAATTTTCTGTCGAATGGTACCTTTCTCATTTGTCTGCAATAATTGGATGAGAAAATAGTATGGATGTTTCCTTTTTAAATATTTATGACTGGATGTACTTTATGCGTATGCTGTATATCAATCCGAGAAATATCGGGTCACCAGGTCACCATTATGGACCAGACTTTTGACTTGAAATTTGGTGTCTTGACGTATAAGGTACTTATCTGTTAAAAATATATTTAACTTATAATGATAATCTACTCATAAACATTAAAATATTAACACTAGAACGGCGGTAGGGGTCATTTTGACACCTGAGCACTTTCGTCCGTTGATTACTTTAGTTTGGTTGGAAGAAATTGTTTGAAATTTTTTTACTTTTCCTAAATAGATAACATATTTTTCTATAAAAAAAATCAGCTTTCTAGATTTGTTAGTTTTTGAAATATTGGTATGTATTCCTAGAACGGCGGACGAGGGTCATTTTGACCCCTTTAGTAAAATACGCTTTGTACTCGAAGGATTGTGAACCCATGAGAAAAATTGAGTGATGAGCAATTTTTGATTTCATTCATACTGTCTCCCAGAGAGATAAAGACCGATGTGTTGGCCACCCAGTATTATCTCTAAGTTGTATGTTATATTTCCTTTGTTGGATTTTGCCATTCTTTTGAACAGAATATTTCAAATATAGAAAGTGCAAGGTTTTTCAGGCTTATATTTCTTTTCAGAAATAGTATTTTCCCATTTGTTACTTTTGTTTGATCAGATTTGATCACTGCAGTTGGTAACCATATGGGAGGCGTGTTATAAGTAGAGAACGAATATTATTCGTACGGCAGACAGTTGAACATTCCCGAACATATAATTTATTGAAAATTGCCAAACATGCTATCGATCAGGACTAAATATTACAGTTGATGAACAATTGTTTCCATCTAAAGCTGGATGTAAATTTACGCAATATATGCCAAATAAACCGAAGAAATTTGGGGTAAAATTTTGGTTATCTGTTGACGTTGATACGAAATATGTACCTCTTGAATGGATTTCCATTTCTAGGAAAAGATGAAACAGCAAATCATCAATTACGTTTATCTGAACTTTTTTTCATGAAATTAAGAGAACTTCATCTAAACAAAGGGAGGAATATTACGACAACTATTTTACTAGCATCAAACTACCAGAAATCCTAAAATCTAAAAATACAACTTTGGTTAGTACAGTGAAAAAGAAGGTAAGAGAATTTCCTATATCTTTGAAAAATATACGTAGTGCTCTTTATTCATTGAAGATAGTGGAACATAATATGATATTTACCATTTATCAAGCCAAAAGAAACAAAACTGTTTTTTTACTGACCTCATTACATTCTACTGTAAAATCAGAAGACAGTCTCAAGAAGTTGCCCGATTCAGTGTAATATTAGAACGTAACGAAGTATGGTGTGGATATTCATAATCAAATGTGCCGAAAACACTCCGTTAAATCGGCTTCTAGACGGTGGCTTGTACATATCTTTTTCAATATTTTGGATCATGCAGCTTTGAACGCCTGAATAATTTATAAAAGTGTAACAGGCAAGCCCATCAGTAGAAGAGATTTTCTATTAAAATTAGGAGATAAGTTAAGAATGGTTCTTATGGCTTCAAAAATCCCAAAGATCCTTCCTGAGTCTTCAGAAAAAACACACGAAAATAAAGTAGATATAAAGAGAAAAAAGTGTCAAGTACAGAGATGCAATGGAAACAAATCTCAAGAATTTTGTGGATCGTGATCCAAATTTGTGTCCGGATAATGCACTGGAAAAATTGTTAAAATTATTATTGTATCAACTCCATTAATTCCTAATCCCTGTGTTTAATTTCGAGTATTTTAACCATTAAATAAAATTCAAACGAAATGTTTTACATTCTAACCATTCAGCTACGCTTATAATGATATAACGGAAACAACAGAACATGTTTCTCATTTATGGATTTAGAGAGTAAATCATCCGGCGAGTACGTAGATGAAAAAAAGTATATTATTTTATAAATTGTAGTTTATTTTAGTTAACAATAGTTTTAATTTGTGAAAACATTTATTTTAAATCAATTTTTATATAAAATTAATGAGTTTTTTGAGTAATAGTAGTGTGATCCAATTGATCGCTCTGTGGACGTTATATATACAGTACTTTAAAAATTCAATAAATTATCAAGTAATATTAAATATAAAATATAAAATACACGGATATTACATATTTTTGCCAATGAATGGCGTTTAAATTTGTTTTAGCGTTGTTATTTCACTAGTTTCGTCGTGGGGTCAAATTGACCCCTTCCCGCCGTTCGAGTAGGTAAGATTTTTCCGCCGTTCTAGTGTTAAAATATCCGCCATAAGTTACTTTGCTGAAACAGATTTTAATATACAGGGTGTTCGACCAAAATTCGACAAACAAATTAAGAGGGGCGATAGAAAGTAGAAAGACGATGACAAATTTCCATGGAACATTGGGACGCAAACCACGTATGTAATCAAAAATACAGGGTGCTCTCCCCTCATTCAATTTGTGTTGACGGCAATAATATTCAGAAAATGGATGTATATTATAATAAACATTTTAATAACCATTCTCACGTTTGTTGTAACTGCGACAATATTGAAAAAAGTGGTAGAAGTTTCCATTAAGCGCGCGAGCTGTATGTACTCGACACTCCACATTTTAGACTGCGATTGCCAGTTCATCTGGTATCAACGATTGCTTCAGCACCCTGTTTTAACCTAACTTTCCGTGATGTTATAACATTTCACACAAAATAAGGTACATAACGGTGCAATTCATTGTAGTGTTTTGATTTTTCTCAAAATTATTACTTTCAACACAAGTTCAGTTAGAATGAAACGCCTTGTATTTGTGACTGAATATGCGGTTTGCAATTCCATGATCTATTGTAAAATTTCCTCCTCCTAATGCCTTCTATCACAAACCTTGATTTGTCGGTTGAATTTTGTAACACCCTGTATGTCTGATTGCACTTATTTTTACACCTTACAGGCAGTTTACGTATTTTGGCGTCATTTATACTAGGCTGAGCAACAAGTTCTGGGAAATTTGTGAAAGTTGCGTTTCTATGCGCAAATTAACAACAAAAGCATAAAGGACTGTCCTTCAAAGTAGAGACCACCATAGTTCACGACTTTCTGCCAGATTCCGGATTTGCTGGAAGTACCATGGCTGCTCCTTGGTTTAACACTTTTATCTCGACACCCAGAGCCTGATTATCCACGGTGCAAATTCCTACCACTAAAAATAAACAGTAAATTTTGCCTCATTCATGGCAGATATTTTACATGAATACGGCGTTTAAATAAGGCGAACTTTTATTTAAAAATTTATTGGTGTAAGTGTGCCCCGTTAGTAATCAGGCTCTGTCGACACTTTTACCTTGAAAAAGTGTTGCATTGATCCAAAGAGGCCATAATTGGATGGAGCCACGTCTGGACTGTACCACTAGTACTCCTATATACGATACAAATTCTGGTAACTATTAGATTAAAATTTTCCCAGAACGTTTTGCTCAACCTAATAAAACTATATTTAAGGGGACTATGTGGACAATTATTTCAGCAGAAATCGACCCAAAAACCGAAAATTATTTTTTTGCATATTATTTTTCTTCAGTATGTTCTGAACCATTTGCAAAAAACCGCATGCAGGTACGATTAACTTTTGTAAAGTACAACCGTCTGAATTTTATACAAAAACAATTTTTCGGCCCTTTGATATATTTTAAATCAGTTTTTCTCAAAACTGACTTTTGACCGTTTAGAGATTTTTGAAATGATCCATGCGTCTTAATTTTTGGTCAAAATTCATGAAATTGAATCCTGATGTTGCTTACAAAGAAACTGTGCATGTATGTTAAAATTCGACTTCATTAAGACAATTTAATTTAATTTTTAACATATTAAAAGGGAAAAAAATGATGAAAATCTATATGGAATTCAGAATAAAATTGCTAAATAATTAACTATTCAAGGTATTAAAAAAAAACTGATGCACAGATTTATTCGTAATTTTGTTTTAAGTGATTAAAATGCAAAATCGAGGATACATCTTAAAAATTATGACGCATGCAGGATTTTAAAATTTCGTTATAAAACATTAATATTTTTAAATTATTACAAGATTGGAAATTTCTTTTAAGGTGTTCTATACATTTATGGTGAAATGTATATTTCCACAAAATTTCACATCTCTATGATGAAAATTTAAGAAGTTCACCGTCCCCTTAAGAAATTATAATTTCTCCCTAAAAGTTTGAATAATAATTGTTGGTTTTTATAATGATATACATTTGACGAATAATGTAAATAAAAATTAGTATTGAAAATTTTCTGATTTTAATTAGAAATTTCTGAATAAAAAAACTGCCAGATTTAGCAACGCTTTTTGCGGTCTCTCTAGTGTTAATGTACTAAACTCTACCTAAAGCGGAATCAATCGGTAACGAGAAATATTTCCATTGTAAACAGTATTCCTCCTTAGACAGAGTTTTATGTACTGAAAATCGTCGTGCAGGAATTTAAAATTTTTTCTCAGTATGCAGATATAACTTTTTGTAGAGCTCATATTCAAAATATTAGAATAACAGAGAAAAGGAAAAAAAGAGAGGAAAGGAAATAGGAAATTTTTTTTTTCATTTATTTATTTGTTATAAAAAGTAAATGCAATTAAATTTCTTATAAATTAAATCTGGAATGTTTAAATAAGTCTTTAACACTTACAAAATATAAAATACAGTGCAATAAATTAGGTATACAGCTTTCTGAAACACATTAAAGTATTACAGTAAAATTTAGATTGGTTCAAAATATTAGAATATTTTATTTTACGCAACAATATTACCTTATGAATATGAAGTAAATGGTAGTTAATATTTTGTAGCATCCCCTTTAGATTTCATAACACCGTAGAATCGACCTTGCATACTATATACAACGTGTTTACAAACATTTCTATCAATATTAGCCCAAATAGACTTTATACGTGCCACTAACTCAGTTTTACTTGAAGGAGGATTTTCTTGGAGTTTTTTCTTCATTATACACTATATGTTTTGGGTGGGATTAAGGTCTGGTGAGTTTGGTGGCCAAGGAAGTACCTTAATGTTGCGCTGGCGAAACCAATTCTTAGTTGACACCGAGGTATGCGGTGACGCTAAATCTTCTTGAAAGTTGAAATCATCTTCAAATAACCCTTACGAAAATAGTTCATAGAGCTGTATAGAACTCTATAGAATTCTTTACAAGTTCTATAGAATAGCCTTTCTATAGAATACTGTTGCTATAGAGTTTTGAAGAGTTCTATAGAATACTTTTTCTAAAGAAATGTTTCTATAGAAATCGTTAGAATTTTTTTCTGTAGAACAGTTTTTCTATACAGCGCTATAAAACTTACAGAAGTTCTATAGACTAATGAAACTATAGATTTTTTTTTTTTTTTTTTTAATGAAAAACATATTTTTGGTCTTTTAAAATTTATGTTTACTATTTTATCTACCCATACATATTAAATAATAGTAATAATTATTTTTAATACATCAGTTTTACATAATAGTACTCCATAGATTTAATATCATTATAATTTAATTCATAATTCTAATACATTGTGATTCAATTGTTAATGTAATAATATATCAATCGAACCACACTGGTTTAAATTATTTTTAATTAATATGTTTTTTTATGATTCATTAATTTTTCGTTTAATTTTATAATCATTCATTAATTTGCTGGTAATTTCATAAAAACAATCGTCCACTTTAATAAACTTTATCCACCAATGGTAATTCATATAATTTAATAAACTTTATTCATTAATTTTTATTTTTATTCAAAATTTTTAATCTGAAGCATGAAATTATTTAAACAATTACGCTTCAAGTTTAACAAATAATAATTTATTAGACTTCTAAATAATTTTTTCAGGTATGTATTAAAATACGAGTTATTTTTATCACCCCGCGTCCGATTCCGGCAGTTTAATGAATTTTAACAGAAATGAGAAAACTGAAATAAATAACTTAACACGATTTAAGCTGTGAAGCTGACTTGAAACTGTAAATAATATAGCACTATTACCACCAACAAAATAAGTAAATGAATAAATAAATAAATTCTTTATTTTAACTGACTCTCTTTTCTGCTTAATTCTGGTTTTCTAATTAACAAATGATTTCGGTTTTCATAGTTTACACAGTTGGTAGTGAATCATTGCATAAAACATATGATTTCTATACAATACAATAATTTCTATACAAATTTAATCATTGGGAATGCAAATCATAAAAGAAAAAAACTTGAAATAGTATAATGAGGAACGGGAAACAGGGAGCAGTCATAGGGTTCGCTGGAAGTACTGGTTCACGTCCGATCACAGAAGTCAAACAGCATCGAGCATGGTTAGTACTTGGGAGAGTGAGCGCATGGAAACAACTGCTGGCGCTGTTTTTTATAGAATATAATTCGAATATTTTTATAGAGCATTTTGTAGAATATATTCGAATATTTTTATAGAACATTTTGTAGAATATATTCGAATATTTTTATAGAATATATTCGAATATTTTATAGAAATTCTATAGACATTTCTATTGAATTTCTACACATGTTTCTATAGCTTTTGGTGAAACTAGCTTATAGAAAAACGGGTCAAAATTCTATAGGATTCTATAATATTTTTTCTATAAGTTTTTTTTTATAGAATTCTATAAGAAATTTTTGTAAGGGGAATCTTCTGATGATGGAATCATGTAATATTCTAAAACTTGATATATCAGAGAGTTAACCTTTTCGTAGACGATACATAACTTTCCATGTCCGTCTGTCTTCATGCAACCCCAAGCCAATGACACTGTAGCGATCTCATCTCACATGAAAAGTATAAAGCGAGTTAATAGCTTAGAGTAACTGTCTTGGCCTTTTGCTCGACGCTAACGTTCTCTCCTCCTGATCATGAGATCCCGGTACGTATCCCAGTTGCGCCAATCCATCTCTCACCCTAAAGTGGTGACCCGGACAAACACACGCAAAAACAACCTTCAGCAACCATCATCTTATCTCATAACCACAGATGGCAGCACTAAGGAATCATCCCCTGCATTCAAAACCTGTGAAACGCTCACAGCGCAAAGCCTGTCATCTTGCGCATCACATATGCGTAAAATAGCATCTCTCACGAGTGCATATTGCCCGTCAGACGTCAGCAATACGTCTTTATCACTGGGGATGGAGTGTGTAGCGATCTCATCACACATGATCAGTATAAAGCGAGTTACTAGTTTAGAGAAACCGGCTTGGCCTTTTGCTCGACAATAACGTTCTCGCCTCCTGATCATGAGATCCCGGGTTCGTATCTCAGCGGCTCCAATCCATCGCTCACCCTCAAACACTAAAACAGCAAATTTTACGGAACGTTTCAGGCTTTCTTTATCAAAAAATTCTTGCTTCACTTTCCAAACTCGAATACCTTGATTACCATATGAAACACAAAACATACTTTCATCACTAAATAATATATTTTTCCAATTTTCTTCGCTCCATAAACGTCTTGATCTACACCAATTCAATTTTGTTTTGAAGTCATGAGAGGTTTTGTTTTCGGTACACGAGATTCAATCTTAAATTTATGGAAAAGTCTTAATGTTGTCGATGTAGAAACTTTAACTCGATCTTTTTTTCCATCTTTGGTGCAAGAATCGCACACTTTTAAAACGTTTTTCTTAACTATACGCTTCAGTTTCCTGTCATCTCTGGCAGATGTTTTTGGTTTTCGGCCGCCATTTCGGTGATTATTTTGAAATTTTCCATTTTTTTAATATTGTGTTAGTATTTAACTAACGCTTGATTACGAACAATGAAAATAATTCGCTATATAACATTGATTTTTACCGTGCCGATACAAATAAACCATACGGATATTAACAGATACAGGAATATCACTCACACGGCCCATTTTAAAACGAAAACGCAAACAAACGGCAAAAAAAATACTGATTTTAAATAAAATCATCTGGATTTAATCAATGATGCCATCAGTTATGAATTGGTGATAATTAAAGGAGAGTTAATGTGAAATATTCTAATATTTTGAACCACTTGAATAAATATTCTAATATTTTTACTTTTCAAAATATTTTTTTTTCAATTAATCTTTTTCAAAAATGATATTAATTTTAAGATAATAAATAAGTTTAATCAACAATAAGTTCTTAATAAAAATATCGTTTGCATTAAAAGACAATAAATTTCCAAACGATATTTTCAATTTGTAAAAAAAAAGTAATTATTCTAATATTTTGAATATGAGCTGTACATGGTCCACCTCAGACAGACGTTAGTGTATGCATATATTTTTCTTTTTAATACAGATTTTAAAGCATCAACGAACATGAAGGCAGGCAATTAAAAACAGAGAGAATTTTCTTTTATAATTAACATGTGTTGCCTTTTTAAAACTATTCAACATAGTAGAAAAATGGTTATGGTTTTCTGGCTGTCGGCCGTCTGGCCATCTGTACGCCTGTCCGCGCTCTAACTCTCCTAAATACACTCGGATTGTCCTTAAATTTTTGTATGTTACTGATGTTTACTATAGCAGAATCCCTATTTAAAATGATGTTTGTAGCATGTATAGTTCATTTACAGGGACAGTCAAAAGTATTCCATTTCATTACGACCGGCGAGAAAAAATCGTTTCAAGTGAATATTTATAATGTTACACATTTCAAACGTAATGAAATCGGTATGATTTAATGAAGTGCACTAACATATGCATTCTGTACAGCATGTGGTACAAAGAATACCTATTATTCATTTACAGGGTCACACAAACTAATTCTGTTACATAATGGTATATGGAGAAAATTGTTTGCGACGTGTTTTAATTATGTTAAACTATTTCATATATAAATTGATATATGTTACTGAGGTTTACTATAAGTTAATTCCTGCTTAACATGAAATGCATAGCATTTGCAGGGACATACAAAAGATTTCGGATACTGTATCCGAAGTTTATAATCCGAAATCCGAAGTCCACTGTATAACGTTTTCTTATACTGTTTTAAGATTCAATAAAGTAGATTTAATGGTTAGTAATCATGATTATATTACAAAATCTATTTCTGTTTTTAAATTTACGATAGCCTTTTGGAATTTGCTAAAAATAAATACGCAACATATTATTATTTTTAAAAATATCTCTTCAAGATTATCTTACCCCAGATATAAAGCAAACATATCGATTTCGTAGTTACATTTTCAGATTCTTCAAAGATTAAATGATCCTTAAATTCTCAAAATTAATGATAGTCATCTTCCATAAATTGTTGTATTATAAAAACTTCCGGTTAAAAATGTTTTTTAAATCTTAGTTTCATTAATATTTCTTACTGACAAACTTATGAGTTTGGAACCATTTATTTTCTAAATTATTATTTGGAAATAATCTTGGAATGATTAATAAAAATGCTGATAAGCATGCTTCGATATTCCTTGTCTTAACATAAAATTTATTGCGTTTTAGATTATTTTATTAGTGTATGGTTTAGGTAAAATTGAAAGTATTCACATTTTATATACAAATTTATTAACCTCCTCAGACCTGATGTATCCTATAGGATATACATCTTTACAATTTTTTTTCACGCATATAAATAATGTTAAAAAAATGAAAATTGGTGTGTATGGAGCCTTACAGATAGCAGAACTAAATAAAATAACAATTTCTTTCTTATAGTGTTTTTTTAGCGAGATACGTGTTATATCAAAATGGCTTGCAGCAAAAATGCACGAAATGTACAAAAACGAAAATGTAAATAGTTTTCCAGTACGTTAAGATACCATTTGTAGAGTCCATTAGAAATAAAAGATTATTAAATGTATAATTATTTCACGTTTTACATTGTTTTTTCAATGCAATACAAAAAAAAAGTAAAATAAAAAATCCTAACAAACTGTCAAAAAATGTACTTATTGGGTCCCCATGTATCATCGAATTTTATGTACAAAAAATACATTTTAATTTTTTTCGCTTTTCAAGCTTTCTTAGTTATCGGTTTGTTAATATAAATTCATAACTGAAGTTTTAAAAAATATAATAATAAACCCTGGGGTCTGAAGAGGTTAAGTTGTTTTATATAATGAGAGATATAATATTACACTAACTATCGACAATCCTGAGTATAAAATAGTTATCAGCTTAAATAAGTCAGAAAACTTATATAGTTAATGTTAGAGTATTCTTGTATATTACATAATATATTCTTGTACATAAATGGATATACCAATTTTACAGAGCTATTAAAAGAAAACAAAAGAAAAAGGTACAACCTTGCTGTTCATCTGAAATCAAAAATAAAAGTTTAAAGTTTAAATCTAAGAGAGTTAGAAGTTTTCAATTTGAGCTCTTCCAGAAACACGAACGATATCGAGGCCGGTACGGTAACTCATCCCACGCTTTTTTCTGCAAGTCCGGCGAGAGTTTTTACCCGACTGCCAAGAAGGGTTATGTGTTTCACGCGTATCTGGGTATGTGGATTTCTTTATACCCTCGAAACATCCCAACGGCTGGATAGAATTTTATGAATCAGGTCTCTATTGATTCATCTTAACTGTCCGATGGTTATAGGCTAGGTTTTGTTTTTATAAATTCAAAATGGCGTCCGTAAAATACAAAATGGCGGTAGAGACGAAAAAAATTTTTACGCACCCTATTGAGGGGCATATCATTTGATAGATATTTCAAAATGAAGATGATGTTTCATTGACTATTTTACAGTCAGAAGATTCGTTTAAATATTACACAACCTGGAAGTTGTGTAGGTAGGATCTCTAGCTTTATTTCAACTCTAACCATCACAGACATCTATAGGCCTCATCAAAACAGTGTTTATAGATAGGAATTAACAATTAAACGCAACTTAAAAGTCATCAATACCAGTAAATAAAAAAATATGTAAGTAATACAAAAAAATAGTTTCACATTGATGAGAAGTAGTTAATTAGTTCGCTTTTTACGCAGTCGGGTTTTTTGATTTTTTAAATGTAATTTTTACTTGTTGTATAGTGTCTTTCTCAGGTGTTTGTTGCACTGCTACCAACTGACGTTGACGAAGTTACGACACGCATATCTGCAGCCATTTAAAGATTCACACCGGACATGCTGAAGAAAGTGTGGGATGAGTTATCGTATCGCCTCCATGTAGTTCGCGTTTCTGGAGGGCCTAACATTGAACACTTATAACTGTATTCAATTTGAACTTTGAACTGTCATTTCTGACTTCCGATTAAGAACAAGGTTGCACTTTTTTTTCTCTTTTAATAGGCTTGTAAAGCTAGGATATTTTTTATATACACCCAGTTATTGCTTATAAATATTTTTTAATTTTTGCACCGTTACGTTAATTTAAAGAAAATACAATATTTAACCCGTTCAGGACCAGCACTTTTACACGAATTTTATTCGCTCTGCACCATTTTTTGTTAACTGTTTGACTTAACTTCATAAATCTCGAAATGTTTGAATTAAATAAAATCAATTTTACTTTTCTTTTTTACTGGTATCAAACTCAAGCGCTGTAAGCACTTTTTGAGAGGGCATATATGCACCCATGGTCCCGAACGGGTTAAATAGATTATTTTATGTATTATTATTTTTCACGTTTCTTTTTTCTTCAAAAAAAAATCTTCAGTTTAAACTGTCAGTTTCGTAAAAAACATAAATATTGGGTCCATCAGAAAGTCGTGTCGTGTTGGGAAAATCAATTCGTACCGGAAAATTCTGCCCGGTTATTATTAGACATTAGATATCGGAATCAATGTCTAGTAATTAACTGATATAATTTTCCCGTACCAATTGATTTTCCCAACGTGACACGACTTTCCGATCGACCAAAAAAAATGTATAATAAACTCTTATTGGCTCACTGTGTTAACCCCTTAACGCTCGAATTAAATTACGGTTGAAAAATTCAAATTGCTTATTGGCACCACTTTTATGGGAAAAAAAATGTATTCACCTTATTTAATGACAAGGAAAAACGATACTAAAATATAGCCAATTTCACTATTTTATAAAACTGGTGGGAATCAAACAATTTGAGTAAAAGACACAGCCCGAGAATATGACAGGAGCGAGAATTAAGGTGTTAATCACCTTTGGAACGTTAGGTCTCTCTTCTGTGATTTCAAATTACCGTAATTTCAGGCATATAATACGCGGATCAAACAATCATTTTTCGACCCAGAAAATTCTTTAACCCTTTCAGGGGCGCCGTTTGCAGTCTGCAAACGGTTACTTTTACTGCCCAAAATGCCAATGACACCAGTAAATTTTTACTACAATTTCGATCTCATAATATACGTGAAAAGGTGCTTTTGATTATTTTCGAATATATTTGTTCTTAAATTGCGGTGTGAATTATTTATTTGAATACTTTTGGAGCAGAAATGCTTTGCCCCTGAAAGGGTTAAAAGAAATGTAGCTTATCAGATCCCCGTAAATATTTGTAATCAATTTCTAAATAAAATTTCTGGGTCCAAACAGAATTGTTTTATCCGCGAATTATACGCCGGAAATTACGGTAGATAGACTGACATAGTTAACACTGACTGCTTATTTTCAAGAGAGCCATTATCAAAGATTAAAGGCATTAGTAACGATAATTATAACAACAATTATTCATTTACAGTTTGTATGTTAGTATTTGGCGTGACAGTATAAAGCAAATTTTATATGTATTTTGTTAAAGCGATTAATGATCTTAAAATACGGATGTCTGGCTTTCTAAAGAAATTAAAAAATCCTAATTCATCATAAAATATTTTCATTGAGGGTTTTTCAGTTTCATATTTTTATTTGGAGACTGAGAGAGAAAAATGATGATTATCACGGATAGAAAACAGTTATTCATCATTCTTTCTTATACGCTTGTCCATATTCATTCTTTTACCCTTTTATACTTTTTTTTAACTGTATTTTCCAAAAGACAATTTTGTATGTACTTCAATCCAGTTATGCTAATTAATAGCTCGTTTCTCAAGCTCATAAAAGGTATTGTCATCTGAATGATCCCGAAAGTGGAGTAGATACCGTCCCTGTGTGCCGACACAAAAACTTCGGCTATAGCAAGCAGATTATCTTCAGCGCTTGTACAATCCTTCGAATTTTAATACAAATAATTTCCTAATTTTTTCCACTTTATATTTCTAAAAAAAGAAAAGTCAAAGAAAACCTTTTGAAAATACTGGTTTCTAATTCAGGAGACCGTATAACAAGAAAATCCACCTATAAAAGTCAACATTTTTGTATCAGCGATCAGGCATGGTATTCTGGGTTGGTGCCCTACACGTGGGCCTTCGAACATTTGTACGAGTGCCATAGTTTGCACGCGAAATATTATTTCCTGCACGACATACGTTCATCTTCTAAATCAAAATATGATGAAATTGCACAAAATTCATTAATTTAGACTATCCGAGATTGTCTGAATTCGATTAGTTCAACTGGTCCTTGTTGCCATACCAATTGAAGAAACTAAAATGCAATTTAATGAATAGCAATCCAGATCCATGTTGTCTCAAAATGTCTTCAGTTTAAGAATGGCTTAGGAGACAATAATAATAATAATAAAAGTTTATAAGGTATTATAAATAAAAATGTAGATTTTAAAATTTCGACTGAAGTAGTATCTGAGGATTGCTATTTTTACATTTTTTTCTGCGAGTTATTATTTTCCGGAATGAATAATATAAAAAACTGTAGAAAAAACCTCTTCTCATAGGATACTCTTAAAAATAATTAAATTAGAAAATTATATTAATTATTTGGTATCTGATATGCAAAAAAAAAAGTATTTTTTAAGTTACTCTGTGAAGTATAACACGAAATAATGGATATATTTTTTAAACTAAAAACAAAATGTTAATATTTTGAATCATAACTTTTTGATCCAGTGATTCGTTTATTTGCTGGCACGCGATGTTCACGTAAGATTACAATTTTTTTAAACATTTGCCACGCGACGGTACAATGTTTGCTGATATTGCCCCAGACTTTTCAATTATATTTATTTTAAATAATATAATGCTTAGCATAGTTTTTTAAAGGTTATCTATATCTTTCACCAATTTTTCCAGTTTAAAATGCCAGCTTTGTGAGGTAATCCCTCTTCTAGGTTGAAATTGTTAATCACCTTTGGGACCTGAGATCTCTCTTCTGTGATTTCAATTTAGAAAAATGCTGATGTTCAGCTTTGGCTGCATATTGTCAAGAGAACCATTATAAATAATTAAAGGCCTTACTAATGTAAATTATAACTGCAGTTGCACATTCATATTTTCTTTGTTAACGTTTTCATGGAAGTACAAAACAATATTTCAATGTATTTTAGAAAAGAGACTAAGTAAAACATGACATTATGTAGAGGTCGTACTTGTCCTGAAATTTCTAGACCAGAGAATTTTTCGGTACCAGCATTTTCTTGTAGAAAATCTCTTCTTAAATAAGGCGAAATTTCGCGCGTTTAACCTAGATGTATTTTTCTGAAAAAAAAAAAAATACTGATATTTGTCCTGAAAAATTCCTTGAAAGCTTACGACCCCTGCATTATGACAATACAAGAGAACAGAAACATTATGAGACAAGTGTAATCTTACTATGTTTATTTTAGTGAAAAAATATCTTTGCATTTTTTCCATGTTTTTTTTTTTTTTCTTTCTTTCAAAACTTTCCATAGTTCAACCCTTTGAAACGTGGCGGAAAAAAATACTTTCCAGATAATTTTAATCGCCAACAGCCAAAATTGTACCAGAATTTTAAAAAACCTTCTTTTTTTTCAATACACGTGATTTTTTTAAAAATCGATTTCTTTGTAATTTCTCGTTGCATCACCAAATATATTTAAAAATTTTAGAAATAGAGAACTTTAACAATAAAACCGTTAAACTCTTGGCTTTGCAAAAGAAACGTGTTGTGTTTTCCAGGTTGACAGTGCTAATCACCCTTAGGACGTTTGATCCTTCTTCTGTGACTTCAAATAAGACTCACATTTATTGCTGAATGCTTATTGTCAAAAGAACCATTATCATTGATTAAAGGTATTAGTAACGGCAATTATAATACAAATTCTTTATTTACAGTTCGTATGCTAGTGTTTTAGGTATCAATCACTAAATCAATTTTGAATGTATGTTGTTTAAAAGTTTAATGTCATTAAAATTGAACAGTTCGGATTTCTAAAGAAAACAGAGTGCATTAATAAATTTCATGTAAGGCATAATTATTTTTTTTTAGCGAGACGATATTTTTCAAAAATTCTTAATTTATCATTAAATATTTTTAATGACAGATTTTCTGATTGATTATTTTTATTTAAGAGGAATGGGGGAAAACATTGATAGTCAGAGATAGTTAGATCTTAGTTATTTATCGTTATTCTCCTTTTATGTCTATAGCCAACAAAGTTATTAAAGGACTTTCATTCTTCTTCCCCATTCATACCTATTTTCAACTGCGTATTTCAAAAACTTAACTACATTTTGACTCCTATCCTAAGTTACTAGATGATAGCACGCCTCACAAGCTAACTGGTGGAGCTCAAATTTCACAAATCGAAATCATCGGTTTCAACCTAGTCCCTACAATTATGTTTACATTAAACAACATATCAGTTTAAGTTATCAGAAACTATATCTTTTTAATCCGCGTTTTCCTTATGTTTGAAAGAGTTCCACATTTTAAACTGTCATCTTTACGAAAGACCTCTTATTGTGTTGACAGTGTTAATCACCTTTGGAACGTTAGATCTCTCTTCTGCGATATCAAATTAGACGGGCTAGCATGTTTAGCGCTCACTGCATATTATCAAGAGAGCTATTACAAATGTCTAAATGCATTAGCAATGTTGATTATAATACCAATTACTCATTTATAGTTTGTATTCCGACGTTTTTTGTGACAAAATAAAGCAATTTTTAAATACATTATGTTAAGAAGATTAATGGAATTAAAATTCAGCTTTTTGAATGAAAACTTCGTGTAAAATGCAAGATATAATTGATTTTAATGCAGAAAATATCTTTGAAAATTTAATTCATTATGGTAGGGTATTATATATTTAGTATTTATTATTTTTAATATATTTTTTAATATATTTTGTATTTATTAGTTGTTTTTGGTCGACCTATACATATTAGGGTGGTGCGAAAAAAGTCAAGTTAATATTTCCGAGTCGCTATAGTGCGGAAAAGTTGCGATTGGTAAATACAAGAAAAGCAAAAAAGAAATTTTTCAAATCGGACTTTATCTTCCGATCCCGCAAAGCGGCTAAAAATTCAAAGTAATTGAAAATTTTTAATTTTTTCAGATTTTTTTTTTCTTTTACGTTTATATATTTTTTTCGCTATATAGCGAAAAATATCTGCAGACTGTACTGTTTAATAATGATAATTAAAAAAATTGTGCTTAGAGAATATCTTCCGATCGCGCAAGCTCAATCAAAAATTCAGTTTTGAGTGATTTTCATGCATTAAGAATATAATCAATTGAGGTCAGTTTGCGGTCCCAAGTTAAGATTTAAATGTTAATTGATACTATTGAGCATATTAGGTCATTTTTGAACAACCTAGAGCTTACCACGAAGAGTTCGTTCCAGGCCTAAAATGTTTAGTAGTTCACCCAACTGCCGCTAGCCACGTTGCAAACTAGCGCTGTAGCCGACCTACGCGCTCTCATCTAATCTCACTTAACTCTATAAAATTTACAGCAAAGTCAACTGAATTCAGATGAACTGTACGTGGCATATATTTTGACGGAAGAAAAGATGTTATAAGGATGTCCCTAGTTATAGAAAGGATTGGATCAAAACAGGTTCGTCGAACTATTAAAGAGGAACACTATTCTATCATAAAAGAACGTGGCTCAGATTATTTAGGCCATATGTCGCCAAACCCCGTATCTGATAAGGACATTGTAGCTTTCATAGTATCATGTGTTACTGAAAAAGGGCTTTCCCTAGAATAGTTAGATTTTGTAGGCTGTGATGGTAGAAATATGAATAATGGATGGAAAGATGGTACTATCAGACAGCTTGAAGTGCATCTCGGAAGACCACTGCAGTGGGATTTTTGTTTATTCCATTTTGTTGAATTATATTTCCGCCATCTTTTTCAACATTTGGAAGGTTAAACAACTGGTCCAAGATCATTTATTAGACAAATTGGGCAGAATCTCATTGTTGTGAAAAGCTCTCGGTGATAAATTTTCAATTGACTGATTGTGAAATTACAGAAGTGCGCAGACAACTGTTAAGCAAGGACCAAAGATAACTTTTTGACGTAAGTCAAGCAATTAAATGTGGCAACTTTCCAAATGACTTATCAAAGTGTGACCCCGGCCCAATTTCACATGCCAGATGGCGCAATTACGCAAATAGAGTTCTTCGACTTTACGCGAGCATGGAAAATCCATCGAATGCCTTAAAAGCCTTATTGACATTTACTTTAAAATCTTACATGCCAGTTTGGTTTAAATAAAATGCAGCAAGCGGGCCTATTCATCTGTACAGAGCAATAGAAACATCTCGATACTTGCCTGACTATCTGAAAAAAGTCTAGTCACTGAAATTGAACGAAAATCGTTCTTTGCTCAGCCGGAAAATCTACTGATTGTAATTGTCTTTGATAAGTTGTGGCACATAAGAGAGCAAGGGCTAAGAAGAGTGTTAAAAGCCAGACACACTGCTTCAAAAGGTAAAGGCATCAGAAACTTTATCATTCCTACTTTAAACTTCGATGCGGTAGACTATACAGAATTAATTGATTGGAATGTAGCAAAATAATCATCTCCATCTCTTTTTCGGAAAATAAACAATGAAGAAACACATTTCTTCGTTCAATCAGGTGATATCTCAGACTGGGATGATAAAAAGTTTCCCTACCATACCCAAGCTAGCGATGCGTCAAATTATAACTTAAGTATCGTTTAAAGTATGTGGGGGTGGCCCCCAATCAACAGATGGATTCGTCAAGGCCGCACTGAAATCAATGTCCATGATACCAGGCATTACTACCAAATCGCAGTACAAAGTTGCATCTAAAACTCGGACTTAAACAGATGAAATAACAAATTGTATATCTTATACTGTCACGACACTAGTTTTTTAATACAGTGTTTTGACTCCATTATAACAAATTGTGTATTTAAGTAATGTAAATAGCAAACACCCTCATTGGTTGGATGAAGGGAAGGGTGTGGGTTGAACTCGAAGATCAGCTACCTTCCCCTGGTGAGTTTTGGGTTGTTTAAATATTATCAAAGATCTAAACAAGCAAAGAGCTATACACTTTATATGTAAATGTTAATATCGGAACGCAAACTGGATTTAGGTGAATATTTTCTTTATCCATCAAAATCGCTGAAAATTGATTTTTTCCCGATTTTTATTGAACTTGCGCAATTGGAAGATATTCTTTAAACGCAATTGTTTATTATTATTATTATTAAACATTACAATCTGCAAATATTTTCCAACATAGTGATAATATATATATATACGTAATTTTTTTTTAATCCTTAAAAAATCTGAAATTTTCAATTTTTTTTTAATTTTTAGGCGGTTTGCGGGATCGGAAGATAAAGTTCGATTTGAAGAAATTTTTTTTTGTTTTTCTTGTATTGACCAATCGCAACTTTTCCGCACTATAGCGACTCGGAAATATCAACTTGACTTTTTTCGCACCACTCTAATACATATACATATCAGTTCAAGTAACTTAAAACTCAAAACAAATCTTCATAACAGTAACTATCAACGACTGAATCTGTCCTTTAAGTTGGTCCGGAACATAAAAATCTAAAATTATTACATGTCTACTTTTGGGGGGATAAAAGTTTATCTTTTTTAAAACGGTATTTCAAAGAGGGGGGAGAATGTATTCCAGGAGGCGCGATAGTAAACCCAAAGGGGGGCATTTTTTAAAACTTTTTCCGACCCCCCACATGTGACATATCGTTCGAAAGGCCTCTGACCACTTATTCATGCTATGCAACTCCCGAGCCCCTCCCCCCAAATTTGGCCTCCGAGGTGCACTTTTCTAAATTTGGCGAGCATCATTCATGCCTCCCGGGAGCAAATGTTCGAGAGGTGCATAGCATGAATAAGAAGTCACAGACCTTTCCAACAATATGTTACATGTCGGAGTCGGCGAAATTTAGAAAAACGCCCCCCCCCCTTTCGGTCTACTATCGCGTCTCCTGGAATACATCCCCCCCCTCTCTTTGAAATACCGTTTCCAGAAATGAGTTACTGTGCGCTGTGACTATGTAGAAAAGGATTAATTTGATGTAGGAATTTCATAAATTTCACTCGATTATTTGTATGTGAGGGCAAAAACCTATTGATATACCCTCGTACTCTCGTATTTATTTTTAAATTAAATCCATTTTCCATCTTAAAATTTTAACCCTAGAATTGTCAGTCATTTTACTTAAGTCTTATAAAAGTATTCTACACCAGAATTTTTATTTAACTGAGTATGTTTTTTTTTTTAATTGTCACCGCTACGTTTTTAAAGTAATCTTCCAATTATTTTAACACAGATTTTGTAATAATTGTCTCTGACTAAATACGGTGACGATTATTCTTTGTATTTATTTGTGACAAAGTAAAAACCATTCATACCCTGGGTATTCGTGGGTTTTTCCGGGTTAATGAAAAATTTGTAAATGGGATCTAATAAGTACCTTACAGAAATGCGACATCTTTTCATTATATACCTACTCCTTGCGGTTTTATACCTGTTTGTCTCGGATCAAACTTGGAAATATTAAGAAATGTTGGCATCTATGGTTAAAGGAATCTAAAATGAATATGGACTACACTTAAAATTGTCTATATTTCAAACAATTTTCAGTAACATAATCTTTATATCTTTTAATATAATTTAATCTTTTAATCTATCTTTGAATTATGTGATTATATCTGTTCTGATTAATTAAAAACTTTTTTTTTTGTACTTCATACAATTTAGGGTAAAATCACCTATTATAGCCGTTGTACCGCTAATGGTCCATTTAATATTCCTATTACGCTAGACGCGAAACGCCCAATAATTGAACTTAGCGCAATTGAGAAATGATAAAATGGTCTTTCGACTGTCACATTATGCCTTTGTTTTGACAAATCAACGCACGTCACGTGAATAGTGGCTGCTCTACCGAATCTTCCGTTTTTTCCTGTTTCAGCTTTGGTTTCTTAGCAAGATTTTAGTGAGGAAAATTGGATTTCGTGTTGTGTACGAAATTTTCAAGTAGGATAAACGAAAAAAAGTAAGTTTTACTAACTTATATAAAGTTTAAGGAATATGTAAACGTTTTGGTGTTATCAAAATAAGCTTATTAGGCCAGCTATTGGGGTGGGCCACTACTGATGCTGTTTTTTCATGATCGCAGTAGTGATGGCCCACATTTACCTTTTATGTTTTATAGCTATTTGTTGTCATTAATTAAAGTATTTAATACATCTATTTCTTTCAAACATTTAAAGCAAAGTGTTCGATAACAAATTTATATTAGCATATTCCTCTTATTTATGTCCATTTTATTCTATACTTTTTGTACTCGTGTCATTCCTTTGTAAATGGCATAACTGTTCTTTTTGGCTAGAATCTACACCCTAACTGCCTAACTTTGTTATCACAACTAGCATCTGTAGTCAGCGATGAATATTTAAAATTTAGCTTTAAGATTTCTAGAGTGCAACGTAGTTTCGTGTAAGACGTTTGCTCAAAAGGGATTTAGATCTAGACCGGGCTTCGTATCTAGTGAGCAAAAATGTTGAAATAAAGAAAAAAATATATTTTTCAGTATGTTTAATTAACCCGTTCGGGAACATGGGTGCATATATGCACTCTCAAAAAGAGCATACAGAATTTGTTTTAGGCAACAGTAAAAAAGAAAATTAATATTTAGTTTCTTTAATTAGAGCATTTTCGTAATTGTTTAACTAAAGGTAACTTCTTTTAAATAGGTGGTGCCAACCGGATAAAATTTGTGTAAAAGCCGCCGGTCCCGAAGAGGTTAAGTTATAAAAATAATTCAAAACAATTTTAACTTTAGATATTTTTAAATATTATTTTTATACTAATATTATAATGAAGAGACGTTTGTTTGTAGGGGTTAATCTATGGAACTAATAACGCATTTCTAAAGTAGTGTTGGCAAAATGATGGTGACAGTCTGTACTTTACCATAGGCTACATTTTATGTTGGTATCATAATCCCAACGGAATGCAGGAGCAAAATCTTTCTAAAATGCATATTTTTGTGATTTTCAAGGGTATAAAAATTAGAAATTTGACTTGATGGTATTTTGCAAGATGTAAATACTCTCTAAAAATAATTTCTAAAATATTCAAAATTCAAAAAGGATTTAATTGCGCAGAAAACATTTTCTACAGAATTACGATTGCTATAGAATTGTTAAGGATATATTGGATCGTTCGGAAAGACGCGTTCGTTTGGGAAAATCAATTCTAACCGGAAAATTCTGCTCAGTAATTATTAGATATCGGAATCAATGTCTAATATTTAAATGAAAGAATTTTCTGGAACGAATTGATTTTCCCAAACGGACATGATTTTCCGAACGACCCAATAAAATTTAAACATGACATGGCTGTTATTTTTAAATCGCAAATGTACGCACAAAATTGTTTTTTTAAGGGAAGTGTGTGCTGAAATAGTTCCAAAATTCCGATTTTCGTGATACTGAAGGGGCTAGGAACTTGACATGTGTTATGGTGGTTAAGATGCAAATGCTCTTCAAGAATGTTTTGTAAAAAGTATTTTATTTAAAAGGGTCAAATGAGCAGCAAACATTCTAAATTAAGATTTCTATGGTCTTGTTTCGAATATAAACTTGAAATTTGACGTGGCTGTTACATTTAAGACTCAACTCGTTATAACAAGAAGAATCGAGCGAATAACAAGAGTTATTCTCGCACAAAACTGTTTAGAAAAATCGTAATTTAAAAGTGTGCAGGAGAAAAAGAAGTTCTAAAGTTTCAATTTCTTTGATATTGTTGGAGCTAGAAACTAAAAACTCTCACGGTGGTTATTTATAAGATATAAATTCTCTTTAAGAACGGTTTTTAAACATATCGAGATTTAAAAAGCTTAAATTAGCTGAAAAGACCCTAAATTACGAATTACTTGGAATTGTTTAAAGAAATTGAAATTTTTGATTTGCATGTTATTTTTACTATGTACACGCTAGTGTGTAGTTACCTAATAACTAATTCGTGGCATGGGATGATACAGTTCCATTATTTTTCCTTTTGGTATCAAGCTTAAGCAAAGAATAAAATTTTAATTCTGCGGTTCTGCTGTGTTAGTTCAGCTATCTCTTTTTTATTTTAGAATACAGATAATGGCTCCAAAGGAACTAAGTAAAAAACAGAAAGATCGAGTTGAGAAGGCATTTGATGCTCTTAAACAGGAGCCGAAGAATTTCGACGAAGACAGTTTTTCAGAGCTGGAAAATAACGACAATACTACTTCCACAACTGAATAACGCTCTCAGCGGTTAAAAGAAATCTTTGCATGGCCGCACCGTCCAGAAAGGAAAGGGAAGAAGAGATCGGAAAGAATGCCTTTCATCCTGACATCGCAAAGGTGGAACGATCTGCAAAAAGACAAGGTACGGAAAAAACAAGAAGAATTGTAACAAAAAGAAGTAAAACAGAGAGAAATAGCTCTAAAACGAAAAAAAAAGAAGCTGAGTTGGCCAACAAATGAGTTAAGATGACCAACAAAGAAGCCACCAAAATATCGGGTCAAATCATGCAAAAATAATCAGAAAAAGTAGAATCGACTTCGGTGGGCCATCACTAATGCAGTGATGGACCATTACGGATGCAAAGCGGGCCATTACTGATGTTTTTGTACTTTTTTGTAAAACAAATACTGTAAAGGAATACATTTATATTTTGTTGATTTTCTTGACAGGAAAGTCTTCTTCCATCCTGTCTTCTTATATTTTGACCATCAGCATGAAAAATATTCGCACGGCATAGTAATTATTAGCTAAAAACCGCAAAATTCGTCCTTATCCTGGCCATCACTGGTGGTTTTACCTTATTTTACGAAATGTAATCTCTGTTTCTGCCATTTAGTTGAATAAATAATGAAAACTACGTCCCCGAGAAAGCATTTGTATATTGCAGAAATCTAGAAAAGATTTTTTGTAACATTTTAAGTTTGTTCATCACATATTTAGAATCAAAGCAACTGAAGGTCAAAATATATAACACCAGTTTTTGAGGCCAGAGTATCATATTTAGCTTGAAACGCCTATACTTTTGTAATAGTTACATGTATTTTATCTATTTTTGAGTGTCTGACACAAATTGTTTTTTTTGTATAAGTAAAGTAACCAGACGTATCATGTTTGTGTATCTTAAATTTTAAAAATATGATAGAAAAATCTTTACAACACATAAAATACTCTCCGTTGCTAATTACGACTTTCTCCTGCCACCGTAGATTTTTTTTTTTTTTTTTTTTTTTTTTTTTTTTTGAGGAATTGAAAATTTTTTGTGTAAATCGATAGTAAAATTCATACGAACAAAATGAGCTAGGTATTACTAAGTTTGACAAGAGGAAAATATGTTTAATTAATTATTATTACAAAGCGATATTGTGTTTTATTGTTATCGCGGATATTCATCACTCTTAGAGCATTTTATCAGAAATTTCGGTATGACAATCTTTATTCAGCCGGGAAAGGTCTATCATACAACTTTTAAGGAGTCGACCGCTGCCATCGAAATATTCAAGGCCAGAGAACACGGGTTGTGACGTCATCACTAAACGACCGACGTCTCACTAGTGTTGGAATTCACACCGGAAAATTTTGAATAGCAATTTTCTTTTATTTTATTTCTAGAATATCTATCATCTTCTAAACAATAATAACTATTTAAAATTACTGGTGAGAATTTGGAGTCTCCCAATGAAAAATCAGCCAGATGCGGCAACACTGTGGCTTTCCACATCTGGCTGAATTTTTATTTAGGGATTCCGAATTCTCAACAGTAATTTTAAATAGTTATAATTGTTTTAGAAGATGATAGATTTTTCACAAGTAAAATAAATGAAAATTACTACTGAAAATTTTCCTGTGCAAGTTCCAACGCTAGTGAGAAGTCAGTCGATTAGTAATGACGCTACAGCTCCTGTTTTTTGGCCTTGAGTATGTCGATGGTAGCGAGTCGGCTGGGGATGAAATTTCAGATTTATTTTTCTTTTAATTTTTACCGGCGTTAACTTCATTTCGCGTCTGGATGCTGGCTAAATGTCGGCTTACCGCTATAACGGTAAATAATTATAGCTTTTTAATACTAATTAATTTAAGAAAATATATTTTCGGCTTGTCAAATCTAGTCATACCTAGCTCACTAGATTAATTTTAACACAATTATTCTAATTGGTAAATAAATCATATTAAATGTAAATTTCCAACTGGGCGAAAAATGTCCGCACCAGGATTCGAAACCAGAGATCCTCCAGATGCGGCAGGGATCCTCCAGGGATCCCTGGCCCGGGACCTGGATCCTGAACCAGGTCCTGGTTCAGGATTCGAACCAGGAGATCCCTGGTTCGAATCCTGGTCCCGACATTTTTCGCCCAGTTGGAAAATGTCCATCTAATATACCTAGCTCATTTTGTCCGTATAACATTTTACTATGGAATTCCATAAACAAATTTTAACTCCGTGATAACGGTCCTTTCGATGTTGCTAGCTACCGGACTAATAGAAATCTCCCGATTTTGATTGAAAGAATTTGCCCAATCATGCTCTTATTTTTACGCTATTAATCCCTTGAAGGGCGGTGGTTAATTTTTGGACGACTTAATTTTAATTCCTAAGTGCCACATTGACACCAGAATTATAAAATCAAAATTTTCCTTTTATTATGTATACAAAGAAGAGCTTTTAATTATTTTCAAATAAATTTGATTGTAAATTATGGTCTCAGTCAATCATTTCAGCAATTTATTAAATTCTTCTATCTTTACAAGAAGAAAGAATTCGATTCATAAAAATTTTCGACTTCCGGTTTTCGACAGGATTTACACGTTTTAGAGGTCACAGATTCCAAAAAACATGTTCTTACAAAATGTCTGTATGTTAGTCTGTCTGTCTGTATGTGACACAAATTTTGTGGGTTCTATCTCAAGAACTAATGCACGGAATTTAATAAAAATTTATATTCAAGTAGTCTCTAATATGAGTGGGTGCTGATTAGTTTTTGGTGTAAATCGCCCTAGAGATGGCGCTGCTATACTGCATTTTTCAGCATTTACACGATTTTCTTAATAGCTTTATCTGAAAAAATAATGCACGGATTTTCATCAAACTTCAGATACAGTTAGTCCTTGACATGAATTGACATTTTGTGCGTTTTGGTGTAAATCGCTCAACAGGTGGCGCTGCTATGCTGCATTTTTAATGATTTCCGCTATCTCAAGAACTAATGCTTGGATTTCCAACAAACTTCAGATTCCGGTACACCTTGATATGAATTATTGATGTTTATGTTTTGGTACAAATCGCACAATAGGTGGCGCTGCTATGCTGTATTTTTCAGAATTTCCCCTATAGCTCTATCTCAACAACTAATGCACGAATTTTCATCAAACTTCAAATTCAGTTATACTTTGATATGAATTGGTCCTAAATTGATATAATTTCTTGTACTATTTACATGATTTAATTCACGTTATTTATGTAGAAGAAAGTTTTGTGATGGCCACAACATACTAGTTATTATGTACACAAAGAAGAGCTTTTACTTATTTTCAAATAAATTTTATTGTCAATTATGGTGCCAGTCAATCATTTCAGCATTTTACGAGTAGAAGTTCTTTGCTCCTGAAAGAGTTAATGAACCATACTTCGCTCAAATCATTCTACAGCGAACAAAACAGATAAAAATCTGACGGCGCCAAGTCTGGAGAGTATAAAAAGTGCAGCAGTTAAATGGTGTCAAAAATGCTTGGTTTTTTGCCCTCTTGAAATTCTACTTTAATTATCTAAAAACACATATAAATCATTAAAATTAAAATTAAAAATAAAAATGCACTCATTTGTAAAGCAAAAAATATACTGTCAATTAATATAAAACATTTTGCCAATGCATTTTACATTGTGCAATTTTATATATAAATATATATATATATATCGTTAATTATACCTCAACGCTCCAAATTCTCTAGGAAGCAGTCTTTCTAAAACCTTTTGAACAAATATAGTTACATCTAAAATATTTACTGCCATACTATTAAACTTATCTATATTAATAATGATTAACAATTTTTGAGAAAATTAACGTGAAATCAATCTGCTTATGAAAGATTTAAACAAATTAGTGTAAAATTAAAATTAAACTGGTAAGTGTAAATTTTTGTTTCTTCGATTTCAATTATAAAAATAATACAAGAAATCACTACTATCTGAATATCCTAATCATAAAAGTTTGAAGTTTTAATGAGTTTTAAATATCCCTAGTATTTAATAACTTTCGACAAATAAAAGATTAAAAAAAATGTAAATTTTGTTCTTTAAAAGGCTTATACGTTAATTAAACATATTAATCAAGTAATCAAATCGTATTAAGAAACATTTAATCATTTTTTTTTTTTTTTTTTTTTTTTTTTACATTTTCGCAACTCAATTACTTTGTGAAATAAACAACTTTGCGTATTTTTAGTTGATTTACGTGACTTTAATGCAATATAAAACTTAAGTGGAAATATGTAATAATTTTTCTCAAAATAAGCCTATATATATATATATATATTATAATGTTCGAACTAAAGTACCTACTTTCTTTTTCTTTCTATATTTTTCATTATTAATTAATTTTGTATTGCATTGTTATTTAAAAGAAAATTTGTTATAAATATTCTTCAAGATAATGGTTATAAGATAAGACAAATTACTCAGTATTATTCGTTTTAATACATAGAAAAAAAAAAGATTTTACTTCTATTTTACGTAAAATAAAAACTTCAATTATCTCCTTGATAAGACGTATACGTTGATTCAAATTATTAAATAAACGATGAAATTATATTCTCAAATCATTATTATTATTGTTTTTTAGAAGTTTCTCAGATAAATTATAATTTAAACATTTCTAAACGCAATGAAAAAAAAAAGAAATAAATTAGCGAAAAATAATATATTTTTTTTATGAATAATTAAGGTTTGTTAGCTCTCTGAGGTATAATTTCGAGTCCGATTCGACATCATCTTTCTTTACAAAATTTGTTTTTGGCACGAGTAAGGAAGAAAAGTAATACATGCCTTGTATCATTAGAGCATTTTCGAAATTCTGTATATGTAATTGAGGGTAACTTAAAAAAAAAGAGGTGACAAAAGATTGACACCGGTCCCGAAAGGATTAACGTTCAGCATCAATATAGGTTAGTGATAAGCAGAATCAATAATTTTACTATTGCTGACAGATAAAAATCCGCCATGTATGCTAAAGGCGGCCGATACATGTAAAATCCGTCTAAGTTACCTATGAATTATACCTGTGGAGGTGTCTAATCAGGTGAAGATCTCGTCACCTGATCAAGGTTCTAAATTAAGAGATAAACTCGAGTACTGTTCGGGTACTCCTAAACAAATGATCATCAATTTCGGCCTTGTTGTGGTGAGTGGGTTAGTTGCCTAGTGCTAAACATAAATAAATAATAATAAAAAATTCGAATGAATTATTTGGACATGCACAAAAACATAGTTTTTTAACTTTATATATACTTTTAATCAATTAACATGAGAAATTTTGTAAAAAGAAATAAACCAAATGTACAGTTGACAGACTTCGTAATTTCTTAAATCAATTTTTCTTCAGAAATGATGAAGACAAAAAAAAAAAACATTTGTATGATTTTGGGGCAATTCAATTGATTCTAATTAAAATATGAAACTTATTTTTCCTTGCAAAATGTCTGGTAGAAATACAGTTTTAAAAACAAAGGTTTGCATATAGGCTTTTGTGCATGCCCTAATGATTCATTTGAAAAAAAAAAATCATTCATTCTGCCCATCACTAATGAGACAGTAACTATTTTTTTGTTACTTAATTTTATTTATTTATTTCATTTGTAACATATTGTTATTTAATAGTAAAGTGATCAATATGATATCGTGTATCATACAGTAGCGAATATGTATTTTAGAATGTAGAATTTTATCTATTTTAGAATCTAGAATCTTAGTATTTACAATATTCTTGACATATAAAAAAGCTAAAAACAGGTAAATTACAATTTAATATTTACAACAACCTATTACAATTTTCTAAATAATAATAACAATAGAAAATTAGACATGATGTGATTTTCATGTGTTACTTAATGTATGCGGCTAAGGTGAAATTTTTGGATAACAAAGAGCGACATATCCGAATGAGCAATAAAGAGGGGCTACTATATTCAATACATTTTAATCACAACATGTATAAATATCTTGTGTTGTGATATAACAACAATATCTTTATTATATCCTAGTGGTCTTTTCTAGGTTGAGGCTAAATGAGATCGCACAGAAGATTTTGTAGCAGCATTACACATACCTTAACGGTAGCAGACGAACACTCATTACTAAAATAAATTCAATTAAATGTTTGGCAAAAGTTCAAGCCATTTGGATTGAGCTGTTAGTAGTGATTATCCTTTTTTCAAGAATCAATCATGTTTATTTCCATATAACTCTATTAACATTGCCGATCACATTATAAGATTCGTGAGACATTCGTGAGATCTTCGAAATCGACTTTTATCAAAATTATTCAGTCTCACTACTTATAATAAGAGGACACGATGTCGGGAACACAGAATCCGACGTCCCTTTGTGCAGTCGGGTCTTATAGAACAAGCCCTAAAGTAACCCAATTTTGACACTTTAGTACATAATCTGATAAATTACACACATTTCTCAGCGGCCGGATGATACAGTTGGTATAGCTAAAGACTTCGAGGTTCGAAACCCAGACAAGGCTTTTTCGTTTTTTTTCTTTCCCACAGACAAAATAATGAATTATTATTTTCAAACTACATTAAAAAAATATATATATATAATTATACAAATTTATGCTAAATATAAATAAAAACAGACTTCTGCGCGCGCAAATACATGCTTTGATATTTACAGAGATTTTGCAATTTTATGGCAGTTTTATGGATCTCATGAAAAGCGGAAATAAATATATACATAATTTGAATTGCACAGACAGCAAAAGTTTTATGGTATTCACTTTTATTTATAATTTTTTATACGAATAAACCGAGCGAAATAAATTAAAATGTGCTATATAAAATTCAATATGAGATTTTAATTTAATCTTATCTAATACATAACAATTTAAAACAATTTAAGAAATTTCACTAAAAAATTTTTATTATTTTTTTTTTAATCTCGAGACCTTATACAGTAAAACCTCTAAATAACGGACACCTTGCGAGCGCAGAAACTGTCCGATATTCGGTGGTGTCTGCTATTGGGAAAACCTCAAAGGTTCGAAAAATGCTAAGAAAAGCTTAATGCTTCATTAATTGACTTTTATATATCTTAAAACTTCTGTTATATAATTAATCAGAAATTAAAATTGTTTTTTAAGAAATAAAACTAAAGTAAAATTGTGCATACATTTATTAATTTGTTAATTACATTCTTACGAAATAAATCTGTTACAAAAGTTTGTTTTTTCTTGCGATTACTTGTAATTTGTTTTTCGAAGTGAAGTTTTAACTATGTGAGTAGTCCTTCTGAATCATCCTTTTTACAAAAAAAAAAATTGTGTAACTGTATTTTGCCGCTTCTTGGAAATTCTCGATATTATAGGAAAGCATCTCCAGTTTCAGTATCTGTGTCATCATCAATAATAGAGTCAGCTTTTGTCGAAAATTCTGAAGGAAAATAATCGCTTGCATCAACCGATTCTTCTTCAGTAGGTAACTCACCATCAATATTAATGAAATTTTCGGCACTTTTTTCACTCCTGATACATTTCATTAATTCACTTATTTCGCTTAAATCTTCATTTGTGTCGGAAATGTGTGTTTCATTTTCTTTTAATATAAAGCCTGCTTTTCTGAAACATTGTCGTACGCTTTCGGTTTTATATTTTTTACAGCTGAGGAAATCCAAATTATAGCATCGAGAGCATTAACTAATTTTAGGTAGTTCTCAAGAGTATTAATAGAATCTAACTTTGAAAGAATGTGGCGTGATAAAAGCTTTCTGTAACAGGCTTTAGAATTGTGTCTTACGAATTGATCAAGTGGGTGGCATACTGAAGTTGTGTTTAGGGGAAAAAACGCAATTTTAACATTGTCGATTTTCAAATGTTTTGGATGAGAACTTGCATTATCCAAAAACAAGAGAACTCTTCTTTGCTGTATTTTCGTAATGTCATCAAAGGAAGTTAACCATTCGTTCAGCAAAGAACTGGTCATCCACGCTTTCTTATTCGCTCTTCACACAATACCAAATTTATTAAAATGAATGGTCTTTTGGAAACACCTGGTTGAGAGAGATTTTCCAATAATAAGAGGGATTTCAAATTCTCCTAACACATTCGAACATAATAAAATATTCATTTGCTCTTTTGACATTTTTCCGCCAATACAGTTATCCTTTTTAAAACACAAAGTCTTATAAATTCTGAAAAAGAGTCCGGTTTCATCTGCATTAAAAATATTTCTCTCCTCATAATCTTCCCAAATTGATTGCAGTCGTTCATGCCAGTCTTCCTTTTCTTTAAGATCTACAGCTTTTGCTTCTCCACATATTGTTTTGGAAGAGATATTGTGCCGAGATCGGAACTTTCCCAGTCACCCACTGGAAGCCTTGAAATCGTGTAATCCGAGTTCTTTAGCGACTTCTAAAGTCTTTTCTTGAATCAAAAGACCACTAATAGGAATGTTTTTTGGACGAACTGAAGTAAACCAATTCAGAATTATAATCAATTTCAATGGAATTAGTCTTCTTCAGTTTAACATTTTTGGCGTTTTCGTTAGAGTTAGTAATCTACAAACTTCTTATTTCTTCTTTATTTTGTAAAATCACTTCCACCTGTTTTTTACCTATTTTAAAACGTTCAGCAAGTATCAGTGTTTTTTTCTTGACACTGTAAAAAATTTCCGAAAAATTCTTTGAGCTTGGGTATAATGAAACAAATATACTATTCAACGTAATTATCTGTCCGGAAGTTTCATGCCAATTGTAAACGAAGTTATCTTACGCGCATTTAAAATGAAAAAGAAAATGCTGTATGTAGGAATTTGCACTCCTAGGCATTAATCAGCAGATAATCCTAAATCTTTCAAGAAGGGACGTTCCCTTTCTCGGACGTGACGTGGGAGAAGGGATTTTTCCCAACCCACTCTCTACATTTATCTGTGGTCACAAAATTTGTGACATTAATAAATTCATAAATATCAATAATTCATAAATTTAGAGGCTTTTTACTTTTTTTCATTTTTTATTCCTTTTAAAAAATAAATTTTCATCCTTTATCGCCAAAATTACTGTCTGCTATTCGGAATATCCGTTATTTAGAGTTTAAACATAGGAAAATCTAGGTTTTGGGATTGGGGATTGGAAACCTGCCCGCTATTCAGAAGTATCCGTTATGGAGATTTTACTGTATTTGGATTTAGAATAACTGTTTTCGACAATAAGAATTATTTTCTTGGACATTAATGTTTATTAATTACGTAGATTTGCAGGTGGTTTTTAGAAAACACGTACACTATTGAAAATAAACAGGGTAAGTTTAGAATGTTTATTGTTGTCTGTGCTAAAGTTTAAAGTGCCATCTGCAGCAGGCCGAGTGAGCACGGAACTTTTTTAAAGTTTTGCTGATGTTAGATGTAGTTCTTTAGTATAATGTCGTAATTAAAATGAAAATACATGCCTAGAGAAGTAGTTTTTAAATATAAAATTTTAAAGAATGAATTTCAGAAGACTCAATTCATAGCGACCTAAAACTATTTTCGGTATCGAACCCACAAATTTTCGAGAGAGAAAAGTAAGAAATCTGGCTTTCTGCCAACTGTACCATCCGGACGCTCATATATGTGTAATTTATATAATTATGTACTAAAGCGTCAAAATTGGGTGACTTTGGGGTTTGTTTTTTAAGATCCCCTGCATATTGCACTTTATCCTTGTCATTTGTTTATCTGCTGACTATGCTCTATCAATGTACAAAGGGTCGCCGCATTCTGTATCCTCGACCTCGGTTTCTCCCCTCGTTAAATAGAAAACTATTAAAAATTTGACGACCTCCAAATATAGCAATCATTTCTTCAGCTGGAAATTATTAATGTTCTGACGATGTCGAGCACACTAAATTGAAATGTCTGAAATTCAGACATTTAAGTGTGTGAAACTGAGTGTTCAATTTTTAGCCATTTATAATTGTGTTAATTTTCTCAGACACTTCCAGCGTCTAATTCGCAGCCATATTTTTGTAAGCATTATACGTAGCCATGTTTGAACACTTTGCATCCTGGAAATGTATTTGGTCATGGTCCCTTCCACTTTAGGGGCTCCCAAAGTTGGTATGCAATTTTCGTAAACCTGATTATCTTATTCGACATCGTACTCTTTATAATCAATATCTTGAACTTCTAGAGTAGAACAAGATTAAAGGCCAAAAAAAAAATTATCTAAATACAATAAACTTCTCAATAGGGGGGCATCTCGAGAATTCGTCCTCAATTCAATGGTGTCTGTTTTTTTTTTTTTTTTTTTTTTTTTTTCATTTTTGAACTAAAAGTATATAAAACATGTGCATGTCGTGAATAAAAAATATGTTTTCTAAATAGTGGTGTTCTCTATTTAGGATTGTCCAATGGAGATTTTACTGCAAAATCTTTATATGGACAACTTTATTTACCGAACACTCACTTTTTTCAACATAAGCATATATTTTTACCTCATCACATTACCTAGTCACATATGTGTCTAAATTTAACACACCTCTATCTGTAGTGAACTTCACATGAACATGTGTTTTGAGAGCATGCGTATAGTTTTATTATTATATGTGCATGAAAATACAAAGGGAAGTGTAAAATACAGTGTTAACTATATCCCCAGTCAATTAGCTAATCCGACAGCGCTGCGTGTTTGCGTATATACAAAAAAGGTGTAATTAAGCACAGAAAACGAAAGGGTTTTCTTTAGAACGAGTTAAAAGAAATACAAAGCCAGGCTTAGGAAAATTAACAAGAATATTCGAAATAGAATTATTTAAATATTTCAAAGGTACTATGGATTAAAATGGTAGGATTTTGAGATAGGAAATAAAAGAAAAAAATTTATAAGGTGATATATGTAAATTAAATGAGAAACAAATATAGAAACTTAAATGTATTATGAATATATAGATGTGGGGAAGCGGAATAATAATCATGTTTCGTCCTTGGATTTATCATTACATTTAATGGAAAATTATTATTACTATTACACTTTTTTAAAATCATCATTTTCGATAGTATTTCGAGACAATTTTCAAAATAAATCAACTAATGTTCTATCAATTCAAACATCAACATTTGTTCTGTATTATTTCTGCCAACACTAAATAAGAAAGTTCAAAATAGTTTTTTCTATGTATTATCTATAAATGGAGTATTTTTTTTAAATGTAATTCTAGAAATTACATTCACAAAACGAGGGTAATATAACTCCAGAAAAACGCCAGATACGTATTGACAAGGACATACGATATATGATACACATGCATAATTAAAGTTGTAATTTTTACAAAGTGGGCGAAAAACTGTTCAGGCCAGGATTCGAACCAGGGACCTTTTGGTTGAAGCCGACAATGTTCCACTAACTTAACTATACCGGACAAACCCGGCAGACACCCAGAAATCTAATGACTATGACATCTGATCTGATACAGTAATACCCCGATTTACGTCCTCTTGACTTACATAACCCCCCATTTACGTCCTCTAGACTGGAAAAACATTTCCTTGATTAAGACGCACTTAGGATGTTATTGAAAATTTTTGGAAGAAATTTAACATCTCGGATGCAGTCATAGTCACTGGGGATTCATAGGGTGAAGTTCAGCAAAAAAAAAAGTGAGAGATGCTTGAGAAAACTGTGCCCCCTTTCTTTCGCAGAGACTAAGAAAACATGTGAAAATTGTGAACGCTGTATCGCTCTTAACCCTCCGTCTACCAGACGGGTCCATTGGACCCGACAGGTACATACAAAATATTCATTCAAACCAGAAATTTCTTTAAAATAAACTAAGTATATAAACCAGACAAAAATAAGGTAAATAAATAAGTTAAATAGTTTTAAATAAAAATTCTGGTGTAGAACGTTTTATTAAAACTTGAATAAAATTCCCGGTAGATCTAGGGTTAAAAGGCTACTTCAGTCAAACGAAAAGATCCGTTAGCCAATGCTAATCCTATTGAAGAAATTTACAAAGATATCTCGTTCGCATTTAAATATTTTTAAATGATTTCTTTTGCATTGAATAGTTCAGATAGATCTGCACAAAGGCCGTTGTTTACTTTTTTTGATTTTGTTTACAGGTATTTCTTATGTGGACACTTTCATTTTCGGAACCGGTTTCGAAAGTAAAAACATCCTCATAAAAAATATCTGAAATCGAAATCGAAAAAGTAAAAAAACGGCCTGCATACAGATCGATCACAACTATTCAATGCAATCATTTTAAAATATTGAAATGCGACCGCGATATCTTTATAAATTTCTTCCATAGGATGAGCATTAGCGAATACGTCTTTTCATTTGACTGAAGTCTACTTTCTTAATTGATGAAATCGTTGAAAGTGGAAGAGAACTCAACATAGACATTGGAGGCTGAAAACGTTATCGGTCCCATAAATTCCCCTGATTCGGAATTAACCATCGACAAATTTATCTAATTAAAGAAACAAAGTACTGTTAATAAAATAGGAAATATTTTGAGTCTAGGGGAAAGAGGGAAGATTATGACGGTTGCAAAATTAACCGAAGGACTAAAGCTTATTGAAGATGGAATGATGGCCCTTGAAAATATTGATTCAGACGAGCAAAGCTTGCAACGACTGGAATAAGCTTCGAAAACTCACTCTGCTGTTATAAAGAGGATGAAGATGTTATTCGTCCCATAAATTCCCCTGATTCAGAATTAACCATCGACAAATTTATCTAATTAAAGAAACAAAGTACTGTTAATAAAATAGGTAAATATTTTGAGTCTAGGGGAAAGAGGGAAGATTATGACGGTTGCAAAATTAACCGAAGGACTAAAGCTTATTGAAGTTGGAATGATGATCCTTGATAATATTGATTCAGACGAGCAAAGATTGCAACGACTGGAATAACCTTCGAAAACTCACTCTGCTGTTATAAAGAGGCTGAAGATGTTATTGGTCCCATAGATTCCCCTGATTCGGAATTAACCATCGACAAATTTATCTAATTAACAAGTTGGAAATTGCTCGTCAAACGTGGCAAATGAGGTGCGTTCGTACTATAACTAGTTTTATAATTATGTTTTGCACCCCATATTGTACTGAATGTATATTTTTTTGCGCTTCATAAGTGCATAGTCTGTAACATCATTAAAATGCACTTACAATAATTTTTTCCCCATTCCCCGTAATGTAACGGAAAACTTTTGACTGTTCCTGTAATTAAACTATACATTCGATTTTCATAAAATTTGAAATGGCTCGACAAAATTTTGCAGCAATTATATATTTAAAATTTCAGACCATTCGGAAGGCTGTAAAATCATTAAAATGCATTTGCAATAATTTTTTCCCATTGGCCATAATGTAACGGAAAACTTTTGGGTGTCCCTGTAATTAAACTATACATCCGATTTTCATAAAATTGGAAATGGCTCGACAAAATTTTGCAGCAATTATATATTAAAAATTTCAGACCATTCGGAAGTCTGTAACATCATTAAAATTCACTTGCAATAATTTTCCCCATTGGCCGTAATGTAAAGAAAAACTTTTGACTGTCCCTGTAATTAAACTATACATCCGATTTTCATAAAATTGGAAATGGCTCGACAAAATTTTGCAGCAATTATATATTAAAAATTTCAGATCATTCGGTCGGGTAGTTTTTGCTCTGTTATATGCGGACGGACAGACAGACGGACGGACAGACGGACAGACAGACGGACTGAACGACGACTATAGGTGCTACGTATTTATATAATTACGAACGCACCTAAAAAACAAAGTACTGTTAATAAAATGGTAAATATTTTGAGTCTAGGGGAAAGAGGGAAGATTATGACGGTTGCAAAATTAACCGAAGGACTAAAGCCTATTGAAGATGGAATGATGGCTCTTGAAAGTATTGATTCAGACGAGCAAAGCTTGCAACGACTGGAATAAGCTTCGAAAACTCACTTTGCTGTTACAAAGAGCTTCTAAGAGAAAAGAGAAAAAAATGTCAGTTCAAATTTCATTGCATGATTTTTTTCGCGTGCTCAAAAACTTTAACAGCGCAGATAGGAGAACAGTAAATTGTAAGTTAACAACTTATTGATTTATTCTAAATTCTTGTATTGCTAACGAATTTTTTTACTGGTGTTAAATGTATATGTCGTAGGCTAATTGAGAAATCCGGCTCTTTGCAAACAGCCTAGGCTCTTTGCAAAGAGCCGGGCTAATTTGAGAATCCATCTCCCTTTTTCCAATTAGGCTGATATTTTTCAGGCTTATTGCAAAGTGCCTAGAAAGCATTAGGCTAATTGAAAAATGACCACTTATTATCCGATCAGGGTGATATTTTTAGCTCACAGGCTATCAAAGCCTGAGAGCTTATGTGCCCGCCGATTCTGTGTGTACGTGTGTACGTACGTATGTACGTATGTAAGTAACGCGATAACTCTTGATAGAAAAATCCGATTTTTTTCAATTTTTTTTTTCTAGGTTCATACTGATAAGGTGCTTCCCTGATTAGTTTTTGGGGTTCATTGGTTAAGGATAAAAGGGGAAAAGAGGTTTTAGTCCCCCCCTTAATTTATATAAATGGGTTTTTCATGCAGAAATATTCGATTTGCTCCAAATTTGGTATACCGGTTTATTGTGTTAAGGAGCTTCCCTGATTAGATTTGGAAGCTCATTATTAAAGTATAAATGGGGGAAAGGGGGTAATCCCCTTAATTTAGATAAATTGGTTTTTCATGATGAATTATTCGATTTGCTCCAAATTTGGTATACCGGTTTATTAAGTTAAGGAGCTGCCTTGATTAGATTTGGAGGTGCATTAGTTACATATAAAGGGAGGAAAGGGGGGTCATCCACCCCCCCCCCCCCGTAATTTAGATAAATTGGTTTTTCATGCAGAAATATGCGATTTGCTATAAATTTGGTATGCCGGTTAATTATGTTAAGCAGCTTCCCTGATTACATTTGGAAGATCCTTATTATATATAAAGGGGGGAAAGGGGGGCAATTGCCTCTCCCCTTAATTTAGATAAATACGTTTTTCATGTAGAATTATTCGATTAGCTCAAATTTGGTATACTGGTTTATTATGTTAAGGAGATGGCTTGATTAGATTTGGAGGTTCATTAGTTAAGTATAAAGGGAGGAAGGGGGGGGGGGCTAGATCCCCCTCCTTAATTTAGGTAAATGCGTTTTTAATGCAAAATTATTCGATTTGCTCCAAATTTGATATACAGGTTTATTATGTTAAGGAGATTCCCTGATTAGATTTGGAGGTTGATTAGTTAAGTATAAAGGGAGGAAAGGGGGGGCTAGACCCCCCCTTAATTTAGATAAATGGGTTTATCTTGCAGAGTTATTCGATTTGCTCCAAATTTCGTATACCGGTTTATCATGTTAAGGGGCTGCCTTGATTATATTTGGAGATTTATTGGTTAAGTATATGGGAGGGACAGGTGCTAGTGTCCCTTTAATTTAGCTAAATGGGTTTTTCATACAGAATTATTCAATTTGCTTCAAATTTGATATACCAGTTTATTACGATATGGCTTCCTTCATTTGATTTGGAGGTTCATTGGTTAATTATAAACGAGGGGAAAGGGGGGGGGGCAATTGCACTTCCCCTTAATTTGGATAAATGGGTTTTCATGCAGAATTATCTAATTTAGTTTAATTTTTTTTCTAGGTTCATTCTAATAAAGAGCTTTTCTGATAAGATTTGAAAGTTCATTGGTTCAGCATAAAGTGAGAAATGGGAGAGCTAATACTCCCCCTTAATTTAGTGAAATGGTTTTTTCATGCAGAATTATCTGATTTGCTTCAAATTTGGTATACCAGTTTATTATGTTAAGTAGCTTCCCTGATTAGATTTGGAGGTTCTTTGATTAAGTATAAAGGGGGGAGGGGGCAACGGGGACTAATCCCTTTATTTATTTTTCAAGGGCATTATTCTTTGAAATAAGTGTATAATATACAATTAGTGTGAATAGCCTGTGAGCTCAATGCCATCAGTTTAACTGGGCAATTTTCTTTTTATTAGGTTTATTAACGCATAACCCTACCCAAACCCGAAAAATAATTTACAACAGACCGTACCCCGATCCGAGCAAAACACAATAATTTCAGTCGACATGCAACCCGACCCGAACCTGAGAGTTCCATTTGAAAAAACACGAAATCCCGAGCCAAATCTGATAACCAACAAAAATATTCCAAAGTTCCATAACCGGATCCGAACAAGACAAATAATTTTCCGTGGACACGTAACGCTACCAGAACCTAAAAATTCCATTCGAAGTCAACATGAAACCGGTCCCGAACCAAATCTTAACCGACAAAAATATTCCAAAGAACTATAACCCGATGCAAGCCAGACAAAATAATCTCCATCCGTCGGCAACCCGACCCGAACGTAAAAGTTCTAATTGAACTCAATCCGAAACCTGGTTGTAACAAATCCACAAAACGTACCACGCAAAGCAGATTTATATTTACTTTTAAATTCTACGAATGAAAGACTTTTACTGAACTTTAAATTTTAAACTTAAACCATACTCACATTAGCACCTTTGTGCTCGTATAGTTGTACTATTTATGGAACAACACCTACGGTGAGATAACTTCAAAACATAGTAATAATAACTCATAAAAAACAAGCTACCAGTATTTATTTTCTTTCTCACTTGAATCTACAAAAATATAGGAAGTTGCCACAGAATACATCAAAACTTGTCCCTTTTTCTTTTTTAACCAGCGACAATAACATGTGAACGCGCAACAACAAAATAATAAATGTCATTTCAAGTCAATTGGTTTTCTTTACATTTTTCATCTCTGATCGCGTGATTTTGAACAAAAATAAATAATGCCGATCCCGTAACATCCTCCCACCTTCTGATTACCTTGTATAATCAGAGCTAATTTTAAACGTGGAGAAATTGACAAAGTCACTTGCTATAAATTCAGTCTTTCAGGAATTTTCAGTATCCTCCCAGCCCTGCTGTGTCTAGGAGATTCCTTGCTTGAGGATACATCCAAAATTGTAGCTTTGTTAAGTATTTTCACTGGATTGTGAGAAATCTTTGGTTTAGGATAGTCAGTAGACGAAGCTATCTCTAGTGGATATATTCTTTGTATAGGTCATAAAAGCTCATGTTGTGATGTTTGAAGTCTTACGAGTCGAACTTTCTTGTCTCTACCAGGTATAAGTTCTGTAATTCGACCTAAAGGCCAATCAGTTCTCTTTTTATTATCAGATCCTATCAATACAACATCACCTACAGCTATAATTTGCTCTTGGTGTTTGTTCCTTGCTCTTTCAATTAATGCACCTAAATATTCGGACCTGAAGCGATCCTTCAATTCTTTTTGTAATGACTGCCGATACTTCAATCTCTTGCTTAATGATTTTTGTTCCACAACATCCAGGTCTGAAAGATTGCATTCTTCTATACTCTGCAGAAACATAGATGGGGAGATAGGTTTCACAGTTGCATCTTCCGAAAGGTATGTTAGCGGTCTTGCATTTATTACACTTTCCACATCTGTCAAAACTGTGTTCATTTCTTCATAAGTGAGGTAAGCATGACCTAATACTCTTTTGAGAAGATCTTTCATTATTCTGATAAGCCTTTCCCAAAAGCCATCCCACCACGCTGCGGTTGGTGGATTAAATTTCCAATCAATAGCATTAACAGAACTGTATTTTTGTATTCGTGACCAATCTAGGCTTTTCAATAAATTAGCTGATCCAGTGAAGTTTGTACCGTTGTCAGAATAAATGACAGCGCACCTTCCTCTACGTGCTACGAATCGTCTGAGTCCCATCAAAAATGCCTCAGTCGAAGCAGCGGTCACTAGCTCTAAATGCACTGCTCTGTATATTGCGCAGGAAAATATCAATATCCAAGATTTCTCAATTTTCTTCAAGTATAACGGACCCGCCATGTCAACACCTGTGATCTGAAACACGTTAGCATCCTTTATTCTATTTTCCGGTAGAGGCGCACTATCTCTCCATAAACTCTTCCCACTGAAGCGTTTGCAGACAACACACTGTGCTAACACTTGTTTTACATTTCTACGACCATTAAGTATCCAGTATTTTTCTCTCAATAAATTAAGTAGAATCTGTAATCCAGCGTGACAATGTTTTACATGTACATGATATATGAGTCGTTTTACAACTTCATGTTTTGCTGGCAGGACTATAGGTTTCAGAAAATCTTCATTGTCTTTCCTGTACGTTATTTTAGTCTCCAGTCGAATTATATCTTGTTCATCTTTCCATGTTTGTAAAGTTCTCAATCTGTTATCATTCTCGGGAAAAAACGCTTCATTCTGAATCATACGTAGAGTCTTTAATTCAGCTTCTTTAAATTCAGATGACGTCAGGTCTCCTCCTCTTTTCACTTCGGTACTTCTGTATTTATGCCTAAAACTTAATATCCATGCGACCATCCGTATGATTTTTACATAACTCGAGAAATATCTGTAATACCAACCATCTTGTTTAACATCGGAATTCGTTATCATGGAAACTGACTTTATTCGTTCCTTCCGAATTTCATCTTCGTCATAGTTTTGATCACTAGAGTTCTCATATTTTTCAAACTCTGCTGAATCTCTCAACCAAGCTGGACCCTCCCACCATCTCCTGGCAACCAGCTGTATCGCTTTACATCCACGAGTTGGCAAATCTGCAGGATTTTTATCACTTGGCACATAGATCAATGATGAAGGACTGCTTAATCTTCTGATCTCTAGAACCCGATTTCGCACAAATACTGACCAATTGACATCTCTGGATATCCAAGCGAGTACTGTAGATGAATCGCTCCAATAATATCTCTTCATCTTTTCCCAACCGAGGGCATCTACGATAGTTTGCGCCAAACGAGTTCCCATAGTTGCCGCCGATAATTCCATTCTTGGTATTGTGCCGTTCTTCAAAGGTGCAACTCTTGATTTGGCTGCTATAAAAACTAACTCGACTTGGCTTCCAATTTCTATTCTAAAGAATATAACTGTTGCGTAAGCATCTTTACTTCCATCTACAAATGTGTGAAGTGCACACGCTTCTATGTTTCCTGGAGTCATTTTCATGTATCTTGGGAACTCTATATCCTTCAAAACTGTTAGTTCTTGAAACCATAGTAAAAATTCTTTACGTAACTCACCAGTTATCTCTTCATCCCATTTAAAACCTAATTTCCAGGCTTTTTGCAACATTATTTTCGGACAAATCATGACTGGCGACGTAAAACCAAAACCAAAGGATCAAATATTTTATGCACAGCTGACAACATACTGCGTTTGGTGATCTTTTCTGTGTCAAAATCTTGTAGCCAACTTAGGTTGATTTTCAACATGTCGTATTCCTTATTCCAAACAAGTCCTAAGACGTTAGTTTCATTCGTGTCTGGCGTTTCTTGGCGATCTCCTGTGTACTCCCACTGTCTTAGATCAAAACTGCTTTTCGCCATGAGCATCCTCGCATCTTCGATGAAATGTTTCAGTTCTTCTTCGCTATTTACACTGGTTACGACATTATCCACATAAAAACTGTGCAACAATCTATCTTTAAAACTTTCAGAGAAATCTGGAGCCCTTCGGATGAGATATTCAATGACAGATAAAAGAAGAAATGGACTGCATTTCACACCGAATACTACTCGGGTGTGCCTGAAGGTCATTAATTTCTTTTCCTTTAAGTCTTTCCACCACAAAAAACGTAGGAAATTTCTATCTTTCTCACAAATGCTGATCGGTAAAAAAGCTTTCCTAATATGTGCAATTACACCAAGTTTTCTTTCTCGAAAGCGTAGAAGCTGGTAGACGGGAGGTGCTGGGTTCGAACCCAATCGCACCCGTCGGCCTAACCGTTTCGGAGTTTTCGTGGTTTTCTTCGAAACCGTGGATTCCCATGCGTAAATACGGGTTAGGTTCCCTTAGAAAGACCCCCACGAAGGGCACTACCCCCCAGGGCCTATATCCCACGTGTTGATAATCGGCCGTCATAAACACAAACCAAACCAAACCGAAAGCGTAGAAAAACATCTGGAATGAGCTCTATCAAGTTGGGTCCACATTGTAGGCATTGATTCAGAGATGGATAATTTGCTAATCTTGCTGACGCATCAAATACAGGACGGATCGGGGTTGTAGTACTACTCTCTTTTATGACAGGATGATACGGCAAATAATTGCCATAAGATTTCGCTTCGTAAGAAGGAACTTCCTCTATAATACCTTCGTTAATCCAATCATTAAAAACATTCTCGTATTGTTGAAACATGTTCTTGGCGATTAACTTTGAGGTGATGCCTTCCAAACGTTTCATCGCCAACTTAAAGTTATTTGGCAGTGTTGTTATGTCATCAGCCCAAGGAAAACAAATCTCATACCGATTTTCATCGTTTATTTTTACTGTTTCGAAGAAATGCTCCTTAGTTTGGCGATCTATCTCTTCTCTTGACTTCTTCTCTATGGGATCTGTAATTCCGATTAAGTCAAGTCTCCATAGGTTTGAGATATCCGCTTCTTTTACAGACATTGATGTTACTGTCATCGCCAAGTTTTCGGATGAATATGGCTTTTCACATGATGCTTTTCCCATTAATGTCCATCCAAGATATGTTTCCACTGCAACTAAACCAGAAGACAATATTTTTCTTTTACCAGTTAACATTTTCCCCATAACATCAGCTCCAATTAAAACTTCTATACTACCACAACATTGACTCACATCACTTAACATGATGCCACTTTCCTTTAATTCTTGTAACCATGGCCCCTGTGTAACGGGTTGAATATCTCCGCATATGCTAACTTGATCTTGTACTTCGAAATACACCTGAATTCTTCGCTCAAATCTCTAACTGTTATTTTGTAACAGTTGTGTTGGCATTCTTGAGTAGTAATGTCGCCAAACAGAGAATGTATTATCTTTTCTTGCCGAATAGGCTTGTAATTCATTTCTTCCGCCACACTTTTTAATATATACGATTTCTGTGATGCTGAATCTAACAATAAACTAACAATCTTCTGTTTACTTTCAGAAACTAGCTTCACCTTCAAGGTCTGCAAGAACACTTTGGCGCTCTTCTTACTAATATTTGTCATATTCACTTCATCTCTTTTAGACTTCTCCTCAGCTCCCTCTTGAGTATCTTTACCGGATGACTTACGTTGATCGCACAGTAATGGCACATGCCGCTTATTACAAATAATGCATTTCACCATCGCTCGGCATCTTTTAGCGGTATGTTCTGGTACTAAACATATGAAGCAGCATCTCTTCTCCTTGGCGATTTTTTGTATTTCCGCTTTAGTTTAATTTTTCTCGCAGAAAAGCATTCCGAACTTGCATGTCTTCCCTGGCAAAAAATGCAGACTCCTTTTTTCTCTGTTACGGAAGAGGTAGTCAACAGACCTGTCGCTGTCAAGTTTTATGTTCAAAATTATGGTGATTCCTTTTTGCGACATATTTACGGTCTTCACTTTTAGCTAATCCAAAATCAGCTACGGCGAGTGACACCCTTTCTTCACCTTCTACTTCAGTTCGCAAAAACTGCATCAAACTGTTTAATCTGTCCTGTGCCTCAGTTTTCTCAGACGATATGTTCGTGCTATTCCACGCTTTTAGAAATTCTGCTGGAAAACAGGGCTCAACTAATGGATATAAAATTGATGCACATTTGTCAGTTGTGACACCTAATGTATCTAAGGCTCGTAAATATAATTCCAATTTATCATATAACGATGTCAACGAGAATTTTCCCTTCGTTTGTACTGATATTATTAATTTGAGTAGTTCTCTCACGTAGACTTCTACCAATATATCTTCTCTACCAAAACGGGTTTTTAAACTCTCAATTGCCTTGGCGTAATTAGTGCCACTTGGCGGGAAACTCTCTACCACTTCTCTTGCTCGGGAGCCGGCAACTGTTGCTTGCACCAAGTACTGAAATTTATCTTCTGGTGCTATTTCTGTATCTTCATCAATTTGTCTAAATTGACACCAAAACGGTAACCAGTCTATTATTTCACCGCCAAACTTTCTGAATTCTAATTTGGGCAGCGTAAACTTTCTTCTCATTGCATAACTATCGATAATTGGATTAAGAGCTCCAACTTGGCTGTTTACTGCTGACTGAAGTTTCGCCAATTCTAACTCGTGCGCCAATTTTAACTTTTCGCCTTCAATCTTTGCTTGTAATTCCATATTCAATGCTTTAGTTTTTTCCTTTGCTTGTAATTCCATATTCAATGCTTAAGCTTTTTCCTTCGCTTGTATTTCTAATTTTTCTTTTTCCATATTCATTGCTTCAGCTTTTTCCTTTCATTCTCTCTCTAATTTTTCCTTTTCCTTTCTTTCTGAAACGGCATTTTCTAAAACGCTCTGTACAAATTCAGGATCATCTTTATATGCCTTACAATTCAAAATTAAATATTTAAGTGCCACAAGTGAAGCCGTTGGTGCTGCTATTTCACCTAATTGCTCGGCTACGAAGATCAAATCTTCCTTTTTAAAACCTTTAACCAACTTGAACATCATGGAAAATCTTTATTTCATTTAATTTTTTATTAACACCTTTTAAACTACGTGTGATAGATAACCTTGTTTAAACTCAGGTTCTGTACCCGCGGACGTCACTAATGTAATAAATCCACAAAACGTACCACGCAAAGCAGATTTATATTTACTTTTAAATTCTACGAATGAAAGACTTTTACTGAACTTTAAATTTTAAACATAAACCTTACTCACATTAGCACCTTTCTGCTCGTATAGTTGTACTATTTATGGAACAACTCCTACGGTGAGATAACTTCAAAACTTAGTAATAATAACTCATAAAAAACAAGCTACCAGCATTTATTTTCTTTCTCACTTGAATCTACAAAAATATAGGAAGTTGCCACAGAATACATCAAAACTTGTCCCTTTTTCTTTTTTAACCAGCGACAATAACATGTGAACGCGCAACAACAAAATAATAAATGTCATTTCAAGTCAATTGGTTTTCTTTACATTTTTCATCTCTGATCGCGTGATTTTGAACAAAAATAAATAATGCCGATCCCGTAACACTGGTTGTGGTCGGTTTTCGGATTGACTTCAAAGGGAACAACCTTCAAGTTCGGATCCGGTTGAAAAAAAATTAAACTAAATTAGATAATTCTGCATGAAAACCCATTTATCTAAATTAAGGGGAGGGGCAATTGCCCCCTTCCCCCCCCTTTTATACTTAAACAATGAACCTCCAAATCAAATGAAGGAAGCCATATCGTAATAAATTTGTATATCAAATTTGGAGCAGATCGAATAACTCTGCATGAAAAACCCATTTTTCTAAATTAAGAGGGGTGTCTAGCCCCCCTTTCCTCCCTTTATACTTAACTAATGAACCTCCAAATCTAATCAGGGAGGCTCCTTAACATAATAAACCGGTATACGAAATTTGGAGCAGATCGAATAACTCTGCATGAAAAACCGATTTATCTAAATTAAGGGGGGTAGCCCCCCTTTCCCCCCTTTATACTTAAATAATGAGCTTCCAAATCTAATCAGGGAAGCTCCTTAACACAATAAACCGGTATACCAAATTTGGAGCAAATCGAATATTTCTGCATGAAAAACCCATTTATATAAATTAAGGGGGGGAGCCCCCATTTTCCCCCTTTATCCTTAACCAATGAACTCCCAAAACTAATGAGGGAAGCACCTCATCAGAATGAACCTAGAAAAAAAAATTGAAGCAAATCGGATATTTCTATCAAGAGTTATCGCGTTACGTACATACATACGAACGTACGTACACACGTACATACAGAATCGGCGGGAACATAAGCTCTCAGGCTTCGATAGCCTGTGAGCTAAAAATATCACCCTGATCGGATAATAAATGGTCATTTTTCAATTAGCCTAACGCTTTTTAGGCTCTTTGCAGTAAGCCTGAACAATATCAGGCTAATTGGAAAAAGGGAGATGGATTCTCCAATTAGCCCACGACATATATAACATAATCCCTAAATGCAATAGAATATGTTCATTTGATTTTGAGAAATTTTATTACTTATCCTTTTATGCTCATCTAATGTACCTCGACGTACGTCACTTTCGACTTACGTCGCTAGTTTTGAAACGTATTCATCACGTAAGTCGAGATATTACTGTATAATTACGTGCCCAACGTTTCTTGGAGTTTCTATTACCTGTATGTCATTCTGCGTAGCTGATTCACATATCAGACCAGTTGTCACACTTATTAGGTTTTTGCATGATATATGTGTCTATCAGGATTGGTCCGGACAGCTCAGTTTATAGAGCATTGGTAGCTTCAGCCAAAAGGTCCTTGGTTCGAATCCTGGCGTGGACACTTTTTCGCCCTGTTTGGAGAAATAGCAATTTTAATTAATCATGTAGAAATTACACAAGTTTTGCATTCTCAAAAAGTGAGCATAATGTTCCTTAAAAAAAAAAAATGAGTTTTTTCATCCTTCATCATTGAATTTCATTAGGTTAATAAAATGTGATATTTGCCTGATAAACTCACATTACGAAAATACTTTAGAAAATTTATTTATTTTAAACTACAAAATTTACGCCACTACCAACTTCTAGCATTTTTCTAGCCATTATTTGTGAAAAGGGAAATTAACCTTGCTTATTCCAATATTTTCGGTGATTAAACAAAACGGTTGATTTTTTTAAAATCAAAAATAGTTGTTGAGAAAAACCGTAAAAGTTCGCAGGTATACACAATGTATTAAAAATGTTTTAAAATAATCGGTATACCACATTAAGATAAATACATAAAACTTTAATTTATGCCCCATAATATTTTTGCCTTTTAGTAAATAACACACTACTGTATGAATAAAAGAAACGGGATATTTTTTTTATTAAAAGGAATTTTAGGAAGGAATTCTTTTAATGAAAATGACATTTATGCGAGAGTTAAATTATGAAGCACGTTGTAATTATGTGCGTTTTTGCTCCTTCCTGATTTTTTACGTTTCGTACAAAATATGCGAAAATCCAAAAAGATAAAAAGTATTTTATACCATAAAGGCACAGTAAAAATTTCTTTTCAGTATCCTCGTAAAGCGAAACTTCTAAACAAATATTATTCTAAAAGTATACGTATAGCTTGAACCATAATTTTATAATTTTTATTTTTAAATTATAATTAATAATGTCTATTAATATTTATGCATTACTAGAAAATATTATTATTTGCAAAGATTTTAATTAACATCTTGCATACGTACAACATATATTTCCACAAATCAAACATATTTCCGTTCGAAACTTTAACTACCATTTAGTATAATTTTGTATAATATAGTAATTATTTTCCATGTAAAGCAAGTATATCCGTAAAGGTGCACTACCTAATACGCAATTCAAAGCTAAATATTAATATTTCCAGCTTGTATTAATTATAGTGATAACATTGTTTTACAGCACATTATGTAATTTACTTGTCAACCAAAATGAAGTATTATATTAAATTAGCACAAATATACAAAATTCTATTGTTTCTTTTTCTCATATCACGAAATTTACCATCTTGTTAGCTTTATGGAAAATCGACGAGAACTAATATATATATATATATACGTATGTATGTAATAATGAAAAATTTTCGCACATTTATCTAGGTTAAACTATTCCAAATTCTTTAAATATCTACCTTTTTTATCTTTAATAATATCTTAAATATCTTTTATATTTTATCCCATGCCTTTAAACTAGCGTATTCTTTTATTTATTATTCAAACCCTTAATACGTTCGTAGCTATATTTCTTATAAAACCCACTAATTTACATTATTTCTTTCATTCTAATCTGAGACTAAATTATTTTTTCTTTCGAATGTATTTAATATCATTTGTTCTTTTTTTTTCATATCCCATGAAGACTTGCAAGTTGCCGCCAGCATCCTGATTAATTATAGAGCTTCTGCCGATAGTAATAAGTTCTATTTGCAACGTCACGCATATCCCGCCCTCTGCCCCGGAGCTAATCCTATGGTAGCCAGTTTTGCTGTCCCGTCCCTCCACCTCTTTTTAGCTCACAGGCTATCAAAGCCTGAGAGCTAATGTGCCCGCCCGTTCTGTATGTATGTATGTATGTATGTACGTACGTACGTATGTACGTAACGCGATAACTCTTGATAGAAACATCCGATTTGCTTCAAAATTTTTTCCTAGGTTCACCGTGATAAGGCGCTTCCCTGATTAGTTTTTGGAGTTCATTGGTTAAGGATAAAGGGGGAAAAACGGGGTTAGTCCACACCCCACCCCCCTTAATTCAGATAAATGGGTTTTTCATGCAGAATGATTCGATTTGCTCCGAATTTGATATACCGGTTTATTATGTTAAGGAACATCCCTGATTAGTTTTGGTAGTTCATTGGTTAAGGATAAAGGGGGGGAAACGGGGTTAGTCCACCCCCCTTAATTCAGATAAATGTGTTTTTCATGCAGAATGATTCGATTTGCTCCGAATTTGGTATAGCGGTTTATTATGTTAAGGAACTTCCCTGATTAGTTTTGGGGGTTCATTGGTTAAGGGTAAAGGGGGAAAAATGGGGTTAGTCCACCCCCCTTAATTCAGATAAATGGGTTTTTCATGCAGAATCCTTCAATTTGCTCGAATTTGGTATACCGGTTTATTATGTTAAGGAACTTCCCTGATTAGTTTTGGGAGTTCATTGGTTAAGGATAAAGGGGGAAAAACGGGGTTAGTCCACCCCCCTTAATTCAGATAAATGTGTTTTTCGTGCAGAATGATTCGATTTGCTCCGAATTTGGTATAGCGGTTTATTATGTTAAGGAACTTCCCTGATTAGTTTTGGGGGTTCATTGGTTAAGGGTAAAGGGGGGAAAACGGGGTTAGTCCACCCCCCTTAATTTAGATAAATGGGTTTTTCATGCAGAATCATTCGATTTACTCCGAATTTGGTATACCGGTTTATTATGTTAAGGAACTTCCCTGATTAGTTTTTGGGTTCATTGGTTAAGGGTAAAGGGGGAAAAGGGAGGTTAGCCCGCCCCTCTTAATTTAGATAAATGGGTTTTTCATGCAGAATGATTCGATTTGCTCCGAAGTTGGTATACCTGTTTATTATGTTAAGGAGCTTCCCTGATTCGTTTTGGCGATTAATTGGTTAAGGATAAGGGGGGGGGGTTAGTCCAACCCCTTAATTTAGATAAATGTTTTTTTTTTTTTTTTTTTTTTTTGCAAGATTATTTGATTTGCTCCAAGTTTGGTATACCGGTTTATTATGATAAGGAGCTTCCCTGATTAGATTTGGAGGTTCACTGGTTAAGTATAAAGGGGGAAACGGGGGCTAATTCCTCTTCACATATTTTTTTGAGGGGCATTATCCTTTAAAATAAGAGTATAATATAGAATTAGTGTGAATAGTCTGTGAGCTCAATGCCATCAGTTTAGCTGGGCACTTTTCTTTTTTATTACGCTTTTCGTTTGTTTAATAAAAAACCGTCACTTGGTGGCCTGACTTTTAATTTGTGAGATTCTAATGCCTTTTAACATCATAGAGTTTATTATGAGGTGGTACAGATATTATTCGAGAACCGATGGATTATCTACTAGAATTGTTACGAAATATGTTTGCAAGAAAACGACGTTAAGATTATGATGCCTCTATTACTTATTGAACGGGAAATTCTTCCAAAAGTTTTTTGAGTTCTGCCTTCTACTTGCCACCACGACTGCACTCTTGTTGTTCTCATAAATGACGGAGGGTGGTAAAGTTTATAGCATTGACCCGTATGCTACTTTTACGTAGATTAACAGAACCTGATTATCCACGGGGCAAATTCCTACCACTAAAAATAAACAGAAAATTTTGCCTCATTCATGGCAGATATTTTACATGTATACGGCGTTTAGATCAGGCGAACTTTTCTTTTAAAAATTTTTGGTTAAGTGTGCCCCGTTGGTAATCAGGCCCTGGATATACACAAGTATCGCAGGAATTTCACAGACATACATACATACGCGCACACACACATGCATATATCTACCCTATATATATAAAATCCTAATGAAACGAATTTATGAAACGGATATATGAAACGAATTTATGAAACGGATTTATGAAACGGATATATGAATCGACTGATTAAACAACTGATTATGTTTCAAGCGATTTCTCCTAAAACATGGAAAATTTGGGATGAAATTAACACCAAAAATCAGCATTGATCCGCAGATCTCAAAACTGGTATTAGAATTTTTAAATTCGAATTAGTTTTCGAAATATTAATTTTTTTTCTAATTTTATATACATTTTTCTAATGATGGCAACTCAAATTTTAACCAAACATATATTTTCTTTTCATATTTCAGAAAAGGTTGACATAGTAACCCGGCTATTGTTGTTTATTTGATAATAAATGTTTATTTACTTTTATTTCTTGTTATAAATTATATAAATTATTTTGTTCTACAATTATTAATTATTTTTTTATATTTCCTTTACAGAATAATAGGAAATAATTAAAAAATACGGTACTACTTAGTTATTCCGTCGACTAGTTTCGTCAAATTATATAAATCGCCAAATTATGCAAATTGACATAATTTTTATTTTAAATAACGAAAGAACAAATAAATTAGTATAACATTAATAAATATATGAATAAAAAGTCGAAATAAAAATCACTTGAAGACGTAAACACGTGTAACTTGCTTAAAGTCAAGTGAATGTGACATTTACGATCAACCATTATCGGTATTTAATCTTATAGTTTAGCAATAGATTTTTGGTCTACGGGATAACCAATGCATATGTAACAAAAATGTATATGTAACTGGTATTTGAAAACGAGGTTTTCGCAAAAAAAAAAAATCACGCCAAACCTGCTGTGCGTATATGACATCTGGCCAAATATTACCACTCGAAAAGAAAAAAAAATGCTAACTGGCGAGTTGAAAAAAGCTATTGGCGAGATTTGCATCCGGCTAGCGTAACAGTACCGAGGATTTTTTGCAACCATGGCAAATTTTATGTAGTTTTATTCGAAAAAAATATTTCGATTTTTTAACTAAAATGGAAAACTTACGGTCCCATATTGGCGCGATTTTTTTCTGTCGCCAATGTCATATACGGAACGGGCACTTAACTGGCACCAAAGTATCGTTATTTTGCTTGATATGGTAAGCCGGATGTTGTTGTTTATGCTGTTGATGCGTTCCCCAAATTGGGGTCGTTAAAAAATCGCGCTAATATGGGACGTATATAACATCTGTGCCAAACATTCATATGAACGGCTAAGGGATCAGACCGTATTTGTTTATGGCAGTTGATAACTTGAACTATTATAATGTAGATGAAATGGTGGCGATAGAATAATATTTAGCGACTTATCACCTGTGCCTGGCTAACATTAAAGTACCAAAATGGCACCTAGAGTATAAAAAGCGAAGTGGACCGCCTGGAACTGTTGATGACAGTCACATGACTTAGGATATTGTTATAGAGATTTTTTTTTAAATACCGGGAGACAAAGACTCTGTATACTTAATTTATTTTATTTTACGTCTTTTCAAATATTTAACTGATACTCTTTAATCAAAAACGAAAACAAACATTGGATGTCTTAACAGCAACTGATTCGCCCTTAAATTTTTGCAATCAAAGGGAATTGAATGGAAACCCGTTTCACCCGCACAGCTTTTTTCAGTATAATTCAGTCATCTCTAATATTTAAAAAACCCATCACTTTAGCGAGTTTTTAGAATATACGGTGTCTGAACGGGTGTTGGCGAGCGTAGCTTGCAGGGGGCAGAGCCCCCTAGTATATATATATATAATCCTGCATCTCTAGCGCACATTTTTCATTACGCGTTTTTCTTTTATTTATTACCTATAAATAATATTTTTTAACAAAATTATTTGCAACATTAGATTAGAAAAACAATTAACCTATTTTTTAATGAATTTCGACGATCACAAGTGTAAATGTTTTGTACAGTTAGAAAGAACATAAGAACAAAAAGTATTTTTGTTAACAGCATATACATTATTCTCCTCATTATTTGCGGTACTAATTATAACAAAACTTAGGAAATAAAAAAGTAATTATTGCTACATTTTCAAAAAAGATGTTCTTATATTATTTTTTTTAAAGCGTAAATATTTAGATTTTACCACACTGCAATCATGAACGAGTTTTTTTTTCGCATAAATTTGAAAGATAAATTTAGCGTTTAATGTTAAAAATTAGTCTATATGATAAAATAAACAAAGCATGGATGTTTTACTCGTTAAGAGATTTTGTAATTGTTTTATTAGAAAATTTTCAATTTGTAACTTATGCTTTTGATTACAGTCTTTCAAATTGTTTATGTTGTTGTTCAGAAAATAATTTTAATTATTTCAATTAATTTTTAAAAAGACTTTTTAAATTTTTAAACAATCTCTGGAACACATATTTTATATTTAGAAACTGTTTACCACGACCTTAAATGTAAGACAGGAAAAATACCCATCTTCTACTATTTTAACTTAACTAGTTATGATACTTTGATTTCTATGTAATTTCAGAGTCTTCCGACATTGAAAACATAAAAAATGCTTTATTGTACCCGGAAATCTCTGACATTTCATAAAAGCTGAAGTATCGTAGCTCGGTGAGTTATAATTGTAAAATAATTCATTTTTTACTGTTTTACTATTATAATTTTTTAATTAATGGCAGAGCTATTTCATTAACATTATCTTAATTACTAGTTTATTTTCAACATTTTTAGCAATTAAAATTGTCTACATATCTGGGACAGATAAAAAAAATTAAACCACGTTTTCACTATTTTTTTACCACTCAGTAGATACAGGGCGGCAGTTTTTTAATTATAGCCGGCACCACCTTTTTCAAAACAAATATCTTTAACACAAACTGTGTCAGTCAATATTTGCAAGAGAAATAAAATGGAAAATTTATATTAGAAAAATACTGATGCGAACAGAATATAAAAATAGTAGCCCGTGGCAGCCCTGTAGTTATACACATATATTCATATCACAAAGATCCTCATCTCTATAACAGGGACGAGAGCGCTCCGACCCAAATGGTTGATTTTCACCACTAAATTTTAATAGTATTCTTTGCTTAATTAAATCTCAGAAATGCTGTCCTTAATTACGGCGAGAAATACCATAAACATTTAGTGGTAGCACGCAGTCATTTGGGTCGGAGCGCTCGTACACATAGTTACTTTTTTCGTTATTAGATAAAAAAATCCTATAACCCCACTTTTACGGAATTTCGAGAAACAACTTTTTTTTTTTTTTCATGCAGAATAACTAAACAAAGAAAAGTATTTTTGTTTTACAGGATATTGATCTTATTCCTCATTATTTTCAAAAGTAATTATTTAAAAACTGTGCACATAAAAAGATAATTATCGCTACCTTTTCAAAACCACATGTTCATTTCTTGAAAAAAAAAAGTGAATGTTCAGATTTATTCCTAATTATGAATGGGTTATTTATTTGTCTTTTTACAGAATTAGTTTTAATTTGAAAGGTAAATATGACATTTCCTGTTGTAAATTTGTTTTCATGCTAAACGAATTTAAAGTGGACCTTTTACATGATTTTTTTTTTTTTTTTCTGGGATCACTTCAAAAACTTTCTCGCGATTTTGATCCATTTAAAACAAACAAATAATATAAAAATTTTGTTTTTAAAGTCAATTCCTACTCAGGTCACCAAAGAAAAATTTAATATAATCCCTTAAGCTAATATTAGTTTTTGTTGCATTAAAATATCTCAATTTGTTGATTTTCTATAAGCAAGTAAGTTTACAATGGAAGTCTATGAGAATTTGGCGAAATATTAGAGATATCGCCAAGTTGGCGTCCGTTTTGGCGACTCATTTTGGTAGCCAAATTTTGTGATATATCGCCAAGTTGGCGACAAACTTGGCGGTATTTGGCGACAGAACAGGGTCCTCCCTATGGTAACCCCCGTTATAGATATGAATGTGCATTAAATGCTTCAATAACCAATTGCCGTCATTTTGTCTCCCCTGTAAAACCCCGCAAAGGAAAGTCACTTTAACCTGAAAATACTTGTGAACGGAGAGAGCTACAGCTATGCAAGTGAGGTAACGGTAGAGTAAAGCCACTAAGACCGATTTAATGAAAACGACAGCAGTGCCCTCTAGTGGCGAAATTTGGAAGATAGCCACTGCAAATCGAAAATGGAAATAGATAGGGCAAAATTTCCAATTAGAATGTTTTAGAGCATCAATTAATTAGTACGAAACGACATTTGATTTACATGGCTAAGATAAATCTTCGCCTATATACCCAAAAATGTCCGAAATCGATTCACTCTATTTTGTGTAAACGTTTGAATGGAATAGCCAAAAGTATGAAGAAATATGCACCATATATTATATAAATACGTACAATAAATTTCAATGTTATCAAAATTCAATAACTTTTGATAACATCACACAAAAAACAAAAAAAGAAAAACTGTCTCACAGTGATAAAAAGTTAATATTCAGTATTTTCGAAAAGTTCGCCATTGCTCACGATACACGTTTGTATTCGTGAGAGTAAATCTGCATGCACATTTCTCATTCAAATTTCGCTACTAGAGGCGCTGCTGTCGTTTGCATTTGTTCGAGCGTAGTCGCTTTACTATACCGTTACCTCACTTGCATAGCTATAGCTCTCTCCGCTCACAAGTATTTTCACGTTAAAGGGACTTTCCTTTGCGCCCTGTATATTTCTTATTACAGATTTTTTTATAAAAACTTATAGAAAACAAAAGCATGAAAATTTTAAGAACAAAATGTAAAAAAAAAACTGTTCTTTTTCTGTTTTCAAAAATGCGATAATTAAACTTTTCAGTGCTTGCTGCTCATTCCAGCAAAATAATCTCTTTTTCATTTTTAATATATGCTGATACAGAAAACCTTTTTTGGTCTCATTTCAATATTTCTACATGTTTTGTTATTATTGTCTTAAATATTTGTTTTAGATATACATACGTATATATATCCTCTAACTAATGACATTCGTTTAAATTACTGTTTTTTCTGTAAAGATTTTCACACAATAAAAATTCAAAAATTCAATTAATAAACTTTAATATGTTATAAAAAATTAAATATTTCGTGTTTGTTTGTCTTCATACGGAAATTAAATTAAAAAATAACTTGTTTCGAAAATTATGTTTAACTCTTTCAGGGACAAGTAATTGCGTTTCTGTAATGTTGAAATCATACCGGAATTTTGACAAAAAATTCATTTCAGAATAAGGAAATCAATTTTCCAACTTTTTTCCACAAAAGTTAAAAATGTAAAATTTAATTAAAAATTTCTGGTGTAAATCAGGATAAAAATTAGGTGGGTTATAATATAACCCATCGACCCCCCTAGGTGTTAACTCTTTGCAAGTGGTAGACTTGCCACAATCCTGAAATTTGCGGTTTTTTAATTCAGGAATTCCAAAATTATACTACGATTTTTTTAATATATGTATTTTTTTTTATTTTCTCGTTATGAAAACATTTTAAAACCCAAAAATAACACTTCGGATTCGCTCACTACAAGTCAAAAGCACTGAAAATTCCGCCAGCCTACTAAAGTGTTAAATTATTGTTGTAATCCTTTTGTCCGTTACAACAAAATTATGCCAATAATGTCCGTAACATTCAGCATTTGTCACCTAATAAAAAATGGCCGGACGCTTACTTTTTAATTACAGTTGTTAGTCGTAGATATGAACATTGTCGTTTGTCATTAATTTTCAAGCATTGTCATTGAACTAGAAATGGTCGTAAATTATTTGTATTCCCGTTCTTGATGTAAAAAGTATTCATCATTTTTAATCTCAAAAATTTTTTTCATTTATACACGTAAAACGTTTTTGGAGAAATTTACTTGATGTTTCATATTCTATACTAAATAAGCATGGTATTGTTGAAACAAACCATTCTGCATTTGCATCCTCCGTAGTTGAATATTCCGTAATAACATCAATAAAAAAAAATGTCATTGCGATTTAAATTATAGGCACATAAACGTATTAATAAGCAAAGTATTTCAGATACAGAAATTACTAATATATCGATACAATTATTTTTAGAAAACTATTGCACCGTTTCACACAAAAATTATTACTTGAACTTTAAAATGAAATACAAAATCAAAGAAGCAATTTTCGCTTTATTTGCACACCAGTATTTTGAAAGAGAAAATGTTATTTTATTTAATCGGAACGTTTTTTCCGATGTAAAAGAAAAGCAGTTTCTCAAAGAAAGTACTGGTATGCAAAAAAGCGGAAATCTCATTCCCTGTAACAAAATGCCAGCCACCGTTACCCATTATTTCTTTCAATGGCTTTCTACTTACTGCCTCTGTAAATCACTCTAACTATAGGAACTCTGGATGTTTTAAATTGCCCTCAACTACGTAGTCCATGAAGTTGCATACATTGTTCCATTTAAAATAATAAACCTTCTGTTTAATCAGTAAATAAATACATAGAAATGCTTAATTCATCTTTAAAAAGTTAAACTTACACTATGTGCAAAATTACTTAAAATATGAAAAAATATTAAAAAGATGTTAAATTATTTTAATACCTTAGTACTTTCAACTATAAAAAACATAATCTTCGTCAGAGAAATATAAGAAATACAATTGTTATTGGCGTCTAATTTTCAAAATCCACGTAGATGGTGGCGAAAGGAGTGAAAGTGGAAGTTAATTTTTAGATCTGGAAAACATTGGGGAAATAAAACATGGATATAGGGAAGTGGAATATTACTTCTTTTAGGATTATTTAAGCAAACTGAGCCAAATTCTGGGTATGATGTAGGATAAAACGTCATTGCAAACAGTATTTTCTTTAGTAATAATTTCTATTGATTCGCGGATGATTAAATCATGATAATTCTTTGAGGGATATATAATTTTTGCGTCTTCGAAATTAACTTGTATATTCTGCTTCTGGTTAAGTCTTGACAGGGCTGTTGTAGGTCCGTTATACTTTAAATCTCTCAAATGTTCTTTAATACGGACATTAAGTTTACGTGAAGTCATTTCTATGTATTCGAGATAAATATATTCTGTTTTCAGTGGAATTATATATACTCCAGAAACTTCATCTTCCGGGATCGGATCTATTTTGGTACTAATTAGATTTTTCAGTTTTGCTGGAGGAGTGGCGATTAAGTTTACGTCAAAGCGAAAAAGTGCATGTCTGAGTTTTTCGAAAATTCCTGCTATGTACTTCATCTTGCAATATCTCATATTACTCCGTGGAGTTTTTTGTATTTTCATATGGTTCTTCTGTGAGTTGATTAGCTTATCAATAATGCGTATTGGGAAACCATTCTCAACTGCAATGTTCCTAATGGTATTTAATTCATTTTCAAAGTGATGATTCATTTCAAGGTGTAAGCCTTAAATTAGGGGTGCACAACCTGTGGCCTGCGGGCCACCGATCTACCAGTATTTTTATTCAGAAAAATTTTCCTAATTAATTAACCCGTTAATAGTCGCGCGTTGGTCTTTTCCCCGCCCGAAATTCGTTAGCTTCCTGTAACTCATTTCCCGTTAAAGTTACGATAGCCAAATTCCGTGTAGCTGACCTTGAGTGTTCTCACTCTTGTGTAGTAAAATTGCAAGTCATTCCTGCTATTTTTTAGCATTTTATCCCATTCTTAAGTTTCAGTTGGTCTAAATGACCGCGTTGCGACCACTTGCGTTGGTGGAATTTTTCCCCCTCGTGTTCATCCTTTCCCATTTCCGCGAAATCTGTGGGGGAAAGTTTCTTTGAAGTACAGACTCTCTGCCTGTTGTAATTTCGTCTTTCTTTCTTCTGCTATTTTACTCGTTCATAGATTACTTTATTTACTTTTAGAATGTGACTTAAAATTGTATTATTATATTAGTTGTGAAGTCAGTTCGCACAAAAAACTGATGGATGGTCACTTGCATTTTTTTTTTCATTGTCAATCATTACGGGAATAAATTCTCAAATTGATAATCGTTTAAATATAGAAAAAAAGGGAAATTTATCATTATAATTTGAAAGAAGTTGCTTTCCATTTATTACCGAAACATATAAATGAAAGAAAACAGACAATAACACTGCCAAACCATTAAAAAAAAGAGAAGAGAATTTTGTGGGAATTAGTAAAAAAATTGCCGTATCTCCAAAATCTGAAAAGTATCGTTTTTGTACAATAAAACAAATTCGAAAGATAAAACAATTTTCTCAGAAATGTAGTATGTATATCTTCGAAGAATATACATATAATTTATTTGTACAATAAGAAAAATAAAGAGAATTTTATAATGTAGATTAGAAATTACGCAAATAAAAATCTCTTTTGGATAATTCAGTGAATGTTTATACTATGGTTAAAAAAAAATATTTTAAGTATTTTTCTAAAATTTATCTATTTTTAAATTTTCATACTGTAAGTAAAAACACATTTTTTTTTAACAATGCCGCAGAAAATGTTTTTTTTTTATTATTATTGAAATCCAATAGAGGCTTGGGGGCGGTTACTAACAAATTTAAATTTATTGTCGTTCATCAATTGTTCAAACTATTTTTCAGAATAATGTTTTCCAGAATACGAGAGAAAATTCATTTAAATAAAATTATTGCTGCATATTTATAATTTCGGAGAAAATTTTCTTATTGTTTTTATTATTTTAATGAATGTTATTATAAAACAATAAATTATAACATTAATACCTTATTATAAAATGTACAATAGAATATTTATTTTAATTAAATAGTTGCTGTAAAATACATCCCTATTAAGATGACCCTTTCAGTGATTCTATTAATTAAAATAATTTATCCATCTTAGGATTTAAATCTACAATTGCAAATGTATTTAAATTAAATATATAATTTCAATAACTTATTATTTACTTTATATAAGGGAAGTTCGTATCTAGAGTTTTTATTCAAGGGCGCTGCTCCCACCTTGAAATAAGTAGAAAAACTACAAATCGTGCATTTTCATTTGAAAAATGGATTTAATCATAAAATCTCGATAGCCCCACCCCCTCATACACACACATATAGCCCACAAAATAAATAAATAAAACGTAGTTACAATATTTACATTTATATTTTCGAATTAAGTATTTTTTTACCTTTTTTCTTTACTATATATATATTTAAGTATTGCGCGGCAGCGCAATACTTATTTATTTCCAGTGTCACTTCTCAATGTTAATTTAACATGGAAAAGCCTATGGAGATGATAACTTTTTCATTTTTTCTTCCCACCTTTTTGTCCCTGATGCCACTCATTTTTTATTCTTTACTAATTCTAGTGTTATAAATTTAAAGTGTAAAAACGTTTGCCTGACGTCAGGGTCAAAACGAATGGTAAAATGCCTTTGCATATGGGTGAATTATAACCCAGAGAGAAACATGGACCATTTGTTTTTTAGATTATTCAAATATTTTTCTTAATAATTCCAATTTTCGCTTTTTCCATTGAAAATCAACGGACATTTTTCATAGAAAATGTAGCATTTTTTCTTCATTGTTGCAAAAATTTCAAAAGCCGCAATAATAATTTATTTCTTTTTAGTTGAAAGATTCCCACGTGAAAAATTTTAATTGAAATAGTTTTTTTTTTTCCAAAAATTAAAAAGGTGAATATGGCGTCATAGTGGAAGTAAAAAGGATATTTTCAGAATAAGTTTTTGCTTTGGTCAAGTTTATATTTCAGTAAAAAGTTTCTAGTGGATAGCTATTTTTACGCAGGTAGCGAGTTTAGTGGGGAATTAGGTAACTTAAATTTTAAAATGTATTTTTTTTTCCGAGATGAGAACTATTTATACCCCAAGTTAAACTTAGGTAATAATTTTTGGATGTGTTTAGATCACCCTTTGGGAGAGAATGAGGTTTAAAAATTTAAGTAAAACTTTTATTTTTTATATTTTACTGTGTCACAGCTATAATATTGCTAAATATTAGCAGTAAGGATTCAACACAATTTACATTTACAATCATAGCCTTCCTGAGTGGGAAATAGGGTATCTAAATTTAAGTGAAGTTGATTTTTTATGTTTTGATTATGGATTTTTTACTTTCAGATTAGAAGTTTTTTGTCCAAACTACCGCAACCTACATTACTACAGTGGTGAAACATTTTGAATTACACATTGGTAAACTGCATCCCACATTGTGATGCAATACCGCATACATCAAAGTCTCATGATGATACTCTCTATTAATTTTGAAATGCGTTCGTCTGAGTTCATTAGTTATTAAAAAACTTGACATATTAAACAAAAACATAAGTTGAAGAACAAATTAAAAAAACAAAATTTATTTCCTACATTGTTTAAGCCCGAGAAAGGACAGATATTAAATTATTTCATTCAATTAGTTCTACATTTAATGTTAAATTTTTGTAACAAATTAGTTAAGCCAATTGAAGATTAAAAAATAAAAATAAAATTCATACAATATGATACTTAAAACACCCTAAAAAATTAGATTCCGTTCAAATGAAATCGAAATAAATCTCAGACTTTTTTTTAAGTTTTGTATTTTGCATGCATCTTATCATTTTATGCACAATTGTCATAAACATAATACAAAATCTGCAATACAAATATTTTCAATTAAAAATGGAAGAAGTCTAAGATTTATTTCGATTTCATTTGAACGGAATCTATTTCTTTAGGGTGTTTTAAGTATCATGTTGTATGAATTTTATTTTTATTTTTTAATCTTCAATTGGCTGAACTAGTTTGTTACAAAAATTTAACATTAAATGTAGAACTAATTGAATGAAATAACTTAATATCTGTCCCTTCTCGGGCATAAAGAATGTAGGAAATAAATTTTGTTTTTTTAATTTGTTCTTCAACTTATGTTTTTGTTTAATATATATAATATGCTGGTGAATTAGTGGTATTGTATTTTAGTTTCTGTTGCATGTCATAGGTTCCATTTTTATTTTCAGTTTAATTGTTTAATTTAATGTCCGTGTAATATATTGATGCTAAATTTATTAATTTTATTTTATTAAATGGATGTAGAGTGCCGGGGTATCATGAAAATCTACCTGACTCTGATTCTATCCTTCCAAAAAAAAAAAAAACCCTATCACGAATTTAGATTCATATTCGTAAATGTTTTCCTACTAATTATTGATTCTTAGTAGCATCAGAAATTCAATCAAATCATTTACTATTTACTTTTGAGTATTTATGCAAAACGAAGAAAGAGTTATTAAAAACATTTATCTAGATACCAACTTAATATATACTTAAGCGAAATAAATAATTTGCTGTAAAAGGTTGTAAAATGAATAATTGCTGTAATCTTTTAAAGTTCAGTCAATATTTTCACCCTACGTTATCCGTTTTCGATCATCTGATAACACCGGCAAGTTTCCCCTTCGTTTTCGGCCTGCTGGTAACGGCGGCAAATAGACCGAGCGCGACTACTAACGTTCTAAAAAATGTCGCGACTACTCTCGGGTTAACAGAAACTTTGTTATTAAATAATTCAAATGTTACTCTTAAATTATTTGTGGTGGCAAACAATTTTCTGGCAAAAAGGTTGTGCAGCACTACCTTAAATGAATTAAATCCCATTACAAACATTGCAGTTGAGAATGATTTCCCAATATGCATTATTGATAAGCTAATCAACTCACAGAAGAACCATATGAAAATAGAAAAAACTCCACTGAGTAATATGAGATATTGCAAGATTTAGTACATACCAGGACTTTTCGAAAAACTCAGACATGCACTTTTTCGCTTTGACGTAAACTTAATCGCCACTCCTCCAGCAAAACTGAAAAATCTAATTAGTACCAAAATAGATCCGATCCCCGAAGATGGAATTTCTGGAGCATATATAATTCCACTGAAAACAGAAAATATTTATCTCGAATACATAGGAATGACTTCACGTAAACTTAAAGTCCGTATTAAAGAACATTTGAGAGATTTAAAGTATAACCGACCTACAACAGCCCTGTCAAGACTTAACCAGAAGCAGAATATACAAGTTAATTTCGAAGACGCAAAAATTATATATCCCTCAAAGAATTATCATGATTTAATCATCCGCGAATCAATAGAAATTATTACTAAAGAAAATACTGTTTGCAATGACGTTTTATCCTACAACATACCCAGAATTTGGCTCAGTTTTCTTAAATAATCATAAAATGAGTAATATTCCACTTTTCTATATCCATGTTTTATTTCCCCAATGTTTTCCAGATCTAAAAATTAACTTCCACTTTCACTCCTTTCGTCACCATCTACGTGGATTTTGAAAATTAGACGTCAATAAAAATTGTATTTCTTATATTTCTCTGACGAAGACTATGTTTTTTATAGTTGAAAGTACTAAGGTATTAAAATAATTTAACATCTTTTTAATATTTTCTCATCTTTTAAGTAATTTTGCAAGTAGTGTAAGTTAAAGTTTAACTTCTGTTTAATGTTTAAACTACAGATTTCGTAAGATTTTCGTTTGTTTACAGAATTCCTAAATAATTTTAAGGGTCAAATATGCGAAACGTTCGATTTTAATTGTATGAAAATTGTACGTAACTTGTAAAGGACACCACTTAAAGTGAATTCAGAAGAGATATACTATATTCTTTGCTTTGTTTTTTTCTTGTTATTTTCTTTTGTTATGTTTTACTTTTTACTTACTTTTTAATTAAAATAAAAATTAATTTTATTTCGAAGCAAAAAACATTTCTCCAAAAGCATTCTTTTGAATTAATTTTAAATAAAAAGATCCTTCTTTTTTATAAGGAAACTTTTACAAATAAATGGGTATATTTTATCCAGATTCAGAAAAAAGTTATAGAAAAAGAAATAACTCTATTTTTGTACATATTGTCCCTGCGAAGATACGTTATACAACTGTGAAGGAAATGGGTAAATATCTTCATTGAACAACTAAAATATCCTGTTTCATTTGAAGTACGATTTACTTTAACTTTTCTTCAATTTGAAATTTTAGAAACTTTATGTAGGTTATCAGCGTTATACTTTTTCATTGAAAAGTTTCGCATTATTTCTCTATAGCACTTAAAAGAAGTAACGTCCTTTGTAAACGGATTAAAAGCTTTTATAAAATAAATATTAAGGACTGCTACATATCATAGTTTTTTTTTAACAAATATTGGCGAAAAAAATAAAATGTCACAAAAATTTCTTTTTTAAAGAAAGGTCCAAAATATATTTCTTTCTTTTGTAAAACATCTCAGTAAACACATCTCAATATATGTATCTAAAACCTTCCTTATTAGAGAAAACCAAATATGTATCAAAAGAAAATGGTACGAAAAATAAAATTTGCTTGAGATTATTCAGCAATAAATATCATTAAATTCAAATATATTTGATAAAGAATGTAAAACATTTCGAATATAATTATTTTCAAATCAGAAAATATTTTGAGATAGCAGACGATATTCTTAGTACATGGGTGTCGTTACAATTTAAATATTTTATGGTGGTTAGTAGTTGATTTGTATTTCAATGATATTTCTAATATTAAGAAGCGACGGCATTCTCCAAAATAAGTATTCATGCATTATTAACACTTGAAAATACCTATTCGTTTATATTTTCAAAAGTTAATAGCTTTTCCACTCAATGCAAATTATATAGCTTTATTGATATCAGCATGCTTTTACTTTTCTTGAGAAAGGGGAAACTTTCATAAGGCTTAAATGTTATTTATTGGTTTTAAGTTCATCGTTTTTTTTTTTTCTTTTTTTTTTCATATATAAGAATGTTTTAGAATACGACTGATAAAAAGATGTCCATTTAAAAATGATTATATTAAAAACTGTAATTTAAAATAAATTTACGAAAAGAGATTTAAAAGAGATTAGACACTTTTAGATTCCATTTACATTTTTTAAAATTTCAGTATCTATTCAGTTGGAGAATAAAAAACAAAAGAAAAAGCTGCTTCATTGACTGATTTTTTTTAAAGAACCAGATTCAGCAAGATTAATAAATTAATTACTTGAAAATTCATCCAAAAGACAGATCGTTTTTTTTCCCCTTTTAAACAAGCATTCAGGACTCGGAAAAGTTTCTTTTAAAAGACACTGAAATTAAAATTTTTCTACCACTATTTCTTAAAAATATTTTCATTTTAGATTTATCTTGCAAAAAGTGTAGTAAAGCTCGCTTCGTAAGAAACTTTTTATGTTCAATTATTCACACGATGTAACTATTACTAACTAACACGAAAGAAATAAAAAAAATTACAGTCAATCAGGGTAACTTTGGTCCGCATTTTCTCTATTTTCATATGCCACATTCTTATTTGAAGAATATTGTCGCAACTAGGGGCATAAAAGAGAAGAAATTATCCTAAATTATTGTTTGACTATAAACAAATTGAGGAATAATAAGGATAAAAGCAATAAAAAATGGATTTTTAGCCTGGTTCAAAGTTACTCAGCCATTTAGGGTAACTTTGCACCACATGATAAATTTTTATATAAAATAATTCATTATAAATAAAGTATTGTAGTCAGGACAACTTTAAACACCAAAAAATGTTTTCAGATATGTAAAGACTCCGAATTTACATTTCCCAACTTCACAAGATTTGTATAATTTATGATATTACAACAAATATCAGGGATAAGAAAAGTGGAAAAAGAGAACCATGAACATTTAGAAATTAAAAAAAAACCTGTTTATTGTTCATATAAAACATAAAAATGCAGTGAAAAACAATTTTCAATGTTTTAACTCAATAATATATCCATAACTTCGAGCCAGCTCAAAGTTACCCTGAAAATGCGGTAAAATGCTAGTGCCTTCTTATTTTACATTTTATTAACTATTAATAAATAAATAATCACAAAATATTAACACATTTACAACATTTAAATAATAATATGTCTGATAAATGAGTATATTGTTACTTACTATGAAAATTTAATTGGATTACAATAACTTCAAAACAGCATTCAAAATTACCTTGAAAACAGTACTTCACAAAAATAGTTAGATGATGCATTTAATTGTGTATAATGTTGCTAATTTATTTTCTAAAATAAAGAGTAGAAATCCCTGTTTAGAACCTTGCCAACAGAGCACAGTTCTGGAGTTTATTTAGTCTTTTAGAGTCAAAAATATTGAAAAATAGGAGATGGTGCAAAGTTACACCCCGTGGTTCAAAGTCACCCTGATCGACTGTAGTTATAATCGAAAAAGAAGCCCGCTTCAATGCTTGAGCAATATGCCATTACATTCAGCGTTATAGTAAGAGCACTGAAGATTGGGACATATCTTTTAAGAAGTGGACGGGGGACTTAAAATATCCCATGCTGAAGTGCTGCCCTGATATGTAAGAATGAGTGTGGGTAAAAAAAAAAAAAACCTAATTTTTTAGGTAAACTTCTAATAGTGCCGAAAATTTGCTTTTTGCAATTAGATGAACAATGTAAAAAACATTTTTCAAATCGGTTAATATCTTTAGATCGCGCATAGCACTTTAATTTTGGAAAAAGTGATCGCAAATTACAATTTTTTAAATTAATTATGAAATAAACAAAATTTCCAGCTACTTCTAATAGTGCGGAAAAGTTACTTTTCGAAAATTGAAAAATAACACAAAAAGAAAAACTGCTATCAGATAATCTTTTCAGGCCGCGTATTGACATTGAAAATTATTATCGAAATTGTCAGAGTTTGATTTAAGTAAATTTTCCACATCAACGTCTAATAAAATACAAATATTTTTATGTGGTTAGAATCGTAATTTAAAAGTAATTTTAAATTAGGCTAATGTCTTTTGGTTGTGCATTGTTTAAAATTATCAAACAATTTTTCATAACTATATTTTTCAATTATTTTATTTATTTAAATTTAAACAATTATTCTGAAAAAAATTAAAATATTTCTGTACAGCATTGGTCGAAACAATTTTAAACCAATTTTACAATTTTATACAATGTGCATTAACCCATTCAGGGGCAAGGCATTTCTGCTCAAAAAATGTTCCAATATTTAATTCACACCGCAATTTAAGAACAAATTTATTTGAAAATAATCAAAAGCTTTTTTTACCCCCTACCATATGAGATCGAATGTGTACTAAAAACTTTCTGGTCCCATTTGTTATCGGTATTAAAATTAACCGTTTGCAGACTGCAAACGGCGCCCCTCAAGGGGTTAGAACAGTTTTATAGAATTGTGATAGTTATAGCCACCTACATTTAATACTATAGGTAAGAGCATGCACTGAGATTTATTATGAAATGTGGCAATAGTGATCACGGAAGCAAAGTTGATCTAACAGAGCAATCTGTTATTACGACCACATAAATTTTCAGAAACTTAATCAAAATTTTCAGACATCGTTCCTCAGCTCGTTTGTGGCATGGAAACGACATTATGGCTTTCAATTCCAATTCAGAGAAAGATTTTAATTTTATGACAGACAGAAGGCTATCTGAGCTGATTCCATGCAGTGTAGATGGTGCATTATAAATTACCGAGAAACTACTCTTAGTACAAACATAAAATATATCTGTGAATAAAACAACTGCAAATAAAAAGAAACAAGGTATTAAAACATGAAGAACTGATAACGAGTAAACAGACATGTGTTGCCAGCAAGAAAATTAATTTCCTTAGTGGATCAGCACTTGATTTTAGCAGCAAGTGTCAATGGGAAAATCTGTGACTACCCGCGATGCATTGTGGTACACTGCTGCTGAGATTGGCAAATTGTCAAGCAGACAGCAGAAAATATTTTTCACGAAATGAGCCAGCTATGCTACGTGATTTGTATAATGGCATATTTTACACCCTCAAATAGCGTTAAAGGTGTCCGGGGCTAAACATTCTCAAAAATGTAATTTATTATTATTATTATTGCCTTAAAAAACAATACTCTGTTTTTAGCGCTAAATACCGCAAACCGCATGCTTTTATCTTCATTAGATCCAGAGATATAACACCTTTTGCCTTGAGAAGCGATGCATCAGTTGCCCTCTGACGAGAACTTTAACTTCATTTATCTCAGAAATTAATTTTTTCATGATTTGGCAAATTTAAGAGAAGATATATAAAGTTCCTTGCAAGATATATGTATGAAATTTTCAACAGAGATTTTATGCTGTATTTCCAACAAATTATCTTCAGGCTTTTTAATTTTCAATGATAATTGTAAAAATATGCTAATTAATGTAAAATTCGCTCATAAAAAACCTTATTTTTTTACTTAAGTTTTTTTATAAAATCCATAATCAATGTTTTAAGAAATCCTGAAGACAAAATAACACAGTTTCTGTACACAAAAGTGTAAAAATTTTGTAAATCGAGTAAGTACTTCCTGAGTAATATCAAAAGTAAATATGTTTAAAAAATTTAAATTTAAATTTTTTAGAAAAATATTTAATTTAAAAAAAATTTTATGCAATAGTTTTATTATATTGAAACATATTTCAGAAAAAAAAAAAATTCATAACAAAATCTTTATTTAAAAAAAAAAAAAAAATTGAACCCCGAACCCATTTAAAGTATGATCTGTTCTCGCTACAAACTACTGATCTTTTGTATCCCGCAACTTGCTACACTACATTATTCAAAATATAGGACACTACACTACGAACTACTATAAAAAGTAGCGACTACTGTCGATTTGCTATTTCTAGCGCGTTACTTCCGACTACTTGAATTCATTCGAATAAATACACAATCAATTTTTTTTTTAACACTACGCTAACAACTAAGTTTTTTAACTTTAATCTAACGTGTACAGTCTAACGATTACACATGATTCTGTATTTTTTTTAAAGTTTATTAATTTTATAGCATGTGTGAACAATATTTGAGTATGAAATAAATTGCTTTTTCTTCGTTTTTAATGTTCCAGTAGAGAAACATTTTCTATTGAAGAATGTCTCATTTCCCTCGAGGTAGTCATCATTTTCGAATTTATTTCCTACTTCCTTACATAATTTTCAAAATTCTATTCATTGCAACATTCGGATTTCTTTTTCATATCGATGTCTTATACATTTGGAAATAATCTATGAATAAGATAAATTGAAATATAACATTCAAAGAGATTTGAACTAAGGAATACAAAAATATAGATTATACATTAACCCTTTCAGGGGCAAGCAATAGCGTTTCTGTAATGTTGAACTCACACCGGAAATTTCGAAAAAAATTGTTTCAAAATCTTTAGAAGCAATTTTTTTTTAAACTTTTTTTTACCAAAATTTGAAACGTGAATTTTAATTAAAATTTTCTGGTGCAAATCTTGATAAAAAAAAAAAGTGGGATAAAATATATCCCACCGCCCATCAAGGGGTTAACCAGTAAATAAATAGTACTTTAAATAACATTTAGTAATTTTTCCTTCAATTTTTGTTCTTTATGTGCGTTCGCAACTATACAAATACGTAGCACCTACAGTCGTCGACTGGTCCGTCCGTCGGTCTGTCCGTATATAACATCGGAAAAACTACCAAACCGAATAGTTTGAAATTTAACATTTATAATCGTTGCAGAATTTTGTCGAGTCACTTTAAATTTTATGAAAACCTAATCAAAACTTTAAAAGATATTAATATTTTTTTTTTCATTCTATTAAACCCTATCATAAGTAATTAATTCAATGATATCCCATGATGGGTAATGAATCTAGATTTCCATGGTGATTACGTCAGATTTAACATAGAGTCGTATTATACACGTATTACTGAAATCGTAATAAATTTTGTACTCATGCATTTTTTCATAACAGCTATTGCCCCAAGATCTGAATATTTATAAAACTAGTTATAGTACAAACGCACCTCATTTGCTACGTCTGCTGTACAATTTCGAACTTGTTGAAACTTAAAATTTATAACATCATCTTATCCCTCTAGTGAATGATTTCTTTTTTATCACCCACTCTCTCTTCCTAAAATTATTATGTAATAACTGTATATTGAACAAGAAAAATATTATAAACGTCACGTCAGTTTTTAACCAGAATTTTGGAGAAAAATAAAGTTTGTCAAAAACTACATTATAAAGTGAACAATGTATAAAGCGAGAGTTAAAGTGTACCAAATGGCAACACTATGCATTGTAGGGTTAATTATACTGTAATCGAAACTTGTGACGGCCAAGTAAAAGCAATTAAAAATTGAATTACAAATTATTGCTAAAATCATACAAAGGTATATCCTCTTCGGTCACTGGGTCCCGATACGGGCACCTCTGTTGTTTTCCTTATAAAAACTAAAATGTCAGATTTTTTTTTTTTTACATTTTCACATCACTTCTTAATAGCTGAATGATTTTTGCATTCAAAGCAAATGAATAAATGGCAGCATCTAAGCTGATTCCCGCATAAAATAAATGTTATTTTCATACTTAAATGTTTTCAATAAAAATGTTTCAAGTTTTGTGGATTATTTACTTGATTAAAGCTCTTAAATTTGTGATTGCGTTAATTTAGGTTAATGGTTATTAAATTGATGTTTAAGGGGGTTTGTAGTTTTAGATCCATATTTTTGAACATAAATTATTGAGCGCCTAAATGATCAATTTCAAAAAAGATATTTTTTCTGTCATTTACAATGACATTTTGTTTGGAAAAAAACAATGAATAAGCATTTGTATTGTATTATTATTTTAGCTTCGGAACTGAAGTGTTTATAGTACTTAAGCCACCCTCGACAGAAGGTGTACAAATTGCTTAAATATTCAAACTAATAGTTTCTGCGTTTAGGTTAAAATTGCTTAACCCTTTCTGTATTTCTGTTATGTTAAGTTCCCGGCAGAATTTTCGAAATAAGAAAATTAATCAACATTAAGGAAAATGAATGTTATAGCTTTTTAACGAAATTATAAAACTATGAATTAATCATATTATTTTAATTATTAAAAAAACATATATATATATGGTTTTCACTTGTATTCTCTAACTCGAGAAACCCGTGTTGGAATTTCTCGTTATTTTAATTATAAAACTATTTTTATCGGATTATTTTAATCCTAAAATTACTGTTTAGTAAAAATCATGATTAATATAAATTGGGATAACATATATTCCACCACCCTTTAAGGGGTTAAATATTAAATCAGAATTACCGCTTTCAACATGCTAATTATTATAATACTAATTGTGCTCATTTCTCTGCCCCATGCGAGCTTATGCTCACTAGACATTAGAGACTCTAACAACATGGTAATGTATACTGTTTTAAAATCTCCTGTAATCGGGTTGCTACGTTTTCCTTTTCAATGGGGTATTTTTCGTTTATCATAGCCTCATCCACCGCTGTCGCGACAGCTTAGGGATGTTTTTGTGATTGATAAGTAAGATTAATTACACATTTGAAAATCAGCTTGTATAAAATGGTTAGGTTAACCCTCTGTCTACCAGAAGGGTCCAATGGACCCGACATGTATATTCAAAATATCTATTCAAACCAGAAAATTTCTTCAAAACAAACTAAATGTATAAATCAGACAATAATAAGTTAAATAAACAAATTAAATAGTTTTGAGTAAAAATTCTGGTGTAGAATGTTTTTATAAAACTTGAGTAAAATTTCCGGTAGTTCTAGGGTTAAAGTCGTCGCTGCTACTCGGAATTTTAACGACGCTGTGGATTATATCCTTCCTTTATGTTCGAGGTTAAAAATCCCTATCTACTTGGAAATAACATTCAGAATGGCGGTATTGGAAAGCACTGTGTTTTGAAATTTTACTCTTATACCGTAATACCTCGACTTATGTCAGCAGTTAGTTCCAAGACTTGCGACGCAAGTCGAAAACGACATATGTCGATGATGTTTTTATTATTATTATTTAGATGAGCGAAAAAAAAAAAATAAAGTAATAAAAATTCGCAAAAATCTAATGAACATATTTTATTGTGTTTAGGGATTATACTACATACATTTAACATTAGCGAAAAAAGGGGTTTGCAGCACAAGAATATGGAATAAATCAATAAGATGTTAACTTGTAATTTATTATTCTTCTAGCTGTCCCGCTTGAGTCTTCGAGCATGTGAAAAAAATCTTGCAAAGACGTTTGAACCAACAAATTTTTCTTTTTTTTCTCTTAGAAGCACCTTGTTTCAGCAGAATTAGGTTTCTAAGCTTTTTCTATTCGTTGCTAAACTTTGCTCGTGTGAATCAATATTTTCAAGAACCGTGATTCCAGCTTCAATAAGGATTAGTTCTTCGGTTAATTTTGCAACCGTCATAATCTTCCCCTTCTCCCTCGGCCCAAAAACTTCATCTATTTCTTCGACCGTACTTCGATAATTCGTCGATTGTTGATTCCGGATCAGGGGAATTTATGAGTTCAACAACATCTTCAGCATCCATCTCTAAGCTGAGTTCTCTTCCATTTTCGGATTCACAATTTTCAGGTGTTTTCTAGGTCTCTGCGAAGAAAAGGACACTGTCTTTTCCAAGGATATCTCATTGTTTTTTGCTAGATGTTAAATTCTTTCCAAAAGTCTTCAAAAAACTTCAAAGTGCGTCTAAATTAAGGAACATTTTTTTTCCAGGCCAGACGATGTAAATGCGGGATGGCGTAAGTCCAGGGGACGTAAGTCGGGGTACTACTGTATTGAATGCTTTGATCGAGTTTTAGATATTTTCAGGAACACGAATGGCTTATACGTAGATTCTTTTCTGTATTTTATGGCACCATCATGCATATTTTGATGTTATTTTTAAAATTTAATTAATTTATTTTAACAGATAAGTATATACAAAATTTCTAATATTTTTTAACGTACAATAGTTCGAACAAAATAAAGAGAAACTATTTTGAGTATGCATTTACCTGTATTAATGCTGCATCTAATGATGAAATATATTAAAAAATTTGCTAACCACAATTATTTTTACACCATAGGATTCCCAAAGTAACGTAGCATGAATAGTGTGCATAAGAAAATAGTTTTAAATGTATCGATGTAATATATGACGTAATTTTCACCTTTAAATGCGTTACAGATAAAGAATTCAATTATTAAAAAAAATCCTCATTTAAGTTTCGCGTGTAAATATATTATTCAATTTAAAAATATTAGGGAAAATTACTATTTGAGCTTTTTAAATATACACTTATTTGCAACATTAAAAGTTATTTACGCTTAGCAATTTAATTATTTTAGACATTTTTCAATGACGATATTTAATATTTGGGTATTTTACATATGACGTAATTGTCAACATAAAATGCGTTTTGCATCTAATAATTTAAATATTTTAAGGTTTTCGCACTCTTTTAATACTCACGTGCAAATAAAGTTTCTGTGGAGTAATTAACCTATTTCCTGCTCACGTGATCGTTTAATTATCATTTTAAACTTTCATTTCTGTTTTGAATAGCTACGTGTAATTATATGTTTTTTATTTGAGAGGAAATAAAAGTTTTTAAGCTGTTTTTCAAATTGGCATCTGAAGAATACAACGTCTGTCAGATAGCAGTTTCAGTTCGAAGCACAATAAAATTCAGAATTAAAACTTGAACGAACTAAGTTCACAATATTCCACTCATTGTTGAAAAGTTCACACACAACAGCTTAAATCACGAAATTTTCTTTAAAAAAAACTTAAAAAACTGTTTATTTACAAACTAGCAAACACCACGGCTTTGCTCGCGTAATAGTTGAAATATGCCTTGTGATATCTGTACGTATAATTTTTATTAGAATAAATTATACTTTTACGTATAATTCAAAAATTACTTATTAGGTCACAGTTTGACTGAACTTCATTATTACGCAGCATTAGGCAGAAATGATACTTAAATTAACAAGAAAAAATAAAACTAATTTTAAATAAATGACTATTTAGAATGAATTTTGAAGCTTTTATGCTTATTTCATTCGTTCATTCCAGTATTCATTTGAAGTTTTGAATTTTTTTGAAACTATATTCTTTGTACGCATTTTCATCTAAAAATTAATCATCATTAATCAAGTTTCTTGTCTAACGGTCTGCCATCCCTCTGGTGGTGGTGGCACCAACATAAAATACCTATGTTGGAACAGAGGCTGACACCATTAATTTGTCAAAAATTATTTTGAAATCGGTTTGGTATTTCCTAATATTCCATAGAAAACATAATTTAGAAAGTTTTTGAAGGTTTTTTAGAACGTTTTTTGTTTCTGCCAACCAGAGGTAGTACTGGAACCGACATACAGAGCCTGATTATCCACGGGGCAAATTCCTACCACTAAAAATAAACAGAAAATTTTGCCTCATTCATGGCAGATATTTTACATGAATACGGCGTTTACATAAGGCGAACTTTTCTTTTAAAATTTATTGGTGTAAGTGTGCCCCGTTGGTAATCAGGCCCTGCCGACATACAATATAGCTGGTGTAGGAGCGGAAACTGTCAACACTGATTCGCAACCATTATTTTGGAATAGGTTCATTATTTTTTTAGAAGGCATAGAAATTGTAACTTTTAGAACGCTTTTCACTCCTTCCCTTCGCTTCACCTTTTTTAACCCCTTGAGGGGCACCGGTATATATTATATACCACCTACGATTAATGAATTTTTACACCAGAAAAATTTTATTAAATTTTACTTTTCTAACATTGGTGGAAAAAAGCCGTAAAATTGCTTTTACTTATTTTGAAATAGAATTTTTCAAAGATTCCGGTAAGAATTCAGCATTTCAAAAACGTAATTGCTTGCCCCTCAACGGGTTAAATTTCAAATTTGTTTTTAACTGCTATTATAGGGCATTTATATTTTATACACTGCCATAGCATACAAGTTTCTAGGCTTTTCAGTATCACATGAATCTCAATTTAGAACATTTTTTGCTCCTGCAACCATCTAGTGGTAGTGGCACCGACCAAAAATTAAGCTTATGTTTAAGCAGATTCTGTCACCATGGATTTGCAACCACTATTTTTTAAATAGGTTTGGTGCTTAATAATATTGCATAAAAATGGTAATTTAGAACGCTTTTAGAACACTTATCGCTGACTATATCCTTTTAAATTTATATTTTTTTTCGACGGTTCTTAGAAAGCATTTGCATAGTTTATATAATTATTATGCCAAATTTCAAAGTTTGAGACCCTTCGATATCACAAAAACGAAAGTAAGAAAATGTTTTGCGCCTGCAACCCTCAGGTTGTAATATGAAAAATATAAAATATAGTCTGTGTTGGAGCAGGGACTGTCACCATCAATTTGCAAACCATTATTTTTGAAATCGATTTTATATTTCGAATTTTTTAAGAAATCTTCTTAGAGATAATTTATATCTGATTAGTAACTACCATTCCAAAATCCATTGTTCTAGACCCTTCAGTAATACAAAAATTGCACTTTTAGAACACTTTTTGCTCCTGCACACCCTTTAGGGTAGTGGAACCGACATAAAATATAGTCTATCTTGGAACAAGGGTTGTCACCATCATTTTAAAACCATTATTTTAAAAATTTGTTCGGTAATTCGTCAGATTACGTTGAAATCGCAATTTATAACGCCTTTTAGAATGCTTTTCGAGCATTTTAACCCCTTTTAAATTTAGATTTTTTTAGGAAATGTTCTTAGAGATAATTTTTGCCTTATAAGTAACTATCATGCTAAATTCTATGTTTCTAGGTCATATAGTAACCGTAGCTGCCAACTTTTACGCTTTTTTCTTAACACTAAAATTTAATAGAAATTTTCTCCATATTTAATCGGCAATTTCTGCGATTCAAGAAGTCAAAAATTTCTTTTAAAGTTTAGTGGTTAGAAAAAAGCGTAAAAGTGGGCAGCAATGTAGTAACACAAAAATAGCAATTTAGAACTTTTTTGGCTCCTGCAACCCCCATGCTTTTAACCCCTTAACGCTCGAATTAAATTACGGTTAAATAATTCAAATTGCTTATTGGCACCACTTTTATGAAAAAGAAATATTCACCTTATTTAATGATAGTAAAAAACGAAACTAAAATATACCCAATTTCAATATCTTATAAAACTGGTGGGAATCAAACAATTTCAGAAAAGACACAGCCCGTGAATATGACGGGAGCGAGAATTAAGGGGCTGAAGTTCATTTATATCTAACAAGTAGCTACCATGCGAAATGTCACGTTTCTAGGCCTTCAGTAACACAAAAACCGCATTTTTAGAATGTGTTTTGCTCCTGCATCCCCTTTAGGGGTGGTGGCACCGACTTAAAAATAGCCTATGTTGGAACAGGGACTAACACCATCATTTTGATAACATTACTTTTGAAATGGGTTCTTTTGTTCCAGATATTACCCCTATAAATAAATAAACAAACTTTACTTCTTTACAATATTAATATAGATATAGTGAAAAATTGTGAGGAAGTTCTACATTGTAAAACCTGCTATGACGGAAACTTTTCTAAAACAAATTTTTCCAAGTTCGTGTGAGCCAGTTTTCAAACATTTTATTGTATATAATAAAACACAGGTTCTAAAATATACTCCCAAAGCCACCTTAATCCTCCGAATTACATATGGAATTAGTTTCAATATAGAAAGGGCACATGATTAATGGAATTCCACTCCCCTGTTCAATTTATATGTCACGTCTATTTTGATTCTCGATTTTAGATTTGAAATCCCAAATGAAACATATTTGAATATTTCAATGAATTTGTGTTATGAATGATACAATTTAACAAGATTAATATTGGATAATAATACTGCAAGGAATTTCAAACTTACCTATATAGAAAATGATATACCAATTAATTTATTATTCAGAGTGGTATTGCAGAAATTGATGATATAACATAATTAAACGATTCGTTACTTAAAAATGGAAATTTCATCAAAATTATAGTTTATATAATTTGTATGAGTATTAATTACTAAAGTAATAGATATAATGAGTACTTTTTAAAAAGTGAATAAACCCTTTTTTGTCCTCAAAGGAATAAAAGTGTATCAGAAAATCAAAATCCTCGGACTAGTGGAAAGCTATTTATTTGCTGTGTTTTCTAAATATAGAAATATTAAAGTATAACCTAATTTTTTAAATAAAATAAAGAGCTTCTTTCATAAACGAAAATATAAGTAAATCTAAAAAGTATAATAAAAAAAGAAGCAATATAAATATAATTAAGACCAATTTAAATAAAAAAATCTGTAGTTACGTACGTTTTTATTTCCTGTTATAAATGAAAATAAGAAAACTCTTAAGAAAATAACATGCGTTTGTGTTTTCTTTTTACTTTTGATTTGTGTGAATCAGAGTTGGGCAAATTTGTATTCGCAATTATCTGCAGTATAATTATAATTTAATTGTACGTAATCGGTTATAGTTACATACTATCAAGCACAGAAATTTTGTCAAATATTGGAATGGAGTGTGGTTCTCACAACAGTGCAGCAAGGATTTTTTTATGGCATGTTATTTATTACTTACTACACTTAATTACATACGATTAAATTGTAATTATATTGCAGCTAATTGGGATTACAAATTTGCCCAACTGTGTCGTGAAGCTAATTTTCTGAATTCTATGAAAAAGAAATAAATTATGTTACAAATGTTTGTTCTTGTCTTTGAAACCATTGGACGCATTTGCATAGCAAATTTTATCCATCATCATGGATTATTTTGCATTTGGAATCTTCACTATAAGATTCTTCATATTCAGTGTGCTATTATCATGTATAGTATATTTTCACCAGGTTGTATTTTGTTTTTGTTCTATTGTAAACAATAATAAAATATACCTCCTTAAATGTTGGAATACAGCCACAAAAAGAAATATACAGTGAAATTTCCATTTAACGAAGTCTCATCGCTACTTTTAAACACATCGTTATGAAGAAAATTCGTTAAGAAAATTCGTTGGAAATCAACTTAAATTCATGAAATTTGTATAACAAAATACGCATTCATAAAATGAAAAATACACATAAATTGGAAATATTGGAAAAATATATTTTAATTTAGGCCGTAAAATTTTTTATGCAATGTAGTCATATGAGAAAAATTTAACTACGACAATGTCTAAGAAAACAACGCAATAAAGCGATGTAAAGAAAAACTGAAGCGTAGTGCACCTTTTCTCTCTTTTCTCAGTATACAAAATCCTTAACGTTAAAAGTATCTGTTATATTACTTGGTAAAGGTTTCTTAAAAAAAATACTGACTTCATTAAAATTGTTGCACTTTCGTAGGTATCCGACCAATTAATCTGTAACATTTTCGAAAAACTGAAATCCCCTTCTTATTGTATAGAAGGCTTTTAGCATTTCTTCTTTTAAAGTTCTTTCAATTTCTTCTTCATTATCATCTTCATCGCTTACTGTAGTTTCTTCACTACATTTTATTACATTTGCAGTACGTCATCGTCAGTAGGATATTTAGTTGCCTTAAGAGCAATAAGGACTCTTAAATTTGGAAAAAAAGGGAAAAAAAGACCATTTTCAACATTTATTGTCTTAAAATCTACATGCTTTTAAAACACATTTTTTTGAGATGAAAGATATATGTATTTCTTTCATTTCATATATTTAAAAAATTGCAAAATGCAGATTTAGTACAGTCATTCAGGGTAACTTTGAACCATAGGGTGTAACTTTGCACCACCTCCTAATTTTCAATATTTTTGACTCCAAAAGACTAAATAAACTCCAAAACTGTGCTCTGTTCGCAAGGTTCTAAACAGGGATTTCTACTCTTTATTTTAGAAAATAAATTAGCAACATTATGCGCAATTAATTGCATCATCTCATTACTTTTGTGAAGTACCGTTTTCAAGTTAATTTTGAATGCTCTTTTGAAGTTGTTGTGATCCAAAAAATTTTCATAGTAAGTAACAATATACTCATTTATCAAACATATTATTATCTAAATGTTGTAAATGTGTTAATATTTTGTAATTATTTATTTATTAATATTTGATAAAAGATAAAATAAGAAGGCACTAACATTTTACCACGTTTTCAGGATAACTTTGAGCCGGCTCAAAGTTATACTGATGTTTATAATTTGTTTATTATAGGTGCTACTGTAAAATTTTCCCATATTTGCACGTATATTTTATATAAATGCCGGAAGTTTGCATTAGATAAAACATATAAATATTTTCACAAATATGTGTAAAATAAATAAAATTCATTTAAAGGCATTATTCGGGGCGGAGCTACTCAAATTTGACATTTCATACATTCGACATTTTTTATTCTTGTTTGAATAATACTAGTACTACTACGTATTACCGTAACTATGGATATATTATTGAGTTGAAACGTTGAAAATTGTTTTTCACTGCATTTTTGTGTTTTATATGAACAATAAATAGGTTTTTTTATTTCTAATTATTCATGGATCTCTTTTGTTCTAACAATAATACTTTTTTATAGTGAATTATTTTAGATAATATTTAGGATATTGTGCAAAGTTACTCTAAATGGCTGGGTAACTTTGAACCAGGTTAAACATTCATTTTTTTATTGTTTTTATCATAATTATTCCTTAATTTTTGATAGCCATAAAATAATTTAGGATAATTTCTTTCTCTTTTTTGCTCCCAGTTGCAACAATATTCTTAAAATAAGAGTGTGGCATATGAAAATCGTGAAAATGCGGATCAAAGTTACCCTGAATGACTGTATTCATAGGGGGCTCCGTGTCACACGCTTGTCGAGGAAAGTATTAGTATAAGATCTTACACGCATGACTACAAAATAAATTTTGCAACTAGAATGAAATTTTTTGCACCTAAATATACCTCAGGTTGTCATAATTACACTGAACATAAATTAATTCGTATTTAAAGCCTTTTAATATTTTAATACAAAGCTTTTGAAAATTTTAACAGTATAATTACCTAAAAAAATCTTTTTTTTCAACAATAAAAAAGAAATTTTAGGTTTAGTTTATACAGATTAATATAAAACATATGTTTTGACAAAATCGTGAAAAAATATTGAGGAATTTTTGGGATATCCTGCGCGTCATTTGGAGAAAAAATGTCTTCAAAGTTTCGAAACGCCGCTTCAGCTATTGAACAGATATAATTCTAAAAGCCATAACTTCTGTTCTAATTGGAATTTTATTCAACTAATTATATCAAACTGTTCACAAAAGATTGAAGTTTAACATCTAAAAATATTAAAATTTCGAAAATTTTCAAGCTTTAACTCCTCGCTGCGCAACCTGAGAGTTTCTCGAGCAACGTAAAAGTAGCAAAATTTGCGCAATTTCATCGGGGATGCTTTTCCCCCGTCTAATTAACCCTCCTCCATCATTCCCACCAGTTACTTTTTATTGTAAATTTTGCCTTATCTAATCGGAGCATTTTCCCGATAAATTCAGACGAAAATTTTTGTTTTGAAAAACCGGTGACAAAAGAATAAAAATTCTTAAAAGACGCTCGTCGCGAAGGAAAAGTCACATGGTGACTTTTCACAAAAGAGGACAATGGTGACTTCACAGTACTCTCTCTGTCACCTGAAAGTCATCATGTGATTTTAATGTAACATTATTTGGTAACTTATCACAATGCAGCGTTCACGATGACTTTGAAATTGATTCTGCCGATGACAATCACATGAGAGTTGCAATCTAACTACATTGTAAAGTCACGTGATGACTCGTCACAAAGTAGCAATCACAGGACGTCTCAGCGGAGTCACATATAGTGATCATTTGAGACTCATAATGAGATGTATGGAATATCCTTTTTTTTTTTTTGCTTCACCGCAATGACTGTAACACTTGTGACCCTGTGTGACATGAATGAGATGTTATATGGACTAGCTGTACTGTAGACATAGTAATTATTCGAAATATATTATTTCCTTTTGAGTATTCGCGTACTTGAAAATTAGCACTTTGTTATTGGCCCTTAATTTTGGACACCAGTGTGTGTGCAATGTAATTACAGTTTAATTGTACGTAATTAATTATAGTTAAAGTTACATGCCGTAAAAAATTCTTGCAGCACTGTCACTGGAACAGTCCCCATCTCATTATTTGACAAAATTACTTTGTTTGAATGTGTGTAACAATAATCAATTACATGTAATTAAACTGTAATTGCACAGCGGATAATTGAGATTACAAATTTGCCCAACTCTGCTTTAAACTAACTAGCATTTTTCGAAAATTAAATCGAAAGTTGACAAGTATGCCTTGAGTGAGTGATGCCTGTTAAGTTTAAGTGTAGCTTATTCCAGCCTCAAATAATTGAGATTCTAATGTAGTTCTCTTCTTTTCAGTAGTACATATTCTTACGACTTTCTTATTTCTTTCCTTTTTTTTTTTTAAACAAGACAAATATTTGTATTCACATTTATTACAGGTGACTATTTTTTCTTGTTTTAAGATTTACCCACAGAAACCTTTTCTCTCCAAACATTGTTTTTTATTTCCCGTGAAACAGACTTCATTTTCGAATTTACTTCCTACTTTATTTTTTATTAGGGATATTTTCTTTCCTGTCTTTTTTACTTGCAAGCCTTAACATGTTTTTTATAACAGTCATTTTTACATAAAAAAATTCACTGGATACGACAAGTCCAAATATAATTGCAGAGATATTTGAAAACTAGATTATAGTTTTTTAATTTTATTTTTATTTATTTATATATTTATTTTTACAAATGGTAAATGAATTATACTCTCTAAAATGTGTAGTGTTATTTTAAGAGAATACGTAGAAATACGTATTTAAGAGAAACTGTATCGGTGTTTGTTTTAAAATATATATCGATGAAGAAAATCTGTAGAAAATCATATAATTTTTCTTTTAATCAATACAGTCTAAACAAGTTGGAAATTGATAGTCAAACGTGGCAAATGATGTGCGTTCGTACTAGAACTAGTTTTATAATTATTTTTTGCACCCTATATTGTACTAAATGTATATTTTCTGCACTTCATAAGTGCATAGTCTGTAACATCATTAAAATGCCCTTGCAATAATTTTTTCCCATTCCCCGTAAAGTAACGGAAAACTTTTCACTGTCCCTGTAATTAAACTATACATCCGATTTTCATACAATTTGAAATATCTAGACAAAATTTTGCAACAATTATATATTTAAAATTTCAAACCATTCGGAAGGCTGTAATATCATTAAAATGCATTTGCAATATTTTTTTCCCATTGGTCGTAATGTAACGGAATATTTTGACTGTCTCTATAATTAAACTATACATCCGATTTTCATAAAATTCGAAATGGCTCGACAAACTTTTACAACAATTATATATTTAAAATTTCAGACCATTCGGAAGGCTGTAACATCATTAAAATGCACTTGCAATACTTTTTTCCATTGGCCGTAATTTAAAGAAAAACTTTTGACTGTCCCTGTAATTAAACTATCGATCCGATTTTCATAAAATTTGAAATGGCTTGACAAAATTTTGTAACAGTCATATATTTAAAATGTCAGACCATTCGGTTGAATATTTTTTCTCTGTTATATGCGGACGGACAGGCGGACAGATAGACAGACGAACTGAACGATGACTGTAGGTGCTATGTATTTATTTAATTACGAACGCACCTAAAAATCCATCGGCTTTTTTTTCCATAAAGATATTTATTTTCTAATTATCAAAAACTTTCATACTTTTTAAAAATCATTTTTTGCTATTTCTATTCCTTTATGCACGCCTTTATATTGAAACGGAGTGAAATATATTTAACTTAATTTATATATAACCAAATGAATAAAACCTTGAGTAAGTGGCACACTTTCTTATCATTTAATTGTTTTTTAGTCTGTAAATACCTAAAAATTGCATGTAAAAATATTAAGTAGTTCAAAGAAACCTTGCAAGCAATTTTTACATAGTCTGGCCAGTATAAGACGTAACGTGCTCTTAGATTTCGTTTAAAAGAGCATAAAGGTTATGTTAAAAATCAGGAGCTTAAACGTTCTTCTATTGCTCAACATTGTTGGTCTTTTCAACATAGGTACAATTTTTCCTCTGCCATCATTATCCAAAAATGTTCTTTTAACCTTGATCTTGATTTTTGGAAAGCTTACCGCATCATTAAAAATTTTCCCTCTTTAGTCAATGTCTTATCTAGTACCTTTGATTTTCCAAGTATTTGGAAAGCATTAATTTACTTTCCTCCTTTTTTGGTTTCATTTTCTCTCGTTTTACGGTAGATGTCTTTTCAACATAGGTTATACGTCCGCTACTTGTCCACCCAGTTTCTGCCATTTTGCCGAGAGTTGCTTTTTTTAGCACGCTGTGCCTTGCTCTACCTTTCACTGAAGAAAAATCTCGCTAGTAGATTCGAAACAGCTGTTTGCTGCTTTTTATGCATTATTTGTGCATTTTAAAAACGTTGCTTTTCTGCTTTTTAACATTTGTATGTATTTGTATATAAATCGCATACATATTCTTGAAGATGTAAGATTTTCTGTAAAAAAAAAAAATCAAATGTGTTTGGGTTAGGGCATGAAGAGTTTTCAACCAAATCCACCACCATTTTCCGAAAACTTGACAAATTGTAGTAGAAACACTATATACTGAAGTTTAAGATTGAATGTATTGAATATACAATTTTTATATAAGCGTTTGCATGAAATAGTGTTAATTATGTAATCAAGAATGATATCAAAACCCTTTATGTTTTATAATTTTATAATCAAATATAGGGTAACTCTTATAAAAATGCTTGTAGAATATTGAAATATTTCAGAAATATATTGGAGATCAGTGAGCAGATTGACAATTTGTGGACGATCTATTATTGCCGAGCTTCTTTTAGGAAGCAACCGAAATCCAGCTTATTACATTGGCAATATATTTCTGAATATTCGGAATATTCGACTGCCCTTATTACGTAAGTTTCTGTATATAGCTGATTACCAAATTATGAAAAAAAAAATTCTGGCACATCCTTTTCATGCACAGTTAAAAATTACTTCATACAAATGCTTATATATATGTTTTAATATTCTCTTTAATTTATTTTAATTGCAGTATAATATTTATACTGCACTTATCAAGTTTTTAGAAAGTGTTTTAAATTTGGTTGAAATATCGGCGTGTGTTAAACAAACAAACAAATAACATTTAATGTATTAGAGATACTTTCAAATCTTTATCCATGATTTTCCTACACAAATGTTTACGAAAGTTCTACCGAACACGTATCTACCGAACCGTAGATAGTTACTTGCGACATTGTCCGTCCATTTCGAAGATTTTCTTTTACAGGGTGATCGCAAATATTATTATCATTATTCAGTTTCTTTTTTTTCTGCCCTTATTCCCTCGTGACTAAATCTTCACGTAAAAATATGAAGTCAAACGTATTCCTTACGTCCTTGAAGTTTGTGGACTGTTCTCAAAGCATTTCTGCAGATAGTAAAAAAAAAAAAAAAAAAAAAAAAAAAAAAAAAAAAAAAAAAAGGGAAAAAAAAAAACCCTTAAGTCGAGAGCGTTTGCTCGTTATTGTAAGTTTGAGTGAGGGTGTGCATGTATCGATGTAAATTTTCAAAATATTTTCCTTTTAATGATTGATATATAAGTCATCGTACCCTTTTTTTTAATGCATTATTTTATGTTAATTAAATGCACTCGCATGTGTGCCAGAACTTTATATATACCACGTATTCAAGCATATAACGGGCACTTTTGGTACATGAAATTACACCGAAATTTAGAGTTTCACGTCATACGCCGTTTTAAAAAAAAGAACAATTAAATTTGAGAAAAATAAAATTTTATCATAAGAACTAAGTTCTTTCACTTAAAAAAGAAGTCTAAAAGACCAGGTGCACGTTATACACTTTATAGTATTATATGCCAAGAACTACCGAACACATTTCTTATAAAATTTCTTTATAATAATACACATTTGAGTGTATGCAATAATAAGAAGTTGTTTTCCGCTAAATGTGTTTAGCAATCTTATAAATATTATCTTATAAATATTATTCACTACTGTAACTGCGCATTATCTAAGTGTATTATCAATATGATTACTACTTTTTTAGTCATCTGATAATTATGCATAAGAAATTACACTAGAAGCTGCAATATTATTCACTCAAAGTATTACTTAAAGTTTCGAAACATAATTAAAAATTAATATCGTAATATATACATCATATTGTAATTGGATAAATTGGATTATTACATGTATTTATGCATTCACAATCGTTATTGATAATTTGTAATGATTTATAATGGTCTTATATTAGGATTCAAATTATTATGCTGCATAAACGCATACAATTATGAATGGAAGTCTATTTTGATATATTTTGATATCTTTTCATTTTGAATGTCAAAAATTCTTTTTGAATTAGCTTTTCTTATTATTAATGATACCTTATATAATTTTTAAATATATAACAGTGGTAGTCAGATGTATTTAGCAATCTTATAAATATTATATGCTTAGTTCACTGCTGCAATTGATCATTATCTAAGTGTATTATCAATATCATTACTACATTTGTAGTAATCTGATACCTTTGCTTAAGAAATTCCATTTAGCAGCTGCAGTATTATCATCTCAAAGTTTCACTTAATGATTTAAAACATAATTAAAAATTAATATCATAATATATACACAATTTTTAATTCAATAAATGCCTTTATTATTTATATATTCAAAATAGTTGTTGATAATTTGTAAAGCTTTATAATGATTTTATTTATATGTATATTAGGGTGGGTCGAAAAAACCGAAATATTTACAATCGAAATGTAATAGAGCGGAAAAGTTGCCTTTTGTAATAAAGAATAAATTCTTAAAATATTAAACCGATCGGTTAATATCTTTTACCGCCGCAAGGGGGCCAAAGTTTCAAAAAATCGCAAAAAACATGCTTTTTTCAATATTTTTTTTAATTATCCAAACGTACGAATACAATTTCTAATAGGACGCAATAGCTACATGAAGATATAAGAAATGTCCCGGTAAATTGTTCATTATGATAAAATAATATATTTTACTGCCGCAAAGGGGCCATATTTAAAAAACAAATTGTAAAAATTTCAATTTTTAATTTTTTCTATATTTTTATAGTTTCTATAATATGTCTAGAAGTAAATAAATGTACTTTATATCTATTAATATGTCATAAATTTTGTTAACTATTTGCCATAGACTGGAAAATAAAAAAGGTAATCATTCATTGTTCTTTAAGATCGATTGACTGCTGCTTTACTGCATAAAAGCAGTTCATGTACTACAAATCACAAAAATGATATAAAATGAACAAAATCTTTTATTATTTTATTAATTAAAACACAGAAATGTTTAACCAAAACGGATTAAATAAACTTAAAATAAAGAAGTATTTAAAGTAAATGAATTTATAATATGATTTGCTTTCAAATAAAGCCATTGTTGCTCGAGAGGCCGAAATTGATGGTATGTGATCCCCACTCTGTCCTGGTCCACAAACTTTACCAGCACTTCAGTGACTAATTTCACGCATCTTTCTACTGATTGAGTGGGGCAAGGAAAGTTATAATAGCTGGTATCTTTAATCGAACATTCTAAACTCACCAGCGTTGTTAGATCGTCAGTCGATAGACAACCCGTAACAGGTAGTTTCGTTAGTTTACGGTTTTGACTTTCGACTAAAGCCATACAATTTTAAGCTTCAAAGTTCAAGTCTGAAATGACGGACGGCACTATTCGTCTCCACAGAACTTCGTGCTTTGGCAATTTTCAATTTTGACAATCGGCTGATCAAGATGGTACATCTGAGTACATCCTGAAAGTGTGCTGCATTAGTTGGTTCACAATTAAAATGAATGCATCATGTTTTTTTCAGATTCTGTGGACTATAATAAGTAACCCTCGTTACTTGCCATAACATCTACGAAAGATTATAGTTCCTGTAATTTCACGAAATACCTGTTTCCCAAATCATGAAAATGGCCTAATTGGAATGATAGAATATGAACGAGAGGACATCAGGACCCCAGCCATAAAGAAAATTGCCAAATCACGAAGTTCTGTGTACACGAATAGTTCGATCCGTCACTTCGTCATTCCAGACTTGAACTTTGAAGCTTAAAATTGTATGGATTTAGTCGAGTGGCAATGGCAAAACTGTAAACTAACAAAACAGAGGGAAGATCACATATGATCAATTTCGGCCTCTCGGGGAACAATGGATTTATTGGAAGCAAGTCATATTATAAAATTCAATTACTTTAAATACTTCTTCATTTTAAGTTTATTTAATCTTTTTCGGTTAATCACCTCTGTATTGTAATTAATAAAATACTAAAATATTTTGTTCCTTTTATATCATTTTTGTGATTTTTGGTATATGAACTGCTGATATGCAGTAAAACAGCAGTAGATGAAGCGGTTGTCAAGAATAATGAATGATTACCGTTTTTTTTCCAGTCTATAACAAATAGTTAACAAAATTTACGACATATTAATAGATATGAAGTAAATTTATTTATTTCATGACATATTATAAAAGTTATAAAAATTTAGAAAAAATAAAAATTTGAAATTTTTACAACTTTTTTTTTTAAATATGGTACCGTTGCGGCAGTAAAAGATATTACTTTATCATAATGAATATTTACTGGGACATTTCTTATATCTTCATGTAGCTATTGCGTCCGATTAGAAATTGTATTCGTATGTTTGGATATTTAAAAAAAATACTGAAAAAAACATGTTTTTTGCGATTTTTGAAAACTTTGGCCCCCTTGCGGCGGTAAAAGATATTAACTGATCGGTGTAACATTTTACTAATTTATTCTTTATTACAAAAGGCAACTTTTCCACTCTATTACATTTCGATTATAAATATTTCGGTTTTTTCGACCCACCCTAATGTATATATATATCTTCTATTTGCAGTTTTAAGTAAATATTTTTCTTTTAAAACACAATAAAATTTATGGTACATTGAGATTAGTGTGATTTATACAAGATCTTTTGAATAAAATTTAAGATATAACTTTAACCCTCCGTCTACCAGACGGGTCCATTGGACCCGACAGGTACATACAAAATATTCATTCAAACCAGAAATTTCTTTAAAATAAACTAAGTATATAAACCAGACAAAAATAAGGTAAATAAATAAGTTAAATAGTTTTAAATAAAAATTCTGGTGTAGAACGTTTTATTAAAACTTGAATAAAATTCCCGGTAGATCTAGGGTTAAAGTAACGTATATTTTTTAACTCTTCCTAAAGATAAATTTTTTAGAACTTGTTAATTTCTTTAGACGACACAAGAAATGTTTGTATTCACATTTGACTGTTGTTGACTATTTTCTCTTTTTTCCTGGTTTCCCCAGAGAAACCTTTTCTCTTCAAACTTTTTTCATTTCCCGTGAGACAGACATCATTTTCGAATTTACTTCCTATTTCTTTAGTTTTTCAGAAGGATTTTTTCTTTAATTTGCAAGCCTGGAATTACTTTTCATATCCCTGACTTATATATACAGAAAGGTTCGTAGATAAAATAAGTTGGAAATGTAGTAGCAAAGAGATTTCGAAAGGAGATTTTCGTGTTACTTATTTTTTTTCTTTTCAAAAACACATTTACTAACTTGTACACTATAAACATATATAACAACTTTTTATATTCTTTGTAAAATATACACTAGTGTACAAAACTTAAGCAACAATCACAAAATACTAATTTCTGACCACGTGAGTACTTAAAAGAAAATTCTATGAATAGAATGTGTAGAAAATAGGTACTACCATAAAAACACGGCCAGTCGATGCGAACTATTCTTGAAGCCACAAATGGTCACAAGTGTCGTATTCACTACAATGATCTGAAATGTCATATCTTTCATTCGTCTCATTCTTACTCTGATTTGGTCACTGCACTGAGATGACACTATGGCTGATGCTTTTTGACGGGTCACCAGGTGACTTTTACAATGATTTACCTTGTGACTCTTGTATGACCGTCATTTTGAAGACTCCATTGTAAAGTCATCATGATAGCTGTTTTCTGACGAATTCCCAAGTGACAGAAAATGAAATCATCAGGTGACTTTTCACAAAGAAACGTAATAGTGACTTCACAGTAGTGTCTCGGCCATTTCAAAGCCGTCATGTGACTTCATTGTACCGTTATTCGATAACTCATCATAATGCAATGCTCACGATGACTTCAAAGTTGAGTCTTGAAATGACAGTCATATGAGAATCACAAAGTGACTTCATTGTAATGTCACCTCGTGACTCATCGCAAAGCAACTGTCACAGTGACTTTTCAATGGAGTCAACATATGGCGACCATCTGAGATTAATAAAGAAACGAATGAAAGATCCCATATTTTGTGCCACCTTAGTGACTTAGACACTTATGACCATGTGTGACTTGATGGAGATGTCACATCGACTAGCTGCGATGTAGGGATAGTACATATTTGAATTATACTTTTTTTATTTGCGTACTCGCGTGCTTGCAAATTAGCACTTTATGATTGTTGCTTACGTTTTGCACACCAGTGTATATATATTAATATATAAAGTAATGTTATACCAGTATTTAAATACCAATTTTGGAAATAACTTAATTTCTTCAGAAATTTGTATCATATTTTCACAATAGATTTTTGTATTATGCGAATACAAATTCAATAAGGTAGACTTTTGGTGACTGCTTTACTTCTTTGATTTTTCTCTTCAAATATTTTTGTTTTCTTGGAAGTCTTGATTTTTTTTTCATATCCGGACTTATATATACAGATAAATAATGTGGGTAAGTTAAGTTAAAATATTATAGCATAAAGATACTGAAAAAAGCTTTTCGTGTTACTTTATTTCGAAGAACCTTATAAATAATTCGTACACTTTAATAAAATATAGCGATACTTTACAACAGTATTTTTTTACTATTATATGATATTAAATTGTACCCCCAACAGTTATGTACTAACTTAAATTCGAAAAAGAGATTAAACACGCTATAAAAAAGCGCTTCTTGAAAAAGAATTTACGATCGCAAAGTACGTATTCACTCATAACTATAGGATGTCTCACTCTGAATGGAAGCAGAAGTTTTTCTTTTATAAATACTAGGGAATCGTACTCGGGCTTCCCGGGTAATAGAATATAGGTGAAAACCAATTTTTTTAATTGAAAAGGAATATTTTTTTTTTTACATGTAATATATTTTTTTAGATTGTCCACTAAAAATAAAAAAAGCATTTTTCATGTGAAAAATATGATTTATGTAATCAAATAAACTTTTGAAATTTATCAAAAGCGATTTTTTCGGATTAGCCGCATGCTAAGAGTTATTAGGCCAAGATTTTGCTGCTTATGGACTCCTTTTATTTTCAGATAATTTCAGAGCTTCAAGCGGGTGGTTCAATTGCATGTCATTTGTGTTTTATTTATATCATTTTATTTATTTAATCATAGAGGAAGCTTTTTGTTGTTGTTGTTGTTGTTGTTTGTGGAATATTAGTCGTAAGAAAATGACTAACTATGTATGTTGTTTTAAGGGCAAACGGATTAATTAACGTAAAAAATGCCGTAATTTATGGAGTTTTGCGCATTTGTGTTAAAAAGTTTAGTTTTATCTAAGATGATTATCGGGTTTTATAACTTACGATATTCTTGACATAGCACGTATTTTAATTTCACACAAATATTCTTTAAAATACATTCTTGTAAAGAAAAAACTGTTGTATCGTTTGTAAAGTTAAATTGCAATAAACTAAAAATCATTTAATTGGTAAATAAAAAAGGAATAAAGCCAAAACTCACTGGGTTTTATAACGGACGATATTCTTGACATAGAGCGTGTTTTAATTTCAATTTTTTTTCAGTTTTTATGAGAAAATGGCAACAAAAAGATACAGCAATCTACTATTTTCCGTTTTTTCCTTTTACTTTCAGAAACGGTGTACTTCAGTTGCCACGATTACAAAAAATGTAATAAAAACTACAAAAAAAATTAACACCTTAAAATTAAATTGAGATACAAATTTCAAACAAATTGCAGTTAGAGCATTTTTTTCCTTATACGATGGTGTAAAAATTTAAAATGTGCGATGTTTAGAAGTTTAAAAATTTGCTGTAGAGAAAATTTCAAAACCAAAATTTTATTTCAAATTTCAAAGTGTTGCCATTTCAAAATGACGTATGCGTTACGCACAGATATGTTTGTCCTTTATAATATAGATAACAATAATAGTGTAACGGTATTTACAACAGACTTTCATTGCTTTCTATGAAATACAGTAGAGCGCCGATTACCCGATCCCAAATTAACCGAAGTTCCAATTATCCGAACAGCCTATTTCTCTCATTTTTTTTTTTTATTATTTTAACCTAACTTCCAGTTTTCAAAACAGTCTATTTCTCCCAAAAGTTTTTTTTTAACCGAACTTCCAATTATCCATTGGCTTGGACTAAAATTTTAAATAAAGAAAAACTGTTAGTGGATCAGAAAATAAGGAATATAAATACAATAAAGAATGTGGGAAGAATCCTAAGCTATGAACAAAATTAAATTAACGAGTGGTTAAATAGTGAAGTACATGACCCTGGATAACAGATTTTAAATGATGGCGAGATTGTGGATGAGATTCATGATGAAAAAGAAATTGAAGAAAATAAAAACGAATGCTCTGAAAATAACCCAGGTCCATCACATAACGAAGCCTTTGAATGTTTGGAAACAATTATGAAATGACTGGAACGGCAGAAGAACGCTGATCCTATTCAACTAACGTATTTAAGAAGAATACGGCAGTATTCAAAAGAATGTCATTGTCGAACCAAGCAACAATCAAAGGCTTTTTTTTCTTAAATTATAATCTCTGTAGTCCAGAAAATGATAAAAAGAGAAATAAAAAATTTATGGTAAAAATGTAAACAACAACAACAATAAAAAAAAAAGAAAAAAAACAATTTTTAAACATACCAGCACTAATTGGCGCTTCCAGTCCTAAGCTTAGATAACGTGTGAAGGTTTTAGGATAGTCAGAAACGTCCCTTAAATTGTCTGTCCATTTATCCGAACTTTTGCTTATCCGAACTAGGGTCGGTCCCGACTTGTTCGGATAATCGGCGCTCTACTGTATTATAATTTCTTCAAAATTCTAAGAAATCGCTATGTTTCGTGCACAAACAACACTCTTATAGACACTCCCTATTTCGAAATGTACAGTCCTGAAAAAAAAAAGTAAATACCCCATAGTATCTCTGCAACAAATTTGTCAACTTTTAAATGATGTATGTAAAATTTGCATAAAGGCCATCTACAAAGCAAAACGAGACCAAACTCTGTTTTTTTTTTTCAGTGGAAACACTCAATTTAGATAATATAGCTTAAATCTCCGTTTCAAACTATGTCTAGATACGAAATTACAAGTCATTTGGATGATAATTTTTTGAATTATAAACATTCAAAATTTAGAGCTTCTTATATTGAATTACATTTTCATATTTTTATTAATATTTCCTGAAATTATAATCATAATGCCATAGTTTTTTGTGTGGTTATACAACTGAAATAGCCAAACACACACACACACACACACACACAAAAAAAAAAAAGAATTTGTAAATTAAAAAAATTATAATATGAAAAAACGCCAAAATGATGGTTTAAGGGGCCATCTATGGTGTGCAAAAAAGCATGATTTAAAAATATATATTTTACTCATATTATTGAAACATTTGGGCTGTTATAGTCGAAAAATAGTAAGCGAATGAAATGGTCATATTGTCAAGAAATAACAAATTAATAGAAGGGACTTAGCCATTCTGTAGCATTTCACAATCGAGTACCGAACTTCAATTTGGATACAGCCCTTAAAATAGGCTCATTTTAAAATAATTAATTTCTCTGACACTAATCGTACGAATTTCATTATTTATTTATTTATTTATTTATTTGGGGGGGGGGGGGGGGTAATTGAATTGAGTGGAACTTATTTATGGTGTCAAACATGGGTATTGCTATTAAAAAAACAAAGTTTGGGTTCGTTTTGATATGAAGATGGCCCCCTAATCAAATTTTATATACATAATTTAAAAGTAGACATTATTTCCAATCGTTTGGTACCAGTCACTTTCTTCTACAATAATTTGTGGCAAAGTTAGTAGGGGTTCTTTATTATTTTTTCACGACAGTACGGGTTTCGTACTGGGGCTTGAATTTCATGACTAAGAAATTCTTCATTACCAGTATTTTCTTATGGAAAATCTCTCCTGAAATGAGGCACAATTTCGTCCGTTTATATTACATTTTTTTTTCTATAAAAAAATTCTGATATTGGGCCTTGAAAATAACGGTATCCGTACGAACCCTGGAGTACCTCCTAGTACATGTTGTGTTATTCTCTTATTGACCTAATTACAGAGTACTTCCTAAGATATTATCATTTTTACCACAAAGCAAAGATATTCTGTTGAATATTTCAATGTAGTATCGTCTCGTCATCTGTTTAAACTTATCAATGGAATACCGTGCTCGCCTAACAAACAATCACAAGTACTATTCTTAAAAAAAAAAATAACAAAAAAAAAAAAAAAAACATTGATGCAGATATGGGGCATTCTCACAATATTTTGACTTTCGGGAATAAAAATCTGGTTAAAATAAACTTGCTAAAATAACAATTTAATCTGATAGACAAATACCTTAATGATTCAAAATAAAGAAAAAATGGTCAGCAGCGATTTTTTTTTATTTAACTAAGGTTTAAGTTCAACTTGCGAGTTTAATTTTCCTTACCGTTTTACCACTATAACTTTTTATTTTCTTCTAAATTTTTACTTATAATGAATTTGCATAGTACCCACAGGACATGCAAATAAGAAATAATAACAATGTAGTACTTTTAATACAGAATTTTTGTATGGCATTGTCTTAAAAGGGTGTTAAAGAAGGGATGGTAAGGTAAAAAAAGTGGACGGTATAGGAAAAAAAGGGACGAAATGGGGGGTGGGGAGGGACGGTAAGGATGGAACGGTAAGGAAAACTACCACCTATTTTTAGGAAAATCATGTTAACCCTAGAACTACCGGAAATTTTACTCAAGTTTTATAAAAACATTCTACACCAGAATTTTTACTTAAAACTATTTAATTTGTTTATTTAACTTATTATTGTCTGATTTATACATTTAGTTTGTTTTGAAGAAATTTCTGGTTTGAATAAATATTTTGAATGTACATGTCGGGTCCAATGGACCCGTCTGGTAGACGGAAGGTTAAGACTAAATGATAGTCACAATGTTCATTGATTTTTAGAAACACTGAACATTGGATTAAATTAATTTTTTTTAATTTACCTCGAAATGTGCAGGAATAAACCTTGGGGACGGTAAGACCCTTAACAGTGTGACCCGAACTGAATTCGGGCAAGAACACTTTGTTTGCTTTGTTATTAAAAGCATTTTGATACCACTAATTTGTAACTGTAAATTTATCTTTATTGATTGTCAGATATTTTTCGATTAAGTAAGGTAAATATTTCAGTATGGAAAAAGTGGTGTCCAGCCCCATTTTTATTTTTTTTTTTTTTTTTGGTAAGAAAACAAATGTCACTGGTAAGGGGTTAATAAAGCCACGATCATGAAATTGATATTTAACTGCTAATTTAAATTCTGCAGTAAATTTCCTGTCAAAGAATTTTAGACATTCTTTCTCTAGCATACTTCTGCATGAGAAAAAAACTGAAGAAAATTCTTTGGCTGCATCTGAAGTGATTTTCGGTATAAGTTTAGCAAGAGGGACGGTAAGGATGAAAAACCCAGGGACAGAGTTAAAAAAATAATATCAACCGTAAAAATGTGTGCAGGTTAATTTTTTGCTACATATTTGTATAAAGCAATTATCCCAGTTTCGGAAAAAAATTACATCGAATTACTTTTATTGAAATAATTCTATACAGAGAGCTCCAAACTCAAAAATCAGCGTCAGGGACACGGGACGGTATAAGAGTTTTCCTGGTATTTGGACACCCAACATCGTCCAAATCTTGTTCATCTCGTTAATATTGTTGTGCAATCATGCAATGGGATGTTCCCCAGTGTATGCCAAAAAAAAAAAAAAAAAAAAAAAAAAAAAAAAAAAAAAAAAAAATTGAAATAAAAATTATTATTCAGGGATATAAAAGCCAAAAGATTGTGAGAATGCCCCATATAACATTGTATTATCATATTTCAGTTTAAAACATTTGTTTGTAGATTTTAAGTAAATAATAATCTGCTGAAACTGGAAAGCTGAATTGATAATGTCTTATAACAATGCTAAACTATCATTTCAAAAATATTTCTTTTAACCCTCTAATACCCATTGTAGCGTTTATGCTACGATCAGTGTTCCCGATTTAGCACACATTTTAGCCTTTTTTATACACATATTCCGTATTCACACCAGAAATTTAAAATAGAATTTTGTTTTATGTAATAGCAGAAATTTCGTTATTTAATAAATCGAAATTTATTATTTAAATTTTCTGGAGTGAATTCCGATTCTCTGAATTCCGCAATTTTTGTAACGCATTCTACCCTGGACATTAGATGATTAAAATTATCTTTTTTCTCTCAACCACACCCCCTCCCGCCCCAGATAAAATAAAACCACGTATATCGATTTTATAATATTTTTCATGGAATAAATGATCCTTAAATTCTTAAAATTAATGATATTTATCATGTGCATACTGGTAAATTATATCAATGTTGGTTTAAATAATATTTCAAATCTTATTTTCATTATTTTTTCTTACTGACATACTTATGAGATTTACATCATTTATTTTCGAAATTATTATTTGAAAGTAATATTGGAATCACTTATAGGAAATCTGATAATCTTGTTTTGAGTTTATACATTTTAACATAAAATATATTGCGATTTAGAATATTTTATTAACGTATAGATTAAGTAATGGATTTTTAAAAATTACAGTTATATGTTAAGTGGTATTTGCAAATCCCTAAACGCTCTGTTTTATGCTTTTCCTATACCTATTTCTTTTAGGTAAAAATAATTAGTAATAAAAAAATTATAAAAATGTTTTTTCTTCTTATAATAATTTTCGAAATGCTTAGTTTAGCTACAGCAAGAAATATACATTTTATGATAGTACATTTAAGAAATTTTAATACCGGAGTTTCTAAATTTTCTAATTTTAAGAATTTCCCCAAGGACAAATGCAGAAGGCATTATTATATTATATTTATTAGGTTATAACTAATTTTACTCCCTTGCAATTTAACTATAAAATGATAATATTTTAAGTACACCCAGCAAACACATTTCTATCGGCACACGATCGGACCGCAGTCGGCAGTATCGGTTAAGTGTCGGCATGGGCACAGTGGTTTCGGTGAAGTGTCGGCAGCATGTCGGCAACTGAAACACAATAATCTGCTTTTTCGACTGCCGGTTACCTTAATCGGTCCCCTTATGGTTATATATCGGCAAGCGACTTACACCGGCAAGTGACGCAGGACCGATATTTGATTTCGGATAGTGGCCCGACTAGATTTGCCAACCTCGGTCCGAATTCGGAATTTTTAGTCTTAGCCGAAATTTTTTTTTCTTTTTCTTAATTTTGTTTGAATTTGAGTTTTGATAAACTATCTATATTTCGTGTATTTTATATGAAATGCTAATAGTGATAAACAAAAAAAATTTCAAAAATAGCTTATATATATATTTCTTAAGCTGTTATTGAATTCATTTTAAAAAAGGCTTACAATTATTTGAATCATCAAAAGAGTTTTTTAAATCGCCCCTTAAAATTATTATTCATTATAAACTTAATCGTAGAAAAAATAAACTTCATAAATTTATTATTTTCTAATTATATATTCATTTTAAAAGCAACATCTAAGTTTCTTATTTTATTTAAAAATCAAATTATTAAAAAAGTGCTTAAAATTATTTTACAAGTTATAAAAATATAATATATATATATATATAACTTTTAGCATTAAAATTTAAAAGAAAGATTCAGAAATCGCCCACTCCTAAAAAATTATTTACAAAAAAAAAAAAAAAAAAAAAAAAGAAAAAAAAAAAAAGAAAAAGAAAAAAAAGGATAATTTAATATTTATATTTTATTTGATGATTAAAAAATGTTGATAAGTAAAAAATCATTTTTGCTACATAATCACTAAAAATATATTCAACATTAAATCATCATATGACAAAAAATGAACTCTTATTCTAATTAAAAGTGATTAATTGTCAACTTATTTTTTTATTAAAATTATCTTTTCTATGTTACAAGTATATACAGTCAAACCTCGTTAACATGAACACGCTTAACGTGAATTACTTTTAACATGAATTGTTTTCACAGTCCCCTATAAAAACGAATACAAAGATTTGATACTGATAACATGAATTACTGTTAACAAGAATAAAATTTTGATTCCCCTTGAGATTCATGTTATCGAGGTTCGACTGTATTTCTTGAATTAACGCATTTAATTACATTATAATTCCTAAAGAAAAAATTGTATTAAGAGAAAAACGTCTGAAAGTCACTTATTTTATTTAATAAGCATTCTTAAATTTATAAGAAAGATTCAGAAATATCCCCCATTTAAAAATTATCTTCCAAAAGAAAGAAAATGTAAATTAATATTTTTATTTTATTTTTAAATTAAAAATATTGATACGTGACAAATTAATATTGCAACATACTCATTAAATATATGTTCTACTTTAAATCATCAAAACGACATAAAATGAATTCTTATTCTAGTTAAAAGTTAATAATTACAAACTTTTTATTTATTAAAATAAGTTTTTCCATGTTAAAAAAATATATTTTATAAATTAACGCAGCGCATGTAATTACATTATAATTCTAATAAGAAAATTTGATTAACTGAACAAGACCTCTAAAAATATTTTTTTAAATACTTAATTATTCTTAAATTTATATCTATTCTTAATTATTCTTAATTATATCTATATCTTAATTAAACTTAAATTTATTATTAAATTCCCTTGCTTTAACGAATTCGCTACGATATTTATTTCATTCATTTAAATATTAAATTAACTTTTAAATAAACGCGCGTAAGACAATTATAAATAAATAAATAATAAATAAAAAATAAAATAAAAACACTTCAAAATTCTAATTTTCCCATCTACTATTTACCTCCAATCACAAAGAATTACGTCCCATCTACCATTTAACCTCCAATGACAAACCATTACGTTTCGATAAGACTTCCCCTTATTAACGCATAAAATCCTCCCCTGATCAAGTCTGAGTGGCGAAGTGGTTAAGGTATCTACTTCCTGTCCTAGGGTTCGTTGGATCAAATCCAATCTCGTCCAACGCCGAAACACGTTCCTTTCAAATATGCATTCTGTGATGGCTCATAGATGGCGCCATCAAAACAGATTTTTTTTTAATTGATGCTGGTGTCGGGCTGCGGCCGGCATTTGTATGGATAGCTATCGGCGTGCGGTCGGCATAGTGTTTTGCCGATACTGGACCGGCTGTGCGCCTATCTGTCGGTCGTCACTCGCCCGGCGTGTCGAAAAAGATACGGAACCGGTACGGCAGCCGGTATCGTGCCGATACCGTCGGTAACGGCAAAGCAGCTGTCGGCCGATTGTTTACCGATATCTCTGTGTTTGCTGGGCAGTGTATGAAAAAAATCAAAGTAAAGGGACTCCCATACTATTTCATGACCAATGTTTTGTTAACAAATGCGTATGTACCACTTAAGTGGGAATTGTGTTATTTTTCTCATAATTCAGGATTTAAATAGCTCCGTGCACATATCAAAAATTATACTCCCTCTGTCCCAAATTAGTTGCTACATTTGATTACTTTTGTACTAATTATTGATACTGATGATTTTATGATTTTGTTTAAACTTTTTTCAGAGATTTCAGGGTGCCACGCAATCAATAAACAACATTTACTTACCAAGCATTCTCTCCGTCTCTCCTTAAATAAGTACCAAATTAGTTTAAAAAAATTCAGGGTTCGCACGCTCCATTTTGTAAGGATTCTTTTACCAGTAATCGCATAAAACTACCTTCTAGCTAATGAACCATTAATTCTTTAGGACGAAAATGACCTTTATGGTATACTGGTGGTAGAGACCTTACAAAATGGTGTCGATCTATCAAAATTCATCCGAACTTATTTATGAAACCACCCACTTGGAATGTAGTAACTAATTTAGGACAAAATTTTCGACCTAAATGTCGCAACTAATTTTGGACGGAGGGAGTATTAACACTAACTTTTTCAAAACGAAACGCTCACTTTTAGAGCTACATTTGAGTTTCTTGGGCGAAAGTGAACCGGAAGAAATAAAGTTTAGATTCTTTTTATTAAATCTTCATAGAATAGTAAACTTAAATTTGTAATGCGTTTATTCCTAAACTTCGAGAAATAAAATTAAAATTTTACAAGAAAACTACCGAAAGTATTCAAGTAATTAACAGATAGCATGTACAGATGTTTTTTAAATTATGTAAACTAGCTTTATTTAAAAGAAAACTCTACAAAATATTACCGGGACATATTTATGAATTTTTTTCTATAGTGGGTGGTTCAGAACTATATGTGAAAAATATAAAGGCAGGTAGAGGGGTCCTAAATAAGCAGATTTTGCATAGTAATGTGGGTGAGAAAATGCAGTGTTGAGGCAGTAGAGTGCGCTGTTGAGTTCAGTGGTTAAAAGTACTTCGCTGGCATGAATCGTCATTCTCCTCTCGGATTTCGAGCAATATGCATTGTTACACCAATGCATAGCTTGCCGACATGCATTTCATGTATTAAGCTGCACAAGGAAATGGGGCGATTGCTCAAAGGATGTACATGGAATGATTCCAGGGTAGAAATATACGGGATCACTAAACATTTGAGCATCTTCATTGAGAGTTGTGCGCCAGTAGATCATTTTATGAATCGAGGCATAATACAGGCGCTATAAGATATCGCAGAATTCGTGTTGTGGCAGAAGCAGTATTACGTATAGTAGAGGCTAGCCCTTCTACAATCTCGAGAGCTGTCGGACGTACGTTAGGTTTGAGCCATTTCCTTGCGCAGCCTCACGCATGAAATGCATGTCGGCAAGCTTTGCGTTTGTGTAACAATGCATGATGCTCGAAATCCATGCTGGAAATGAAGATTAAAGCCAGCAAACAGATTTCATCGGCAGCACTCAATAGTGCACTCTACTACCTTAACGCTGCATTTCCGCACCCACATTCCTATACGAAATCTGCTTATTTAGGTCCCCTCTACCTACCTTTACATTTTTGACACATAGTTCTGAACCACCCTGTAGATCTGTAGAAACACAAAACGGTAACACAAACTCTTTGGCCATAGGTGTCTAAAATATTTTTATCGCCGACTGCTTAAAACGTTTCATAATTGCTCGTCGATTTCATTTACTTTATGTGTTTTCTAATTATAGTAAAACAATAAAAAAGGTACTTACGAGATTTTTAGATTATTTATTATTTTTATTACATATGTTACGTATTTACATATAATCAGTTGCTGTACAGCAGGGTTGTCAGTTTGGTAACCTTTCTTTTATTAAGAAATTCCGAATCCTTACTGGAAATTCCAAAGGAAGAATTTTATTTCTATGAAATAACGAAATGTATCTATCCTTAAATAAAGTAAAAAATATATATATACTGTTTGTAGTTTCTGGTCTAATTTTTCAATAAAAGAAGAGGCCAAACTGGCAACTCTGCATTATAATAGTATCTTAAGTTCCTAGAATCGAGTGATATTGTGAATACGATAAATGTTACTGTTGATTTTTTTTTCAATTGATTAAATATTGCTGCGTTTCATCTTTAACCCTTTCAGGGGCAAAGCATTTCTGCTCAAAAAGTATTCAAATATTTAATTCACACCGCAATTTAAGAACAAATTTATTTGAAAATAATCAAAAGCACTTTTTCACGTATAATATGAGATCGAAATTGTTGTAAAATTTGACTGGTGCCATTTGGCATTGTCGGTAGTAAAACTGACCGTTTGCAGACTGCAAACGGCGCCCCTGAAAGGATTAGGGACTTACGAAATTCAGTATGCAAATTACTCATTCATAGCTGCCAACCTTTACGCTTTTCAGCTACCACTAAAATTTTAAAGAGATTTTCGCCTTGTTTCACCATGAGATTTCGACGATTAGACAAGACAATATTTACTACAAAATTTTAGTGGTAAGAAAAAAGCGTAAAAGTTGACAGCTATGCTTATTTGATTTCTTAGAATGGAAATAACTTGGCTGCAAACAGTTTCAAATTTTCTAAAAATGACTAAGTAGTAATTGAGTTTGTGATTAGCATACAGATTTTCAGTGTTTTAAACGTATGTACTCAATATATTATGTATAATATACATTATGTATATTTATGTACCAACTACGGCATAACATTATGATTCAAAGTTGTAATTTGATAGACATTTTCGCTTGTTAGCACCAGGGTTCGTACGGTTGCTTGAATTTCTAGACTAAGAAATTCTTCGGTAACAGTTGTTTCTTATGGAAAATCATCTCCTGAAATAAGGCGAAATTTCGTCCGTTTAAACTAGAATATTTTTCTATAAAATAAAATAATTCTGATATTTGGTTTTGAAAATAACGGTACTCGTACGAACACTGTAGCACTTTTAGAACAAGTGCTGCATCTATGCATCATCAAAAGGTGCATGTGGAATTGGTTTTTGGTACTATTAATAAATGAATGTAATATTTGTCTTTATTGATTTGATCATTTTTTTTATTTCACAAGTAAGGAGAACTGTTTAAAAAGATCGATACCAACAAAATAAAATTTGTTTAAAGGATGCCGTCTCGAAAGTGTTAATTTCTTTCATATCATATATGTTTAAATAACTTTTCCACCGACCTTAATCAACCTCTTTAAATTAATGTAATTTTGAGTTTATTGAGCAATAAACTCAATTTATTGAAATAGTAACCTTTTTTAGAAGTAGCATTTTGTTTAATTACTGAATTATAAAAAGCTTTGTCCAAAAAAACCCCACCAAAGTCCAATTTAAAACGAACGCCATCGTTTCTTCAATTGGACATCTGCGGTTGAGTAACCGAGGTTTGAGAGCTAGATTCAGTAAGTAAACTCTAGTTGCTTTTATTTATTTACGAATATTCCAGGTTCAGTTTACGGTGAATTTGATTTCAAATTCAACCGAGTGTTAATAACGTAACGTGAGGCTGAAATTGAAGGAGAATTACCGGATTAATATAATATCGAACACGGTGAGTCGGTATCGACCACTTTGGCGACCCCTGCATTAGACCGCCGAAAAGTATAATGTCTCTTTGTCTCGAGAACTAAAGACAAGAAAGAGATGCAAAATGACCTAGCCAGATTTTGGAAGACAGTTATTTTTAAATCAACGCACAAAAAATACATTACGTAATGTGAATAAAACCAGACGTATACGTTTCGTGAGTTCCAGGACTCGCAACATCAATGTATAAAATTTATGTATTAAAACAATATCCCCCAAACTACATGCACGGCGAAGACCCAAATGTCAGTAAACACAGTACCGAAAGACCACCAAGTTCCAGCAACTATTGAAATCAAAGCGGAAGTGAAGTATCGTGACTCAACAAATCCTCCCAGAAAGTTTAGATGTAAGGTACACTAGACAAATCTTTAACCAGGGAGTTTTTTAATCTATGAATATGAATAGCTTCAAAAAAGTCTAAATCTAGAAGAGTAATGCATTTCTTGATAATAGTAGCTGAGTCAAAATTGAAATTATGCCCCTCCCCCCAGCAATGAGAAGCAATAGAGGATTTTTGCAATTCTTTTTTCTTTACATAGTTTATGTGTTCCTTGACTCTTTAACGGAGTTTTCATTTAGTTTTCCAATACAGGACAAACCACATTGACATTGAATATTGTTAACAGTTATTTTTATTATGTGAAAAGTTATGCAGGTAAAAAAATCCTAATTTTTGTAATATGAATTTATTTATAGCTTCCGTAATTATTTTTTTTTAATCGAAAATGGGCATGGAATATATTTGGTACATTCATCGTATCTCATTAAAAATAAAACATTTCAGTCGGATAATCTTTTAAAAAGATATAAATAAAATTTTTCAGGTATATTTATCATTAGCTTTTTAAAATTTTTATATCTTGTAACTCTATGAAGATTTTAGAAAAAAGTATATAAATTATAAATTTTTGGGGCCGCTTTGATTCGAAGAAATCAAAAGAAGTATAAAATCTGTTTGATACAAATAAAAAAAAATAAATTTGGTACAATATTTATAAGTAGAAGAAGTTATTTCAAAAATCGAATTTATATTCAGAAAGATGACATAATTTTCTGTCGAACGGTACCTCTTCATATGTCTACGTAGTTTGTCGAGAAAATAGAATAGAGTTCCATATCACAATAATATATATTACAAACGGAAAAGTAAAAGACGTCTATTAAAAATATTTATTTGCTTAATAGACGTTACTTTACTAAAAGCGCATTAAAAATATATTAAAAACCTATATTAAGACGTTTCAACTCCTTCATTGAGTCGTCATCAGAATGTATAGCAGAATTACAAACACAATGCACATGATAACCGGAAAAAATCTTCGAATACAAGATTAAATTTACGCTGGTCATACCTGTATAATGATTTCTGACTCCCCCCTCCCTAATAAATGGTATCATATGAAGGAGCTGAAACATGTCAATGTAGGTTTTTAAAATATTTTTATTTGTTTTTAGTAAAGTAACGTCTTTAACACGGGAGAACACACGCGTACCCGTGGTATGAATGGTTTTTACTTTATCACCAGTAAATACAAATACAGATCGTCACTTCATTTACTTGGAGATAATTTTGCGATAAAAGAAGTTGATCATTACTTTTATAAAGATAGTGGTGACAATTGTAAAAGCCGTACGCACTCCTGGTCTATCAGGCTTGGCGCGCGTCCTCGCGGGTTAAAGAAAATAAATATTTTGAATAGTATATTTTTGACTTTTCCGTTTAGAATATATATTGTTATAATATGCTTATTAGTAGACGTAGTTAAGGCTTATTACTCTTATTTATACTTGCATTTGGAAGTTAGATATTTAAATATTTTTCTTTTTAACTGGATGTACTATATACGCGTGCTGTATATCAATCTCTGAAATTTCTGTTCGCCAGATCACCATTACGGATCCGACTTTAGACGTGAAATTTAGTGCCTTGATGTATATGATACTTAAATATAATAAATATATTAAACTTATAATGATAATCTACTCATAAACATTAATATTAAAATATTAAAATATACGCCATGAGTAACTTGGCTAAAACAGATTTTAATATACATCTGGTTACATTTATTTTAACACCTTACGAATAGGCATTTAGCAGGGCTGCCACCCGCGACTATTTTTTAATTCTATCTCACACAACTTTCTCGAAAAAAAAAATATCAACAAACCGCTCAAAAACCTTTGCAATGGAAATATTCTACACAATCTGTTCTTTCTTTCTTTTTTTTTTATAGTGGTGTAAATAGAATAGAAAAATATTCGCCCGTGTCAGTTCTGATTTAGGCATTATTTATAAAACTATCGTTAAGAAATTCTGAATTCTCCAGAAATTTTGATTAGTTATTATTGGTTATTACAATGATAGATATTTGGCGAATAACACAAATACAAATTAGTATTGAAAATGTAATGATTTTAATTCGAAATTTCTGAATAAAAAAACTTGCCAGAATTGGCAAGATTGTTTGCAGCATGTATAGTGTCAATACAGTAAACTCTATCTAAAGTGAAATCCAGCGGGAACGAGAAATACAGGGTAAGTCAAAATGAATATAGTGATTACAAACGGCTATAACTATTTAATGGAAAAGAATTTATCGATAATATTGACACAGATTGGAGACGGAACTTCAAATTTTTGTATACATACGTCATAGTTGTTCTATGTGAGTTCCCTTGGTCATACGAACAACATGTAGACGGTAGTCCATTTTACGCCGTTCATTCTGAAGCATTTGTTTAGTCACCGACGCAAGCGTATTACAAATGTGTACTTTGAATTCTTCAATTGTTTTGGGCATGGCAGGCACCCTGTCTTTCATATAACCCCACAGAAAAAAAAATCGGCTATTTTTACCACCATAATTGGCCATTTTTGAAAATGAGACGGCCGGAATGAACAGATTTCTTGTCGTTGCAAAGTTTCAAATCGCGTGTGCGTAGGCTTCCGCTTCACTGCACTTGCCTTACGTAAAGAAATTTTGAAGTTCCGTCTACATTCTGCGTTAATCTTATTGATAAATTCTTTTCCGTTAAATAGTTATAGTCGTTTGTAATCCCTATATTCATTTTGACTTACCCTGTATTTTCATTGTAAAAAGTATTCCGTCATAGACAAGTGTTTTCTGCATTGAAAATCGTTATGCGAGACAAAATGTTTTCACATTAGGTAGGTTATAACTTCTTACACTTGGTCCGCCTCAGACAGACTTTATTGTATATATATATATTTTTTTCCCTTTTCGATACATATTTTACAACATCACGGAAAATGAAAGCAGTCAATTAGACTTTGCGGTCGAAGTATTCCACCCAGTCACAGACACGACTCTTTTTTTTTTTAAGTAACACTTTTATGTGCACTTCGACATCATCTGAAAGATAAATAACCTAAAAGTGTACAGTCGTGGAAAAAAAAGTAAACACCCCCTACTAACTCCTCATCAAATTTTCGTAGAAGAAAATTACAGGTACCGAACGATTGGAAATAAAGCCTACTTTTAAATGATGGATATAAAATTTGTTTAGGGGGCCATCTACATATTAAAACGAATCCAAACTTCATTTTTTTCAATGGCAATACCCAATTTTAGCGAGGTATTTCAAATCTTTGGTTCAAACTATGCCTAGACACCGAATTTCAAGTCATTTGAATGATAAGTTTTTTGAATTATAAACATTCAAAATTTAATGCTTCTAATGTTAAATTACATTTTTATATTTTTAATTATATCTCCAGAAATTATGCTCCTATTGTGCTAATTTTTTGTGTAGCAATAATACTAATGTACCCAAACATAAATACGCTGAATTTACAATTTTTATAATTTTATGATATGAATTATGAAATTAATATTCGAAAAAATTATGAATTGCAACCTACAATTTTTTTGATTTATTTAGATTTAAGTCCTGCTTTATGGAAATCCCAAATTTCACGTTTTTCTTCCAAGTAGTTTTCAAATTATGCTTAAAAAACGGCAAAATGGTGGTATAAGGGGCCATCTATAACAGAAGTGACTAGATATTTTGAAATTTCTTCTGCTGTCCTGCAATTTAGCAGGCTTCATTGACTTCTTAAGGTGCATTGATCAAGATGGGGGCTCTCTTGGTTAACAATCGTGTTCCGAACTTCAATTTGCATACAGCCTCTACGCATACGCTCGTTTTAAAATAATCAATTTCTCATAAACTTATGGTAAGAATTGCATAAAAATTTGTTTTTAGGCTAATTGAAGGATGTAGAGTTCATTTATGCTGTCAGAATTGTGTACTGCTATTGCAAAAAAACAAAGTTATGGTTCGTTTTAATATGTAGATGCCCCCCTAAGGAAATGTTATCTATATCAATTAAAAGTAGACTTTATTTCCAATCGTTCGGTACCAGTAACTTTCTTCTACGATAATTTCTTGAGGAGTTAGTAGGGGTTGTTTACTTTTTTTTTCGCCACGACTTTACTTTTTAAAATATAGTGATGCGAATATAATACAAAAATAAAATCATGTAAATAAAGCTTCTGCAGCTATTTGCCGACGTTTGACCGCAAAGGGTTGAAAACAGACAGCATTTCTTTTATAATTAAACCGTGTTGCCTTTTTTACTTGTAAAATTGATATTTTCTTCTTGACGAGTTTCATGGGTTACTGTGGCGTAAGTTACATATCTGATAACTGCTGTGCTTTTTGGCCACCATTATTTTCGAAAAGTTTGCTTCGCCTTATTCAATTAATTAGATATCTCCGATAAAATAAGTCACATTTTTCCATTTTAAAATACTGGTAGCCAAACCTCGTAGCAGTTTGCACCTATCTGACTTACAATACTAGTACTCATGGAACTAGCCACTATTGTTAGACCCCGGTGGGCTATTTGTTTCTCCCAGCTAATAAAGTGTCGTCTCCAAAACATACCGTTCCGTTGTATAAGCCAGCCGTCAAACAAAGCAGATATATCATTGTACTGTTAAATATTCTACTGTAATTTCTTAAACTTCTAAGCATCGCACATTTTCAATTTTTATACCGTCCTATTGGGGAAAAAAAGGGACATTTTAATGCAATTGGTTTGAAAACTGCATCTCAATTTATTTTTGAGATATTAATTTTTTTGTAGTTTTTAGCGTCATTTGTTTAATTTTGGCAACTCAAGTACTCCATTTCTGAAGAAATTAAAAGGAAAATAGCAATTACATCTTTTTGTTGCCATTTTCCCATAAAAACTAAAAAAAAAAAATGTACTTAAAGTACGTGCTATTTAAAAAAATTTTAAATGAATGATTTCTGATATAACTAAAATTAATTTTAAGTATCTGTATTAATATTACAAATAAATGAAAGCATATAAATCATTAGATAGCCGATTTTATTTAATTTTTTTTGTCGAGTTTCTTGAATGACGATATCTCTTTTTTTGGATTTGTGTATTATTCAGCGATAGCGAATTCATATGCGTACTTTACTGTAGATGTTGTTTAATACTGGATCGCAAATGAGGAATTCTTCAGCGCATGCGGATAACGTCATCTTAAATAAAATAAAATCGCATGTTTTAAGTCTTAAAACTGAACTACGGTAGAGTCACGATTATCCGAGTCCCGCTTAACCGAGTTATTTTCTTCTGATGGACTGATGGCTTCTATTAATTTGAAACAGCCAGTAGGAATGAAGTGCTAGGTGGAGATGAAAGAGCAGCCGTAAAAGTTACAACTCCGGTTTTCTGGTCAGAATTCGGGAAAAAAATGGCCATATTTTTTTTTTTTTTGGAAAAAAAATATGGCCATTTTTTCGGCTGCTCTTTCATCTTCAGCGAACACTTCATTTATAATGGCTGTTCCATAATAATAGAAGCCATCAGTCCACCAGAAGAAAATCCATTCTAAAGGTATAAATTCGATTAACTCAGATAATCGGGACTCTACTGTATTTATATACATATATTTTTCTTTTCATCGGGGGTGACACTAAATTCTGGTAAAGCAGAATTCCTGTTTTCTAGTTTAAAACTTACGATAGTCTCCTGAAATTTGCATAACTAAATACATAAAATATTAAAAAAATTTAAAGTATCATTTAAGAAAATATTTCTTCAAATTTATCTTACCCCAGATATAAAGCAAATATATCGATTTTATGCTTACATTTTCAGATCCTTCAAAGATTAAATGATCCTTAAATTCTCAAAATTAATGATAGTCATCTTCCATAAATTGTTGTATTATAAAAACTTCCCGTTAAAAATATTTTTAAAATCTTAGTTTTATTAATATTTCTTACAGGCAAACTTATGAGTTTAGAATGATTTATTTTCTAAATTATTATTTGTAAATAATCTGGAAATGATTAATAACAAATCTGATAAGCATGCTTCGATGTTCCCTGTCTTAACATAAAATTTTTATTTCGTTTTAGAATACTTTTATTAATGTATTGCGTAAGTAAACGGGAAAGTATTCTGATTGTTACAGTGATGGAACAGTGTAACAACAGGGAAACAACTGACACTACTAAATTTTAATTCTATTTTTCGTCTTATTTCAGGATAGAATTTGAGAGATTTATTCAAAGAGAAGAATACTATAAAAATTTAGTGGTGATGATCGCCCAACTGCTGCGCCACTGTTTCCATCACTGTTTTTATATAAAAATTTATTAAGTGAATTTAATTAATTAGACATTTACTACTATATTTATCATCTACAACCCTAGATATAAAATAGTTATCAGCATAATTAAGTCAGGAAAAAATTACGTAGAGAATGTTAGAGAAATATTCTTGTACGTACATAAATTAATATCTCAACTTTACAAGGCTATTAAAAAAAGGGGGTACAACCTCGACTTTTATTAATGCATAGTTAATTTTAGAATAGTTTTAGAATAGTTTAGAATACTTTTATTAATGTATTGCGTAGGTAAACGGGAAAGTATTATGATTTTTACAGTGATGGAATAGCGTAGCACCAGAGAAACAACTGACACGACTAAATTTTAATTGTATTCTTTGTCTTACTTCAGGATAGAATTTGAGAGATTTATTCAAGGCGAAGAATACTATAAAAATTTAGTGGTGATAATCGCCCAACTGCTGCGACACTGTTTCCATCACTGTTTTCATATAAAAATTTATTAAGTGATTTTAATTAATTAGACTTTTACTGCTACATTTAGTATTTACAATCCTATATATAAAATAGTTATCCGCATAATTAAGTGAGAAAATATTACGTAGTTAATGTTAGAGAAATATACTTGTACGTACATAAATTAATATCTCAACATTACAGAGCTATTACAAAAAAGCGGGTACAACTTCGTTGTTTATAGAAAATAAAAAATAACAGTTAAATTTTAAATACTTTTATTAATGTATAGTTAATTTTAGAATACTTTTAGAATACTTGTAGAATAGTTTAGAATACGTTTATTAATGTATTGCGTAGGTAAACGGGAAAGTATTCTCATTTTTAAGGTGATGGAACAGCGTAGCACCAGAGAAACAACTGATACCACTAAATTTTAATTGTATTCTTCGTCTTACTTCAGGATAGAATTTGACAAATTTATTCAAGGCGAAGAATACTATAAAAATTTAGTGGTGATAATCGACAACCACTGCGCCACTGTTTCCATCACTGTTTTTATATAAAAATTTATTAAGTGATTTTAATTAATTAGACTTTTACGGCTACATTGGCTATCTACAATCCTATATATAAAATAGTTATCGCAAAATTTTTCAGAAAATATTACGTAGTTAATGTTAGAGAAATGTTCTTGTACGTACATAAATTAATATCTCAACTTTACAGGGCTATTAAAAAAAAGGGGGTACAACTTCGTTGTTTATAGGAAATAAAAAATAACACTTAAATTTTAAATACTTTTATTAATGTATAGTTAATTTTAGAATAGTTTTAGAGTAGTTTTAGAATAGTTTAGAATACTTTTATTAATGTATTGCGTAGGTAAACGGGAAATTATTATGATTTTTACAGTGATGCATAGCGTAGCACCAGAGAAACAACTGACACCACTAAATTTTAATTGTATTCTTCGTCTTACTTCAGGATAGAATTTGAGAGATTTATTCAAGGCGAAGAATACTATAAAAATTTAGTGGTGATAATCTCCCAACTGCTGCGCCACTGTTTCCATCACTGTTTTTATATAAAAATTTATTAAGTGATTTTAATTCATTAGACTTTTACTGCTACATTTACTACCTACAATCCTATATACAAAATAATTATCCGCATAATTAAGTCAGAAAATATTACGTAGTTAGATGATGTATATGTTAGAGATGATATGATATGTTAGAGAAATATTCTTGTACGTACATAAATTAATATCTCAACTTTACAGGGCTATAAAAAAAAGGGGGGTACAACCTCGTCTTTTATAGGAAATAAAAAATAACAGTTAAATTTTAAATACTTTTATTAATGTATAGTTAATTTTAGAATAGTTTTGGAATACATTTATTAATGTATTGCGTAGGTAAACGGGAAAGTATTCTGATTTTTACAGTGATGGAACAGCGTAGCACCAGAGAAACAACTGACATCACTAGATTTTAATTGTATTCTTCGTCTTACTTCAGGATAGAATTTGAAAGATTTATTCAAGGCGAAGAATACTATAAAAATTTAGTGGTGATAATCGCCCAACTGCTGCGCCACTGTTTCCATCACTGTTTTTATATAAAAATTTATTAAGTGAATTTAATTAATTAAACATTTACTACTATATTTACTATCTACAACCCTATATATAAAATAGTTATCAGCATAATTAAGTCAGAAAAAAATTACGTAGTTAATGTTAGAGAAATATTCTTGTACGTACATAAATTAATATCTCAACTTTACAGGGCTATTAAAAAAAGGGGGGTACAACCTCGTTGTTTATAGGAAATAAAAAATAACAGTTAAATTTTAAATACTTTTATTAATGTATAGTTAATTTTAGAATAGTTTTAGAATAGTTTTAGAATAGTTTAGAATACTTTTATTAATGTATTGCGTAGGTAAACGGGAAAGTATTATGATTTTTACAGTGATGGAATAGCGTAGCACCAGAGAAACAACTGACACCACTAAATTTTAATTGTATTTTTCGTCTTACTTCAGGATAGAATTTGAGAGATTTATTCAAGGCGAAGAATACTATAAAAATTTAGTGGTGATAATCGCCCAACTGCTGCGCCTCTGTTTCCATCACTGTTTTCATACAAAAATTTATTAAGTGATGTTAATTAATTAGACTTTTACTGCTACATTTACTATTTACAATCATATATATAAAATAGTTATCCGCATAATTAAGTCAGAAAATATTACGTAGTTTATGTTAGAGAAATATTCTTGTACGTACATAAATTAATATCTCAACATTACAGAGCTATTAAAAAAAAGCGGGTACAACTTCGTTGTTTATAGAAAATAAAAAATAACAGTTAAATTTTAAATACTTTTATTAATGTATAGTTAATTTTAGAATACTTTTAGAATACTTTTAGAATAGTTTAGAATACTTTTATTAATGTATTGCGTAGGTAAACGGGAAAGTATTCTCATTTTTATAGTGATGGAACAGCGTAGCACCAGAGAAACAACTGATACCACTAAATTTTAATTATATTCTTCGTCTTACTTCAGGATAGAATTTGAGACATTTATTCAAGGCGAAGAATACTATAAAAATTTAGTAGTGATAATCGACAACCGCTGCGCCACTGTTTCCATCACTGTTTTTATATAAAATTTTATTAAGTGATTTTAATTAATTAGACTTTTACTGCTACATTGACTATCTACAATCCTATATATAAAATAGTTATCCGCAATATTTTTCTGAAAATATTACGTAGTTAATGTTAGAGAAATATTCTTGTACGTACATAAATTAATATCTCAACTCTACAGGGCTATAAAAAAAGGGGGTACAACCTCGTCGTTTATAGGAAATAAAAAATAACAGATAAATTTTAAATACTTTTATTAATGTATAGTTAATTTTAGAATAGTTTTAGAATAGTTTAGAATACTTTCATTAATGTATTGCGTAGGTAAACGGGAAGGTATTATGATTTTTACAGTGATGGAACAGCGTCTGACACCACTAAATTTTAATTGTATTCTTCGTCTTACTTCAGGATACAATTTGAGAGATTTATTCAAGGCGAAGAGTACTATAAAAATTTAGTGGTGATAATCGCCCAACTGCTGCGCCACTGCTTCCATCACTGTTTTTATATTAAAATTTAGTAAGTGATTTTAATTCATTACACTTTTACTGCTACATTTACTATTTACAATCCTATATATAAAATACTTATCCGCATAATTAAGTCAGAAAATATTACGTAGTTAATGTTAGAGAAATATTCTTGTACGTACATAAATTAATATCTCAACATTACAGGGCTATTAAAAAAAGGGGGGTAAAACTTCGTTGTTTATAGAAAATAAAAAATAACAGTTAAATTTTAAATAGTTTTATTAATGTATAGTTAATTTTAGAATAGTTTTAGAATACTTTTAGAATAGTTTAGAATACTTTTATTAATGTATTGCGTAGGTAAACGGGAAAATATTCTCATTTTTACAGTGATGGAACAGCGTAGCACCAGAGAAACAACTGATACCACTAAATTTTAATTGGATTCTTCGTCTTACTTCAGGATAGTATTTGAGACATTTATTCAAGGCGAAGAGTACTATAAAAATTTAGTGGTGATATTCGACAACCGCTGCGCCACTGTTTCCATCACTGTTTTTATATAAAAATTTATTAAGTGATTTTAATTAATTAGACTTTTACTGCTACATTGACTATCTACAATCCAATATATATAAAATAGTTATCCGCAAAATTTTTCAGAAAATATTACGTAGTTAATGTTAGAGAAATATTCTTGTACGTACATAAATTAATATCTCAACTTTACAGGTCTATAAAAAAAGGAGTACAACCTCGTCGTTTAAAGGAAATAAAAAATAACAGTTAAATTTTAAATACTTTTATTAATGTATAGTTAATTTTAGAATAGTTTTAGAATAGTTTAGAATACTTTTATTAAAGTATTGCGTAGGTAAACGGGAAGGTATTCTGATTTTTACAGTGATGGAACAGCGTAGCACCAGAGAAACAACTGACACCACTAAATTTTAATTGTATTCTTCGTCTTACTTCAGGATACAATTTGAGAGAATTCAAGGCGAAGAATACTATAAAAATTTAGTGGTGATGATCTCCCAACTGCTGCGCCACTGCTTCCATCACTGTTTTTATATAAAAATTTAGTAAGTGATTTTAATTCATTAGACTTTTACTGCTACATTTACTATCTACAATCCTATATATAAAATAGTTATCCGCATAATTAAGTCAGAAAATATTACGTAGTTAATGTTAGAGAAATATTCATGTACGTACATAAATTAATATCTCAACTTTACAGGGCTATTAAAAAAAGGGGGTACAACCTCGTTGTTTATAGGAAATAAAAAATAACAGTTAAATTTTAAATTCAACACAGTTATAAGTGTTCAATGTGAGCCCCTCCAGAAACAAGAACAACATCGAGGCTATACGATAATATTTTTTTAACCATTTGGAAAAATGGTTATTGTTCTCGTCAGGATGGGAAATCAAAAGCATATCTGAAGGTTTTCATCGGTTTAATCTGCAATTTATTCGTTTTCTGATTGGTCTATACAATAATCTGTATTTCCCTTTAATTTCAACAACGATGGATCCTTTCTGTTGCCACTATGACAAAAAAGTAATAAAAACCACAAAAATAATACCTCAGAAACAAATTGAGATACAGCTTTCAAACAAATTGCATTTAAAAGTAAATTTTTTCTCTATCCGACTGTGTAAAAAGTAATATTTTCGGATTTTTAAAAGTTTAAGAATTAAATTTCATTTAAAATTGGCCGTCAGATTTCCTGGAAATCTGACGATGGAAAAGCCTTTTCCCGAACAGCCAATGAAATGCTTGGATATTTTCGTAAGTTTCAAGTGGATAATACTTAAGTTTCATGAAGTCTGACGGATCGCAGACGATATTTTTGGCTTGCAATTTTTACGTGTAATAACACTATTAATGTTTAATTCATGGCGTACGTAATGTGTGATCAACTCCGTGCGATTTTTTCAGTCTTAAATTTTAGTCTTAAAAAAAATCGTTTTCCAAATGGTCGTTGTAATTTGATAAATTGCTTTTTTCTTTTTTTTTCTGTGGATTTTCTTCGAAGATCAGTTGTTTGTTCCACTGCTACCAACTGACCTTAATGAACTTAAGGAGACCTTCTACATTAGGAGACCAAATAAATCCCTTTTTATGATTTTTTTGTAAGAAAACTGCAGGATGGATCTTGTTGAAATTTTAACAGTTTATGGTACATATCTTAATGTATACACAAGAATTTTTTTATTACATTTTGTTGTTCTTACTCTAAGTTATAAACAAATATGTTCAACTGCTTTGGAAATTTTCGTCTGGGCGGTGGGCATGATAGCGTCTTGTAGAATTATCTGAAACACAAAAATAATTTTTTTTTTCGTAAACTTCGTGAGTATAGCTTCTAGTTAAATTAAAGGAACCCATAAATTTATTTTTAAAAAGTTATGTAATGTTTGATTAAAAAAAAAAAATCTTAAAAAAATTCGTTCTTATTTGTTAATAACTTTTTAAGAAAAAATAATTTTAGTAAAAGCTTTATATCATATCGAAGGCAATGAAATAAGCTTTAATAAAAAAAAATCAAGATGATCCATTGAGAATTTTTTTTTATATCTTGCCCACCGTGTCAAAAAATGTGGTTGAATATATTTGTTGAATAACTTAGAGTGAGAGCAACAAAATCTAATAAAAAAATTCTTGTGTATACCATAAGATATGTACAATAAACTGTTAAAATTTCAAAAAGATCCATCATGCAGTTTTCATACAAAAAAAAAAAAAATCATAAAAAAGTGCTTTTTTTTTTTTTTGGTATCCTAATTTAGAAGGTCCCCTTAAGACACACATATCTGCAGTCATTCAGAGTCACATCGGACATGCTGAAAAAATTGTGGGATGAGTTATCCTAGCGCTTCTATATCGTTCGTGTTTCCGCAGGGTCTCACACTGAACACTTAAAACTGCAGTGTTCGTACGGGTTCTGGAATTTTTAAACTAGAAAATTCTTCGATACCGGTATTATATTATAGATAATCTCTTCTGAAATAAAGCGAAAATTCACTCTTTTGAACTTTATTTATTTTTAATAAGAAAATACGGATACTTCGCCTTGAAAATAGCGGTAACCGTACGAACCCTGAACTGTGTTGAATTTACACTTTCAACCGTTATCCATCCTTGATTTCAGAGGAACAACAAGATTGTACCTTTTTTTTCGGGGGGGGGAGGGGGTCTCTTAATTGCCCTGTAATGTTGGGATATTCATTTATGTACAGTTGTACATCATGAATTCACTCATAAATACTTTTCAGTTTTTGCACAATTATGCCAATTTTAAAAACAAGAATATTTTAACCCCTTGAGGGGCGGCGGTATATATTATATACCCCCTACGATTAATAAAGTTTTACATCAGAAAAATGTTACTAAATTTTACTTTTCTAACTTTGGTGGAAAAAAGCCGTAAAATTGCTTTTCCTTATTTTGAAATATTTTTTTTTCTAATTTTCCGGTGGGAATTCAGCATTTCACAAACGTAATTGCTTGCCCCTCAAGGGGTTAATAAATTATGATATTTATTATTTTTCACGTTTTCTTTTTATTTATTTACAGTTTAAACTGTCAGCTTCCTCAAAAAAAATTATAAATAAAAGTAAAAATAAAATATAATAAGTAGAAACTCTTATTGAGTTACAATATTAATCACCTTTGGAACGTTAGATCTCTCTTCTGTGATTTCAAATTAGATAGGCTCACATAGTTAACACTGGCTACTTATTGTCAAGAGAGCCATTATCAATGATCAAAGGCATTAGTAACGATAATTATAACAACAATTATTCATTTGCAGTTTGTATGTTAGTATTTTTCTTGACTGTGTAAAGTAATTTTTATGAATGTATTTTGTTAAACAGATTAAAGGTCTTAAAATATGGCAGTTAGGCATTTTAATGAAATTCAAAGATTATTAATTCATCATAAAATAATTTCCATGAAGGTTTTTCAGCTTCATATTTTTATTTGGCGAATGAAGGAGCAAAACAATGATTATCAGTGATAGATAAGTGTTAATCCTCATTCTTTGTTATACGCTTTTCCATATTCATCCTTTTTCTGTTTTATACTTATCTCTAAATGTATTTTACAAAGGATTACTTTCGCTTGAACCTCTATCCAATGATGTCAAATATTAAAATGATAGTTCTTTTATAGCTCATAAATTTAATTCTCATATGAATTATCCACAGAAGTAGATTATCGTAAAATTCTTCTAAGACACCATCCCCTGAATATTATGCCTGAGCACTGACACCAAAATTGCTGTTGTCGTATGTGAATTCTCTTCGTCGTTTGTACGATCCTTTGAATTTTAATAACAATAATTTTTAAAAGTGTTTTTCGCTTTATTTTTCTGACAATGAAAAAGTCAAAGAAAACTTTTGGAAAATACTGTTATCTAATTAAGGGTACCGTACAAATGCTTAAAAAAATCCACCTAAGACAGCTACCATTTTGTGTCAATATTCTGGCATTGTATTCAGGGCGGCGCCCTACACCAGGGCCAGCAAAACCGTGGCACATGTACCCTAGGTGGCATCTGGAATATTATTTCTGGCACGTGATAGATTTATCTTCTAAATCAAAATATGGTGAAATGGTACAAAATACATTAATTTAGATTATCCGAGTTTGTCAAAATTAGATTAGTTCGATTGGTTGTACTTGTAATACAGGTTAAAAAACTGAAATCCTAACTTAATGAATAGCAATCCAGATCTCTATTGGCTCAAAAAGTTTTCAGTTTAAGAGAGGTTTTGGAGATAATAATAATAATGAGATAATAATAATAATTCTTATAAGACATCATAAGAAAAAATGCAGATCGTAAAATTATGATACTTTGGAATTCAATTCCAGGCACGAAGAACTTTTTAAAGTATCTGACGCTATGTTGACATTTTATTCTGTGAGTCATTATTTTTCGAAATTATTAGAATAAAAATCTGAAGTAGAATCCCTTTTTCATAGGATAAACATTCAGCATGCATATTCTTAAATATAATTAAGTACGAAGCTGATATCAATTGTTTGGCATGTAATATGCAAATGAAAAAAAAAGCATTTAAAATTTTTTTTTTCTGAAGTATAAACCAAGTATTAGACATATCTTTTTAGGCGAAAAACAAAATGTTAATTATTTTGAATCATAATTTTTTTATCCACTGAATCGTTTGTTTGATGGTTTGTTTGATTGATAAGTGAAAATCACGTAAGAACACAATGTTTTGAAATATTTGCCACGCAACTGTAAAAATTTCGCTGACACTAGCCCAAACTTTTCAATTATATCTATTTTATACATTAAAACAATTAGCATACTTTTAACGGTTTTCTGTATAATAAAATAATGTATGAAAAGAAAGGATTCCTATTATCTGGAGTATATGAAATACCTTTCACCAAAGAAGTGGAACAGTGCAATTTTACATAGGTATGAAAAGCAGAAAACTTAAAACTAGAATCAAAGTAGTTATAACAGACATAAAATACAACAAGAGAACTACAGCTTTGGCTAGATTATGTAACAAAGCACTTTTATAGATTCCTTTTAATAATAGTAGAATAATTTATCCATCAATATTTTATTTGCCATCCATTATCCGGGAATCAATAGCACTTTTTAGCAATAGCAATCTTTTTACGCAGTCAGAATATTTGCAATGATTCAGCTTCCATTGAGTTGCATAAAATTTGAAAAGAGGTGCTCTGCAGAATAGGTAAAAAATAATAGAAAATAATTCACGTTCACAAATATCCATTTTTACTTGATTTTATGTTTGCACTTGTTTTTAATTAAACATGTGGACTTGTGATTTTATTTTAAAATTCATGGTTTTTAAAAAGTTTTGCGAAAATATTTTTATGAACTTGAGCGTGGCACCACCTAAGCGATGAAATATATGTCGATCTGACTAAAGCTGTTTATAAGACTTTTGAGTGTATTTTTTATCACTTTCAGCAAATTTTAAAGCTTAGTTTAGTTTGGCTATCTATATCTTTCAAAATTTTTCGGAGTTTAAAATGCCAGCTTTGTGAAGCAACCCCTTTTCTAGGTTGAGAGTGTTAATCACCTTTGGAACCTGGGAACTCTCTTCTGTGATTTCAAATTAGATACACGCAGATGTTTAACCCTATCTGCTATTGTCAAGAGAACTATTATAAATTATTAAAGGCATTACTAATGTTAATTATAATAGCGGTTACAAATTCAGGGTTCGTACGCATCAGGTGATTCATGGGATTTTAGATGTTTTTGTATCAGAAATTTCGAAAAGTACTGTTCGCTATATCTGAAGATAGATTTTTTTCTTTAAATAAGGCAAATATTA